>OX380346.1:17798928-19011354 GCA_947425015.1 Pterostichus niger | reverse complement strand
TACATATTATATCTTTTGCATACAAGCAATATTTAATGTATATCATATGTATACGTTTGTGTTTACTGGGTATTTAAGAACATAGTTGTCTATAATACATAATTTTTTTATCCAATTTGAATTTGTAACTTTTGAAAAAAAAAAAAATATATCCGAAAAAGCCTGCTTTTGAGCGGATTTTCGTATGTTTATTTTTTTTCTCAAAAGTTACAAATTCAAATTGGATAAAAATTGTATATGGTTTAGAGGACCATATTCCTAAATATACAAAAAAAAATGTAAGAAAATTGTACTTGGCATTTTTGAGAAATTCAAGTCTATTTTTGAACCGTTTTCTATCAATTATTTGTACATAAATTTAATAATATGTATATTATTACTACACCTTGAAGTTTTGGCTTTAAAATTATGTATAATCCATCGTAAGTTTCATTCATAAAAACAAAGATATATTATTTGAAAGAGATCAAGTCAGATTAAGTATTCTGCAGCTAACTTAAGATTTAATTAAGCGGATGCTTCACCTGAATACAAAAATAACAAGCATGATATCCATTTAACAATTTTTTAAATTATATCATTCGGATTATTAAAAAGAACTAAAAGCTTTTGGATTTTTAAAATTATTTACTTAAAACTTCTATGTTCTGGTGTCGTATATTTTATCATTTGTTTTACAATGAAATAAATACAAGAAATCAAATTTTACAACAAATAATACTGATTTACGTTTTTCCCAAAGAGAATTCCTCTTCGTTAGATTGTGCATGATATTTTTTCATATGATTTTTCATACGAAATTTTTGAATAAATCTTTTTTTACACACCGAACATTTATGATTTGTAGTGCCTAGATGATAGTCCAAATGGTGTTGAAAATTACTATTCAGCACAAACTTTTTATTACAAATTGTACACTCATAATTTCTAATATGTAAATGAAATTTCATGTGTGTTGTTAAAGAGCCATTTCCGAAAAAACTTTTATCACAAATTTTACATTGAAACTTTCTTATACCTGCGTGTTTATCCATGTGCATTCTATAAGAAAACTTCTTACCACAAATTTCACATTCATAATCTTGAATACCTAAATGATGTTTCATATGTGGTTTCAAATTATTGATTTGTCTGAACATCCTGTGACAGACCGTGCATTCAAATTCTTTTATATTTGTGTGTATTTTCATGAGATATTAATGAACTCTTCGATTTAATTTTTGTACCGCACATTGCACATTCGAAAGGTTTAATATCTAAATGACATTTCACGTGCTCGTTCAAACGGCGATTGGTAACAAACTTGTTTTTACAATATTCACATTCGAAATCTTTTATACCTGAATTATGATATCTGTATTTTAATTATGATATCTGTATTTTGATTATGATATCTGTATTTTGATGACGAAGTGTTTTATTATATTAGACAATGGAAAGTTCCATTGTCTGACTCATACTTCTTTGAACTATGTTATGATAAGAGAATGATATATAAGCTTGAAAAAACTAGATTAGAACACTCTTGTACTGTTGCTGAACGTATTCACGTCAGTTGTAATTAGATTCTAAATAAATAAAATATAATTTTCAAAACGAAAGATTTGTATTTTTTTCTTAAATACAAATCGAAAATTATAATTGGCGCAGTCGGTAGGATGCCAAAAGAGTTTTAAGCAAAATAAATAAATCTCTTTCGATCTCCATCGATTTATTTGGCATCCGAACAAGAATCTATGAGCGAAACACCAGCTCAGACCTAAACAGTGGCCCATCAGAGGTTGAACAACCCATCTCTAACCATCATCCAGGCAAGCAGTCAAGGAGGACCAGGACAACACACACTCGCTGACTCCACCTCTCCGGGAAACCAGGACAACACAACTTCGCTGATCCCGATTACCAGAGAAAACCAGAAGAAAATCTCTAGCTGATTCTCAACAAATATGATTATCTTGTTAATCATCCTTTTACTTCAACTGTAAGTAAAATATATGTAACAAAATACACTAAAGGGTTTTGAGGAAAGGCTAACGCTTTTAAGAATCAAAACGAGCCCCAGCACAAGGCATGACACAAATTATAAACCTAAATATATTACACAAAAGGGGTGTCTCTAGTAATAACTAGTAATAAAGACACCGAGGAACCGGCACAGTTCCACACACATTACAAATCATATGTACAATAGCGATAGTGAACCAGAATCAAACCCATCAGATTCTGATTCAGAAACAAACCAAACACCTAGTGTTATAAGAAATTTAATATTAACGCCCAGTAAATTACAACTCAACTCAAAAATGGCCACAACCACAAACAACGAAATTCAAATGCTCTCTAAAGGTATCCCTGAATACGACGGTAATATTAAAGATCTACCATATTTTATAAATACTGTAGACGAATTTATATTATGTTTTGCAGGAATTGTATTGACAAACGTTCAAAGAATATTTTTATTTCAATTAATAAAAAATAAATTAAAGGGACCTGCAAAAACATATCTCTCAGAGAATTCATTTGCTGATTGGCCAACATTAAAATCATTCTTACAACTAAATTTCGAAGATAAAACAACAGCCGAAACTTTATTATTAAAAATCATATACAATACCAAAAATAACAATTCCGATTTGTTTCTCAAAGACATCACTAATAATTTTAATAAATATAAGAACAAAATCATGCTAACACAACATCAATTAGTAACAAAAAACGCAATTATCGCGGAAAATCAGAAAATCGTAGTATCTCACTTCATAAATTGTTTACCTCATCTCATTCGAGGATCCTTCACGGTCAAAAATCCTAAATCTCTTGAAGAATGTGAGCAGCTATTAGTAAACGATTTTAATTACGCCCAACATCAATCTCCCCTAAGGAGATTTGAAAACCAAGTAAAAACAACACATAATAACATACAGAAGAATACACCACCACAGAAATTCCCGGCACAAATGTTTCCTTCAAAACCAGTCACGATTCAAAGACACTTTCAACCACACGGTAGGAATAACTTCGGCAGACAAAACATAGTAAATGACATAAACACAAGAAGGACATTTACACCTCAACCAATGTCCACACAAACTAGACAGACCGGCCCAATGTCAACACAGACAATCATACCAAGACAGAATTACCAAACAGACATCGAAAACGACGTAACAACCACTAATGAACCAAATAACGAATATAATGAACAACAAGAAGACGAAACAGAATTCGCCTTCGAGGATTTTCAAGACACATTGGTCGAAAACGAAGATACGTAATGGCTAATTATCAAAATTCGATCCCGATATTACACTATCACGACTCCATTATTCTAATTGACTCTGGATCAAACATAAATTTCATATCACCCGATTACGCAAAATCAAGAAATCTGAAAATTAACAATCAAGATAAAATTACCTTTCACACAGCAAATGGAAAGAAAACACTTACAAATTCAGTTAATCTAAAAATAAATAAAAAATTATTTAAGTTTTATATTACAGACTTTCATTATTTATGCAATCTATTATTCGGTATGGATATATTAAAAGAACTAAATATAACACTAAATTTTAAAACAAATGAAATCTATTTTGAAAACAGAAAAATGAAATTTACAACACAAAATAAACTCAATAATAAACTAAACTACATACAATTTAGAGATCAAAATCTAGATATTAATAAAAAACTAAAAATTGCTAAATTACTAAAACAATACGAGGACTTGTTCCCCAAAGAAGGAGAACAACTCTCCGCCACTAACGTCACCACACACAAAATTCACACCACAGACGAAACACCCATATATACAAAAAACTACAGACTACCCCAATGTTATGACGAAGATATAGAAGAACACATTAAAAACTTATTAAAAGCACAGATCATTCAAAAATCTAAATCACCATACAACTCACCTATTTGGATAGTACCAAAAAAAATAGATGCGTCAGGGAAACGGAAAACTAGATTGGTAATAGACTTCCGAAAATTAAACCAAAAAACCAGACAAGATAAATTCCCTCTTCCTAATATAGACGACTTATTGGATAAAATAGGAAAACCAAAATACTTCACGACTTTAGATCTCCACTCAGGTTTTCACCAAATACCCTTGGAAAGATCGGACAGGGAAAAAACGGCTTTCTCCACACCATCTGGACATTATGAATACACTAGAATGCCTTTCGGCTTAGTAAATGCACCGGCATCATTCCAACGAATGATGAACGAAATATTAAAAGAATATATAAATAAAATATGTCTCGTCTACATGGACGACATAATCATTTTCGGATATACTGAACAAGAACATATAGAAAATATCACAAAAATATTCGAAGCACTTAGAAAAGCAAACCTTAAAGTCCAAATTGATAAATCTGAATTTTTTCAAAACGAAGTCGAATACTTAGGATTCGTAATATCATCCGAAGGTTTAAAACCTAATCAAAAGAAAATAGAAGCAATAAATCAAATCACCATCCCAAAAACTAGTAAAGAAATTAAAAGTTTCCTAGGAAAACTTTCTTGGTACCGAAGATTTATTCCAAATCTCGCGAAAATAATAAAACCTTTCACAAATAGCTTAAAAAAGGGTTCACACATAGAAATAGAAAATGAAGAATATCAGAAAGCCTTTACACACGTGAAACAATTAATATCAAACCCACCTATATTGATATCACCAGATTTCTCTAAACCATTTATACTAACTACAGACGCCTCAGACTTCGCCATGGGAGCCGTTTTGTCACAAGTACAAGAAAACCAAGAAAAACCTATAGCATACGCCTCAAAAACATTTAACTCCGCCGAACAAAACTACTCTACTATAGAGAAAGAATTAAAAAGTATCGTCTGGTCAATAAACAACTTTAAACCTTACCTTTACGGACAAAAATTTAGAATAAAAACCGACCATAGACCTTTAGTATGGTTATTTAATATGAAAAACGGTAATCAAAAATTAATGCGTTGGAAGATCGAACTCGGAGAGTACAATTTCGAAATTGAACACATCATGGGAAAAACTAATAAAATTGCAGACTTTCTTAGTAGACAAAGAAATCCATTTAAAATCGTAGAAAAAATAGGAGACGTAACTGAAACAACAATATTTTCACACTGCATATCACGAGATTATGCTATGAGTCAAGGACTCGCACTCCAAGTAAACCAAACATATAATAGTAAAAAATATTGTCAAAATTATATAGATCAAAATTCTCAACTAATACCACAAATTATAAACGGCAAAACTATATTACACTTAGTTACTAAGCAGAAATGCAACGACTTACCATCTGTAAAAAACTTTAAAAAGGCATTAATGGAACTTCGAGATTACTGCATTAAAAACGAATTGTATGAAATTAATATCCCAAAACTTGCCTGCGGCTTAGACCAAATGGACTATAAAGACTTAATAAAATATTTAAAATTAACCTTCACGGAAACTAATATCCTCGTGAATATCTATTCATTACCACAAAACTTCCTTACCAGCGACGACACAAACGCAACAATACATAGTTCCCCAGAAAACATCGTAAACGGTATAAAATATAAAGAAGATAGACTGAATATTGCCGATAACCAAATTATATTCAAATTAGGAGAATATTCAAAATTAAAAATAGAAAAACTACCTTTCGAAACAGTACAACCTAAACAAAGAATTCATATAACCTTCTCAAAGAATAATCTAAAAAACGAAATAAATAATTTTCTAAAAGACTATTTAGTACCTAAAGTTAGATATCTGGCTATATTTAATGACGAACTGGATAAAGTAATATCTCAAGAACTACAGAAAAATTTCGAACCAAATTCTTTAAAATTAATCGGAGTAAATAAATTTGTACAAGATATCTTTACAATAGATGAACAAAAACAAATTGTAGCTGACGATCATAACGGATTTAGAAACCACAGGGGAATATTGGAAACAATCAGATACCTGAAGAAGAAATACTACTGGCCAAAAATGGTACAAACTATCCAAAATTTTATTAATAATTGTAAAATATGTAAAGAAAATAAATACGATAGAAAACCTATAAAAATTCATGAAAATTTAACTATAACTCCGACAAGACCTTTCGAGACAATTAACATAGACATACTATCATTAAATACTCAAAAATACCTCACAATATTTGACCAATTTTCCAAATTCGGACAAATAAAAGCAATAAATGTTGATTCAGTAAACGTATTAAAAGCATTAAAAGAATATTTCGAGACATATACCCTACCAAAATTAATCATTATGGATAATGGACTAGAATTTAACAACGAATTACTAAAAGATTATTTAAAAACATTAAATGTAAAACCCCATTATATTTGTATTAACAATCCAAAGAGTAACGCGGTCGAAAGATTTCATTCGACATTAATAGAACACCTTAGACTAATTCAAAATAACGAAGAATTCAAACATCTTAATCAAAATGAAAAAATAAAGAAATGCATACTTAGTTACAATAACTCAAAACACACCATAACCGAAAAAACTCCAACAGAAATAATATTTGGAGAGACACATGAGTATAAATACCCCAAAGAAATACGAACTAACTCTGAAATGATACAACAACATCTGAAAGAACAAAAAGAATTATACAAAATAATAAATAATAAGATACAACAAGAAAAAGAGAAACGTCACCAAGAGAACATAAACCCGTTAGCATTACCAAAGGACGTATACGTAAAAGAAGAAGTAAGGAGAATACAAAAATTTAAAAAACCAATGTATATAAAAAGCAAAGTCTTAGCATATAACCCAAAATTAGGTATTGTAAAAGTCGAGAAACCATATAAACAACGTAGTAAAACCTTAAAGAAAATTAGAAACATACGTATCAACAGAATAAAATTATAACTTTATCTCTGTTCCCAGTGCGCAGGGTCAACAATTGACAGACATAACACACGGCAACGGATATCATCTGACAAACCTAGGATCGACACACATTGAACAGGAAAAATTACATACATACTTTTACTATAACGTAACACCTTTATACGAAAACTTTAATAGAATAGAAACTATAATTAACAAACTCCTAACCGAAATACACACAGTTCAACACATTAACCCAAATTATATACAATTACTAAATTCCACCTTTGAAAATACACAAGAACAATTAAACAAATTAAAACTTAACAAAAGAAGGAAAAGAGGCTTAATAAACGGTTTAGGAAGTGTTATAAAATCAATTTCCGGTAACTTGGACAGTTCAGATGGTGAACGATATGATAAATTATTTGAGACTATAAAAAAGAACGAAAAAATTTTAAGTAATAATGAGAATAAATTATTTAAAAACTTAAAAGAAGTAACGGAACAATTTAATATACAATTAGAAAATATTAAAATAAACGAAAAAGAAATGAAAAAGGAACTAACCTTTATAAAAGAAATTTTGAAGAAAAATAAACTTTGGGAAACAAAAATAGAATCTGAAGGAAAAATCCAGTTAATAATAAATATTCTGAACAATATCCAAAATTTTGCTATACAAATTGAAACTAGTCTTACGTTCTGTTCCTTAAATAAATTACATTCAACTATAATTTCCATGAATAGACTCCAGAACTTTATCAAAAATCAAAATATCTTTGAAATTATGTCACTTATAACAACTCACTGTCAATACGATGGACAAATGATCTACTATATTATCGAGATCCCTATTATGAGCACCACCGTATACCCTTTATATCAATTTACGTCAATACCTTTTATGAATAATACAAAAATGTATATCCTTGATGAACCCAATATATTGTATATTAATAAAATGAATAAGAATATTATTGTCAATAACTGTGTTAGAAATAAGAATTATTATTGTAAAACTGATAATGTAGAAATAAAGAAATGTATTAATGATTTAACAATAAGATATAAAAATGATGATTGTTCTTACTTGTTAATGGATAATGAAAATAATATCGAACAAATACCAAATACAAATGAAATCATTATAATAAGCCCAATTTTACAAAATTTCATAATTTATTGTAAAAGTAATGAAATTCACAAAAAGATAATAGGAATTTACAAATTTAATAACGATCAACAATGCACATTAAATAATTATCATTTTGAAAAGATAGAACAAAATTATAAAGAATTAATCTATGAAGGAAAAATTGATAAAATAAATGGGTTAAACGTTAAAAGCAGACAATTAATCGAATTGCATAAAGTAAATAATACTGAATATCATTTGGAAGAAATACAAAATTTAAATTTAAAGAATAACGATCATCATCTTTTTATTATATATTCCTTTATAAGTATAATGATAATTAGTTATATATGTTTTAAGATTTATAAGTATATAAAAGAAAGAAAACTGAAATTAATTGCTTTAAAAGATTTAGAATTAATAAAGACTCGCCCTCTCGAGTAATATAATAAAAAAACTTGAAGGGGAGGAATTATGATATCTGTATTTTAATTATGATATCTGTATTTTGATTATGATATCTATATTTTGATGACGAAGTGTTTTATTATATTAGACAATGGAAAGTTCCATTGTCTGACTCATACTTCTTTGAACTATGTTATGATAAGAGAATGATATATAAGCTTGAAAAAACTAGATTAGAACACTCTTGTACTGTTGCTGAACGTATTCACGTCAGTTGTAATTAGATTCTAAATAAATAAAATATAATTTTCAAAACGAAAGATTTGTATTTTTTTCTTAAATACAAATCGAAAATTATAATTCCTGCATGCATTTTTAAATGTGTAGTTAATTGTTCAAGTGTTAAAAACTTTTTACCACATATTGAACATTCATAATCTTTAATATCAAAATGAAATCTTAAATGTTTCTTCAAATTATTAGTTTTAGTTAATTTTCTTTTACAAATCAAACATTCCACCCCGGTTGAATTATTAACATGATTTCTTATGTGAATATCGTAGATTGTTTCATCGGTACACATTTCTTTACACATTAAACATTGAAAGTCTTGACTGTCTGTGTCGGTATTAGAATTAGTTTCAACCTTATTCAGTGAATTGTTATCACTTAAACCGCCATTTTTTTCAGTATCCGACCCCGATTCGTACTTTAGTTTGACAAATTCAAATTGGTCTGCGTTCTTTTGAAATGCTAACAATTCTTCGTTAATGTTACCGTCTACAACTATTTTCAGATTGTTTTGTTCTTCAAGTGGCAGCAATGAATCTTCATTTCCTTCTTTGATATTTAGTTCGATGATAAAGGGTTGTTCCTCTTTTGCAACAAATTCTTCTTTGATGATGACGTTACTAGTATCTTGTGGTACATCTTCCGTTTCTTCCATCCATCTGCTGTTCTGTTACCAACTGTTTGTTATTATCTATTGTTATTTCTAATTCCATTCGGTCAATGTTATCTCCTGCAACTGTTTAAATTCATATTACAAAGTAGTGAAATAAAAATGTTATAAATTATACATTTAAAATGGATCAACGCCAATACCATTTTTTTATTTCGATTAAACTAAATTCATTAGACTCTTTTTAGGTATCTAAATTAACCTGTTACCTATTATCAAAAATCTGATGTGGGCACCATATGACTTCCTTGTACGCGTATTATACTATACCTATTTTTTTTAATTGTACATATTTGACATTAAATATTTTATTTTTACTTATCTTTTGTTGTAATCTTCATTAAATCTTCATATAAAAAAACAAAAAGTATATGATTTTTAAATTTACATATCTCGCTTATACAAAAAGCTAATTTCATCATTCTTAATGTGCTAGACGCAGAATTTAATTCTCTAAAACTTTATTAAAATAATTACTTCGTACAAGGAAGTAAAAACATTAAAAAATAAACGTATATTGTTTGGTACAACCAGTAGATTATATTAAACACGGTATTAGCGCTAATCCGCTTTATAAATCAGCCTTTAAAGTATATCTTACCTAAATGAATGTTCATATGTGTTTTCAAAATACTGCTTTGTTCGAACTTTTCATGAAATATTGTACATTCATATTTTGCAGTAGCCCAATGAGATTTCATATGTCGGTACAAATCATTCTCACTGTTCAATTTTTTGTTACAAAGTGTACATTCCAAACCCTTGCTATTTTTGATATGTATGTTCGCATGATTATTGTATTTAATTTTATCTGAAAACTCCCGAGTACACATCAAACATTTAAATGTTTGATTGTCGGCGTGAGAATTAGTTTCATTTTTATGTTCAAGTTCTTGAGCTGACTTGTGTTTAGATGCAGGTGATTCTTCATTTATCTTATGAATTAGCTCTGTATCTTCAACGATTCCAGCAGTTTCATCTTCAATATTTGATCCGACAATTCCATTTGGTTTTATAATAAAATATCAAAATAAACACTTGTCTAAGTCTTACAAAATTCAGCCTCCAAGTCACCTTATGAGGGCATCGTCAGAGGCTGGCCAGCACAGTTGGTAACCATAGACGCGTTTCGCTCTTATTAGAGCTGATCAATTTTGTGAGACTTAGACAAGTGTTTATTTTGATATTTTATTATTAAACCTAGTTTCACCAAGGGAGCATTTAAAGACAATTAATTTTGTCTTTGTTGTTTTTTATTTACATTGCTATTTCGTCTATGCTTTTTATTTTCCATAACATCAATAATTTTGGCTTCAAAAAAACGAGTTATTATTTTAGGATAAACAATCTTGAAATAAAATTCTACATTAAAATTAATAAACAGAATTAATTTTGCAATGTTTATAACTACAGAAATGAGGTTTGAAAATTGGCTTAAAAATAAAGATAGCCTCGAAAGTGAAACAAAATTAAACAAATGATTCACGTTTTATGTTAGCAGAAAAATATTCCTTGTTTCAAGAATTTATTGCCAGTAGTTATTTATTAGTCTTTAAGTAAGTTATAGTGAAAGAAATGAATGTGTTAAGTTGTATTATAGTGGTAATAGTTGAAGACAGTGAGAGATTTATTTGCGGGTTCGTACCCTCACAGGCCAAGTCCTTCAATACACACGATTCAAAGAGTTATTACAAAGAAAATATAGATCAGTGTTGTATTAAATTTAAAATACAATAAAAACAATTAATGTTATTGATAATTTATTTTTTTAATTGTATTGTGTGTATTGCACAGGAGTATGTAGTTATGATTAGTTTTGTTTATATATGTAGCTCTTAATATTTATTTTTTTAAATATCTTTTTGTATTTTGCCCTGTAAATAGACCTCTGTTGGGCAATAAATATATTATTATTATTATTATTATAAAAAACAACGGTCCATTTCAGAACCAACAACACTTTTTCAAAAAGAGATTTTTTTACTGCAATTTATCATAAAAATTTATAATTCAAAATGATTTTTTCTTCTGACAATATTGTTTCATTTCCAAACAAGACTATCCCTACTTTAAGCTAATTTTCAATTTTATTTCAGCTGTTATAAAGCATGTATAATGGATTATTTACGATTTTAATCACTATTTTTGTGCACTTTCTCGACGATTTTAAATAAAATTATATGTGGGCACGTATAATTGTTTATTTTTAGACACTTGTATAACAAAACTATTAATATTTATTATAATTAAACTGCAAATATTAAAGGAAATAGCTCTGTTACAAAACTAAATGATACGATATAGGTAATGTTAACACAAATTTAATGTCTTGCATCTACTAGACGCTAGCACGTTTACCACTCAACTTCTAGCACACGACTGACTCTACTCATCACGGCACACCACACACACCTCACGTCCCGACTCCCCTCTTGCAGTATGGGCTGGTTACACTCCCCCTCTGAACGTTGGAGACCTGACGACACCGTTCAGAAAAAAGAACCAGGTGGCATATTTAATTGGTGCGATGTGTCGTCTTCTTTGGTGAACGTCCGCGTTTCCACAAAGGCTGTATGGGCAGACTCATCTTCTCGGATGATTCAATAAATGGAGTTAAATCGCTAGTATGATAAACTCCAAGACTTGTCCCAGGATTTTGCGGGTCACTTATAGTATAAGTGATTGGTGAACATCGATTCAAGATGTAATGTAGTTGTAAACCCTTTTCTCTTCTTACTTTGTGCATGTACTTTCACAAGGACTTTATCACCTTTATTATAAACAGGTGATTCTCGTCGAGAGAGATCAGAATTCTTCTTCCATCGATTTTGCTCACTTTCATTAGTTTCGCGAACATTTCGTAGAATGTTAGCGGTTTTCAATAAATGAGGTGTAATCTCTTCTACAAACATCTCATTTTGTACAATAGCGCGGAGGTCACGCTTAACATCATCAGGTGTACGGAGATCGGTTCCATACATAATGAACGCAGCACTAAACCCAGTACTTTGACAACGAGCTGTATTAAGAGCAAATCGAATAGCGGGGAGATGTGCGGACCAAGTGGTATGTTCGGTACCGACCAGTATGGATAATTGGATTTTTAACTCCCTATTTTTTCGCTCTACCGGGTTAGCCTCTGGATGGTAAACAGGAATCAAGGTTTGAGTAATTCCCAAACAATGTAAATGCATGCTGCATCACACTGCTAATAAACTGAGTACCATTGTCGGAGATAATTTTTCTTGGTGTCCCAAAACGACGGAAAACATCATTTATCAGTACCTTGGCACATTCAGTTGCAATGGCTTCGATAAGAGGAAATAGTTCGACCCATTTGGTAGCAGTGTCTTCTACTATAAAAATCCATTTTTCTTTTAAATGGGTTTCAGGTAATGGACCGAAAAGGTCAATGGACAATGTTTCAAACCGCTGATTCATAATTGGTGTCTGAAGTAAACCGGCAGGTCGAAGATTTGTAACTTTATAGCGCTGGCACTCAGGACAGCGTTTAACATATTCTTGAATATAGCGTGTCATGCCTGGCCAAAAGTATCTTTTAGAAATACGTTGATACGTACCTTCAAAACCATTATGACCTGCTAAACTATCATCATGATATTTCTGTAAAATTTCTTTACGTTCCACCTCAGGTATAACCAGTTGGGCAGTTTCCTCACATACATCTGGATTGTACCGATACAGCAGACCATTTGACATCATGTAACCTCTATTCATCCATTTCAGGTAATTAACTCCGTCATCGCACTTTTCAAGGGCTGTTATAATTTCAGAGAGCTCAGCATCGGCAACTTGCTTCTCTCGATCTTCACGAATATCTTGAGTTGGTACAGTTACACTAACAGTGTAAACTGGACAAGCATCTTCAGAACATGGCGGTCTTGACAGTGTGTCCGCAACAACATTTGATTTACCGGGCGTATATTTTATAACAAGATCATAACCTTGTAAGGTAAGAGCCCATCGGGCCAGACGACCAGATGGTGATTTTAATTCCATTAACCATTTTAAGGCTTGGTGGTCTGTATACACGGTAACCTTAGAACCGTCTAAGTATCCTCTAAATTTCCCTATGCTCCAAACGACTGCTAATGCTTCCCGTTCAGTAGTAGAGTAATTACGTTCAGCACTGGTCAGAAGGCGGCTTGCAAACTCTACGGGGCGCTCATCATCACCCTCCCCCTGCATTAACCATGCACCCAAAGCATAGTTGCTGGCGTCCGTCCTCAGGACGAATGGTAAAGTTTGGTCAGCTTGACGTAAAATTGGAGCTGATGTAAGTAGTTGCTTTAATGTATCATAAGCCTCTTGTTGAACTGTTTCCCAGGTCCAAATAGCTTTATTTTTTGTAAGATCCGTCAATGGACGTGCGATATCGGAAAATGTCGGTATAAACCGTCTGTACCAGGAGCAGGTTTGTAAAAAACTTTGTAAATGTTTCAGGTTACGTGGCGGAGCAAAGTTTAAGATGGCGGTCACTTTTCCCGAATCGGTGATATAATGTCCAAGAAATTTAACGCGCGCGCACACGAACGAACATTTTTCACGATTCGCACACAGTCCAAACAGTTTAAGTCTATCAAGAACCAGTTTAAGATCACTCACATGTTTATCAAATGTCTCCGATAAAATTATGATATCGTCCAGATAGGCCAAAATATTTACATTAGGTAAACCAGCGCGAAAGCGGTCAATTAAACGCTGAAAGGTTGCGGGTACGTTCCGCAACCCGAACGGCATGCGTAGAAAACGGAATGTTCCCAAAGGTGTATTAAATGCAGTCTTGTTCCGATCACACTCGCGCACAGGTACCTGCCAATAACCGGCACGTAGATCTATGGTGGTCATATACGGTGTTTGTTTAGCGAGATGTAGTAAATCATCCATTCGTGGTAATGGATAACAATCACTCACAGTGACATTGTTCAATCTTCTATAGTCAACACACACACGCGTAGAGCCATCTTTTTTCGGCACTAATACGACCGGCGCTGCCCACGAGGACTCACTTTCTTCAATTATTCCAGAATGCAGCATTTTACAAAACTACCGGTATCACTAACTGAAACTGGTGTCACTGAACGAGCTTGAGCCAACATTTCTTGATTTGCATCTCTTGTAGAATCTCGAAATTGTTGCATGAACGTAGAGAATTGTTCATTTGTAAATGCGATAACTGGGGGGTTAGATGATGTCTCACTTGAGTCACTATTGTCCGATAAAGGATTCTTCTTTCGAGGCATTATACCTATTTATGTACGTTGATACACTCGTGAAATAAACAGTGTCTACAGGTAATCCTGTACTATACACTCGCACGCGTGAAAAACAACGAAAAAACACAAATGTTCAAAATGAAATTGCGGAATCCCAGACAGTGTGCTAGCGTAATGAAAAAGTACTTCTCGAATTTTCGGAATCGCGCACTACAGCAAAACTGCGCGCCAACTCACTGCGAAAGCACAACGCACAATGCTAACCCTACTAACCATCTTACAAAACGAGTCTTATTAAAACACTCCTAATCGGCCTCACGTTGGTCGCCACTATAACAAAACTATTAATATTTATTATAATTAAACTACAAATATTAAAGGAAATAGCTCTGCTACAAAACTAAATGATACGATATAGGTAATGTTAACACAAATTTAATGTCTTGCATCTACTAGACGCTAGCACGTTTACCACTCAACTTCTAGCACACGACTCTCTTATCTCTGCGACTGACTCTACTCATTACGGCACACCACACACACCTCACGTCCCGACTCCCCTCTTGCAGTATGGGCTGGTTACACTTGTAATTTAAAAAAGAACTGTTCCTCAGACAGGGTGGTTACTGCAACACTGGAACATAGGATTTTATCATGTAAAATCATATTTTTATAATTTCCTGCTTCCTTAATTAATAAAATTACAATATAATAGTTAGCCATGGAACTAAAACAAAATAACAAACAAATGCGCTACTTAATTCTGTCAAATATTTTGACACATTGTTCGCCTCGTAATTAAAACAAAAGAACAAATAATAATAATAATTTTATTTAGCAAAAGTTCAGCCAAGACTGTTCTTACACTTAACTTTTACAACTAATACAATAAACAATAAGTACAGTGTAAACATAATTTTACAATAAGCACAAAAAATAGAAAATTACGAAATATATAGAACACATAAATATGTTATAGAAAATGTCAGAAAATTAGGTCAAATAAGAGTTGAAGAATTAGGGATTTGATAGTATTGTAAAGTTTATTAAAATTTCGGGTTCGGTGAAGTTTATTATTAAATAAAACACGAGTAATGAAAACACTAACAAAATATTTATTTAAAACGAAACTAATGTAGTACAACTACTAAGACATATATTTATATTCACAACAAAGTATTTAGCAACGACTTTCACTGTTCACACTTCGAATACAGAATGCCTCTTCCCGGCCGAAACTCTCCTTTATATACTGCAACAATGTATTCGAGAATATTCGAGAGCTTCTGGCACACGGTAGAAGCATGACGCAGAGCGAACAGGTACGGACTTGTCTATTGCGTCTGAGACAGCGGTGAATCGTGCAGCAGACATGTCGACTGTTCCAGACGGAACAGGGCCGTACTCGCTACAGTATTAAAGATTTTAGTTTAATGGAGAATAACTTAATAAACAATAATAAATTAATTTAGTTTTTCTATCAAATATTTTGACATTTATTTTTTTAATGCAAATGTTCAATGTGTCAAAATATATGACAGAATTAGGTCGCGCATTTGTTTGTTATTTTGTTTTAGTTACGAAGCGAACAATATTAAATTGTAATAAATATATAATCACGCCTTTTACCCATTAATGGGTGTGGCACTCTGCCGTAGCAGATCTCGGTAACTGATATATTTCTTCGCGTGAAGTGCGACTACCAGCCGTCAAATCACGGCCCCCAAAGATGTTAGTGGCCGGGGAGCCACAGGGGTAGATTTAAATTTGTGAAAATTGTTTGTCGGCTGTGGGGATCGAACCAGGGTTTTAAGACCCACAGGCCGACTCGATACCACTGAGTATATTAAATTGTAACTTTGCAAATTATCATACTTAATTTCTGCCGTTACAAAACATAGGAAATTAAATTATTTGATTGAATTAGATGCAAAATTTTAAGCTCTACAGCTTTTATTTGAAGAATATTTGTATAAAATAATTTGGGATGTAATGTGGACGGAATAGCTATTTATGAAACTAGTAAGGAAATGAAGATTATTACCTTACGCATGTGAAATTTGCAGAGTTATGTAAACACATAAGAAGGTAATAACCTTGGTAATAACCTTATTTCCTTACGAGTTTCATACAATATTTTTTCTACTTCCATTCTAATAAATACGAAAGAGCGTTTTTGAAATTATGAAATTTTGACATATTAATGACATATAAATAAAAGAAAAACACATCAGAATTCGTCTACCAAGATATCTTAATTTTTTTGTGTTGCTATGTTACCTCATTATTTCACTAGTTAAATAATGCAGTTCATTACCTAACTCAAATAAGTGAAATAAAAGTCTATTTTCTAATGGAAGTAGAAAAAAACTATTTTCCCATGTTACACACTTATTAACCGCTTTTCGTGATACACCTGATATGCACATATTTTCAAGTTTCTGTCATTGAAAAATAAATTTACAATTTATATTTCGGCTTTAGTACCTATGTCTAAATATAATGCGTGTAGTATAGGAAATAAAAGTATGCTAATTTAACCCACTGAAAGAATCGGTATTTTGATGACTTGCACACCCCAATTTTGCTCCTAAATCCGGCCATATTATCCAACAGTTTGATTAATACGGTTCTTGAATCAGGAAGAATTCAATTCCAAATTATAAGTAGGAGTTAAATTATTTCCAAGCCAGCCCTGCATGCTACAGAACTTCTTGAAAACAGTTGTAAGGTTATAAAAATGTAAACTTATACTAACTTAAAATTAACCTTTGATCATAACTAATATCTACTTATAACTTCTGGTAAAGCATATTTTACGTGTGTAAATATTTCATCTAACAACTCAGCTAGAAATGGGAAACAAAAAACACAAGTATATTTAAATAAAGCAGTAGGCAACAGATATGTCTTTTTGTTTGAAATTGCTACTGTTCCTATATGTCAAAGCACGAAGAAGCAAGACAATCCATATTCCTACCGTTTTATAAAATGTTCGCAGTACCACAGAATATACCTGTCAAATCCATTCGTAACTTTTGATCCAATCAAATTACAGTATTTTCCTGAATTGAACCAATCACAGTAGTTTACAGCAATTGTCGCAAATCGTTGTTAACTATTTTGAGTAGATTAATATTGTTGAATTTTATTTGACTTTGTTTACTTTGCTTAGTTATGTCAAAAAATTAACAATGTAAATTGATCACCAAGGTAATAGTAGTTTAGACATTGTTTTAAAAATACTGCAGGTAACATTTTTTTGGAGTAAATAAAATATTTCGAGGAATTGTCACTTATAATATCATAAGAGCGTTAATTCTTTCCGGAAATTTTGAGGAGTGCATTTCAACAACGTATTAATCGGCCCGAGTAGAACACGAGGGCCCGATTACGTTGTTGGAATGCACGACAAAAAATTTCCCGGATATAAATTAATGCTCGAATGTAGATTCGGTAAGAAAATCGTAACGACACCGCTACAAAAAGCAAAAATACATAAATTAATATTTAAATTTTATTCGAAATAATCAAGTTGGAATACAAGTATAACTATAGCAACGTAATAAAATTATTGACAACAAAAAACAATTACTGAAAAATTCGAGCAAAATGTCACGTTTTGGTTCCCTGTCATTACAAAATATTGATAAAGGTGTCGGAGAAGAACAGCTCATCAAAGTTACAGGGCATAGTAATGCGCATTCTATTCGGCCTTATTTGCAAATGGATGCAGAACATCATAAAAATATAATAGAAAGCATGAGGAATGAAAAAAAACCTGAATCTGGTAGTATCATTTGTTCTTCTACTGCTAACACTTTATCAGATTCTTCTTACAAAGGAAGCATTACTTATAACAATTGTGTTTTTAATTTTAATTAATATGCGTTAGTTACTGCTTTCTTGATTATACTGATCGTTAAAATAAAACTATAATTTCTAAACATTCAATATGACGTTTCACTATATTGTCCAACTGTCAAATTTGACATAAAAATTTCCACTTATTAATTTCACTAGGTTGGTCTAGGAATGAAAAATTTCCAAGAAAATCTTGACGTTGCTAGGTAACCCATGCTCGTATAAGTGTTTCTATTGGTCGTTAATTAGTGTCGTACGATTTTCAAGCCGAATACCATACGTGACTATGTTTTTCCATTGGTAATTTTTGCCTAGATCACTCCTGCCTGTTGCTTTAAGAAAATCTGCACGAGTACGATAGCACGAGTGTAAATTTTCGTCGCAATAAGCAGTCGTGATCATGACGACAAAAATTTCCGGCAAAATCATAGTCACTAATGGTATTATATATGATAATTTACGACTAAAAAAAAATTAACACTGCATTGAAATATTTTTACATTTATATCAACGGTACGACTATAGTTGAGGTAGGTTAGGGTAGTGCTGAGACTGCTGGTTCATACAGATTAGTAGTGGCGGTATGTCGCGTCACTAGCGACATAGTGTGTGTGCTAGAAACTAACAGAAAAGTACGCAGGGCGGCAGGGCCCCATCATATAACTAATTCATTATGTCACAGTTGATCCAAGCTCCACCCATTTAATGACCTGCAGCAAGTAACACAAAAATCCATATTCCTACCGTTTTATAAAATGTACACAGTTACAAGCAAAATCTATTAATACGGATAACAAAATTAAATGAAAGTGATTCACTATAGCAATGTAAAATTTTAATTAAACCCAGGAGTCAGAGTAATTTTGTAATA
Source organism: Pterostichus niger (assembly GCA_947425015.1). Lineage (NCBI taxonomy): Eukaryota > Metazoa > Arthropoda > Insecta > Coleoptera > Carabidae > Pterostichus > Pterostichus niger. The sequence continues at coordinate 18,992,016 of OX380346.1, read as the reverse complement.
GAAGTAGAATTTTCTAAAATGAATGACGATGAAATTTGCGGTAGAAGAATCGTGGATATACAATACTCTTTTCAATGATCTAAAATCTATAAAAAACACCTTAATTTCGAGTGTTTTTTTTTTTTCGACATAAATAATTATTGAAAAGTATTTTTAAATTCAAGTGTAATATTTGTAGATAACAACAAAGACAAAATTAATGATCATCCATACACTTGGTGAAACTAGGTTTAATAAAATATAAACTAAACACTTGGCTCTTATTAGAGCTCATCAGTATGGTATAACTCACTTCTTCACCTAGAACAAAGTTCACGTGAAGAAGCTGATGACGAAGGACTGTGCCAGCAGAGAATAAGAACTCTAAAAAACGGTATGATGACATGAGAAGTTCTATCGAACAGGCAATGCCATCTACCGAAAAAAGGAAAAGCTACGCAGCAATTTAAATAACAACAAAGACAAAATTAATTGTCATCCATACACTTGGTGAAACTAGGTTTAATAAAATTTAAACTAAACACTTGGCTAAAGTCTCACAAATTTTTTTAAATATTTGTAGCATAGAAAATAAAATTCACACTGAAAATTCAGAGATAATATTGGCTGTCAATAAATTAGTTGTTGTAATATGGCTGTTGTTTCCATGAATTCGAAAGAAGATTTTCATGAAAAAATTCAATTAGGTATGGGACGTAAAGTTGGCAAATATACACTGAAGTATACGGAAAAAAGAGAAATAAATTAAGTGCAAGGTGAAACCGCGGATATCTTAAAAAAATAAAAAGAAGAAAGAAAAAGATGTTGCTAATCACCCAGTTCTGAATTATAGTCTAAATGCCAAAAATCCGGAACCTGCTATGAGCACCGAAGAATATGAAGAAGAGAAAAAAAAAAAAAATATTTTTTAATATTATTAAAAATGCTGCCCGAAATTATATTTTCCAACGCACTTTGAACAGATTTGCAAAAAGCGGAAAGCAATATCCACAGCGAATATAGTTCAAAATATGTTTTATAATTTGCTTAAAGCAACAAAATATGGTATTAGAAACGAAAGTAAGGCTATCGATATCCTGGAAGGCAAGCCTAAAAAAGCGGCTTTATGGTCCTAAACGACGAATCGGCTGTGATAAAATCTGTGATCTCTTAATACACAAATAACTATTTATATTTTTCGATTGTTTCTCAGAAAACGTCAACTTTACGATGACAAATGAGAGCGTAATTGTCAACTTTTTATGGCAATCGTAGAAAAACGATATTTTTTTGTATCAGATACAGGGCTAATTAAATATTTCAAATAGAAATATGTGTTAGTTTGTAATTTACAATAATGTTGACATATATATTGAAAAAATACAATATAATTCTGTATTCTGGGAATAAATAATGGTTCCAAAACTAATACATTTTTTTTGTAAGTTAAATTTATGACAGAAAAATTCGGATGACGCCTGGATTCGAACCAGGGACCCTCCGCTTGCCGGGGAGAGATGCTAACCGCTACACCACGTCACCTGTGTCCGACGTATGGCATCAACCGATTTCTTCTGTCTTTAAATCAGACATGTGTCGCTGTAGATTAAACCCGTTGTCAGTACCTATTGTTAGAAAGCGGTATCGCGGCTGATGCGTTTCATTATACACATTCATAATTGTTTTTAGCTGATGAGTTGTAGACTAAATTATTATTGTTGATTTAGAATGAACATATTTCTAGCTTCAATTACTTGGAATTAATTGTTATTTTAATTGATAATTTCCTCAGCTATAAACAATATAGATTGACTTTTGCTTATTCAGCGTCTGCGGTAGATCTTTGATCTGCCGACAAGATGATGCAAATTATATCCCTTTTAGAAGAAACTGACGCGTAATCAATGATAAAGTCGGGAATTTATACCTAATACATCTCACCGTAAGTTACTCAGCACCATTCTGGTTGCTCCGAGCTTAGTTAGCTTTCTCCAGCTCTTCGGATGAGCCGGGTGAGTAAATAGTTGTTAATCACATGTCAAAACTAGAAATGCTTTAGTGGTTAAGTTGTCTCGAGCTCTTCGGATGGGTGCCGTGTCAGTTGTGACTCCAGCTCTTCGGATGGTGCCGGGTCAAGTTATGATGCCAGCTCTTCGGACGGTGCCGGGTCAGTTGTGACGCCAGCTCTTCGGATGGGTCCCGGGTCAGTTGTGACGCCAGCTCTTCGGATGGTGCCGGGTCAAGTTGACGCCAGCTCTTTATATGAGCCGAGATAGTAGTTTGTTAATCACTCGGGAAAGCTAGAAATGCTTTAGTGATTAAGTTCAACTCATCGTCTCAAACTAGTAGTTAAATTATATTGCTATAATTTAATTACGACCAAGTGCTCAAATTCTGTATTTGTTTGTTCTGTGTTGTGAAATAATTTGTCATATTTTTATAATAAATAGTGTTAAACGCAATAATAATAATAATAATTTATTTAATTCATGACCAAAATACATAGGAATAGAAAACGTCAAGTTAAAAATATAATTACATAATATATTTAAAATTACTTAAAATAATTAAGATTTTTCGTTAAAAAATTCTTCGATGGTGTAAAAGCTTTTTGGAATCAAATATTCTTTAAGTTCCATTTTAAATTTTTTGTTATTATTCAGATCCCTCAGATATTGCGGTAAACAATTATATATTTTTAAACCGAGATAGTTGGGGTTATTTTTAGATTTATTCAAGTTGATTTTCGGTAGTTTCAAACTTTCTTTACCTCGCGTGTTATATTGATGAGAGTCGCAGTGCGTTTCTAAACTGTTTATATTTTCTTTAATATGCAGAGCTACATTTAATATATATGTACAGGGCATTGTCAAAAACTTTTCTTTTTTGAATAAGTCTCGACAAGATGTCCTAAAAGGAAGTTTGAAAATATTTCTGATTGCTGTTTTCTGTAATCTAAAAACTCGCTGTGCTGCTTGAGAGCAACCCCAGAAAGCTATACCATAGCATAGTACGGGATAAAATTTCGCGAAGTAGAAAGTTTTTACAGTATGTACATCTGCCAAACATCGTAGTCTTTTGATTAAGTAGCACAAAGATGCTAATGTACTACACACTTCATCCACGTGAGGCTCCCATTTCAAATTCTCGTGAATATTAAGTCCCAGAATCTTGGTATTACTAGACTGTGGCAGTACCTGATTATTTGAGCGAATTAAAATACTTTCAAAACGTTTTGCATTTGAAAATTTTATAATTAGCGATTTATTAACATTAAGGGTAAGTTTTAATGTAACCAACCAATTAGTTAGATTGTTAATAGTTCCAGAGATATCTGAGAGCACAGTATAACTATTATTTAGCATTAGAGTTATGTCGTCTGCATAAGTAACAAATTTCTCTGTTTGCAATATAGTTTTAATATTGTTTATATACAAAGAAAACAGTATGGGGCCCAGAATGGATCCTTGCGGTACGCCAAATGATAAATCATCTATATTTGATTTATACTTTTGGTTACATAGAACATATTGTTTTCGATTTTTAAGGTAAGATTCTAGCCATTTGGAACACATGCCCCTCAGGCCGTAACCCTCGCAGACATTAAGCAGTATAGTATGATCTACGCAATCAAACGCCTTGGATAAATCTAGAAAAATTCCAAAAGCATCAGTGCCATTATCAAAATTTTTATAAACCTGATCTAGAAAATATACGAGTGCTGAAATTGTACTTCTACATTTCCTGAATCCATGTTGCTCATCGATTAATGTTTTGCTCTTTTCCAGGAAAGATGATATTCTAACAAACATTACTTTCTCGAAAATCTTATGAAAGATTGTTACTAGAGATATGGGTCGATAATTTGATGCTAATCCTTTATCACCCTTCTTGTACAATGGTATTACTTTTGTAAATTTCAAAATATCTGGAAATACTCCTTGCGACATTGATAAATTTACACAGTGTGTTAGAGGAACAATAATTGTTTCATAACAGTTTTTCAGTAAGTTGCTAGAGATTTTGTCAATCCCTGTCGAAGAGGAATTCTTTAATGACATTATTAGAGAGGATAATTCGTATTCAGTGACAGGTTCAAGAAAAATTGAGAAATGACACTGATTATCTTTAGTGTTATTTATATTGTTCGAAATTTGTGGTAAGTTTTGCATAAGTTTATGTGGAATATTTATAAAAAATTTGTTAAACTCATTGGCAATATCTGAAGAATTTTTTATTTGTATGTCATCTTTTTTTAATGTTTTTATGTCTTCACTTCCAATATTATTATTGGTATTCAAATCTTTTTTAATAAGCTTCCACACCTTCGAGGTATTGTTATTACATTTTTGAACTAATTTTGAGTTAAAATCATGTTTAGCTATTTTTAACATTTTACGATACTTACTTCTAAGAACATTATAATTGTCTTTACTTATAAGTCCTAATTTTAAAAGTTTGTACAGTTCTTTCATATTCAGAGACTGTGCTTTGATATCATTTGTAAGCCATGATTTATTATTATTTTTATTTAATTGTACAGTACATTTTGGATGTGTAACGTCAAAATTAAACAAAAAAGATTCCATAAAATTATTAAAGCAAGTATTTGTATCATTGTTGTTTAAAACATTTGACCAATTTTCATTATTTAACATGAATTTAAAATTTTTTTTATATTATTTTCTGAGAACCTACGTTTCTCAGTTTTAAGATTTTCTAAGTTGGGGTTTGCTTTTATTATAATAGATATGTTTTGAGCTGAATAATCAGAAAATCCGTTGTGGATGACATTTGATGTATAGTTATTACAGTCGAGATTTGTGAAAATATTATCTACACATGTTTTACTTGTTTTACTTATCCGAGTTGGTTCATTTATTGTTGGATGTAGATTGTGTGAGCTCATTACACCAAGAAATAAATTTTTGGACAGATTATCAGCTAAAATGTTTACATTAAAATCACCTAGAACAAACAAATTTATAGACTTACAACTAGAGAGTATTTTTGTCAAACACATATTTAATTGTCTTAAAAAGTCATTTAGATTGCTTGATGGAGGTCTATATATTACTAATACATAATTAATTTTGTTTTCATGCTTGAACTTTATAGCATTCGAATAATAATTAAATATTGAACTCTTTCACACTGTTCTCTTGCTCGCACTCAAAGAGAATATTATTTCTGCAAAGCACAATAACACCGCCATGGCTATGGAACTGTCCATAAAAACCACTTTTTATACAAAAATTGTCTAGATTGGACGCTGCAATTTCATTTTCGTTCAACCAGTGCTCAGAAAGGCACAAGATGTCACAGGGATACGAATGCAGGAACACTTCCATGTCTTCAATTTTATTCCGCATACATTGGATGTTTTGGTGTAGAATTTTGACAGTTTTTTGATGACTTTTACGATTATTGTTCACCGTTAAGTGATGTTGACTTTGATTGACGAAAAAATTTGTATCTACGTACGATTATACCATTTGGCCAGAAATCTGCAACATTGAGTACATTCAGAAGATCGAAATCAGCTCGTATTCTGAAAGAGTTATTTGTGGATTGCTCGTTTGATACTTTTTTAACTTCGAATGTTCTTCCTGGACATTTTTCAGTCAAAAAGTGTATCATATCATCCTCGGTGATATCAGTGTGGACTTTTCCAATGTATAACCATGCATGCTTATTCCCACTTCGTATTGAGGAGTCGTTTGAATTTATTCCAATAATACTGTTTGGCTTAAGTTTATTTGTATGGTTATTTATTTTGTTGTTATTGGAGTTATTATTGCCATATTGTTTACCGATAGATGATATGTCATGTCCCGTTGCCGGTATGTCGCTTGATTTATTATGTTTGTTTTTGTTTCGCTGGTAGGTGTCGTCATTTGCTTATTTTGTTGATTAATTAACGACTTATTATTATTGTCGGTGACTTTGCTAATTTTATTTTGATCTTTGTTATTAAGTTTTATTATCAGTTCTAGATCATTTATTCTTTTTTCGAGGTGGTAATTTAATTTTTCAATTAGCATATATTTGTCTTTGATTGCTTTGTATTCTAAAGAATCACTGTCATACTTGAGGTTATCACCTACGTCAACAAAAAGTTCATTGTCTGAATCACTACCGTTATTGAAATAAGATGCTAAATGATCTTTTAGAATTTGATTATCACTAAATGCACTCGGAAGTTTTTTTGAAACTATTAACTCCACTAGTTCACTTTTTTTTAAATTTGTTTAATTCACAAGTAACACCAGCCAGCGCCATTTTATATCGATCATAGAAGACTGGTTGTGATTCTTGGGGAAACTGTACCTATCCAATCTATCCTAGTGTTGTGTGTGTGTTTGTCATTCGTTGACACTCAGATGACTTCGAGACCCACCAGCCGCCGATGACTCCTGAGCAGCCTGCCATCATCTACAGCTGTTAAGGTTGGTTGAAGTTAAAGTACATTTCCCTTGTTGTTAATATCCGATATCCCTTCGTCTGTCATTTTCTAGATTGTCCGTTCAAAATGTTAGAACTATTATTGGGAGTGTTCACTTTACTATTAGTTAGGCTCCGCGCGTTGCGCTCTGTTTTTCGCGTGTTACTGCCAAAGTGGCTTTTGTACAGCCACATACATTGGCCACTATTACACTATCATAGATAGGAGTCTTGGGATCGATGCTACGTTAGACACTATGATTTTTTCATCATATACTTTACAGTGCATTATTATTACGGAACATTACATCAATTACACAATGTCTGTATCTGCTTGTTGTCCTGTAAATAATGCGGCGTATAAATTTTCCTACTAATAAACAATTTTAAAAGATTTGAATATTACACTAAATCGCCATCTATTGGGCAATAGTTTGAATATGTAACCACTATATTTTGGTTCGTATCTTTGCTAAATTTGCCATTTTAGGTATTTTCATTTTATGGTGTTTCATGATTATGCATCTGCATAAAGCTGTGCTCGCTAAGCAGTGTTTGAATATTATAGAGTGGCGTGCGTTCCCGATTTAATAATATAACTATTATTAGTTCCATGGATCTGACAACAAATTGTACAGTGTATTGAATATTAAGTAGGTGGCTAGGATCGATTCCTGCAGCCGACAAACTATTTTCACCCTATTCAAATTACTCATGTGGCTGCCCCTCCACTAACATCTTCGGGGGCCATAATTTGACCGCTAGTAGCTGCACTTCACGCGAACAAATATATCACTTACTGAGATCACCTACGGCTGAGTGCCACACCCAGTATTGGGTAAAAGGTGTGACGAAAAGAAAATCGAAATTTTTGTGCTCTGTTGACTTTCAAATGAGCGTAATTTGGATTAAAAAAATCGTTGGAAAAATCTAAAAAAAGCATTTTGAAGCTGACAAAATGTCCTATCTTTTCTTCCATTTCAATTTTCTCGCAAAAACTCTCCGCATCCGTGCAAATTGATAAAGAAAACATTTTATGGTAATTTTTTTTTCTGTTCAATAACGCGCCATCTGTCGTATAAATTACGAAATGGAATATGACAAAAGGCATTATAAAATAGACAGTTGTACGAACATTTTGACGTCATGAGGGTTCAAAATGGCCTAATATAGGCATTTGAAAAAGAGGCTTTTTTTTCCAAAATTTTAGGTGTGCCTTTAATTGTTTTGCGCAGTGTATATAAATATATATAAGCTTTTATTTAGTTTTTTTTTATTGATATATGCGAGAAACAATATCGCGTGATTTATGTTATAATGTGATGTAAGGCAGAAAAAAATGTAAAATGAAAATCGTTAGAATGGACATTAGAGATAAAATAATGTGTTTTAAAAATTCAAATTTAATTATACTATATTGTAAATGTACAAATATACATATTAAATTGCATAAAATAATACATATAAAATAAATATAAAGACATTCTCATTGTTATGAGTCTCCAAATGTTTTTTCAAGGGATATTTTTCTATAAATTGTTTATTACAAATTGAGCATTCCTAATCTTTAATATTCAAATGCCTTTTCATATGTCTCTTTAACCTACAATTTTCAAAAAATTTCTTATTGCAGATTGAACATTCATAATCGTAAATACCTTCATGTAGTTTCATATGTACTTTCAAATTATTATTTTGTGCAAATTTCCTTTTACAAATTAAACATTCATAATCCTTAATACCTGCATGCATTTTCATATGCACTTGCAAATGAATCCTTTGTATAAATTTCCTTTTGCAAACTAAACATTCGTGATCTTTAATACCCTCATGCGATTTTAGATGTCTGGTTACATCATATTTTTGTGTAAACTTCTTTTTACAAATTGAACATTCATGATCTTTTATACCTTCATGCATTTTTATATGTACTCTCAATCGTTCATTTCGAAAAAATTTCTTTTTGCATATTGAGCATTCGTAATCTTTAATACCTAAATCACATTTCATATGTTCGCTCAAGGTCTTTTTTGTGCTTAATTTTTTATTACAAATTAAACATTCTGTACTTGTTATATTTTTAAGATGACTTTTCAAATGGCTATGGAACATAACTTTATCTGTAAATACTTCTTTACACACTGAACATTGAAACTCTTGACTGTCTGTGTCTGTATTGGAATTAGTTTCATCCTTATCCAATGCATTGCTAACTTCACTAGTAACACTTGAACCACCATCTTGTTCATCATCAGATCCAGACTCGCTGCGTGTACAGACAAGTTGCTGGGCAAGTTCTCGGTCTGCGCTGTCTTTAGATGCAAGAGATTCTTCCTCGACGTCGATTTTATTTTCCACAACAATATTGCAATCAACTTGTTCTTCTGATGGCAGCAGTGCATCTTCATTATCATCTGGAGGATTTAATTTGATAACAAAAACTTCGTCGACATCCAATTCGTCTTTGACGACGATATAATCTTCTATTATAGTTTTCTGATCTAACGCATTGATGTTTTCATTAAGAACACTTGAACCAGCATCTTGTATATCATCTGATACTGATTCGATCTTCAAAAGTTGCTGGTATGCAAGAGGTTCTTCTTCTATATCGATGGAATCATCGACCTCAGTCTTCAGATCATGTTGTTTTTCCCATGACATAAATGCATCTTCATTCTCTTCAATAATTGAATGAATGTCATTCTCATGTTTTATCAGTTGCTCACAATTAATTACTCGGATTTGTAATTCGCTGGAACTCTTATCCGAGGTGGTGTTGCTTCCTTGCAATATTTTTATATAACCAGTGAAACGACTATAGTTGTCCAAACACTTTTTCTTAAACTCGGAATAAGAACGAAGTGTTGTGTGGCACGAGGAACAAATATATACAGAATGTTCCGGATTTAAAATCGTCTGAAACAAAAGAAAAAGTCGATAATATCACTTTGTAAGAAAAATCAAATGCTTTTTTGTTTTTAGCATAATAAAATAAATATATCATCACGCCTTTTATTCGTTACTGGGTGTGGCACTCTCCCGTAGCAAACCTCGATTAGTGATATATTTCTTCGCGTGAAATGCGTTTACCAGCCGTCAAACCACGCCTCTTAAAGATGTTAGTGGTGGGGAGCCAAAGGTGTAGTTCTAACGTAATGAATAGTAATTTTTTATTAAGTGCGCGAATGTCACTTTTAGTAGAGACAAAAAATTAATTCGAACGCGCCAAAACGCAAGAATCTTACCCATGAAATGCAAATAACATTTTTTCTACAACTGTCAAAAAAGAATAATACAATAATTATTGATTTTTACAAGTAAATTGAAAAAAAACTATCAAAAATAATATGATTTTGGTACTATTGATGTGTTATTATAACAAATGAAACGTGAAAAAAAATATTTGGGAGCGTGCGCGATATACTAATTTTGCGCTCTAGGATGCAAAACAGTGCACAAAATACGTTCTGGCATGGCAAAAATGTAAAACTTTGCGTATTGATATTAGTAAAAACAAGTAAACATTTTTTGACAGTTGAAGAAAAAATTGTTTTTCGGCTGTGGGAATCTATCACAAGTTTTCAAATCCACAGCACAGTCATAATAATTTATTTGCAAATAGTTGAAGTTTTACACAATTTCGGTCTGTGGCTCCCAGCAATCAGATTTTTGGGGGCGGCGATAAAATTACTTGTTGTTATATACATATAATTTGTTTAATTCAGGTGAATCTAGGTTCGATTCCCACAGTCGACAAATAATTATCACCACATTAAATTCCCCTTACATTTATATCATGAGCAACATAATTTGACGGCTGGTAACCGCATTTCACGAGCATAAATATAATATTAACCGAAATCGGCTACAACAAAGTGTCATACCCCACAATAGGTAAACGGCGTAACGATATATTTATTCATTTAAAAAAAATATATTTAATACAATTTAACAAACTAACTTTTACGACTTTTATGGCAGATTCAATTGGGGACCTAAATAATATCGCGCCGGCCGTGCATGCTACGGGTCTGTCTTGAAAACAGCTGATATGTGAGTTGTAGAGGTTATAGAAACGTAAATTTAAAATCAACCACTGTATCATAATTAATATCGACTTACAAGTTCTGGTAGAGCATATTTAACAATTGTAAATACTTCATCTGCTGTATTATAGTGTAACACTTTCTTTAACCTCTTGTCAGTATCCGTTAAACACACGAAACAAATATTTTTCAACACATACATTGTTGTAGGTAATACACACACTTAAATAAATAATAGTAACCAATATTTAGTTACAAATGGATACACATGAATTAACAGTATTAGAATAAAAAACAAGACTTGCACATGGAGAAGTTGCAACACAAATACATTCATATTCCTACCGTTTTACAAAATATTCAGTAACATGATCAAGTACAAAATATACAATGCATTAATAATTTTAAACACAATCAGAGGCACATTGTCCATTCGGTGCTACAAGCGTCCGCTTGGGGCCCTCAAATTACTTGGAAATCTTTCATTACATGACCTAACTAACCAAAATTAATATGTAGAAATTAATTCGTGTCAGTTTGACATGTAATAGTTTTTTTATTGTCAATAATTAAATTACAATAATACTTATCACTGTATGTTTCTATTTTAGTTTTTTTTTTTTTATTATCTAAAACGCTTCAACAGCTTAGGTTATAGCGTTGTTACATTAGGTGTTACATACATTATAGTAGTAGTGCATTGGAGTTATTATTGCCATATTGTTTACCGATAGATGATATGTCATGTCCCGTTGCCGGTATGTCGCTTGATTTATTATGTTTGTTTTTGTTTCGCTGGTAGGTGTCGTCATTTGCTTATTTTGTTGATTAATTAACGACTTATTATTATTGTCGGTGACTTTGCTAATTTTATTTTGATCTTTGTTATTAAGTTTTATTATCAGTTCTAGATCATTTATTCTTTTTTCGAGGTGGTAATTTAATTTTTCAATTAGCATATATTTGTCTTTGATTGCTTTGTATTCTAAAGAATCACTGTCATACTTGAGGTTATCACCTACGTCAACAAAAAGTTCATTGTCTGAATCACTACCGTTATTGAAATAAGATGCTAAATGATCTTTTAGAATTTGATTATCACTAAATGCACTCGGAAGTTTTTTTGAAACTATTAACTCCACTAGTTCACTTTTTTTTAAATTTGTTTAATTCACAAGTAACACCAGCCAGCGCCATTTTATATCGATCATAGAAGACTGGTTGTGATTCTTGGGGAAACTGTACCTATCCAATCTATCCTAGTGTTGTGTGTGTGTTTGTCATTCGTTGACACTCAGATGACTTCGAGACCCACCAGCCGCCGATGACTCCTGAGCAGCCTGCCATCATCTACAGCTGTTAAGGTTGGTTGAAGTTAAAGTACATTTCCCTTGTTGTTAATATCCGATATCCCTTCGTCTGTCATTTTCTAGATTGTCCGTTCAAAATGTTAGAACTATTATTGGGAGTGTTCACTTTACTATTAGTTAGGCTCCGCGCGTTGCGCTCTGTTTTTCGCGTGTTACTGCCAAAGTGGCTTTTGTACAGCCACATACATTGGCCACTATTACACTATCATAGATAGGAGTCTTGGGATCGATGCTACGTTAGACACTATGATTTTTTCATCATATACTTTACAGTGCATTATTATTACGGAACATTACATCAATTACACAATGTCTGTATCTGCTTGTTGTCCTGTAAATAATGCGGCGTATAAATTTTCCTACTAATAAACAATTTTAAAAGATTTGAATATTACCAAAGAGCATACATTACATAAAGAGGAACGGCCCTGTGTATATAAGTGTTATACTAAAACTTTAGGTGAGGTAGCTGCGGGGTAAAGAGAAACTGTTCTATGACTTGGCGCTATGTAAGTTGATACGTCTAATAGATGAACTACGATGCACAGTCATGAACCGCTTTTGCTCTTCGCCCCGGTCGCAGATTGTCATAGCTAGATTTTGGGTACGGTAGGTTTTATTTTACGACACATATAATTAAAATAGGTACATAGTTATGCCATTTGAAAAGAATATTATTTTGCATACTGAATTGTTTATGAATACATAATTATGATCCAAAGCAAAAAAAATAAAAATATATATACCGGGTGTAACATGAAAACCTGGCCATAGGCGTTTAACATGGGAAATCCGTTTTCCTTGCGCAAAAGTGGCCAATTGATTTTAGACAAAAATGCTTCAAATAAAAGTTGTAGAGCTTGAAATTATGGATCTAAATCCGTTTTCAGATTTTATTTTGCACGTTTTGTAAGCGAAATAATTGCATTAATATTTTATAAGAATTTCTACTTTATAGTGATAGCTATGGATTTGAGACAAAATGATAAACAAATGTATGACGTTTTAACTGTCAGAAAAGTTTAGTTTGTAATGGAATTGTGATTTATTTAGATGACAATAAAGGTGATTGTTGTTATATCATTATTGAAAATGGATTATTTTATTTTATAATTTTTTAATATTTTTTATAATAAATAATCGAATTTTTACGCACCCTTATTGTCACCTAAATAAATCACAATTCCATTACAAACTAAACTTTTCTGACAGTTAAAACGTCATACATTTGTTTATCATTTTGTCTCAAATCCATAGCTATCAAGCTATCACTATAAAGTAGAAATTCTTATAAAATATTAATGCAATTATTTCGCTTACAAAACTTGCAAAATAAAATCTGAAAACGGATTTAGATCCATAATTTCAAACTCTACAACTTTTATTTGAAGCAGTTTTGTCTAAAATCAATTGGCCACTTTTGCGCAAGGAAAAACTGATTTCCCATGTTAAACGCCTATGGCCAGGTTTTCATGTTACACCCGGTATATATATATATTTATATAATAAATAAAAGGTTTGAGAAATCCTGTTTTTATAATAAATATATTTGGTTGAACGGATATGAAGCTAAAAATTCGCTCATCTTCAGCTACTAAAATACAAATATAATAATAAAAGTCTATATATATATATATATATATATATATATATATATATATATATATATATATACAGGGCTGTTAATTAAAAATCTGGCCATAGGCGTTTAACATGGAATATATATATATATATATATATATATATATATATATATATATATATATACAGGGCTGTTAATTAAAAATCTGGCCATAGACGTTTAACATGGGAAATCAGTTTTTCCTTGCGCGTTGCTTCCCATTTGATTTTAGACAAAAATGCTTCAAATAAAAGTTGTAAAGCTTAAAATTCTGCATGTAAACCACTAATCAGATTTTATTTGTTGCATTTCATAACAGAAAATAAATTTTAAAATTTTTTGAAAATTGCTTATTTGTAGCGATAGCCATGGAACTCAAACAAAATTACAAGCAATTGTATGACATTGTAACTGTCAAAAAAGGTTTGTGTTTTGTGATTTTCGTTTATAAACAAATATTGTATTGTTTAGCGAAAAAAGGAGGGTTATTCGAACATTTAATATAAAATTATATGCATCCTTGTTTTCTGTTTATGAAATAAATACATTATTCTTGTCTTCATTTCTGTTTTATTTTGTATGTCTTGAGAGTATGTAGGTATTCTAAAATTAGAACAATGTATTTAGGAAACAGATTTGTTTTATACGTAGGTCCATCAATTGAGTTAGGCATAAAAATTTAAATTACAATTCTTTGTAGACAATCGATTTGCCCTTATTTATTTAAACTAAATACCTGTATATATGTATATATATACGAGCCCTAACAACTTCATGTTCGGACACTTATATTTTCTGATAAAAACTGTTTAAATTTTCAATTAGAAGTATAGTCTAACATTAAGTTTTATTAATATACATAGATAATTTTCTTTATCATGTGTGTATTTAGAGTAATTTTATTAAAAATTGTATAAAAGTATCGACAACTTAATATTCGGACAGTACTAGAAATATCCCATTATTATTCTTAAATATGTAAATAATATATAGCTAATAGGAAGTAACGTCGCCTTTTGCTTTAAAAACAGCTCTAATTAGTGCAGGCATGGTTTGTACGAATGATCTACAATATTCTGGAATGATTGCCACATTTCACTTATCTTTTCTTTTAACTCGGATTATTCCTTAAATACTGTTTCATTTTATGCCACAATGTTTCAATAATATTTAAGTCTGGTTTACTAGAGGGTCATGAAATAATATTTTAATGATGCTGTATAAACAATTGTTTAGTAGATTTTGCAATGTGACAAAATGCTCTGTCTTGTTGGAGTATAAAGTCCCCATCAGGATGTAACTTTCGAATGCTTGGTAGCAAACTTCTTTCTAGGATCTGCTGATGATACTTGTTAGCATTTATAAGGCCATAAATAAATTGAAAATGTCCAATTCCATTTGAGGACATGCATCCCCATGAAATTACACTATTTGGGAATTTTACAGTACGCTTTAAACAGTCTTTATGAAATGCTCGTTTTGATCGTATCATTCTTCTGCGATAATTTCCCACATAATTATCAAATTTTGATTCGTCACTGAAGATTACCTTCGACCAATGTCTATGTCCAAGATAATTTAGATTTGACCCATAAAAGTCTATTTTTCTTTTGTTTTTGAGTCAATATGGGTTTTTCTGTAGCCTAAATGAAATTAATTGATAAGTAGAATAATATTTAATCAACTTAAACATTAGCGTACTTTGTAAAAACCTAAACCACATTTATGAATCCACGTTCAACAACACTCCTTAGAGACATTCAGCCCTGTTTCGGCATTCTAAGTTACCGTTATTCCTCTTCTGCAAATAATTTTAAGGGTTCTTTGAGCTCTAGGTGTTACTTTGCGCGAATGTTCTTTTGGTTTTCCAGGTATGTCAGTTTCAGAAGGCTCTCCATAGAGTCTCATTATATCGTATACCGTAGATTTTGGAATATCGAGTACATTAGCTATTTGACGTATACTTAGAAAAGTTTAATAATCAAATCTCGTATTTTTTTGTTTATTGCTACACCTCGACCCATTTTGCTTTGTGTTTTGTTTTAATCAACTTTCAACAAACGTAGCGCAAAATTGACAGCTAAAGATTATAGTTTTGTTTTCCAGAACAACCTGTCTATAATGCTTTTATTATATTTTTAAGATGTGTCCGAACATTAAGTTGTCACTGTTTTTGTGCATGTTTTTAAATAATTACGTTATAAACGTAGTTTATTGCAAAAAATAAATATCTATATTAAAATAACTTACATTTTAACACATTTTTATCTAAAGAGTTAATTTCCATAAAATATTATATATGCTTGTTTAGATTATACGCAGTTTTTTACGAAAATAGTGAGTGTCCGAACATTAAGTTGTTAGGGCTCGTATATACATAAAATGTATAAACAAACCTTAAAAACGAAAACATAAATAACTATTTCCAAAATATGGTCATTTTCTAATGTACAGAGGAAAGATTTATAAAATAAAAGTAATCCTATATCGAATCCAAGTATTTACATATGTTTAAAAAAATTTAATTTGCGATTTTTTTGGTTGTTGAAAGCGTTTTGTTTCACATTTTAAAGAAAATTTTAATTTTACATTTATTAAATGTTTTAATAAAAAAATTCTATATTCTTCACAAGAACCTGACAGCCAATTTGGAAAATTGGTATTCATTTTTTCAACTGTTCACGTTTTCTTTGTGCTTTATATTATTAAAATTAATATCAAAAACCGATAACTGTAACTTAACAATCATTAAGAAAGTGTCGCTTGGAATTTTAAGGTATTTTGGTATATTTTAATTATTATCATAATCGCGAAACACTGTCAGCAAAAAGTTTCTGTTATCAAGATTACGGGTCACGTCTGAATGTGATAAATAAATTTTACATAAGTCACAATTAAATTTTTTTAATACACTAAATATCCTGCAAAATAATTTATGGAACATTGTTCTAAGGAAAAAATTAAATTACTTTCTTCGTTTTCTTCTCTTTCAAGTTTTGATGGAATTATATCATTTTCACACGTCTTTTCAGTGACACATTCATTTAAATCTAAACACATTTGTTTGTCATTCTCATATTCTGTATCTGTATTCTGTTCTGAATCATCCAAAAAAATTGCACGATCATCATCATTTTCACAATTTTGATTATGTGGAGCTGAAAGTAATCTTACAAATATATTTAAGTATGTTATACCTGTTCATATTCTCGACTCAGATACAACATATTTTTTAATTGGCAAGCCTGGATCACAAAATATCGGTCTTTGAAGATTTGAGTGAACGTGATGTATGTACTTCTTCGAATGCCATTATTCAGTGTTAAGAAGGTATGGTAAAATAAATTAACCACTCGCTTTTATACTATATTTAATGACCTTTTTAACCCCTTCATTTGATTTCAAAAATAAATAAAAAATCACTAAAAAAACAAATTAAATTTTTTTTTCGTTTTTTACAAAGTTCGCATTTTTTAAATTTCATTAAAAAAAAGCTTATATTGTGTTTATACTCCATGCCAATTTTTATAATGTGCCGCGCAGTCGTTTAGGAGTTATATGTATTTAAATGCCGAAGCGCGGTGGCAGCCCCGTTCTCGCGTCTAGTCAGCGCGACTTACATAAACATTCATTCAAACAAACAATATAACGTCGCGCATACAATGTATGTGTGATCCTAATTCTTTCTAGTTCATAAATTTACTGTTTCTCGCCAACAGAGTGCGTTAGTGTTTTTCTCAAAATTATTAATGTAACCGAGCGATAGATGGCGACAAAAATTCGACGGTGGCACCTCCCAGCGGCGGGCAACATGTGCTAATACTAGTCAACCCATAAGGCCGTTCCTCTTTATGTAATTTATGCTCTTTGATATTACACTAAATCGCCATCTATTGGGCAATAGTTTGAATATGTAACCACTATATTTTGGTTCGTATCTTTGCTAAATTTGCCATTTTAGGTATTTTCATTTTATGGTGTTTCATGATTATGCATCTGCATAAAGCTGTGCTCGCTAAGCAGTGTTTGAATATTATAGAGTGGCGTGCGTTCCCGATTTAATAATATAACTATTATTAGTTCCATGGATCTGACAACAAATTGTACAGTGTATTGAATATTAAGTAGGTGGCTAGGATCGATTCCTGCAGCCGACAAACTATTTTCACCCTATTCAAATTACTCATGTGGCTGCCCCTCCACTAACATCTTCGGGGGCCATAATTTGACCGCTAGTAGCTGCACTTCACGCGAACAAATATATCACTTACTGAGATCACCTACGGCTGAGTGCCACACCCAGTATTGGGTAAAAGGTGTGACGAAAAGAAAATCGAAATTTTTGTGCTCTGTTGACTTTCAAATGAGCGTAATTTGGATTAAAAAAATCGTTGGAAAAATCTAAAAAACGCATTTTGAAGCTGACAAAATGTCCTATCTTTTCTTCCATTTCAATTTTCTCGCAAAAACTCTCCGCATCCGTGCAAATTGATAAAGAAAACATTTTATGGTAATTTTTTTTTCTGTTCAATAACGCGCCATCTGTCGTATAAATTACGAAATGGAATATGACAAAAGGCATTATAAAATAGACAGTTGTACGAACATTTTGACGTCATGAGGGTTCAAAATGGCCTAATATAGGCATTTGAAAAAGAGGCTTTTTTTCCAAAATTTTAGGTGTGCCTTTAATTGTTTTGCGCAGTGTATATAAATATATATAAGCTTTTATTTAGTTTTTTTTTATTGATATATGCGAGAAACAATATCGCGTGATTTATGTTATAATGTGATGTAAGGCAGAAAAAAATGTAAAATGAAAATCGTTAGAATGGACATTAGAGATAAAATAATGTGTTTTAAAAATTCAAATTTAATTATACTATATTGTAAATGTACAAATATACATATTAAATTGCATAAAATAATACATATAAAATAAATATAAAGACATTCTCATTGTTATGAGTCTCCAAATGTTTTTTCAAGGGATATTTTTCTATAAATTGTTTATTACAAATTGAGCATTCCTAATCTTTAATATTCAAATGCCTTTTCATATGTCTCTTTAACCTACAATTTTCAAAAAATTTCTTATTGCAGATTGAACATTCATAATCGTAAATACCTTCATGTAGTTTCATATGTACTTTCAAATTATTATTTTGTGCAAATTTCCTTTTACAAATTAAACATTCATAATCCTTAATACCTGCATGCATTTTCATATGCACTTGCAAATGAATCCTTTGTATAAATTTCCTTTTGCAAACTAAACATTCGTGATCTTTAATACCCTCATGCGATTTTAGATGTCTGGTTACATCATATTTTTGTGTAAACTTCTTTTTACAAATTGAACATTCATGATCTTTTATACCTTCATGCATTTTTATATGTACTCTCAATCGTTCATTTCGAAAAAATTTCTTTTTGCATATTGAGCATTCGTAATCTTTAATACCTAAATCACATTTCATATGTTCGCTCAAGGTCTTTTTTGTGCTTAATTTTTTATTACAAATTAAACATTCTGTACTTGTTATATTTTTAAGATGACTTTTCAAATGGCTATGGAACATAACTTTATCTGTAAATACTTCTTTACACACTGAACATTGAAACTCTTGACTGTCTGTGTCTGTATTGGAATTAGTTTCATCCTTATCCAATGCATTGCTAACTTCACTAGTAACACTTGAACCACCATCTTGTTCATCATCAGATCCAGACTCGCTGCGTGTACAGACAAGTTGCTGGGCAAGTTCTCGGTCTGCGCTGTCTTTAGATGCAAGAGATTCTTCCTCGACGTCGATTTTATTTTCCACAACAATATTGCAATCAACTTGTTCTTCTGATGGCAGCAGTGCATCTTCATTATCATCTGGAGGATTTAATTTGATAACAAAAACTTCGTCGACATCCAATTCGTCTTTGACGACGATATAATCTTCTATTATAGTTTTCTGATCTAACGCATTGATGTTTTCATTAAGAACACTTGAACCAGCATCTTGTATATCATCTGATACTGATTCGATCTTCAAAAGTTGCTGGTATGCAAGAGGTTCTTCTTCTATATCGATGGAATCATCGACCTCAGTCTTCAGATCATGTTGTTTTTCCCATGACATAAATGCATCTTCATTCTCTTCAATAATTGAATGAATGTCATTCTCATGTTTTATCAGTTGCTCACAATTAATTACTCGGATTTGTAATTCGCTGGAACTCTTATCCGAGGTGGTGTTGCTTCCTTGCAATATTTTTATATAACCAGTGAAACGACTATAGTTGTCCAAACACTTTTTCTTAAACTCGGAATAAGAACGAAGTGTTGTGTGGCACGAGGAACAAATATATACAGAATGTTCCGGATTTAAAATCGTCTGAAACAAAAGAAAAAGTCGATAATATCACTTTGTAAGAAAAATCAAATGCTTTTTTGTTTTTAGCATAATAAAATAAATATATCATCACGCCTTTTATTCGTTACTGGGTGTGGCACTCTCCCGTAGCAAACCTCGATTAGTGATATATTTCTTCGCGTGAAATGCGTTTACCAGCCGTCAAACCACGCCTCTTAAAGATGTTAGTGGTGGGGAGCCAAAGGTGTAGTTCTAACGTAATGAATAGTAATTTTTTATTAAGTGCGCGAATGTCACTTTTAGTAGAGACAAAAAATTAATTCGAACGCGCCAAAACGCAAGAATCTTACCCATGAAATGCAAATAACATTTTTTCTACAACTGTCAAAAAAGAATAATACAATAATTATTGATTTTTACAAGTAAATTGAAAAAAAACTATCAAAAATAATATGATTTTGGTACTATTGATGTGTTATTATAACAAATGAAACGTGAAAAAAAATATTTGGGAGCGTGCGCGATATACTAATTTTGCGCTCTAGGATGCAAAACAGTGCACAAAATACGTTCTGGCATGGCAAAAATGTAAAACTTTGCGTATTGATATTAGTAAAAACAAGTAAACATTTTTTGACAGTTGAAGAAAAAATTGTTTTTCGGCTGTGGGAATCTATCACAAGTTTTCAAATCCACAGCACAGTCATAATAATTTATTTGCAAATAGTTGAAGTTTTACACAATTTCGGTCTGTGGCTCCCAGCAATCAGATTTTTGGGGGCGGCGATAAAATTACTTGTTGTTATATACATATAATTTGTTTAATTCAGGTGAATCTAGGTTCGATTCCCACAGTCGACAAATAATTATCACCACATTAAATTCCCCTTACATTTATATCATGAGCAACATAATTTGACGGCTGGCAACCGCATTTCACGAGCATAAATATAATATTAACCGAAATCGGCTACAACAAAGTGTCATACCCCACAATAGGTAAACGGCGTAACGATATATTTATTCATTTAAAAAAAATATATTTAATACAATTTAACAAACTAACTTTTACGACTTTTATGGCAGATTCAATTGGGGACCTAAATAATATCGCGCCGGCCGTGCATGCTACGGGTCTGTCTTGAAAACAGCTGATATGTGAGTTGTAGAGGTTATAGAAACGTAAATTTAAAATCAACCACTGTATCATAATTAATATCGACTTACAAGTTCTGGTAGAGCATATTTAACAATTGTAAATACTTCATCTGCTGTATTATAGTGTAACACTTTCTTTAACCTCTTGTCAGTATCCGTTAAACACACGAAACAAATATTTTTCAACACATACATTGTTGTAGGTAATACACACACTTAAATAAATAATAGTAACCAATATTTAGTTACAAATGGATACACATGAATTAACAGTATTAGAATAAAAAACAAGACTTGCACATGGAGAAGTTGCAACACAAATACATTCATATTCCTACCGTTTTACAAAATATTCAGTAACATGATCAAGTACAAAATATACAATGCATTAATAATTTTAAACACAATCAGAGGCACATTGTCCATTCGGTGCTACAAGCGTCCGCTTGGGGCCCTCAAATTACTTGGAAATCTTTCATTACATGACCTAACTAACCAAAATTAATATGTAGAAATTAATTCGTGTCAGTTTGACACGTAATAGTTTTTTTATTGTCAATAATTAAATTACAATAATACTTATCACTGTATGTTTCTATTTTAGTTTTTTTTTTTTTATTATCTAAAACGCTTCAACAGCTTAGGTTATAGCGTTGTTACATTAGGTGTTACATACATTATAGTAGTAGTGCATAACATGTGGTTATATGTGTTTATACAGATTGATATTTTTTAGGAATTCTATTGTTCTTCTCATTTGTTCTTCGTCTTCTTTGATGTCATTTGGTATCCTGTAGGTCAGTCGTTGTTGATTGTATTTGGTGCAGTCTGTTATGATGTGTTTTATTGTTATGTTCGTGTTGCAGTCTTCGCAGATTGGTGGTGGTGTTTTCTCTAGTATGTGTTTATGTGTAGCTTTCGTGTGTCCGATTCTGAGTCTTGTGTAGATTATTTGGTGTTGTCTTGGTTCGTTTGTTTTCCAGTTTCGTATATTTTCTTTTACTTCTCGTAATTTGTTGTTTGTATTTTCTGTCCATTTTTTCTGTCTGTCTTCTTGTAGTTTTTCTTTGATTATTTCTTTCACATCGTTTTTTGTGGTGCACCTAGGGTGGATTTCTTCCGAGTTGGTTGCTTCTTTGGCCAGCTGGTCTGCCTTTTCGTTGCCTTCTATGCCTATGTGGGCTGGGATCCATATGAGGGTAATAGTTGTGTTTTGGGATTGGAGTTTGTGCATTTGTTCCTTGATGTTAATGGTTATAGGACATTTAGGGTAGGGGTCTAGGATTTCTTTTATGGTTCTGGCGGAGTCTGTTAGGAGGTTGTACTTCCTCTCGTTATTGTGAGTTATTTGGATACTTTTGAGAGTTTCTAGTATGGCGTACTTCTCTGCGGAATCTATGCTGGTAGTATTTGGGATTCGAAGTTTTGTAGTTTCCTCTCCGATGACTACTGCTATCCCTGTTCCGTCTCTTATTTTGGATGCGTCCGTGTAGATTTGGATTCCTGGGTGTTCTTCGAGTATTTTTCGAAGTTTTATTTTGAATGTTTCTGTTGTTGTTGATTTCCTTGGGTATTTTAGGAGATCTATATTATGGTTTGGTACGTTGATTATCCATGGCGGGATTGAGGGGATGTACTTAGGGGTGATTTCGAATATTGGTTGGATTTGGTTTAAGAGGGGTAGGTATTGTTTTAGTTTCAGGGTTGTGGTGTTTTCCAGGATTTGTTTCTGGTTTGGGTGTTGTGGTTGGCTGGCGATTTGTGTTACGTAGTTTGCTAGTAATTGTTTTCTTCTCTCTTCTAAGCTCGGTTCTCCTGCTTCCGCTAGTATGCTTAATATTGGGCTTGTGCGGAATGCTCCAAGTATTAATCTGATTGCGGTATTATGGATTGGTTCCAGAAGCTTCAGTACGCTTTTGTTAGCGTTGCCGTATACGAAGCAGCCGTAATCTAACTTAGCTCGTATTATTGTCCTTTAAATCCATAATAAGGTGTCTTTGTCTGCACCCCAGCTTTGGTGTGTCAGTGCCTTGATAAGGTTAAGTCTTCTGTAACATTCGGCTTTGAGTTCTAGGATGTGCGGCTTCCAAGTAAGTTTGTGGTCAAAAGTGATTCCTAAGAATTTAATTTGGTTTTCCCTTTTTATGATGTTGTTCTGCACTGTTAAGTTTAAGTAGTTATCTCTATGTCTTTTGTTGCATATGTGGATTGATTCTTAAATGTGTGGGCAGGTATTTTTGGATCGTACATTATTGGACCGTTTTTCATTGATGGAGCTTTAGATGGAGTAAAGTATTTGAATCTTCTTCAAAACGATATTGGATCTGAAATGGAAGTAAGATCCAGGGAAAATCAAATTATTTGGTACCAGCATGACGGCTGCCCAGCACATTTTGCAAGAGATGTAAATGCATACTTAGATGAATGCTTTCCAGATTCGTGGATTGGTCGTGGGGGTACAATTAACTGGTCAGCCCGTTTTCCGGATTTGGCGCCAAATAACTTTTTCTTATGGCCATATTTAAAAGAAAAAATTTATAACACCAATATTGCAAACATTGATATTTAAAAAATACAATTATAAGTGAATGTGAAGCAATCACACAAAGACAATTAAGTAATGTGCGCCAAGCATTTTATGATCGGTTAGGGCCATTGCTTAGCAGTAAATGGAAACTTATTCGAACAATTCTTGTAAATTTATAAATAAATAATTTGTTAAAATTATAGTAGCAATATAATGTATTTTTCTTATTTTATAATAAATACGTCAAACATTTTGTGCACTTGAAATTTATTCACTATTTCCTTACAATATTCTTCAAAAACTTGTTCAACAAATATTACAACACTGTAACAAACAAATGTCAAACTCTTTTACAATATGTCAAATATTCAGTTCATTTGTTTAATTTTCCAACGCAATCTACAAAAAATTTGAATAAATTTTGAATTTCATTTAATTAATATCTCGTGAACTATTCACATTTATGTAATGAATTTACTTTATATGAAGCGTTTTTAATTTCTGAACAATTTTTGTATTTTCAAATGATATTTTTTCTATAAATTGTTTATTACAAATTGAGCATTCCTAATCTTTATTATTCAAATGACTTTTCATATGATTCTTTAATCTACAATTTTCAAAAAATTTCTTATTGCAGATTGAACACTCATAAGCTCTAATACCTTCATGTAGTTTCATATGGCGTTTCAAAACATAATTTAGTGCAAATTTCTTTTTACAAATTGAACATTCATAATCGTAAATACCTGCATGCATTTTCATATGTACTTGCAAAGTATTCTTTTGTATATATTTCTTTTTGCAAATTGAACATTCATAATCTCTAATACCTTCATGTAGTTTAATATGACATTGCAATTGATTTTTTTGGACAAATTTCTTGTTGCAAATTAAACATTCATAATCTTTAATACCATTATGTATTTTTAGATGTCTTTTCAACTGATATTTATGTGAAAATTTCTTTTTGCGAATTGAACATTCATAATCGTAAATACCTGCATGCCTTTTCATATGTACTTTCAAATTACCCTTTTCTATAAATGACCTTTTGCAAATTAAACATTCGTAATCTTTAATATCTTTATGTATTTTTAGATGTCTGATCAAATCATATTTTTGTGAAAATTTCTTTTTGCAAGTTGAACATTCGTGATCTTTTATACCTAATCACATTTCATATGTGCGCTCAAAGATGATTTTCTGCTAAATTCTCTATTACAAATTAAACATTCTGTACTTGTTATATTTTTAAGATGACTTTTCAAATGGCTATGGAACATAACTTTATCTGTAAATACTTCTTTACACACTGAACATTGAAACTCTTGACTGTCTGTGTCTGTATTGGAATTAGTTTCATCCTTATCCAATGCATTGCTAACTTCACTAGTAACACTTGAACCACCATCTTGTTCATCATCAGATCCAGACTCGCTGCGTGTACAGACAAGTTGCTGGGCAAGTTCTCGGTCTGCGCTGTCTTTAGATGCAAGAGATTCTTCCTCGATGTCGATTTTATTTTCAACAACAATATTGCAATCAACTTGGTCTTCTGATGGCAGCAGTGCATCTTTATTTTCATCTGGAAGATTTAATTTGATAACAAAAACTTCATCGACATCCAATTCGTCCTTGACGACGATGTAATCTTCTATTATAGTTTTCTCATCTAACGCACTGATATCCTCATTAAGAACACTTGAAGCGCCATCTTGTATATCATCTGATACTGATTCGCTTTTCAAAAATTGCTGGTATGCAAGAGATTCTTCTTTTATATCGATGTACTCAATTTTTTGGTCATGTCGTTCTTCCCATGACATCAATGCATCTTCATTCTCTTCAATAATTAAATGAAAATCATTTTCATCCTTTATGAGTTGTTCACAATTAATTACTCGGATTTGTAATTCGCTGGAACTCTGATTCGAGGTGGTGTTGCTTCCTTGCAATGTTTTTATATAATCAGTCAAACGACTATAGTTGTTTAAACACTTTTTCTTAAACTCGGAATAAGAGCGAAGTGTTGTGTGGCACGAAGAACAAATATATGCAGGATTCTTTGGGTTCAAAATCGTCTGAAAGAAAAAAAAATCATGAAAAATACATTATTTTTATTAACATATCGATCTTTTTCAAATATCTACCGAGTTACAATATAGGGGGATTTTCTAGTGAGACTTAGCTGAAGAAGAAATATTTATACAGCGACCTAGTGACATGCTTCCCGCACAAAAGATGTAGTAAGTAGTTCATGCACGTACATTTAAATTTCCAGCATCTCATACTTATTTTTTTGTAAAAGAATTAAGTATACAATTCCTTAAAATTGGCAATTCTGATCCTGACGTCATGAGACTTTCGGAATCTATAATAGAGATAGGTTTACATACTTATAACGAGTTTCATAACTGAGAAATCAGAAATTAAGTAATGAATTAGTGATAGCATTGATAATATTGTGCCTTAGTGTGAACATCAGCTTTGACTTTTAGTCAATAACGCTTTACTTCATAATTTTTTTAATATGTTTAATAATATTTAATTTTCATTTCTACAGCTCTTCTGGCAGAAAAGATTCAATTTAAAATTATGTTTAGGGAGCTAAATAATATCAAGCCAGCCCTGCATGCTACGGGTCTGTCTTGAAAACAGCTGATGTGTGAGTCGTAGAGGTTATAGAAACGTAGATTTAAAAGAAACGTAGATTCAAAAGAAACCACTGTATCATAACTAATATCGACTTACAAGTTCTGGTAGAACATATTTAACAATTGTAAATATTCCATCTGCTGTATTATTGTACAACACTGCCGTTAAGTGCTTGTCAGTATTCGTTAAACACACGAAGCAAATATTTTTCAAGACATACATTGCTGTAAATAAAACAAGCACTTAAATATATAATAATATTTAGCTATAAATTAAGAACAAAAGCACAAATAAACTATAGTTTTGTTTGATTTAAACTTCAATCTCCTACGGGGTTGCGGGCACTCACGTGACAACGTAAAAACAGCTGTTTGTGTTCAAACACCACAAAATTCGTATTCCTACCGTTTTACAAAATGTTCTCAATACGTTTGATTAGAAATTATACAGTGCATTGAATATTGGATTCTATACAATATTCTGAATTCAACCATGTTTAATAGTTCATTTTTAAAATTTTGAGCAACGCAAGAAAGATACAAATTATATTTTTTTTTTTCAAATAACATGGATATTACTTATAACAAACAAATAAAATAAACGAATTCACTTAAACACAAGTTTCAAACAAAATTTCCAAAATGTCTGTCATTTTCTTGAATACAAAGATTAACTCTTCTAATTGTTCCTCGCATAACATTCTGTCAAATTTCCGGTGTAATACTACAAATGACTTGATTTACTTGGTTCATTAAATTTTCTATTGTTGTTGGAGTTCTGTATATTACATTTTAATCTTAAAAACGATCAAAGGCGTATTATTCATTGAGCTGCTTGAGGCCTCAAAATTTTAGGCACCGCAACATTTACCTAATGTATTCAATACATTTTTCGGAATAAAGCAAATATTTACAATAATTTCATTTCAATTTTTGTAATTTCTAAATAAAAGACATTTTATCGGTAGAAATTATTTTCAAATTTTTCTTTAAGATTTCACCGTAATAAGTTCTAAAAATAAAGAATTGTAACATCGTTAAAATAATAATAGTTAATTGTTTTAAAAATGTTTTAGAGCAGATATTTTTTATATTCTTCTTATTACTTTTTATACTGTAAATTAAATATCCGGCTATACTCTTGCGTAAATTATACATTTTTCTGTGGTAACATAGCAACTATAAAAATGATAACTCAGACAAATAATTAATTTTTTCTACGACCACTTAGATATATGCTCATTGTATGTTTGTTGTTACTAGGGAAATAAGGTACATTGTAAACATATTTTCGGTTACCATAAGAAAAGTGACAGAACTGTGCAGGAATGAACATTCTCGCACAGTTCTGTCAAAAATGAATTCATTCTCGTATAGTTCTGTCAAAAATGATGAATTGTTTCAAATTTAAAACTGGCGCGCTTCGGCAACTTTTTCAAATCCGAAGTTCGGCCGTATGCCTTATAAAGAGAATGGTTGAAGAATTTATTTTATTTTGGTATAATATTATAAACAGAAATATTTATTGAATCACTTATTTAGTTATTTATTATTAGTGATATTGAATGTAATATTGTTACAATTATTAAAAATAATTTTCGGTGAAAATGAACTTTATGTTTATTATTTTATTTAATATTTGTTATGTTGTTAATGCTAGTTGCTAGGATACTAACTTTGAACTGTCATTCTGGAATAGTGAAATTGGGACATCTTTATTATTGAAAACTACATTAATAGGGCTATAATATCGTGGTCGTAGAAAAAGTATAGTGTACAACTCGCATGGAATGCCCCTGTGTATCATTGCATGCTTATTGTACTATTTAATGTCAAAATAATAGAGTGTTCTACCAGCAATATATCCTTTGGAGAACTCGACTTCATGTCCATTTCCAAAATCTTCCTCAAGTGGTAGAAAACACTTGCTGCCCGTAACACTTAAATAACTATGGCTGGTAGCACAATCTCTGTTTTAAGAGCAGAGCATTTGCGTGTTTTAGCTATATGGAACATTTTAAAACCGTGCTCTTAAAACACCCAAAAAGAAAGCTTCTGATGGTAGCAGCCTATATGTTTATCCTAAATTCACTATTCCAATATGACAATCTTATAGTATCCTAACAACGCAATAACACGTGAGATATGGAAATATGTAATTATATTTCTGTACCAATGTACAGATATCTGAGTAATCGTAGAAAAACATTATTTTTTTACAAATTACTTACGTCAACGGTCAACAAACGTATTTCAAATCACAGTAAATATTTCTATATGAAAAATATTGTTGATTTCAATCTAACATTTTATTTTTATTTTTTTAATTTATATATCGGACCAACTACTTAGGTCATATGCCGATATGTCCTTTGTATGGTCGCCACGGGCGGGACCCGAACCCACGACCTTATGGTTGCGAGTCAGGCCCTCAACCCGCGCGACCATCACACGGGACAACATTTTATTTAATATATGTTCAAGTTCACAACAACTACTTGATTTGACACGTAATGTCTAATTAATCTAACTAATTAATTCCTTTATCCTATGATTATATAAACTACTACACTGCGCCTCGGTGAGTGCGGACCCTGTACTGTAATTGGGATTAAGTTCCTGTTGTACAGCGTAACATAAATAAATTAATTTCTGTATGTGACATACACTATTTATGTAAAACATGAGGTTTATTTCATAAAAGTACAAGTTACAAGCATGTTTCAAACAGTTACTTATTTTTAAAATTTAGAAGCCAAATTCCCGTACATATTCGATATTTACAAACTATACTATTCTCAACTATCAAAAGACGGACTATCGATAGTATTATTTATTTAGATACTATCGATGTATCGACAGTACTATCGAAAGTTTTTCGTGAACATCAAAATTTGATTCTCAAACTCTGCGAATTTTCATAACCTATAGAATCAATTTGTGCTTTCGTGCAAAACGTATAGAACCTGAAATACACGACTTTAGAGCAAGAGCTCCTCTATTTCCATCATTTCACTCGTATCTTTTGTGTCTCATTTCACGCATATGTTTTAAATTTAGTTTTTCTTTCTCAACTTGAGAAGCTTTTATTTTTCGTCGATGACGGGTGCGTTCTGTTGTTTCATCAAAGAACTCATCGATGCTCTTCGACCAGTGTGCCATAGGCATTAGAAGCACAATGATTTAAATTTTTTTCAAGGGTCATAACTATATTTTTACACATAAAATTTATTTAATGAAATTTAATTAATTATATCTTCATTAAATTTTATAATATTAATATAAATTCAATCAATTATTTTGATTAAATCGTTTTAAATTTTTTATAAATGAAACTGTTTTTAGAGAAATTATATTCATTGACTATTGCAACCATATCGCTATCCCATTCAAAGATAAATCATTTCTGACGAGAAGGACCCAACTTATTCTGGTCTATTGTGACAGTCAACGTGTTAATTCATTATTCTTAAATTAAAGTTCGGTTATTTTTGAACAGATCTCCTATATGCAAAGAACTAATTTTGAGCTACACTCCTATTTCAACGAAATTTGTTAAATAAAACTCAGTGGTATCGAGTCGGCCTGTGGATCTTGAGAACTCTGGTTCGATTCCCACAGACAAACAATTTTAACCAATTAAAATCTACCCCTGTGGCTCCCCCTCCACTAATATCTTTGGGGGGCGCACTTCACGCGGAAAAAACATATCACTTACCGAGATCTGCTTAGGCAGAGTGCCACACCCAGTAATGGGTAAAAGGCGTGATGATATATTTATTTATTTTATTTAAAAATTGAATGTTTTGTAAATTCCCAATATTTATCTGTCAGTGTTAAGTTACAAAGAATAAATGAAAGAAAATATGGCCAACAATTATATAATTACTCATTCTGTTTAATTAAAAAATAACAGACAAAAAGTCAAACATTTGTTTATATTTTCCGGACAATCGCTATTTTGATGCAATTTTCGACATTGTCAGACATCTTGTCTGTCGTTAGAAAACATATAATAGGTATTTGTGTATCTAGAACGTGAAATGATTGTTTATGTGTGTAGAAGAAAAAGTTCGGCAGTCGAGGCAGCCCAAGTTCTGAGCGTATAAAATCATTTTGCAACCGAGGTACACACAGAACTAAAAAACTTGAATATTTATTATCAATTTAATTTCGAAATTATGGTTATTGTAAATATAAAAATAACAATTTGTGTCTTCATCGTCGTCATTTTATAATAGTTTTAAATTGGTTGATAACAGCCCGCCAAAGAAGTTGACAGCCCAGTGATGAATTTTTATCGGGCTCTTAACAAAATAGTTTAAATTTGCACATATATATCAAGTTATTTACTTAAAGTTATTAGGGAAGCAGGAAATTACAGAAATATGATTTTACATGTTAAATCTTATTTTTTTAATTGTTAAATGGATTTTTAAATTGCTTTGGTTGATATATATATATATATATATATATATATATATATATATATATATATATATATATATATATATATATATTATGTGTCCACGTCAGATTTTTTTTGACAGTCCTAGAATAGTTATTTTTGTATTAAGTGCGCAAAATGAGTGTTTTTTTGTTGCGAGTGAGAATGATATTTTTAATCGAGACAATAAAAGTCATTCGAACTCGCCAAAAAAACAAGAATTTCATCCACGAAATAGAACGAACATTTGTTCTCCAACTGTAAATAGAGAATAATACAATAATTATTGATTTATTTAAGTACATTGCAGGAAAACAATCAACAATAGTATGAATTTGATACTATTGATGTGTTATAACTAATGAAACCTGACAACAAATAATTTGGGAGCATACGCGAGATACTCATTTTGCGCACTAGGATACGAAACAGTGCAAAATAATGCGCAAAATACGCGTTGTCATGGCAATGTAAATGATAAAAAAATCACGTATTTCGCGTATTGATATTAGTGAAAAAAAATGAACATTTTTTTACAGTTGTAGAAAAATGATTTTTTTGTCTCGACTAAACGTGACATTTCTCAAACACTCATTTCGCGTACTTAAGGTGAAGCATACGACCTGAAGTTCGTTAATCAACAATTTGTTATCGTGTAAGTAGGGTTTCTTGTGGTTTTGACCTCGGAGTAAAGAATAAATGGAGAGAGTATAACCAACGCTTATGGGTATGTTGCTTGAAGCCATGAAACGGAAGGGGGATCAAGCAGCGGCCATATTACGACGGTCAAACTTAGTATAGCTAGTATTATGAAATATATTTGATAACTTAGTTTAAACATGTCAGATGCGAACAGTATTAAAATAATGCTCATAATTAAATCGTAGGGCAACAAAGTAAAGAAAACAACAGTTTGTTATTACTTTAACATATTTATTTTATTAAAAAACCACCATTAAGTGTAGAGGTGCATAATAAAAAATGATATTAATGACCAGAAAACAGTACACATTTGTTAAACCGTTGTCTATAACTTTCGCACATCAACAAACATTGTTAATAAATAATAATAAAACATAAGTGAATATATTAAAATTTATTCATAATATGGATTAAAAATATTTAATTATGGTTTATAGTAGTACATTATATAAAAATACAACGAAGTATATTAAATATAATAAGAAAGTTAAGTTTCCCTCAAATATTTTATAGCTAGTGGTATTGGATATACTGGGTATTGCTCATTTTAGACTTTTATCTGAAATATACCTTTTGTAAATACGTGGGAAATGAAGTCTTATACACGACAACGATGTTCTATCGAAGCACTCGGCTGCAAAGTGTTCAGAACACACAACACTTGTATCTGTAGGTGTCCATCCAACTCTTCTGATGGCTTTAAGCCAAACATTTCGCCTATCTGGATTTTTCGGAAATTAAATAAAATTAAAAAATATATGTAAATAACAATCACTTATGGCCAAGTTGCACCAACAAAGCTTAAATTTTAAACTTGGTTTAATTAAATAATAGCAAATCGAATATTTGACAGCAATGTAAATTATTCCATATGATACCTAACTTTGATTTGCTTTTATTTATTCAAGCCAAGAAATGAAATTTTCGTTTTGTGTTCTTCTACAAGCTGTTTTTTTTTATTTAGTTGAAGTTCTGTTGTCACATCCAAATGCACAACAAGCTGTCATTTTTAAAACACTAAAAAGAAAAAAGACCACATAAATATAGTACATACAATATATAAATAAATATAATTTTACCTTGTTTCCTTCTTCAGTACTTATAATAAATTGTTAAAATTCTTATTTTAAATCTTCGTACGAAAATATATAAACATTATATAACTACTTAATTACTATATAAACAAATAACAACGAACAAAATACAAAACCATAAAAAACACGTATATATTACAATAAACGGCAAAATACTATTGACCGGCTTCAAGCTTGCGAACTACAGCTCCCCCTGTGGTTTTGACAAAATTGTTGACCTGACCAATCATAAAAAAACCAAGTATGAGTCTATGCTAAATAGTGGTAGGGGTATTGACACATAGTTTAAAATTATACAAACGTGAAGATTTTCAAGAAAATTATTTCAAATAACAGAAAATAATTCTAAATGATATGTTAACACAATAAACACTAAAATGTAATAACATAGTATTTTATTTGATATTATGACATAAAAACGACATTACAGCAACTTGAATATTCTGACTTTAGAATCGCAGCTCTTATTTCTCATGTCTTTTCTAATCATGTTTACGTACTGTAATCCTAAAATGTCTTGAAAACATGTAAACGCTTCAATTAAACAAAATACATGCACTATCAGAGTTGTAGATCCAAATATGAAAATAATTCCCAAGCATTTGTTTATAAAATTATGTACGTATTTTCAATTTTGTTTCGACGAGGTATATTTGTTCGGTTTTATGGTATCATTCATCTTATAATTTGTAAGCAATATAAATTAATTCCTTTTACCTTTTGTGAAATATTTAAGGTTAGAATAAGAATTGTTATCTATAAACGTTAAATTAAAAACTTTGTTAAAAATATCGGTTTTTAAAACAAATAATCCATTTCAATATTACTAACCATACTATTCTACTAATCTGCTCTGCTAAAATTGATAAAATGTTTGCAGTAAAACTTGATGTATCGTACTAATAACTTCGAATATTAGTGTAATATAATACGAAAAATAAAATAGATATTTGTCAAACCACAAATTCTGAAATACTCATTCATAACATGTATATATCTACATCGTGAAATATATCATTATGAATGACAGCTGTCAATCTAGATGTTCATTTTTGCGCTGAGTGTACGACAAAGCACACATCAAGTGTGTAAAATGAGTATTTCTCAAAGTTGCTGCAACAACTTTAAATTTCAAAAAAATATTTTATATACTTATTCTCATCTAAATGAAGAAACAAGTGGTGCAGAATAATCTCACAACATTCTACTTTTTGATATGTACAATATAAAGAATGTGAAATTTCTATAAAACAAACAAATTTAAATTGAAATGCAGCAGGTCAAGATATCAAAATTTAGAATCTGAATTTCTGAGTACGATTTTGTTTTAAAAATTCTATATATTTAAGAACATAGTTTTCTATAACACATAATTTTTTTATCCAATTTGAATTTGTAACTTTTAAAAAAAAAAAAAAAATATCCGAAAAAGCCTGCTTTTGAGCGTTTTTTCGCATGTTTATTTTTTTTCTCAAAAGTTACAAATTCAAATTGGATAAAAATTGTATATGTTATAGAGGACCATATTCCTAAATATACAAAAAAAAATTAAAGAAAATTGTACGCGGCATTTTTGAGAAATTAAAGTCCATTTTTTGAACCGTTTTCTATCAATTATTTGTACATAAATTTAATAATATGTATATTATTACTACACCTTGAAGTATTGGCTTTAAAATTATGTATAATTCATCGTAAGTTTCATTCATAAAAACAAAGATATATTATTTGAAAGAGATCAAGTCAGATCAAGTATTTTGCAGCTAACTTAAGATTTAATTAAGCGGATGCTTCACCATAATACAAATATAACAATTTTTCTTCAGATTGAAGTGTGTTGTGACCATAGCTTCGTAAAGTTGTGGAATACTTCAGACTTTGACTTCAACAGGTAAACCACTGTAAAATGGGTGAAGTCGTCTATAAAAGTTAGGACATAACGTTTACCATTGTAAGATTATGGTTCTACTGGTGCAAACAAATCGCTGTGTACCAATTCCAAAGGTCGTTTAGCACGTCGACATGGTTGATGTCGTAGACTGGTCTGTTTACCTTGTACACACGTTCTACAGATCTGTCTGTCATTGCCGTCCGAAGAAACTCCGTTCAGCCCCTTAACCAGAGACTGCAACTTTACCAGAGATGTAACGCCAATGTGCCTCAAAGTCTGTGCCAGAGTTCCGTGCTCCTTTCCATCTCACAAATATTTGCCGATTCATGAGCAAGCGCGAATACAATCTCATACAATTTATGTTTCCTATTAGCTATTGCCAAAATCTTCCCACCCTTCTGAACAGTCCCTTTTCCCTTTTCGTTGCCATCAATGTTGACCCCATTTTGGCGCTTTTTATGTAAATTTCATGGTTGAGATCTTTCACATTTGTCAGACATTTATCTGAACTCACGAGGTGCTCAGATACACCTGAATCCTGGTACCAGTGAAGAGTCTCGACACGCTCTGCGCCCGCGAAGAAACTATATCCGTAAGCATCTTTATCCTCCTTCTCATTTTTTGCCGAATTCGCTGCGACGTGGGCCACCTTCTGCTATGGGCGATTCCTGGGCGGTCTCCTTCCGAAAATGACCGTAGCCGCCGCAGTTATGGCACTGGTATGACTTTTTGTCGACATTGTTCTTAAATTGGTTGGGTTTGCCGGTGTGCTTGGATGAAATCCATTTGTGCCGCTAGGAAGGCTGCTCCAATTCAGAATATATTTCCTGATTAAAGGGAGTGAATTATTTTTATAAAAATTATAATGAGGTTTCTAAGACATGACACATTTTTTTAAATTAATTTTAAAACGTAAAAGTTATAAACTAATTTTATTTAATTCTAATATATTAATAAAAATAAAAACTATCTTGTTCTACATTCCATCGTCAGAAATTCAAATATGCTCATATTTTTTTAGTAAAATACACAAAATTTTTAATTTATAAAAAATGTGATTATTCCATAAGAGCTTGCTCGTATGTAAAATTAGTTTAATGCCCGCTCATCATTTACTTCATTTGTACATACTTGTTACTAGTAAGGCTCATTCATTAATCGAATTTTTAAATTTAATTTTACGTTTTAAAGTGTATATTACAAGTAGGGTTAATAAATAATTATTTTCTTGTTGGTTTTAACTAGTAGAGACATCTAGTTGCAAATATATTTTTTTTTTAAATTAAGAGAATCGATAATACTGCACTTATATATATATATTACCCACTAATGAGTGTCATACAAGCAGATCACGGTAAGTGATATATTTATGTGCGTGAATAATTTTAATTTAGTTAAAAAAGTTTGTTGGGTGTAGGAATCGATCCTAGCTGCTTAATTTCACAGTCTGACTTGATATCATTGAGCCATCTACCAAATATTCAACACTGTATAATTTGTGATGAAACGTATTGAGAACATTTTGTAAAACGCTAGGAATAGGAATACGAATTTGTTGTCTTGTTACTCTCAGCCATAGGAGTTTGAAATTTGAATGGAACAAGTCTATATTTTATTCTAGAGATGGGCGAATATCATCCGCGAATAGTCGAATGCCGCGAATATTAACATTATTCGATATTCGAGATTTTCGAATATTAACGTCAGTATAGCAAACATTCGAATACCTCAAATATCGCGCCATATGTTGACCTCAATTTTTGACTATATTTTTCTTTATCATTTGTACATAAACTTAAAGCTATTACAATACTTTGAAGTTATTAATAACAAAGATAATTTGTTTGAAAACCATGAAGACCATATTTCAAATTTGTTTTTCGCCCACATCAGCTCGTACGTTTCACCTTAAATTTGAAGATTTCGTCTTTTTCTTTTCTTTTTTGTTTGTAGTTTTTGTTTTAATTTTATTTTATCTTAACAATTTCATTCAAATAATGACAAGGACATAATTAAACAATTATTAATAATATATAAATTAACTTTTAGGAGTATTCGAATATTCGAGATCTGATTAATATTCGTATTCGATATTCGAATTCGAGAAATTTGATATTCGCCCATCTCTAGTTTATTCAAATACTATTCGTGCTTTTGTTCTTGATTTATAGCTGAATGTTGAATGCTATTATTTACTTAGTGTTTGTTTTATTTACAATAATGTATGTGTTGAAAAATATTTGTTTCGTGTGTTTAACGGATACTGACAAGAGTTTAAAGAAAGTGTTACACAATAATACAGCAGATGAAATATTTACAAGTGTTAAATATGCTCTACCAGAACTTGTAAGTCGATATTGGTTATGATACAGTGGTTTATTTTACTCACACCAGCTGTTTGCAAGACAGTTCCGTGGCATGCAGGGCTGGCTTGATATTATTTAGCTCCCTAAACACAATTTTAAATTGAATCGTTTTCGCCACAAGAGCTGTAAAAATTAGAATTAAATATTATTAAACATATTTTTTAAAATAATTAAGTAAAGCGTTATTGACTAAAAGTCAAAGATGATGTTCACACAAAGGCTTCTTTTCCACCTTAACTAATATAATATTATCATTGCTGTCACTAATGCATATTACTTAATTTTTTAGATCTCAGTGATTCTTATACAACAAACCAAGTATGGAACTTTAAATTTACTACATCTTTTGTGCGGAACGCATGTCTCTCGGTTGCTGTATAAATATTTCTTCTTCAACTAAGTCTCACTAGAAAATCCCCCCTATATTGTAACTTGGTAGATATTTGATAAAGATCGATATATTAATAAAAATAATGTATTTTTCATGGTTTTTCTTTTGTTTCAGACGATTTTGAACCCAAAGGATCCTGTATATATTTGTTCCTCGTGCCGCACAACACTTCGCTCATATTCCGCGTTTAAGAAAAAGTGTTTGGACAACTATAGTCGTTTGACTGATTATATAAAAACATTGCAAGGAAGTAACACCACCTCGGATCAGAGTTCCAGCGAATTACAAATCCGAGTAATTAATTGTGAACAACTGATAAACGATGAAAATGATTTTAATATAATTATTGAAGAGAATGAAGATGCATTTATGTCATGGGAAGAACAACATGACCAGAAGATTGAGGTCGATGATTACATCGATATAAAAGAAGAACCTCTTGCATGTCAGCAACTTTTGAAGATCGAATCATTATCAGATGATATACAAGATGGTGGTTCTAGCGTTCTTAATGAGGATATCAATGCGTTAGATCAAAAAGCTATAATAGAAGATTACATCGTCGACAAGGACGAATTGGATGTCGATGAAGTTTTTGTTATCAAATTAAATCTTCCAGATGAAAATGAAGATGCACTGCTCCTATCGAAAAAACAAGTTGATTGCAATATTGTTGTAGAAAATAAAATCGACATCAAAGAAGAATTTCTTGCATCTAAAGACAGCGCAGACCGAGAACTTGACCAGCAACTTGTCTGTACACGCAGCGAGTCTGTATCTGGTGATGAACAAGATGGTGATTCAAGTGTTACTAGTGAAGTTAGCAATGCATTGGATAAGGATGAAACTAATTCCAATACAGACAGAGACAGTCAAGAGTTTCAATGTTCAGTTTGTAAAAACCTGTTTACAGACAAATTAAAGTTCCATAGCCATTTGAAAAGTCATCTTAAAACTTTATCGGATGCGAAATGTTTAATTTGTAATAAAAAAATAAACAGAAAGGCATATTTGAGCGAACATATGAAATGTGATTTAGGTATTAAAGATTACGAATGCTCAATATGTAAAAAGAAATTTTTACGAAATTCACATTTGAGAGCACATATGAAAATGCATGAAGGTATAAAAGATCACGAATGTTTAGTTTGCAAAAGGAAATTCATACAAAGGAGTCATTTGAAAGTACATATGAAAATACATGAAGGTATTTACGATTATGAATGTTCAATTTGCAAAAAGAAATTTATTAAGAAATATAATTTGCAAGCACATATAAAAGTACATGAAGATAGAAAAGATTTTGAATGTTTAATTTGTAAAAAGAAATTTACTCGAAATAATTCTTTGAAAGTACATATGAAAATACATGAACGTATTAGAGCTTATGAATGTTTTAGAAAATTGTAGATGGAAGAGACATATAAAAAGTCAATTGAAAATTAAAGATTAGGAATGCTCAATTTGTAATAAACAATTTATAGAAACATATTGTTTGAAAATAGATTTCAAGATTCGTTAAAAATGTTAATGTCTTTATATTTATTTTATATTTATTATTTCATGCAAATAATATGTATATTGGTACATTTACAATATAGTATAATTATATATGAATTTTGAAAACACAATGGCTGGTAGCACAAGCTTTGTTTTTGGGTGGTTTAAGAGCACGATTTTAATATGTTAGAGATACCTAAAACACCCAAAAATACTTCTCTTAAAACAGACAAAAACAGAGCTTGTGCTCCCAGCCATTATATCACACAGTATTTTACCTCTGTTGTCAATTTCTGAATGAATTCTAAATGATTTTCATTTTACATTTTTGTCTGCCTTGCATCACAACATATCATAAACCACGCGCCATTCTGCTCTAAGTAAGCAAGTGAGAAACACGTGGATACTTAGCACTGTGATTAGTTCATTCAAATGTGTCAAAAACCAATCCAAGAGCTGGAGGAAGACCACATTAACAAAAGGTAGATCTCAAATCCTTTCAAAATAAATAAAATTAATAAATTAAGTACAAATAAAAGCAACTATAGTCATCTACAAACCACTAAAACAACTACACTAAACATTGCTGATTACAGCGGCGTTTAAAAGTTTAACCAAATCAAAATATCAACAAGTGAACCAAAGATAACCAGAGACGAAAATTCAAAACAAACATTGCTCGCAAACCTACTCCAGCTACATTCCCCAATAAGGAACAACCAACGCCTATGTTTTATTTTTTACGCATACGTTCTTATATTCTTCATGTGTGATTTAGAAGAAAATTGCACCTGTACTGAAATGAAATGACCTGTATCGAAATATACAAAACATTCATTTCGCACGATGCTTGCAATGTACCTCATTTCCCTAGCAACAACAAACATACAATGAGCAGATTTCTAAGTGGTCCTAGAAAAATAATAGTACGCTTACATTTCTGACGACAGCTTTAATCTAGTAGATTCAGTTCTTGCTATAGAGCAGCGATCCCCAATCTACGGCCCGCTTAATGTTTATATCCGGCCCGCCATCATTTCTGATTCCTAACCATGTAAATCTAAATATTTGCTCGTGCATTTTTTCTTCTTACTTATCTTACAAATTTGTTTGAGTTTATGTTTTTATGATGGTTGTTAAGTTTTATATTGTGTATTCCACAATTGCAAAAATATGTTGTTGAGCGCTCCATGGGGTCTATGAAGAAAGGGCGACTTATTGTCTTCAGGTATTATGATACATGCAAATTGCCTATTGCTATGGTAACCGACGAAAGCATTATCACTCAATGGACATTTCTAAATTTCATAATGAAAGTTTCAATCATTACGATTTTGGTCTTTGCTTCACAAGGTGAATAGTAAATTGTGATTGTGACTAGTGTGATCCACATTTATTTATTTTTAAATCAAGGTAAGAAAATTATTTTCACTCTTTATTATATTATGTTTCATATTTTATACAATTTAAGTAATTATTTTATAAAATAAAATTATTGAAAATACGTACTTAGCTAATAAGACAAAAAATATATTTTGATTATTTGAATTTTTTAATTTTAAAACCCAAGTTTTAGCTAGGTAAATATTTAATAAAATAAAATAATTCAAAATACGTAGTTAGCTAATAAGACAAAAAATATATTTTAATTATTTGGTG
The DNA here is from genome assembly GCA_947425015.1 of Pterostichus niger. Taxonomy (NCBI): domain Eukaryota; kingdom Metazoa; phylum Arthropoda; class Insecta; order Coleoptera; family Carabidae; genus Pterostichus; species Pterostichus niger. The sequence continues at coordinate 18,951,793 of OX380346.1, read as the reverse complement.
GAAATTTTACACAAAATTAACTAAGTTTATCTATTTATTTGAATTTTTAATTTAAAATGTCTACTTAGTATTTGCATTGATTTATAAATTATTCTTATTATTAGTTATTTTGTTTAAACTATTTTATATTCTAAAATTTTAATGCATATTTATTTATTAACTTAGTTACCTGAGTTCGATGATGTCAAAGAAGAGAAAAGTGGATATCGAGTGTCGCTCATTCAACGAGCGCTGGTCACTTAATTACTTTTTTATGGCGAACAATGATAGTTGTATATGTCTTATTTGCAATGAAAGTGTATCAGTATTCAAAGAATATAATTTAAAACGGCACTACACTACAAAACATAGTTTAAAATTTGATGAATTTCAAGGACATTTGCGAGAGAGAAAACTAAAGGACTTACTCCGAAATGTTGATTGTCAACAGCTTAGGATGAGAATTTTTACGAATCAAAATTTAAATACAGTTCGAGCAAGTTTCCGTGCTTCCCAAATCATAGCTGAAGAAGGAAGACCTTTTACTGACGGAGAATTTGTTAAACGAGTTTGTTTGGCGATTGCCGAAGAAATATGCCCTGAAAAAATGAAGGATTTTGCTGCTGTAAGTTTATCTGCTTCCACTGTAACAAGAAGAATAGAAGGTCTAGGATCTGATATTAAGGATCAACTCAGAGAAAAAGTTCGTGATTTCACACATTTTTCCATTGCCATTGATGAAAGCGAAGATGCAGCTCACACAGCTATTCAAGGTGTAAATCAAAATTTTGAAACAACTGAAGAGTTAGCAGCATTAAAGAGTATGAAAGATAGAACTACAGGAGAAACCATATTTTCGTGTGTTTTAGAAGCAATTAATGACCTCAAATTAAATTGGAAATTTTTATCAGCGGTTACGACGGATGGGGCTAAAAATATGGTCGGTTCTAAGATTGGATTCATGGGCCGGCTTCATCAATATCTGGAGAATAACGACATGAAAAAACGTATGGTATTTCATTGTATAATTCACCAACAATCTGTATGTGGAAAATTTTTGGGTGTAGATGCAGTCATGGCAACAGTAATAACAACTGTAAATTTTATTCGTAAAGCTGGACTAAATCACCGTCAATTCAAAATTTTTCTTGAAACAATTGATGCTGAGTACGGTGATTTATTGTACCATACTGAAGTGAGGTGGTTGAGCCGCGGAAATGTTTTAAAGCGATTTTTTGACCTCAGAGTGGAAATCGACAAATTTATGACGGAAAAATTAAAGCCTGTGCCAGAGCTATCGGATCCTAAGTGGTTGTGGCAGCTTGCGTTTTTAACAGACATATGTGAACATCTTAACTTTTTAAATACAAAACTACAGGGACGTGAAAAATTGATTACCGATTTGTTTTATAACATCAAATCATTTGAAGCTAAGCTGAGTTTATTTAAAAACCAATTAACTCAATCTAATTTTGCCCATTTTCCATGTTATTAAAATCTATGTCTGGTTACAATAATTTCTCTACTGACAGTTTTGTTCAAAATATATTAGTATTGCAGCAAAATTTCGCGGATCGGTTTTCCGATTTTAAAACTTATTCATCGACATTTCAGATATTTCAAAATCCATTTGACATCTCCATCAGAGACGTTAGAGAGGATTTACAATTAGAAGTCCTTGATCTTCAAGCTAATGATGCGTTGAAATCATTATTTAATAGTGAAAATTTAATTTCGTTTTATAGGATATCAGCATCCAATTACCCAATTATTAAAAATTTTGCAAGAAATATAATATCTATATTTGGTAGTACTTATATATGCGAACAAACATTTTCAAAAATGAAATATGTAAAATCAAAAAATAGATCACGCATCACTGACCCGCACCTAGAAATTTTTTTGCAAATTGGAACATCGAATTTTACACCAAATATTAAAAAAAATTGTTCCGAAAAACAAATGCGTTCTTCGCATTAACTTCTTGTTAATTATATGTGTATATTATAATCAGAGATGTGCGTGTAGTCTACTGCAAGTAATCTACGTCATTCTCTACGTGTAAACAATCATGTAGTCTACGTCTTCATTTTTCTTGTAAACAATGTAGACAATGAAAAACCTGTGTTCACTGTCGGATTAGAAATTTTATCCCTAGAACTAGGGAATTTTAAATGTTGTTAGAGATTTTTATTTTTATTCTAGGGATTACATGAAAAAAAATAGTTGCACAACTAATTTTTCCCATGTATTTTCATAATAAATCAATATGTTTTTTGTACTCCATTGGGCTAATGGGCAAAAATAGGATTCGCTATTTGAAAAATTTGACAGCTTGCCCAAGATCCAAGACAGACATAAGTCTAGTAATGTACTAGCACTTGCTTTATTAGTTTTATTATATTCAGACCGATAATGACCAGAGTTCACGAATACGAATACACGTAATAGTTACAAAGGAATAAATTTAGGTTATGTTGAATTTTACAACTGTCAGATGCATTATCTACATTGTTTACAATGTCTACGCCGCTAGAATTGTCGACGTATTGTCTACGTGTAGATGTAGACAATTAAAGATTACACGTAGATGCACATCTCTGATTATAATCAATGTATCATAAATAATAAATGACAAATAAATAATTATATAAAAGTTATAATAATTTCATTTTTACTATCTTGAATTTTCAGCATTTTCTCATATTATATATTAAAGGTAAGTTTAAATTCTGCATCTATCATTTTATTTTGGTCAAATACGATTCCAATAAGAATTTTTTTGGCCCGCTACACATTTTAAAAATCTGTATTTGGCCCTCTTCTATAAAAGATTGGTGACCCCTGCTATAGAGTGTCTAACTGCAATCGTCCGTTAGTACGATGGTGTGGATAGCGTTACGGAATTAGAATCCGAAGATCCTGAATTCGAATCGCACTCAAGCTGACAATCATTACAGCTCGGTGAATTCGGACTCTGTACAGTAATTGGAATTAACATAAATAAATAAATAAATAATGTGGAATTATCTTTTAATTCAAACACAGGTCGAATGAAAACTGTGTTTATAATGTCTCAGGAAATTGTATTAAATGCAAAGGAATTAAATGTAAAATTACTCTTACATTAGCATGAATCAAATTTTGCTATTAATCGTACTAGTTCAATAAAGTACTATTTTATGACCACTAAACAGTATCAGTTGAACTTACAATAAAATAAATAAATATCACTGTTTGAAACTAAAATGTACTATTTTAGAATTCAAATATAAGTACTCGTATAATATATTGTTAATGTATTATTGACCAATTTGAATTTTCGCGCTTCGATATTGATGCTATCTTCATGTATATTGTTACTAAGGTTACTTGACTTGTTGAATTTAGACTTGATGTATGTGTGTCACTCGAGCAAATCCACGGTTCTATTTTTGTATATTTAAATAGTGAAATAAATAAACAGTTCCTAAATCGGTTGTATTAATTAAAATGTTATGGGCTCAGAACATGTGTGAAATCGGTGATCCTGATAAATTGTGACCGATTGAAGTTTTTGGAAGTCACTTTTTGTCGTGCAGTGAGAACGATTGTTTAAAGAAATTGTGGTGTACTGTCGCCAATAAAGAAAAAAAATAAAAATTTTACGTGAACCTGTTGAGAAATCACAATGGCAGATAGATTAGACCTGAATAGTTTAAACAAATACCATTGCAATAACTATAACCAGTGGCGATTTCAAATTAACTGTGCGCTTCGTGTAAAAGGGTTGTACAACGTCGTCCATGGGGTTGAGCAGAAGCCGGCAGTAGACGGGGACCCGCAGAAAACATGGGTAAAGAACGATGCAACAGCGATGTTCATCTTGACATCTGCGTTGGACTATTCCCAGATCACTTTGATTGAGAATTGTGAGTCATCTCATCAGATTATCGATAAGCTTGATGCCATTTACATGCAAAAGTCTGCCTCCAGCAAGATGATCGCGCACGAACGATTTCACCAGTACCGCATGAAAGACAATGACAGCCTTGCTCAACACATTGCAAATGTTGAAAATTTGGCAAAGAAGTTGAAGGACATTGGTGAAACAGTCAGTGATGCGGCAATAATGACGAAAATAATTAGCACCTTACCGTCGAAGTTCCGAAATTTTCGACAAGCATGGCTATCAGTCAGTGAAGACAAACAAACATTGACAAATCTGACAGCTAGATTAATCGACGACTAGTCAATGATTGAGCAGTTTGAGACCGCATTCACAATATCGTCTGGGAAAAATCCATCAGGGAAAACGCATAAAACGACGAAGTACACCAAGTTTCCATCAGCTGGATCGAGCAAGCAGAAATCGGATAACCAGATCCAACCCAAGGGGAAATCCAATGTTGTCTGTTATCTGTGCAGAAAGAGAGGGCACATTGCACGGTTTTGTAGGATTAAGCCGAAAGAATGTATAACATAGAAGATATATGGAGCATGGACAGCGGAGCATCAGCCCATATGTCGTATCGGATTAAATACTTTTCTAATCTGTCTGATGTCACTCGAGGAACTACTGTCGTAATCGGGAACAATGTGACACATCCTGTCATGGGAAAATGGTGAGTGGCATAAATCGATCATTACGAATGCTTCTTCCAGATCTAAAAAGAAATCTATTTTCTGAAGCCGTTGTAATCAAGAAGGGTTGGTCGATAGTAAAATGGGGGAAACAACAACGTGTATCGCATGATGTTCAGAATGGCCAATCATCATCATGCCTGTCAAGTTACACAAAACAGCTTGAAAGCGTGGCTCGAGAGACTCGGCCATGTAAACATTGCAAATATTCGAGACATGATCAAGAATGGGGTGATAATCGGCATAACTTTGAGTGATGAAGAAGACTTTCTCTGTGAATCATGCTTGTTGGGCAAACAACATCGTTTTCCATATCCATCAAGAGAAGTAAAAAAGGAACAAGTTGGAGAACTAGTATTTTCTGACGTATGTGGACCTATTGCAATTGAATCAGCAGGAGGAGCAAGATACTTTGTCCTATTTAAGCACAGTGCAACGTCGTACCTGACGGTCAACAGTATGAAACACAAGTCTGATGTTTTGAGTCACCTGAAGGACTATGTGAAGATGGTCGTAAAGTCAAGGCGTTACACTGTGACAACGGTCGCGAGTACATCAATGAAAATTTGTTGAGCTACTTGAAGAAGGAGAGAATCATCCTAGAGAACACCTCGCCGTACTCGTCGCAACAGAACGGCCGCATGGAGAGTGCAAGATCCATGATGCATGCGATCAATGCGCCGAAGTACCTCTGGGGCGAAGCGGTTAACACGGCAATCTACACCTACGAGTGAGAAGGGGAATACGACACCGTACCAGATATTTACAGGAAGGAAGCCGATGCTGACACATCTGAAGAATGCATATACCGGATAGTCAAAGAACCAAACTTGAGGACGAATCTAACAAACTCATATTTGTTGGAAACGATGGGAATTTAGACAACTATCGGTTATTACGTGATTTTCGACGAATACACCACGATAGATGCTGAAAAGAAGACAGTCCAGATTCGAATCGCACCAGAACAACTTGAAGTTGACAAGACTGAAGAGGAACATGCAGTTGAGACACCCAGCAGAGATCGTCGAGCACCGACTGGACATGGCTGAAGAGGTACCAGAGACACGGCAAAGTCGTTCAAGATGACGAAGGAATAGTCGTCGATGTCACCAGTGGCTACAACTTCAGGAGAAGAGATGGCCTACAAGATTTTCTCAGGAGAAAGGAGTTGACTATAATGAGGTCTTCTCGCCCACTACAAGATTTGACTCAGTCAGAATCCTGTTGGGTACAGCCGTTAATAATGATTACAAAATTGTTCAGTTCGATGTACGCACGGCCCTTCTGCATGGAGACCTCCAAGAAACAATTTACATAAACCCACCAGAAGGCACTGATGTGAGCGATGATGAAGTATGCAGACTACAGAAGTCACTCTATGGGTTGAAGCAGGCGTCTCGATGCTGGAACGAGAAGTTTAACCAGTTCATGCTAGACCAAGGATTCCAACGAGGGAACGCAGACAAATGTGTGTAATGCAAACTCGACAATAATTCTCATTCTATACGTCGATGATGGATTCGTGATGTCTTCAGATGATGCGTTGCTCAACGGTTTTGTGAACGATTTAAGAAAGCAATTTGAGATAACGGTTTCTAAACCTGGACATTTTGTCGGGATGGAGTTTTTGGATGAAATAGATGAAAACAACGATCGCCGCATATTCATACACCAGTCTACTTACCTTCGCAGGGAGATTAAGAAGTTTCGTATACAAGATGCAGCAGTTATTAGTACACCGGCGGATCCGCACGCGAGATTGAAGAAACCGGACGACGACGGAAGTAACGAGGATCCGACCAGACATAATGTTCGCAACAAATCAAGTCAGTAGGTACACTTCAAACTATGACTCGTTTCACTGGAACGCGATCAAGCGCATTCTAAAGTACTTAAAACGTACCGACAACCTTGGTATTGAATACCGAAAGAACATGGAGATGTCACAAATCGTGGGATACTCCGATTCAAATTTCGGAAACGACCTTGACACACCGTTCCACGTTAGGCTACGTTTTCCTCTTATCAGGTGGAGCGATCACCTGGTCAATTTAAATCCAGAAGCCGAGTACGTTGCCGTTTCTGAAGCAATAAAAGAAGCCATCTGGATCAGTCAATTTCTCGAAGACATAGGGGAACCAGTCCGGGATGCAACAACCAGGGAGCGTTTTCCCTTGTGAGGAACCCAGTCTTTCATAAGAGAACAAAGCACGTGGACATCAAATTTAATCATATCCGTGAGAAGTTAGAAGAAGGGATCATTAACGTCAGCTACGTACCTTCAGAACTTGAATTAGCCGATGTTCTCACCAAGCCAACTCCACGTGATCATTTCGACTTTGGAATGAGAAAGGGTTAAAACTATATATATATATATATATATATATATATACATATATTTGTTATTCTATTTAAAAGTTAAATAATTAATTATTTGTTTATTCTATATTTGTTCCTTTATAAAAACAAAGCACTTAATTGGATGGAATATTGCCTAATTTGAATTTTCGCGCTTCGATATTGATGCTATCTTCATGTATATTGTTACTAAGGTTACTTGACTTGTTGAATTTAGACTTGATGTATGTGTGTCACTCGAGCAAATACGCGGTTCTATTTTTGAATATTTAATAGTGGGGTAGGTGGCTCAGTGGTATCGAGTCGGCCTGTGGATCTTGAGAACCCTGGTTCGATCCCCACAGCCGACAAACAATTTTCACCAATTTAAAAAATCTACCCCTGTGGCTCCTCCACCACTAATATCTTTGGAGGCCGTGATTTGACGGCTGGTAACCGCACTTCACGCGAAAAAATATATCACTTACCGAGATCTGCTTAGGCAGAGTGCCACACCCAGTGATGGGTAAAAGGCGTGATGATATATTTATTTATTTTATTTTATTTAAATAGTGAAATAAATAAACAATTCCTAAATCGGTTGTATTAATTAAAATGAAAAAAAAAAAACATACATATTCATTTGCATGAAAAAATAGATGTAAAATAAACATAAAGACTTTTTCTATAAATTATTTATTACAAATTGAGCATTCCTAATCTTTAATATTTAAATATTGTTTCATATGTCTCTTTAATTTACAATTTTTTTAAAATTTCTTATTGCAGTTTGAACATTCATAAGCTCTAATACTTTCATGTATTTTCATATGTACTTTCAAATGACTACTTTGTATAAATTTCTTTTTGCAAATTGAGCATTCATAATCGGAAATACCCGCATGTAGTTTCATATGCAATTTCAAATAATGTTTTCGTAAAAATTCCCTTTTGCAAATTAAACATTTGTGATCTTTTATACCTAAATCACATTTCATATGTGCAATCAAAGATGATTTTCTGCTAAATTCTCTATTACAAATTAAACATTCTGTACTTGTTATATTTTTAAGATGATTTATCAAATGGCTATGGAACATAACTTTATCTGTAAACACTTCTTTACACACTGAACATTGAAACTCTTGACTGTATGTGTCTGTATTGGAATTAGTTTCATCCTTATCCAATGCATTGCTAACTTCACTAGTAACACTTGAACCACCATCTTGTTCATCATCAGGTCCAAACTCGCTGCGTGTACAGACAAGTTGCTGGGCAAGTTCTCGGTCTGCGCTGTCTTTAGATGCAAGAAATTCTTCCTTGATGTCGATTTTATTTTCTACAACAATATTGCAATCAAGTTGTTCTTTCGATAGGAGCAGTGCATCTTCATTTTCATCTGGAAGATTTAATTTGATAACAAAAACTTCATCGACATCCAATTCGTCCTTGTCGACGATGTAATCTTCTATTATAGCTTTTTGATCTAACGCATTGATATCCTCATTAAGAACGCTAGAACCACCATCTTGTATATCATCTGATAATGATTCGATCTTCAAAAGTTGCTGACATGCAAGAGGTTCTTCTTTTATATCGATGTAATCATCGACCTCAATCTTCTGGTCATGTTGTTCTTCCCATGACATAAATGCATCTTCATTCTCTTCAATAATTATATTAAAATCATTTTCATCGTTTATCAGTTGTTCACAATTAATTACTCGGATTTGTAACTCGCTGGAACTCTGATCCGAGGTGGTGTTACTTCCTTGCAATGTTTTTATATAATCAGTCAAACGACTATAGTTGTCCAAACACTTTTTCTTAAACGCGGAATATGAGCGAAGTGTTGTGTGGCACGAGGAACATATATATACAGGATCCTTTGGGTTCAAAATCGTCTGAAACAAAAGAAAAACCATGAAAAATACATTATTTTTATTAATATATCGATCTTTGTCAAATATCTACCAAGTTACAATATAGGGGGGATTTTCTAGTGAGTCTTAATTGAAGAAGAAATATTTATACAACAAACTAGAGACATGCGTCCCGCACAAAAGATGTAGCAAGTAGTTCAGGCACGTACATTTAAATTTCCATCACCTTACACTATTTTTTTTTGTAAAAGAATTAAATATATACAATTCCTTAAAATAGGCAATACTGATCCTGACGTCATGAGACTTTCGGAATCTATAATAGAGATAGTTTTACATACTTATAACTGAGAACTCAGAAATTAAGTAATACATTAGTGGTAGCATTGATTAGGCAAGAAGGAAAAGAAGCCTTTGTGTGAACATCAGCTTTGACTTTTAGTCCATAACGCTTTACTTAATTATTTTTTGAAGATGTTTAATAATATTTAATTTTAATTTCTACAGCTCTTGCGGCGGGAAAGATTCAATTTAAAATTGTGTTTGGGGAGCTAAATAATATCAAGCCAGCCCTGCATGCTACGGGACTGTCTTGCAAACAGCTGATGTGAGTCGTAGAGGTTATAGAAACGTAAGTTTATACTAACTTAAAATATACCACTGTATCATAACTAATATCGACTTACAAGTTCTGGTAGAGCATATTTAACAATTGTAAATATTTCATCTGCTGTATTATTGTGTAAAACTTTCTTTAAACTCAGGTCAGTATCCGTTAAACACACGAAACAAATATTTTTCAACACATACATTGTTGTAAATAAAACGAACACTTGAAAAATAACAGTATTCAATATCTAGCTACAAATTTAGATCAAAAGCGCGAATAGTATTTGAAATAAACTACAAGAATTGTTTGATTCAAACTTCAAACCTCTACGTCTGGGAGTAGCAACACCAAATATTCGTAGCCCTACCGTTTTACTAAATGTTTACCGTAATGTGGTCGCACAACAAATTGTACAGTGTATTGAATATTGGGTAGGAGGCTTTAAAAAACTAGGATCGATTCATGCAATTTTCACCATATTCAAATTACTCATGTGGCTGCCCCTCCACTAACATCTTTGGGGGCCGTAATTTGACCGCTAGTAACTACTGCACTTCACGCGAGCAATTATATCACTTACTGAGATCTACTCCGGCAGAAGTGCCACACACAGTAATGGGTAAAAGACGTGATGATATATTTATTTATTTCTATGTTGTCTTGCTGATGTAATTAGTCGTCTTAACATTAATTTCATTTATAATAATATTTATTCATTCTTTTGATAACGTTACCTGATAATGGTCTAGTCGGCCGAAATACGTATAAACGAATTTTGAAACTAACCATATGTTTATCTTTTTAATTTTTATTAATAACGTTGTTTTCTATGCGTATTGTTTTGTGGCTTTTAATGATCGTGTCTACTATTTCTTTTATTCGTCCTGTTGTTGTAAATTCTGAATGCGAATAAAACATTTTTAGAGCCTTTAATCTTGAGTCCATCTATTGAGTTCAATATGACATATATGTATTAGTAATATATTGCTGATACTGGGTCCAAAAGCGAAAAAGAGAGAGATATCTGCTATTTTATCTTTGTCCATATTTGCTTCAAGATGCGCATGCCCGTAATACTGGAGTACGATTGGCTGACGTAAATTTCTAGCGTGTTAAAATCTAGAACCATATTTTAAATTTGTTGAAAATTAAATATTTTATCAATTAAAGGTCAAGTCGATTAATATAGCAGTACATATTAAAATATTGATTCATATTTTTTCCTTGTTTTTAAGAAAACTGAACAAAATCATTCATATGTAAATAAAAATATTTTAAATTCCGATGTTTAAATAATTTATTCATCTAAACTAACTTGAGGAGATTTTGAAAAACACAAATAACAACTGACTGGCATAATACTAACGAAGAAGATAGTCTTTACTCAAACAAATGTAGCAAACAGACTAATTAAAATTCACACAAGCGGTGACGAAGAGAGCTCGCCATATTTGCAATATGTCTGCCACTTCGTTGTTAGCCAATAGTATTCCAGTATTACGGGCATGCGCATTTTGAAGAAAATCTCAACAAAGATAACATGGCATATTTCTTTCTCTCTTTCCTTTTTCGTTCAGCTAACATTGCTGGTATACGGCTATCAGCAATATATTATTAATACATATATGCAATATGATCGCTTGTTCTTTATTGAGGAATGTAGCTTGAGTAGGTTTGCGCGCAATGTTTGTTTTGAATTTTCGTCTCTGGTTATCTTTGGTTCACTTATTGATATTTTGGTTTGGTTAAACTTTTAAACGCCGCTGTAATCAGCAATGTTTAGTTTAGTTGTTCTAGTGGTTTGTAGATGACTATAGTTGCTTTTATTTGTACTTAATTTATTTATTTTATCTTTTATACCTAAATCACATTTCATATGTGCGCTCAAATATGATTTTCTGCTAAATTCTCTATAACAAATTAAACATTCTGTACTTGTTATATTTTTAAGATGACTTTTCAAATGGCTATGGAACTTTAATTTGTCTGTAAACATGTTTTTACACACTGAACATTGAAACTCTTGACTGTCTGTGTCTGTATTGAAATTAGTTTCATCCTTATCCAATGCATTGCTAACTTCACTAGTAACACTTGAACCGCCATCTTGTTCATCATCAGATCCAGACTCGCTGCGTGTACAGACAAGTTGCTGGTCAAGTTCTCGGTCTGCGCTGTCTTTAGATGCAAGATATTTTTCCTCGATGTCGATTTTATTTTCAACAACAATATTGCAATCAACTTGGTTTTCTGATGGCAGCAGTGCATCTTTATTTTCATCTGGAAGATTTAATTTGATAACAAAAATTTCATCGACATCCAATTCGTCCTTGACGACGATGTAATCTTCTATTATAGTTTTCTCATCTAACGCACTGATATCCTCATTAAGAACACTTGAAGCGCCATCTTGTATATCATCTGATACTGTTTCGCTTTTCAAAAATTGCTGGTATGCAAGAGATTCTTCTTTTATATCGATGTACTCAATTTTTTTGTCATGTCGTTCTTCCCATGACATCAATGCATCTTCATTCTCTTCAATAATTAAATGAAAATCATTTTCATCCTTTATGAGTTGTTCACATTTAATTACTAGGATTTGTAATTCGCTGGAACTCTGATCCGAGATGGTGTTGCTTCCTTGCAATGTTTTTATATAATCAGTCAAACGACTATAGTTGTTTAAACACTTTTTCTTAAACTCGGAATAAGAGCGAAGTGTTGTGTGGCACGAAGAACAAATATATGCAGGATTCTTTGGGTTCAAAATCGTCTGAAAGAAAAAAAAATCATGAAAAATACATTATTTTTATTAACATATCGATCTTGTTCAAATATCTACCGAGTTACAATATAGGGGGGATTTTCTAGTGAGACTTAGCTGAAGAAGAAATATTTATACAGCGACCTAGAGACATGCTTCCCGCACAAAAGATGTAGTAAGTAGTTCATGCACGTACATTTAAATTTCCATCACCTCATACTTGTTTTGTAAAAGAATTAAGTATACAATTCCTTAAAATTGGCAATTCTGAACCTGACGTCATGAGACTTTCGGAATCTATAATAGAGATAGGTTAACATACTTATAACGAGTTTCATAACTGAGAAATCAGAAATTAAGTAATGAATTAGTGATAGCATTGATAATATTGTACCTTTTTGTGAACATCAGCTTTGACTTTTAGTCAATAACGCTTTACTTCATTTAATTTTCATTTCTACAGCTCTTGTGGCAGAAAAGATTCAATTTAGAATTATGTTTGGGGAGCTAAATAATATCAAGCCAGCCCTGCATGCTACGGGTCTGTCTTGAAAACAGCTGATGTGTGAGTCGTAGAGGTTATAGAAACGTAGATTTAAATAAACCACTGTATCATAACTAATATCGACTTACAAGTTCTGGTAGAACATATTTAACAATTGTAAATATTCCATCTGCTGTATTATTGTGCAACACTGCCGTGAAGTGCTTGTCAGTATCCGTTAAACACACGAAGCAAATATTTTTCATAACATACATTGCTGTGAATAAAACAAGCACTTAAATAAATAATAGCTTTCAATATTCAGCTATAAATTAAGAACAAAAGCACGAATAAACTATAGTTTTGTTTGATTTAAACTTCAATCTCCTACGGGGTTGCGGACACTCACGTGACAAAATAACGTAAAAACAGTTGTTTGTGTACAAACACAACAAAATTCGTTTTACAAAATGTTCTCGATACGTTTGATTAGAAATTATACAATGCATTGATTATTGGATTCTATACAATATTCTGAATTCAACCATGTTTAATAGTTCATTTTTAAAATTTTGAACAACGCAAGAAAGATACAAATTATATTTTTTTTTTCAAATATCTAAGGTAACATGGATGTTACTTATGACAAAAAAATAAAATAAACGAATTCACTTGAACACAAGCTTCAAACTAAATTTCCAAAATGTCTGTCATTTTCTTGAATACAAAGATTAACTCTTCTAATTATTCCTCGCATAAAATTTTCTATTGTTGTTGGAGTTCTGTATATTACATTTTAATCTTAAAAACGATCAGAGGCGTATTATTCATTGAGCTGCTTGAGGCCTCAAAATTTTAGGCACCGCAACATTTACCTAATGTATTCAATACATTTTTTCGGAATAAAGCAAATATTTACAATAATTTCATTTCAATTTTTGTAATTTCTAAATACAAGACATTTTATCGGTAGAAATTATTTTCAAATTTTTCTTTAAGATTTCACCATAATAAGTTCTAAAAATAAAGAATTGTAACATCGTTAAAATAATAATAGTTAATTGTTTTAAAAATGTTTAGTGTACAACTCGCATGGAATGCCCATGTGTATCATTGCATGCTTATTGTACTATTTAATGTCAAAATAATAGAGTGTTCTACCAGCAATATATCCTTTGGAGAACTCGACTTCATTTCCATTTCCAAAATCTTCCTCAAGTGGTAGAAAACACTTGCTGCCCGTAACACTTAAATAACTATGGCTGGTAGCACAATCTCTGTTTTAAGAGCAGAGCATTTTAAAACCGTGCTCTTAAGACACCCAAAAAGAAAGCTTCTGGTACCAGCGTATATATTTATCCTAAATTCACTATTCCTATATGACAATCTTATAGTATCCTAACAACGCAATAACACGTGAGATATGAAAATATGTAATTATATTTCTGTGCCAATGTACAGATATCTGAGTAATCGTAGAAAAACATTATTTTTTTACAAATTACTTACGTCAATGGTCAAAAACGTATTTCAAATGACAGTAAATATTTCTATATGAAAAATATTGTTGATTTCAATCTAACGTTTTATTTAATATATGTTCAAGTTCACAACAACTACTTGATTTGACACGTAATGTCTAATTAATCTAATTAATTAATTCCTTTATCCTATGATTATATAAACTACTACACTGCGGCTCGGTGAGTGCGGACCCTGTACTGTAATTGGGATTAAGTTCCTGTTGTACAGCGTAACATAAATAAATTAATTTCTCTTCGATGAAACAACAGAATGCACCCGTCATCGACGAAAAATAGAGGCTCCTCTATTTCCATCATTTCACTCGTATCTTTTGTGTCTCATTTCACGTTAGCATATGTTTGAAATTTAGTTTTTCTTTCTCAACTTTAGAAGCTTTTATTTTTCGTCGATGACGAGTGCGTTCTGTTGTTTCATCGAACAACTCATCGATGCTCTTCGACCAGTGTGCTGTAAGCATTAGAAGCACAATGATTTACTTTTTTTTCAAGGGTCATAACTATAGTTTTACACATAAAATTAATTTAATGAAATTTAATTAATTATATCTTCATTAAATTTTATAATATTAATATAAATTCAATCAATTATTTTGATTAAATCGTTTTAAATTTTTTATAAATGAAACTGTTTTTCTCCATTTCCAAAGAGCCGCCAAGTGGCTCGCAAGTCACATTTAATCGACTCCTGCTCTAGACAATAAAAACGAATTTTTTAGAGAAATTATATTCATTGACTATTGCAACCATATCGCTATCCCATTCAAAGAAAAAACATTTCTGACGAGAAGGACCCAACTTATTCTGGTCTATTGTGACAGTCAACGTGTTAATTCAATATTTTTAAATTAAAGTTCGGTTATGTTTGAACAGATCTCCTATATGCACAGAACTAATTTTGAGCTACACTCCTATTTCAACGAAATATGTTAAATAAAACTCAGTGGTATCGAGTCGGCCTGTGGATCTTGAGAACCCTGGTTCGATCCCCACAGCCGACAAACAATTTTCACCAATTAAAATCTACCCCTGTGGCTCCCCCTCCACTAATATCTTTGGGGGGCGTGATTTGATGGCTGGTAACCGAACTTCACGCGAAAAAATATATCACTTACCGAGTAATGGGTAAAAGGCGTGATGATATATTTATTTATTTTATTTAAAAATTGAAAGTTTTGTCAATTCCTAATATTTATCTGTCAGTGTTAAGGTCAAAAGAATAAATGAAAGAAAATATGGCCGACAATTATATAATTACTCATTCTGTGTAATTAAAAAGTAACAGAGACAAAAAGTCAAACATTTGTTTATATTTTCCGGACAATCGCTATTTTGATGCAATTTTCGACATTTTCAGACATCATGTCTATCGTTACAAAACATATAATAGGTATTTGTGTATCTAGAACGTGAGGGTGACACTGCAACAGCCGAATCTATTGCAACAGATTCTAATTGAACAGAATCTACTGCAGCCGATTCTACAAATCCCGAAAATTTTAAATGTGGCGCTCTGTCTACATCGCCCGATTCTACAAAACCCGAAAAGTGGGCGTGGCTAAATTTATGTCCGCGTCAGCCGAAAGTAGTCTGAACCGATAGTAGTTCCAGCCTAATGCTATGTGTGAAACCTTACCGATAGATGACAGCATAAAATAGTTGTTGCTGCTCGTCACTAGATATCAAACTGAGCATTTACCAACATTTCATTACCGACTTGAATGCCAAAATATAAATATGCGACATACGTTTTAACTGTCAAAATGACAATTCATATGTCAACATTATAACTTTGCAATGAAATACAATGCCAATTTTTAAATAATAGAAAGAAGTAAACAGGGTTAGCGTTCAATTTATAATGTTTCGTATATGAAGTTTTCTGCACGGTCATGAATTTGAATAAAATTAAGGTTAGTATATGTATTCATGGAAATGTTTTGTATATAAATGATCAAACTTTATTATAAGTCTACTTTGTAGGGATGTTCTGGTCGAGAGAATTGGACTGCTGAAACGTTTATTCGACGGTATCCTACAGCATATGTCAAATTCATAAAAGTCCTAGATATCATACAAAAATAAAGTTGGTTGGAATAAAAATAAGATGCATTGGTAATATTTGTGCGTAAATGATCTATATTTATGATGTTTTTACTTTATAGACATTATCCGGCGAAAAGAATTGGACTTAGAGAATAGATATTTTGCCAATATCATCAAATAAGAAGAAAGGAAAAAATTGGTACTATTCTTTATTGTGTATATTAAAAGTATTAAATCTATACATAATATATACAACTCTACAATATTCTGCTTAAAAATATGAAACAATAAGTCGTAATCGTTTCTGTGGAAATAAATTTCAAGATGAAAAGATCAGATTTGTGATTTATTATGCATGATTAAGAAAAGAATGCACATGTTGAAGAAATTTGTGCCAACACCGACAATATGTAGATCATCGTTTTTTGTAGAAAATTATTGAATTGTAACAAGAGTTATTGTCACATGATACTGTAGCAAGGTGTAGTACAATATTAAATGTGAAGATAACGAAATCACCACCGGACCCAAATATATGGATGAAAGATTATGAAACAATTGCAATTTATAAGCATTGGATCAACATAAATCAGTGTGATGGCAATGGACTGAATACAATTTAACTACTGTTAATTAAAAATTGTATAATTTGTTTACTTTGTACTTTGAGATATGTGTTTGTTAATTATTTATTTTAATTTGTTCTGATGAAGATATACGATGATTATATCAAAACGGCGACATTAAAATAAAAATTGCATGTTGTAAACAAAACCAAATTTCCTTAATTGTGAAGTATATAATGAAATAAAAAAATATACATTATTAATTTTAAATACTATAAAGTACATGCTTACTTTCAGAGACATGTTTAGATAAAGAGAGTTTTTGATATTATTTTAGAAACACATTTCAAAAAATATTGTAAAAGATTCTTGTCAAATCTTCGTACATGAATATTTTATAATAATTTATAACGAGACTACTTATAATGGTCACCGAAAATAAATTGAGACGTTTTTATATGTCAATTAAATTGTTTTTTCGTTTATTTTGAAAAAAAAATGCGATAAATCTGAATAGTCACAACATTATTGTAAAATATCATTTAATTGGAGTAAGTGGAAGAAAAATCTGAAGCTCCTTATGTGAACTATAGCTGACATCATAAAAAAATATTGTTCGCTTGATTCAATTGAAATAGGTAAAAGTACAGGACGAAAATGTTTCATTACTGATAGAGATGTTCGGAGTTTAATTAATATATCCAAAGAAAATCGGCGAAGTAGTTTACGCGAATTAAAGATATTGTGGTCAGAAACAATAAAAAAGAATGTCTCAACTGAAACTAAATGAAAGTATCAGAAAACTGGGTTACAAATTTTATAAGATATGTTAATGTATTTTTATCTTAATTTAAATAGAAATTTAAATTTATCTCGTACATCAGGCTAAAGAAACACCATTATTAACCACTTCTCCAAAACAAAACCGATTAAAATTGGATACAGAGACAATGGAATAGTATATTATTCAGTGGCGAAACCAAATTTGACATGTATGTCGGTGATATGCGGTTAAAAGTTATACGAATCAAGTTTGAAGCTTATCATAAAGATTATTTAAAAAGGACTGTAAAATTTTCTGCTGTGTTATGGTATGTGTTGCATATCTTCGAAAGGTGTCGGAAAATTAAGTAAATTTTCAAAACTATATAGATATTTTGAGGAACAATCTAATCCCATCTGTCATGTCAAATTATAATAGCGAATGAACTTTTCAATAAGATGTCATACGGCTAAAATTACTAAAAAAATGGTATTAATGTTTTTAACTGGCCATCCAGTAGTCCGAATATCAATCTTATTGAAAGTCTATGGGGAATCATGAAAAGAAAATTACAGACTGATCGCCAAAGAACTGTTGATGGATTGAAGTAAAAAATTATTGAGATTTGGAATTCCATAACACAGGAAGAATGTAAAAAGTGAATAAATACAATGCCAACTAGGATAAATGCAGTTATTAAAGTGAAAGGTGATGTTACATAGTATTAATATGTCTTATTATAAGGTATGTCCGAAGATTTAGTTGACAGGAAATTTGTGTATATATTTTTTAATAAATACTTAAAATTAAAACAAAACGCTCATCATTGAAATATTGTCTTAAAAGTAAGCTTGTAAGTGTTAGTATTTAAAATTATTAATATAACTTTTTTTTAATTTATTATGTATAACACAGATACAATTATTTGAGGAAAATGTAAGTGTCCGAACCTATAGTTGTCGGGGCTTGTAAACGAGTTTATAATTTTTATTGGTGTTAGTTAACATATACTTAACAATCAATTAATGAATCGTACATAAGTTAATCAATTTATTTACAGAAAGTATTATAAATGTAGGTTTATCTAGTATAAAACGTAAAAATGTAGTCAAAAATAAATTAAACAATACTTTAAAAAAAGAGTAA
Source organism: Pterostichus niger (assembly GCA_947425015.1). Classification (NCBI taxonomy): domain Eukaryota; kingdom Metazoa; phylum Arthropoda; class Insecta; order Coleoptera; family Carabidae; genus Pterostichus; species Pterostichus niger. The sequence goes on along the minus strand of OX380346.1, from coordinate 18,933,042 downwards.
CAACCAATATACAACAAGCAGCCTGAAATTTAAATAAAAAATGGTAAGTATGATTGGTACTTTATATTTCAGCAATAATTACAATTAAGTGCTATTGCTCGGGCTGCTTTTATAAAAATGAACGGATTTTAAGATTATGTGTATTGCGGGTTGTAGTGAATTAAGTAAAAGTATTGTTATGAAAGTATAAGAACTATATTAAAGTATACTCAAATATAGGAGTAGGTACTATAGATTATTAACACATATTTTAATTAAAGAACTTCAACAACAAACTATTTTCTCATGTTTCCAATATCCTACATAATCATTCATTCAGTTGTATCATATATTTATTTACGAAATAGTAAGATAAAGGAATATACTTTACAATTCTGCTAAAACTTTATTTCGGATATACAATTCGCTTTCTTCTAGACTGAGTTATTCAGATTTTCTTATTTGCAATTTTAAAACGGAATAAACCAAATCTTTTACAATCATTACTTTTAAATTGTGGTAATTTCTATATGACGAGCGGACATTTTATCGGTAGAACTTATTTTCAAATTTATCTGTAAGATTTTACCATAATAAGTTCCACAAAATATGTTACATGCAAAAATAAAGAATTGAAATTTAACGTCGTTAAAATAATAATAAATTATTTTTAAAACGTTTTAGAGCAGATAATGTTCTATAAGACTTGAATTTTGGTATTTCTGAAGCAATTGAAGATAAATAATCGTCACAAATTATGGTATTATTCTTTATATTTTACCAACCACAACATTTCATATACAAATTGCCCTAAATTAACTCGGATGAAAAAATTTTAAATTTTAATTTTGAAAGACGCAAAACAGAAAAAATAGTATAAATAACTCATTTTATAAGACTTTTATCACACGCTATTTAAGCAGACACGAAATCTAAATTTAAAACTTTTAAATTCAAAATGTTTCCAGTGTATACTTTGGGTTTAAAAAATCCTAATAAAAAATAAAATGATGGTAAATCAGGAGATTCAGCAGGCCATTATACATATTTTTCCACCGGTCGATTTAAGCAAATAAATATTTAATGTTTTCTTCACCTGCATGTATTATTTACAGGTAGCAAATCGTTTATAACAATACGAACACTAATTAATGCAATTTTAATTAACAACCTATGTTTTATTTTAGAATAAACCTTTGATATATTTGTGTCAAATTCGTAGCCATGGATATGGCAAATCCCATGGGTCACTGTATTTATAGAAAACATAATTTTTAAATTGAATATAATATTATATAATATAATTTAGGAAACTTCTAATGACGAAAATTAAAATTATGAGATGTATTGTTATAACAATAGAAATCATTTCGAAGTCGAAAAACTTTTAATGAAAGAAACTTCTACACAATTTGTAAAAAATGTTTAATAAATTCACTTCCAAATAAGGTAGTAACGTATAAATACTTCCATTGCTATATACTGGTTAGATCTACTTTATTAATATTGTTATCGTATTAAAATTATGCCAACTATATTTCAAAAATATTCATTCATGGCAAACATGATCTTTTGATAGCGACCTACTTAGCAACTATTGTTGATTAGAGGCCCTAACAAATGTTGCTCTTAGCAATTTGTGTTATAGTATTAGCTTCATGGTTTCAAGACCAGATTAAATTGTACGTTTACTACAAAACAGACATGGGCGTAAATTTACGTTAAAATGTGGTGGTTTTATTGTCAAACAAATAATTTGTTTTTACCGCTCTTGTCTGGGTTGTTCTTTTCAGCTGCGCTTCGATCAACGATCTCCATGGGCCAGCAGCAATACTTTCTGCTCATAGTTCCATGAAAAACTATATTTTGCATAGAAAAACTTACTTTTTAAATTATAATATGAATGTTGAAATTTATGCATACGTAAGCCTAACTTTGCGACAATGGTGGATTTTTTTCAAGCACTCAACTACTACGTACATCATAAATATGCCGCATTGATTGCTCGTAGTCGATGGTCTGACAACGGCACGCGGTGTTCAAAAGAGCGGGTTATCGCAGGGCGGTCACCCATCTATTTACTATCCGCACACAGTGATGCTTAATTTTGCGTTAGCAACTCAACAAACGCTCCTTGTCACAACCGCTGCAAGTTGAATTGATTTATTTAAGTATAAATCATAGTAGATATATAATAGAAATAACATCATCTATATGTTAATTGTTATATTTGAATAAACATAATTATATTACACATATCTGTATTTTCGTATTCGTATATAAAATTATATGTGAAAATATTAGTATATATATACACTTAATCCATACCCCAAATTGCCTGTAGTTCTGTACAAATTATACACCAACTTAAAACGTGTAATTATTTCAATCTTATGATATATAGTTTTTGTACATAAATCCGAAAATAGGTTGAAAATAACTTATTAGAATGCGAATTAAACTAGACATATAAAACGGCCGATCTGTTTTAAGAATCGTTACTTTTATTATATACCGAATTAAATATTACCAGAAAAATATTAAACTAAACATAAATGACAATGCAATCGAATCAAAAATCGTGAAGATTGTCAAAAATAAATAGCACTAGTAATGAGTATATCAATGATTATAGAAATGTTGTTTTAATTTTACGGATTATTTTCAAAATATTTCTGATTATAGGTCGATAATATCTATTAATGTCTCAATTTTACATTCTGCGGTATGTACTCTAGTCAGTGATTATAAAAAAATATATGTAAAATGATATTTGCTCTATTGTTGTATTCGACATTCTGAAGTTTTGAAAATTGCCACCTAAAATATAATATTTTATTAGTTTATTCAAATTCATGACCGTGCAGAAAACTTCATATACGAAACATTATAAATTGAACGCTAACCCTGTTTACTTCTTTCTATTATTTAAAAATTGGCATTGTATTTCATTGCAAAGTTATAATGTTGACATATGAATTGTCATTTTGACAGTTAAAACGTATGTCGCATATTTATATTTTGGCATTCAAGTCGGTAATGAAATGTTGGTAAATGCTCAGTTTGATATCTAGTGACGAGCAGCAACAACTATTTTATGCTGTCATCTATCGGTAAGGTTTCACACATAGCATTAGGCTGGAACTACTATCGGTTCAGACTACTTTCGGCTGACGCGGACATAAATTTAGCCACGCCCACTTTTCGGTTTTTGTAGAATCGGGCGATGTAGACAGAGCGCCACATTTAAAATTTTCGGGATTTGTAGAATCGGCTGCAGTAGATTCTGTTCAATAAGAATCTGTTGCAATAGATTCGGCTGCTGAGGGCATTCCCGAACGTGAAATGATTGTTTATGTGTGTAGAAGAAAAAGTTCGGCAGTCGAGGCAGCCCAAGTTCTGAGCGTATAAAATCATTTTGCAACCGAGGTACACACGGAATTTTTCTCGCAACTGCATTACTAAAAAACTTGAAAATTTATTATCAATTTAATTTCGAAATGATGGTTATTGTAAATATAAAAATAACAATTTGTGTCTTTATCGTCGTCATTTTATAATAGTTTTTAATTGGTTGATAACAGCCCGCCAAAGTAGTTGACAGCCCAGTGATGAATTTTTATCGGGCTCTTAACAAAATAGTTGAAATTGCACATAAATGTCAAGTTATTTACTTAAAATTATTAGGGAAGCAGGAAATTACAGAAATATGATTTTACATGTTAAATCTTATTTTTTTAATAGTTAAATGGATTTTTAAATTGCTAAGGTTGACGATAATAGATAGCTGGTGCTATAATTTCTCGTTTTAATTAAATATTAATTTTTTATAACTAGTTTAGTTCAGTTTTAACTTTTGAAGTGTACACCTCAACAATGTTTTATCTTTATATAAATTTTTTCTAATTTTCAAAATTTAGCTTTTGGTTATAATTGTACAATACATCTTTAAAGTTAATTTTTATATATTTTATTGCTTGAAAATGGCCAAACTAATGTGCCGAAACGTCGCCAATTATTAATAATAAAAAATAAAATAAATGAAAATGTAAATTTCCTTTTTCTACAACTGTCAAAAAATGATCGCATTTTTTCACTAACAACAATACGCGAAATACATGATTTTCTCATTATTTAAATTATCAAAACGCATATTATAAGTATATAAATGAATATTTCACTCGAAAAATTTCAACCAATCAGGTTACAGTATTTTTTAAATTTCGACCAATCACAATCGAATATCAGTGAATATTTGCATTTGTGCAAATACCCGGGTATTTGCACAAGTGCAATACTCGAATATGTCAATTTGACAACATTAATGACAAATTTACATTTGTTTAATAACGTTTCTAAGAAAATTGTTTTATTGCTTACACCACTTGATAAATATATATTTTTTATCTAAAATTGCATTGGACGTTTATCAAGTGTTAAAGATCTGACAACTGACGTTTATATGACAGTGTAAATAAATATTAAATTATAATAAAAATAATTGAAAATATCGAATGTGAACTTTTTCTCGGGAAATATTCTACCAATATACCACTCGTGCAAGTCAAATACAATCAGAATATTTTCGCTCGTGCACCTTCGTGCACTCGAGAAAATATTCAGGTATTTGCCTTGCACTTGTGATATAATTATTGAATATTTCACTCGAAAAATTTCAACCAATCAGATTACAGTATTTTTTAAATTTCGACCAATCACAATCGAATATCAGTGAATATTTGCACTTGTGCAAATACCCGGGTATTTGCACAAGTGCAATACTCGAATATGTCAATTTGACAACACTAATGACAAATTTACATTTGTTTAAAAACGTTTCTAAGAAAATTGTTTTATTGCTTACACCACTTGATAAATATATATTTTTTATCTAAAATTGCATTGGACGTTTATCAAGTGTTAAAGATCTGACAACTGACGTTTATATGACAGTTTAAATAAATATTAAATTATAATAAAAATAATTTTAAAAATCGAATGTGAACTTTTTCTCGGGAAATATATGCTACCAATATACCACTCGTGCAAGTCAAATACAATCAGAATATTTTCGCTCGTGCATATACGTGCACTCGAGAAAATATTCAGGTATTTGCCTTGCACTTGTGATATAATTATTGAGTATTTCGCGCACGCTTCCAAATTTATTTTTTCATTTTCTACGAAATACAAATAACATTTTTTCTACAACTGTAAATAAAGAATGATACAATAATTATTGATTTATTTAAGTAAATTGAAGGAAAACAATCAACAATAATATGAATTTGTTACTATTGATATGTTGTAACTAATGAAACCTGACAACAAATAATTTGGGAGCGTGCGCGAGGTACTCATTTTGCGCACTAGAATGCGAAACAGTGCAAAATACGCGTTGTAAATGATGAAAAAAATGACGTATTTCGCGTATTGATATTAGTGGAAAAAAAGGAACATTTTTTGACAGTTGTAGAAAATAGTTATTTGTATCACTAGTCCAGAAACTACTATTTTGCGAGTGCGAGTATATTTTGAAAGGACGAGCCGCAGGCGAGGCCTTTAAATACGAGCACTCGCAAAATAGTTTCTGGACGTGTAATACACAAGATTTTTCGCGCCGACGTTTTTGTAAATTTAATAAAAAAAGTTTAATTTATTACTCACATTCTAAATTTTCGATTTCTGCGGAAATAAGCATTTTGGCCATCCCTGAATCCATTTTGACTAATTTCGTCGTGACGTCTGTACGTACGTATGTATCTCGCATAACTCAAAAACGTAGAAGTCGTAGAAAGTTAAAATTTTGTATTTAGGACTATTATAACATCTAGTTGTGCACCTCCCTTTTTGGTCATTATATAACTTCCGGAAGTAGTACTTTACTTGAAGCCTATAATATATTTTAATGAAAAACTATATCAAAATATAATCCAAAACTTTTCAAATTTGGTATATAAGACTACTATATCAATGGAAATAACATAATAGATTTTGGTTAAAAGGGACTAACCGGAAGTGATAAATTACATGAAGCTGCTAACAGTTTTTCTTGAAAAAAATGGAATTATTCTGATTTTAGAAACAAATGCTGCAAATAAAAGTTTTAGAGAATTAAATTCTGCGTCTAGCACATTAAAAATTATTTAATTAGCCTTTTGTATAAGCGAGATATGTAAATTTAAAAATTATATATTTTTTTGTTTTTTTTAATTAGAACAAAAAAAGAAAAAAATTAAAAATTTAATGTCAAATATGTGCAATTAAAAAAATATCTATAGTTTAATAGTCGTACAAGGAAGTCATGTAGTGCACACATCAGATTTTTTTATTTCGATTAAACTAAATTCATTAGACTCTTTTTTGAAGTATCTAAATTAACCTGTTACCTATTATAAAAAATCTGATGTGGGCACCACATGACTTCCTTGTACGCGTATTAAACTATAGATATTTTTAATTGCACATATTTGACAATAAATATTTTTTTTTTACTTATCTTTTGTTGTAATCCATAACAACCTTCATTTTAAAAAAACAAAAAGTATATGATTTTTAAATTTACATATCTCGCTTATACAAAAAGCTAATTTAATAATTCTTAATGTGCTAGACGCAGAATTTAATTCTCTAAAACTTTATTTGCAGCATTTATTTCTAAAATCAAAATAAAACTATTTTTTCAAGAAAAACTGTTAGCAGCTTGATGTAATGTATCACTTCCGGTTAGTCCATTTTAACCAAAATCTATTATGTTATTTCCATTGATATAGCAGTCTTATATACCAAATTTGAAAAGTTTTGGATTATATTTTAATATAGTTTTCCATTAAAATCTATTATTCAAGTAAAGTAGCTCTTCCGGAAGTTATATAATGATCAAAAAGGGAAGTGCTCAACTAGATGTTATAACAGTCCTAAATAGAAAATTTCAACTTTCTACGGCTTACCGTTTTTAAGTTATGCGAGATACATACGTATGTACAGACGGCACGACGTAATTAGTCAAAATGGAGTTTTCCGCTGAAATCCCAAAACCGAAAATTTTCGCGATACTATACTTCCTTTACTGCGTACAAGGAAGTAAAAAACGCATACAATTAAACTTTTTGTTGGAGGAAGGGTGATACTGTTGTTTTATAGTCAGGTTTACATGATACGACTATCAACTTTTATTTTTCAAATGGGAACCTAGAATTATTTTATTAAAGTAAAAACCGCTATTTTTTTCTCTTTTCAACGATGTATTACTTGTCATAAATGTATTTGAAAAAAATTCGAGATAAAAAAGGTAATTGAGAAATATCAGAAATTATTTTTATTCAATTATTCTAGGTTGCTATGCGACATTAAACAAATTGTAACAAGGTAAAATTAATGACAACAATGCAGATATTTATTTGTTTCTTATGTCACGTGTTTTGTCATTCATTTTACCTTGTTACATTTTGTTTAATTTCGCATAGCCACCTACAATAGTTGAATTAAAATAATTTCTGATATTTCTCATTTATCTTATTTATCTCGATTTTTAACATACATTTATGACAAGTAATACATCGTTGAAAAGAGATAAAAATGGCGGTTTTTATTTAAATAAAATAATTATAGGTTCGCATTTGAAAAATAAAAGTTGCTAGTCGTATCATGTAAACCTGACTATAAAAAATTTCTATGTCATAAAATAGTATATTTAATATACTAAAACTTCCATATGAAGAAAATTTTTCTATTTCTTATAATAAAAAAGTTAAAGGGTGGGGGGAGGGGTTTCATCTTCCCAGACTCACCCTGTATTAAACACGGTATTAGCGCTAATCCACTTTATAAATCAGTCTTTAAAGTATATCTTACCGGAATGAATGTTCATATGTTTTCAAAATACTGTTTAGTTCGAACTTTCCATGAAATATTGTACATTCATATTTTACAGTAGCCCAATGAGATTTCATATGTCGGTACAAATCATTCTCACTGATCAATTTTATGTTACAAAGTGTACATTCCAAACCCTTGCTATCTTCGATATGTATGTTCGCATGATTATTGTATTTAATTTTATCTCTCGATTACACATCAAACATTTAAATGTTTGATTGTCGGCGTGAGAATTAGTTTCATATTTATGTTCAAGTTATTGATCTGACTTGTGTTTAGATGCAGGTGATTTTATCTTCAATATTTGATCCGAGAATTCCATTTGGTTTTTGTATGTTCAATAGTTTTTTGTCTTCTATTTTAATTTGTAATTTATTGAATGTCTCTACGGACAGTAATGAATCCTCATTTTCTTTTTTATTAAATTCAATATCCAGCTTCTGTTTTTGTTTTTTCTGTGATTTATTATTAGTTAAACTGACTTGTAATTCACTGTATGTCTGGTATTGAGTATCATTGGTTTCTTTTAAAATTTGTATGTAGTGCTTCCATCGTTTATAATTTTTTAAACACTTTTTCTTGAACGTGAAGAAAAACTGAAGTGTTGTGCAGCATGATAAACAGACGTAGACAGGAACCTCCAAGTCCAAAAACTTCTGAAAAAATAAAATACTCTGTAACAATGATAATTCTTGTTTTGTAAATGTATAAAAGATGGTGAGCGCGACACCGAAACATAGGACTTTAACATGTAAAATCATATTTTTATAATTTCCTGCTTCCCTTATTATTTTAGTATATTAAATAAATAAAAGGCTTCAGAATCCAATGTTTTTTTTTTAATATTTATTTTTGGGACCTTTCGAGCATAAATATTTGCTCATCATCAGCACCTTAAAATATAAATACAATAAATATAATATAAAACTAGCAAATTAATCAAAATGTCAAACCGTAAAAATATAAAACAATATTTGTAAAATGTCAATAATAACAGAAAAGAAAAAAGATAAATATGAAAAATAAAAATAGAAAAAAACAAAAAATAATAAATAATTAAAATAAAATATATAAAAAATTAAAATAAATATATCATCACGCCTTTTACCCATTACTGGCTGTGGCACTCTGCCTAAGCAGATCTCGGTAACTGATATATTTCTTCGCGTGAAGTGCAGTTACCAGCCGTCAAATCACAGCCCCCAAAGATGTTAGTGGAGGGAGAGCCACAGGGGTAGATTTAATTTGGTGAAAATTGTTTGTCGGCTGTGGAGATCGAACCAGAGTTCTCAAGATCCACAGGCCGACTCGATACCACTGAGTATATTAAATTGTAATTTTGCAAATTATCATACTTAATTTCTGCCGTTACAAAACATAGGAAATTAAATTAGTTGATTGAATTAGATGCAAAATTTTAAGCTCTACAGTTTTTATTTGAAGAATTTTTTTCTAAAATAATTTGGGAAGCTATGTGCACGGAAAAACTATTTTCCCATGTTAAACACTTATTTATTTATTTGTTACATTGTACAACAGGAACTTAATCCCAATTACAGTACCGGGTCCGCACTCACCGAGCCGCAGTGTGGTAATTTATATAATTTTTATAGCTTAAGTGAGATTCGAACTCGAGATTTCCGGATTCGAATTCCGTATCGCTATCCACACCACCGTAATGACGGATGCTATGTACATATTTTCAGATTTCTACTCAATTTTCTTCATTGAAAAATAAATTAACAATTTATATTTCGGCTTTAGTGCTTATGTCTAAATATGATGCCTGTAGTATAGGAAATAAAAGTATGCTAATTTAATCCACTGAAAGAGGCGGTATCAGTTGTAAGATTATAAAAACGTAAACTTATACTAACTTAAAATTAACCTTTGATCATAACTGATATCTACTTACAACTTCTGGTAAAGCATATTTAACATGTATAAATATTTCATCTGCTGTATTATTAATGTGCAGCACTATCATCATATTCTTGTCAGTCTCCGTTAAACACAGGAAACAAATATTTTTTAAAACGTACATTGTTATAAATAAAACAAACACTAACAACTCAGCTAGAAACGGGAAACAAAAAACACAAGTATATTTAAATAAAGCAGTAGGCAACAGATATGTCTTTTTGATTAAAATTGTTACTGTTTCTATACGTCAAAGCACGAAGCAGCAACACAATCAATATTCCTACCGTTTTACAAAATGTTCGCAGTACCACAGAATATACCTGACAAATCCACTCGTAACTTTTCATCCAATCAAATTACAGTAATTTTCTGAATTGAACCAATCACAGTAGTTTACAGCGAAAATTTCACTAGTGAAAATTGTCGCAAATCGTTGTTAACTATTTTGAGTATTTTAATATTGTTGAATTTTATTTGACTTTGTTTACTTTGCTTAATTATGTCAAAAAATTAAACAATGTAAATTGATCACCAAGGTAATAGTACTTCAGACATTATTTTAAAAAAACTGCAGGTAACATTTTTTTGGAGTAAATAAAATATTTCGAGGAATTGTCAAGCCGAATACCATACGTGACTATGTTTTTCCATTGGTAATTTTTGCCTAGATCATTCCTGCCTGTTGCTTTGAGAAAATCTACACTCGTGCTGTCGCACTCGTACAGATTTTCGTCGCAATAAACAGTCGTGATCATGACGACAAAAATTAACAGTCCATTGAAATATTTTTACATTTATTTGGACGGTACGACTATAGTTGAGGTAGGTTAGGGTTGTGCTGAGATTGCTGATTCATACAGATTAGTAGTGGGGGTATGTCGCGTCACTAGCGACATAGTGTGTGTGCTAGAAACTAACAGAAAAGTACGCTGGGCCACAGGGGGAGCTGTAGTTCGCAAGCTTGAAGCCAAACGTCATTTGACGTTTACTTTCGGCAGCCATCTTACGCCGGTCAATAGTATTTTGCCGTTTATTGTAATATATACGTGTTTTTTATGGTTTTGTATTTTGTTCGTTGTTATTTGTTTATATAGTAATTATGTAGTTATTTAATGTTTATATATTTTCGTACGAAGATTGAAGGTGAAGCATCCGCTTAATTAAATCTTAAGTTAGCTGCAGAACACTTGATTTGACTTGATCTCTTTCAAATAAGATATCTTTGTTTTTATGAATGAAACTTACGATGAATTGTACATAATTTTAAAGCCAATACTTCAAGGTGTCGTAATAATATATATATATATGAGTCCCATCATTCCGTTGCGGAACATAGGGGCCGGGCACACCGAGCCGCAGTTTTTACACTGCCGTACTGCCGGTTTCTTTAGTCAGATTATTTTTTAAGGCGTATAAGTGACTAGCTTATAGCGCCCGAGTGTGATAAATACATGTAACTGTATTTTTTTTTTATATTTTACGACAAATCACACATTGTCGGCAGGCGGATTCGAACTGACGAACCTTGGCTCGGGTGACGTCACAGTATGCTAAGAGATGTGCCGTAACACGCTCGGCCACCGCGCCTGCGTCGTAATAATATACATATTATTAAATTTATGTACAACTAATTGATAGAAAACGGTTCAAAAATGGACTTGAATTTCTCAAAAATGCCGAGTACAATTTTCTTTATTTTTTTTTTGTATATTTAAGAATATGGTCCTCTATAACATATACAATTTTTATCCAATTTGAATTTGTAACTTTCGAGAAAAAAAAATAAACATGCGAAAAACCGCTCAAAAGCAGGCTTTTTCGGATATTTTTGTTTTTTTTCAAAAGTTACAAATTCAAATTGGGTAAAAAAATTATGTGTTATAGAAAACAATGTTCTTAAATATACAGATTTTTTTTAACTAAATCGTACTCGGCATTTTTGAGAAATTCAGACTCGAAATTTTGATATCTTGACCTGTTGCATATCAATTCAAATTTGTTTGTTTTATAGAAATTTTTACATTCTTTATATTGTACATATCAAAAAGTAGAATGTTGTGAGATTATTCTGCACTACTTGTTCTTTTATTTAGATGAGAATAAGTATATAAAATATTTTTTTGAAATTTGAATTTGTTCCAGCAACTTTACGAAATACTCATTTTACACACTTGATGTGTGCTTTGTCGTACACTCAGCGCAAAAATGAACATCTAGATTGACAGCTGTCATTCATAATGATATATTTCACGATGTAGATATATACATGTTATGAATGAGTATTTCAGAATTTGTGGTTTGACATATATCTATATTATTTTTCGTATTATATTACACTAATATTCGAAGTTATTAGTACGATACATCAGGTTTTACTGCAAACATTTGATCAATTTTAGCAGAGCAGATTAGTAGAACAGTATGGTTAGTAATATTGAAATGGATTATTTGTTTTAAAAACCGATATTTTTATCAAAGTTTTTAATTTAACGTTCATAGACAACAATTCATATTCTAACCATAAATATTTCACAAAAGGAAGTAGGAATTTATTTATATTTCTTACAGATTATAAGATGAATGAAACATAAAACAGAACAAATATACCTCGTCGATGCAAAATTAAAAATACGTACATAAATTTATAAACAAATGCTTGTGGAAAAAATTATTTTCATATTTGGATATATAAAAAAGCATCTACAACTCTGATAGTGCATGTATTTTGTTTAATTGAAGCGTTTACATGTTTTCAATACATTTTAGGATTACAGTACGTAAACATGATTAGAAAATACATGAGAAATAAGAACTGCGATTCTAAAGTCAGAATATTCAAGTTGCTGTAATGTCGTTTTTGTCATAATATCAAATAAAATACTATATGTTATTACATTTTAGTATTTATTGTGTTAACATATCATTTACAATTATTTTCTGTTATTTGAAATAATTTTCTTGAAAATCTTCACGTTTGTATAATTTTAAACTACGTGCCAATACCCCTACCACTATTTAGCATAGACTCATACTTGGTTTTTTATGATTGGTCAGATCAACATTTTTGTTAAAACTACAAGAAACCCTACTTACACGATAACAAATTGTTGCTTAACGAACTTCAGGCCGTATGCTTCACCTTAAAATAAGAATTTTAACAATTTATTATAAGTACTGAAAAAGGAAACAAGGTAAAATTATATTTATTTATATATTGTATGTACTATATTTATGTGGTCTTTTTTCTTTTTAGTGTTTTAAAAATGCATTTGGATGTGACAACAGAACTTCAACTAAATAAAAAAAAACAGCTTGTAGAAGAACAGAAAACGAAAATTTCGTTTCTTGGCTTGAATAAATAAAAGCAAATCAAAGTTAGGTATCATATGGAACAATTTACATTGCTGTCAAATATTCGATTTGCTATTATTTAATTAAACCAATTTTAAAATTTAAGCTTTGTTGGTGCAACTTGGCCATAAGTGATTGTTATTTACATATATTTTTTAATTTTATTTAGATTTCCGAAAAATCCAGAAAGGCGAAATGTTTGGCTTAAAACCATCAGAAGAGTTGGATGGACACCTACAGATACAAGTGTTGTGTGTTCTGAACACTTTGCAGCCGAGTGCTTCGATAGAACATCGTTGTCGTGTATAAGACTTCGAGACACTGCGATACCTGGGATATTTAAATCATGTCCCACGTATTTACAAAAGGTATATTTCAGATAAAAGTCTAAAATGAGCAATACCCAATATATCCAAAACCACTAGCTATAAAATATTTGAGGGAAACTTAACTTTCTTATTATATTTAATATACTTCGTTGTATTTTTATATAATGTACTACTATAAACCATAATTAAATATTTTTAATCAATATTATGAATAAATTGTATTTATTATTATTTTTTAACAATGTTTGTTGATGTGCGAAAGTGATAGACAACGGTTTAACAAATTTGTACTGTTTTCTGGTCATTAATATCATTTTTTATTATGCACCTCTACACTTAATGGTGATTTTTTAATAAAATAAATATGTTAAAGTAATAACAAACTGTTGTTTTCTTTACTTTGTTGCCCTACGATTTAATTATGAGCATTATTTTAATACTGTTCGCATCTGACATGTTTAAACTAAGTTATCAAATGTATTTCATAATACTAGATATACTAAGTTTGACCGTCGTAATATGGCCGCTGCTTGATCCCCCCTTCCGTTTCATGGCTTCACGCAACATACCCATAAGCGTTGGTTATACTCTCTCCATTTATTCTTTACTCCGAGCGCAGGGCCATCATATAACTAATTCAATATGCCACAGCTGATCCAAGCTCCACCCATTTAATGACCTGAAGCAAGTAACACAAAAATCCATATTCCTACCGTTTTATAAAATGTACACAGTTACAAGCAAAATCTATAAATACGGATAACAAAATTAAAGGAAAGTGATTCACTATAGCAATGTAAAATTTTAATTAAACCCAGGAGTCAGAGTAATTTCTGGCGAATTTTTGCGATTATCTATTTACCAATAATTTTTCATTTATGTTTGAATCTTGAAATCCACTGGGCTTTGCCACAATTCAATGTCAAAATAATTTTTGTGCAATTGTCAAAGTTGATATTTGCAGCTCAATTCAACTCGCCAAATTCAACTTTTGGTAAACAGTCCAACAAAAATTTATTACTGGCCTGTCAGCTACTGATTGAATTACAACGCAATTCAAGTAGTACAAAAATACATCCAATAATACAATTGAATCGTAAACATAGCAATTGTGTTGGAAAATATTGACAACAAAAGATAAAACTGTTTTCAAACACTTTATTTTACATAAATATTTTACAATATGAGTCAACTAATTATTATTTTTAACGATTACAAAGCAGAGATGACATTTTTTTATTTTCTTTTCCAACTACACAAAAATTAAACATTCCTTATTTCATATTTCTTAAAGGTTATTGGCGGTATATTCAATTAAACGTCAAACATTCAACAAATTGATGAAAATAAAATGGATAGTGATAGTAATAATGACATCTAAATAATAACCTGTCAGACTTTCATGCCAACCAAATTGCTTCAATACCTACACATTTATAATAAACAAATAAGTCATAATAAAGCAATAATTTACAAGATTTTTTCTTTTTTATTTGGTCGTAGAAAAAGTAAACCGTAAAACTCGAGTGGAATGTCCATATCGCACGGGAACGTTTAAGGCACTCCTCCCTTCAGGGTCGTGTCAGCAAATTAGTTCTTGTTGTACAATATACTATAGTATAACATTATGTTTAATTTGGCGTTTTAACTTTTAACCGAACACTTACAAACTACGAAATAGTAATTTTTCTACGATTGCTATGAAAAGTTGACAATAACGCTCTCATTTATCATCGTAAAGTTGACGTTTTGTGTTGAACAATCGAAAAGTATCTTTTTTGCGCGTCTCCAATGGCAATGCGCGAAAAAGATGTTAAATGCGCGCGTTTCCAATGGCAACGCGCGAAAAAGATATTAAATGCGCGCTTATTTCAATAGTTAGCATGGATACAAATAAAACTTAAACTTGTCGTATTGACAGTTTCCAAAATGAATTTATTTTCAGTACGTATACGTTTTTAATAATATTAAGATGTAATCGTAGAAAAAATTTTGAGTGTATCACGAACGTAAAGTTGCACTATTGCAGCTCTCGCCTTCGGCTCGCGCTGCAATTTCCGTGTTCGAGTAACAAAGAATCACTTTACGCTCTTAATACACAAACAACTATTGTGTATTAAGAGCGTAAAGTGATTCTTTGTTACTCGAGCACGATAAGGCGGAACGCGAGAGCTGCAATAGTATAAGAGCTTCGTTCTCTAGATATTTAAGCGTTTCCAGACTTTTTGGACAGGCTGTATATTAAACATATGGATTTTGTAAATGTATCACATCTCTGTTAGTACCACGAAATAACGCACTAGCGCTGCAATGTTTAAATTGATTGACAATAAACCATTGCACTTTGTGAACCGAGACTGTTTTATAAAACGGTAGGAATATACTAGTTTATGTTGCTATAGTCAGTGTATTATATGTTTTTAAAGCTTGTGCTGTTTATATTTTTCCATTTGCTGTTTGCTGTTGAATATTGACTTTTATAGTTTTAAGTTAATTGTTCCAGAAAATGTATTATTTGAGTAGTATTTGTTTTGTTTGTTTAAGTAATAAAAATTTAAATGCAGTGTCTAATAAAGAAACATATAATGAAATATGTTCTCAAGTTAAATATGCTTTACCAGAACTTGTAAGTTAAATTCTTTTTAATACTTCATTTTAAAATTAAATTTCTATTAAACGAATAAACTGAATGTTTGAATCAGTTTTACTGACAGTTAAATTTATTTAAAAATCAGTAAAGCAAATCAGCTGTTTGCAAGGCCAATTTTGTTTATATATGAACCTTTTAAATTAATGCAAAATAACGCATGACAAATAAAATAATGAAATTAAAAATTATTAGATCTGATGCTATACCAATTTTTTTTAAATAATTAAAAATGTCAGTTATGAGGAAACTTAAAGGTATATCTCCACCTAATTAGATCTGAAGTTCCCTTGAAATAAAAGCAAAATTAGTACTTCAAAAAATGATAATTTTCCTAATTTTAACTGTGATTTTGGTTTGCAATATCTTAAATTTATAAATAAATTTATCAGAAACTTTTTTATGAGATATTTCAGAGTTTTAACAATATAATACATAAATTATTTAATTTCTGATGATGTAAAATTCTTGTCGCAGTTAATTATTAAAATGTCATGGCGAAAATGAAACCGTATCTATGGGTTTTGTTTATCTTATCATTAGTATATCTCTGGCAACTAAAATCCATTTCTGGTAAAAATCTGAAAAACAATTTTTTAATTTATATGTCGTACCAACTTAGGTCATATGCCGATATGTCCTTTGTATGGCCGCCACGGGCGGGACCCGAACCCACATAATTATGGTCGTCAGTCAGGCCCTCAACCCGCGCGACCACCACGCGGGACAAATTGCATGTATTCAACACGATATTTCTCAATCTTTTTCAAATATAGTATTATTATTTTTTTATATGTCTGTATGGAGAAAAAAAATATTACGAATGGAATAAAAAAAACTTATTGCATGCAATTTTAAAATATGTCATCCTTCTTCTCTGTGCATAAATGACTATCGATAAAACATATTTAAGCTTGCAAAAAAATTTAATTATTTGGATTAAATGATTATTTCAGAAGATAACATCAATATTCTTTACTTATATTACACTCTGTATATAGGATTATGAATCGAAGAACGCAATATCACGATTTCATAACGTATTACGTACAAAATTTTATCTAATTCCGCTAAAATAATTTTTAAAATCCATAATATTCTAGGTTTATGACAGCTCAGTATATTTCAAAATCAATCAATCAATTTACCAAAGCGGTGCCGTGAAAATAAATGAATAAAATGTTTAAATTTAAAGCTTATGTCATCATTGAAAATGAGTTCTCATCCGAGACAGACCTTCCTTCTGATACCGAAGAATCTGCTAATTTGGCCGTGAACTGTTTAATACCAGAAAAATTATTAAATTTATATAAATCCTAAACATTTTAATAAATACTTTTTTCCGTTATTTGAGTAAGTTCAAACTGTCTACACTTATTACATAACTAGTTATGTAAAGAATTCTTTATACTATGTTCAAAGATACTCCGCGGGTCTATTGTTAAGGATTTAAGCTTGATTTATAGGGGTGCAAGGACAGGTATGTATTCAGTATTTCCCAATTTTATTTTTATATATATTATAATAATGAAACAGAGAATTTTGTACAAATATTATTATTGATAATGAAGCAAAAAAAAAATGTTACATGAAAGTATCATTGTACAACAATTCGTCATTTAGTTAAATAATGCAAATACAAAATATTACACTGCTATACATATGTAATTATTCGACAATATCATTGTCACTATCACAATCCATTTCACTATCGTCACTTGAGTCTTGAATATTTATAATAAAGTCTTTAGTAATGTTATTAATATCAATATATTGATTTTCTAAATCAATCACATGACGCCCACTGTTAGCCCAATTTTCTGGTGTTATATTGTTCATTTCTCTTATTATTAATTCGATAACATCGTCACTTACAGTCGGTGATGTATTGTTCTATCTTATATTGCATTTTAATTGCCCCCAAATTAATTCAATTGGATTAAAAATGCAATAATAAGGAGGCAATCGAAGTACATCGTGTCCAAATTGTTTTGCTAAATTGTCACACACATACTGTTTCACAGGGGGTTTAATTTGAACAACTTCTAACAATTGTTTTTTATTATATGATTCTTTGAAGTACAGATCGTTGTTAATTAAATATTCCTGAATTTCGGCCTTCTTCATGGAATTAGATGGTATTTTCGGGCTTCGCCGCGAATGGTGACTGGCATTATCCATAACAATACCGCTATTTTGCGGCAAATTCGGCAGTAAATTATTACAAAACCACGTCTCAAAAATATCAGCGCACATATTGTTATAATCTAAATACACATTTTTAGCGTTATGGCCAGCTAAAAATCGCGCACCATTTATCCACCCTTGATCACTTCCGGCATGAAGTATTATAATTCTCTTGCCTCGTGCTGGTGGAACATCGATTGCACAATCATTTGTACCGTCTGTCCAACTTTTTGGTACTGTGTCGTGGGAGTCAAACCAAGTTTCGTCCAAATATATTATCGGACGATTCTCAGCACGATATTTTTTAATTTCTCTTAAAAATTTGAAGCGCCATTCGCGTATTCTTCGACTCTCCATTATTGTTTGCCGTTTATCAATTTTTTTAAAATGAAAACAGATTTTATGGACAACTGAATGCAAAGTAGTCAAAGAACAATTTATTTCACATTTATCGTCTTTGAGTCTCTGATACAATATGCGAATAGACGGCAACATTTTTTCGGCATACATTGCATATATTTTGCGTCGAATTGTATCTTCTTGAAAAGAATTCACTATTCTCGAATTACCCGCGCCACGACTTTTCTTTCAAGGTCTCACTCCACTTACTATATCACAAACAGTATTGTACGGCACTTTCGTCATTTCTGATGTTTTTATCAGAGCCGAATTTTCACCTTCACTATCTTTTTCTTTTAAATAGTTATACACATTTGAAACTATTTCTTTCGCTTCTTGCGGCAAAAATGTCCGTTTAATTTTATCACAATTTTCAACTGGTAAAACATCAGTATTGTCTTCTTCAAATGGTCGCCACATATTAAATACGTATATTGTTGACCTCAGTACGAAAGTTAGTATTACTACTAATTTTAAATTTTTGAAAACTCATATATATACCTACTCAGTAAGTATGCCTTTGTTATCTTATTTTCCCTAATATGTAATAATACCGGTTTAATTTTGCGAATTCATTATTATTTCAAGTAAATCTGAAATACGTAATCCGCACAGAGATTAGAGATTTCCGAATTTAAATATTTTGCTATCCTACAATGAGCGCCAACAGGTAGAATCTCTTACTGTGTGCGGTTCAACACAGGCTTAGTAAGTTAAAGCCATAACGGAATATCTTTGAACATTCTATACATAACTCTAGAATGACAGTTATGAAAAAATTTACTTTTCATAACCTCAAAAACTGATGTAAAACACGACTTTTCATAACGGAATTAGGTAAAATTATTTTACATAAAAAAATAAATAGATTATTGTAGACGAAAAATTTCCGCATTTTTTGACACTAATATTTATAATTTTACTCTACCTACAACCGGAAAAATGACGAAAATGTTTATTGGCAATTTGCAGCAACATATCTAGGTACTTTTAATTCTGTACCAACATACAACTGTGAAATAATAAAGAATGTTGTTCCCACGATTTTATTAAAAATGTTGAGTTGCTTTTATTTTACGTTTCTTACTTAACTAATTAACAAAAAATATCATCACATTGATGTTCAATTTATTTTATTAATCTGTTACAAAATTTAATATCTAAAATAGTATATTATTCTACGAGCGTATTATGATAGTTATTATTAATTCAGATGAAGTTTACGGCACGAGCCGTAGGCAGGGCCGTAATCATCGGAATTAATAACAACCATAATACGCAGTTGAATACTATACTTTATCCACGACTATCAAACTGGACCCGGAAGTTGCACTTTTAATTTTAGGAAAATAATAATTTTCTGGTAAGAACATCAAAGAATTTATTTTGGCAGCTTCTAAAACGTCTGGTGGTGTACAAACTTCATCATTTTCATCACTAGTACTCATATTTGACACAAAAACAATTGAAAATTGTTCCACTACTTACATAACCTTTGACAAGTTGAAATGGCAACAAGCATGAAGTTGTCTCTTTTATCGAAGGCATGAAGTGAGAGTCACTTGACCATGATTTTTGTCAACAATTCTCTGTTTTTATAATTCTATATTATAAATGTATGAAAATTGATAAGTTCACGTGTTTTTCTTAGATTGTACAAATATATAAATTATAAATAATATAATGTATTGTATCAAACGTCATCCAGTAGTTGTTTTAAATCTCGCTAGATGGCAATCTATAATGTTGCATTATTCAACATTTAGCGTTGCGTTGTTATATGAACTGCAATTTGATTTTCTAACAGCAATTGAATAATTGGCTCATTATTCAATAGTTCTTTTCATTATTCAACACTTTTAAATAATGAACCATATTATGTATCTAGAAGTGCACTTATAATGAATGTATTACTTAATGGTCGTGGTTAAAAATATTTATTTTTAAATAAGAGCACAAAACATTGGTTAAATCACGCTCAGATAATCTGTGGTGTATTTGATGAATAGTTGGCTACATTGAAAGTCAATTAGAACATGTAAGTTTTCTGCGTAAATTTGCATGAAAAATTGCACCATCTAAAACGGGCTGACATTTCTGACGTTCGGAGGTTGCTACACTAATGAAGTGATGCCAACATATAACTAGAGCTAACACCTTTATGCATAAAAATAAGAAAATTATGTGCATAATATGTTTAATTTTTTTATCTAATTATGCATCCAAAAAGTCATTTTATCCAAAAAAAAGTCAATATATGCATTTTTGTGTTTTATTTAATAGCAAATAATTATCACATTTTTATTATAAAATTACATAAAAAAATCATGTACATTTTAATTTGTGGCTTCTGGGCGAACCAACTGCCATTATATTTATAGTTATAGAATATTTTTATCATTAAATTAACAACCGAGTAAAATTAGGTTTTAAATAACTTAAATATATCTATACATATTTTGGAATGTAAACTAAATGAGAATGGAATGAAAAAATTACTCTGAACAATTAATGTACCAATAAATATTTATTTAAAGTACTCCTCTGTTGCAGTAAGCAACTAAATATTTTTCTAAATTTATATTTGTCAAGGAATGACGGCGATCAGTTAAAATTATTTTATATTGTGAAAATGAACGCTCAACATCACATGATGTATTAGGAGCATATTTGAAATATGCCAGTAATTGCCTTATGTTAGGATCTAATTCGGAAATATATTTTTCTTCCCCCTCTAATACTAATGAAATATTTTTGATAATTACATATCCCGGATTTTTATATAAAGTTGTATTTAATTTTTCTTTGATCTTTAATCTACATGCTCCTGGTACATTTTCCAAATTATGTTTAAGATTTTCTATGAGATTTATACTTGTAGTTAATTCCAATTTTTTTTCTTCTAACGATTTAATAACATTTGATATGGAAATAAAATGAGCTTTGATATACTGTAATTGAGCTTCTATTTCTACATCTTTCAAAAGTTCTTTACATTCCATTATTGCTGCAGAATCTGAGTTAAATAATTCAACAACTGTCTTAAAGGCATAGTATTTAACAGCTTGTAACCACGTTCCCCATCGAGTTAATATTGGTTCTGGAGGTAACGGCACACTAGGGTACATATTTCGAAATGCTTCAGTTCTCAAAGGAGCTTTAAGAAATATTTTTTTACCATTACTAATCAACATATTTAATTTTGGATAACAGGATCTGATACACTCAGCAACCAAATTTAGACCATGAGCAGAACATGTCAACTGAATTAAGATAGGATAAAGAACTTTTAGTGTTTGTCCAGCTTTAAGCATATATGATGCTCCATCCGTAACCATTAGTACAACTTTATTCTTTGAAAATGATTCACCATTAAACAAAAATAAGAGTCCTTCATTAACAAAACGTGATACAGTTGCAAAATTGTTTTTTTCTAAAACTTTTGATTGTACTAAATAAGGATTCTTGTAGCAATCAGCACTTAATTCCCCAACAATTAAATTAGCAACATATTCCCCCCTACTATTTGTTGTTTCATCAACTGAAAACCATAAATACCGATCTCTCAAATTTTCTCTAATTTTATCCATAATTTCGTCGTAAACTTCGTTTACGTAAGTATTTCTTAAAATTGTTTGAGATGGAATATGCTGATTCGTATATTTTTGCAAAAAAATTCGGAAAACTTCATTTTCTAATTTATACATAGGTATATTGGCACAAATTAGAGCTTCACATAAATCCTTTTTAAAAGAGTTAGCTAGAGTTAAATTATTATTAATATTATCTCCAGTTAAAAATGTTTGCGTAAGTTCAGAATGCTTAGATTTGTTGATAGTATGCTTCTGTCCCCGTACATGCTGCTCAATTTGACTTTTTCTTTCACATGTAATCTAAAATCAAAGATTGGTGTAATACAAATTAATATTTATTATGTGTGTATGCTATATATCTTATTTTTTACCGTTTTGGAACATGCTTGACAATAAACTATATTTTCATGTATTTTCAATGCAGAGTCTATTCTTATCCATTGTTCAATTAGTTTGTTCTTTATTTTACCCATATTTAATTCAAAACTATAGGTGTTTACTTAACTATTAACATTCGTATTGCACAGTTGCTTAAAAAATATTAGGTTATGTAGAAGCTACTGGTAGCTGTCAAGTTCTCTCTAGGTTCGTTTGTTTGTATTGCTCTAGAGTCTACACATGTACTCGAAAAACCAACAAAACGAATATGGCTTATTCACATGCATAGAAGTTTTTATTAAGAAATTATAAGGTTTTGTTCACATTTATATGAATTATGCGGAATATCAAAAAGAAATATATATATATTGAAATATGCAAAGATATGGTCTGAAACTGCAAAATATGCTAAAAATAATAAAATATGCATTTTTAAAATTTAAATATAAGCTATATTTTTACGATTCGCACAGAAAACAAGCTAAAATCGAAATATGTATTAGTAAACATAATATGCATTTGCATAAAAGTGTCAGCTCTACATATAACCATAAAAAGACACTAATTTTTACCGTAGAACGTTCAGTAAACAAATAGCTTCCAAACGATTTTGAAATATGTAATAGTACTAATGCCGGACAGCAGCATGAAAATAATCAAACATTTCCTTTTTCAGACGATTTTGAATCCGGAAAACCAGGTGAATATTTGTTATTCCTGCTACACAAACATTCGCTGTTTCTACAAATTTAAAAAACGATGCTTGAAGAATTATAGTCGTTTGAACGACTATATCAAAATATTGCAAGGAACTAACAACATCCAAAACCACAGTTGCCGTGAATTACAAATCAAAATAATTAATGGTTTAGAACTAAGTAACCTTAAAAATGATTTAAATATTGAAGAAGAAAATGAAGAAGCTTTAATGTCATGGGAAGAACAGTACGATCATAAAATTGAACCCGACGATAACATCGAAGTAAAAAATGAATCACTTGGGTCAGAAGACAGCGCTGATAATGAACTTTACCAACATCTTGTCAAGTGTGAATCTGTATTGGATGACGAACAAGATGGCGGCTCCAATGTTGCAAAGAATAATGTACCAAATAAGGAGGCAACTAATTCCTCAACATTCACTGATAGTACAGAGCTCAATTGTTCTTTATGTACTCAAATATTTTCCGATGAATCAAAATTCAATAATCATATGACCAATCATATCAATAGTATGAAGGATTTAGAATGTTCAATTTGTAATAAAAAGTTTGTTTTAAAGGGTAGTTTAGTTCGACATATGAGGTTTCATTTAAATTTAAAAAAGTATGAATGTTCAATTTGTAATAAAAAATTTTCACAAAATAATCACTTAGAAACTCATAAGAAATATCATTTAGGTATTAAAGAATTTGAGTGTACAATTTGTAATAAAAAATTTACACAAAGAAGTACTTTAAACAAACATTTGAAAATACACGAAGGTGTAAAGGATTTTGAATGCACAATTTGTACAAAGAGATTTGCACAAAGTAGTAATCTAGTTAAACATATGAAATTTCACTTAGGTATAAAGGATTTCGAATGTTCAGTTTGTAGTAAAAGATTTGTGTATAACTGTGGTTTAAAACAACATTTAAAAATTCATGAAGCCTCGGCCTCAACTGACTGATAATTATTGATATATAATAATCAGTTATACAAGTTAAGCATTAAAGATAGACAATTTTTATTTAAAATTGGGTGCTGCGTATCGATTCCGCTATCTGTGTAGGTTAGAATCTCATTTTTAAGGTTAGTTGCTCAGCCAAAAGTTAAATTAGCTTTTTTTATTTAAACGAAGTTTGAAATTAAACGAATTGAGTGCTCTTGGTAGATTAGAATCCCAGTTTTCCTTTCTTGTACGAAGTAAAGGAAGTATTGTAACCGCGAAAATTTTCGGTTTTGAGATTTCAGCGCAAATACCCATTTTGCCCATCCCTGAATCCATTTTGACTAATTTCATCGTGACGTCTGTACGTACGTATGTATCTCGCATACCTCAAAAACGATAAGCCATAGAAAGTTGAAATTTTGTATTTAGGACTGTTATAACATCCAGTTGTGCACCTCCCTTTTTGGTCATTATATAACTTCCGAAAGTGCTACTTTACTTGAATGATTTTAATGAAAAACTATATTCAAATATAATCCAAAACTTTTCAAATTTGGTATATAAGACTACTATATCAATGTAAATAATATAATAGATTTTGGTTAAAATGGACTAACCGGAAGTGATACATTACATGAAACTGCTAACAGTTTTTCTTGAAAAAAATGGCATTATTTTGATTTTAGAAATAAATGCTGCAAATACAAGTTTTACAGAATTAAATTCTACGTCTAGCGCATTAAGAATTATGCAATTAGCCTTTTGTATAAGCGAGATATGTAAATTTAAAATTTATATATTTTTGTTTTTTAAGTTTGCTATGGATTAGAACAAAAAATAAAAAAAACAATGCCAATGTCAAATTACGTCAAATATGTGCAATAAAAAATATGTATAGTATAATACGCGTACAAGGAAGTCATGTGGTGTCCACATCAGATTTTTATGGTCAGTTGCTCAGCCAAGAGTTAAATGTTAAAAGTAAATTCGGCTTCTTTTATTTAAACGAAGTTTAAAAATTAATGTTTGGTGGCGCAATCACAGATATACATAAAACTTGGGGTTTCCATTTAAGTTTTTGAAACTCACCCCCACCCCGCCTACCAGGAAATCGGGGGTATGTTTGCATATAATGCCTGAATAGTTTTAGAAAAATAACAAACTCATGTTTTGTAACTTTGTCATCGAATGCTTTGTTCTCGAGATATTTAAGCGTTTCCTGATTTTTTGGACACCGGTATAAATATATTTAAATTAATGACATATTTACTAAATTATCTCTCCTACAGCACTTAAGGGTAAAAGCGGTTCATTATTTATCATATTCTTGTTCATAAATAAATTATTAAATGAAGAATCAACAATTGACATTCCTTTACCAAATTTCTTTCTCTCGGCATTGTTACAATTTAGTCTTTATAAACTAATGTAGTTCAAAGTCAAGGATGCATCTTGGTCAAAGTCTTGAAACAGATTTTTTGATATTTGAAACAATTGTTCATGAATGTGACAGATCAATGACAACTCGATATAGACATTAGAGATGTGTCGTTCGTGAACGGGTCACTTCAGTGGACGATAAGAGTCGGATCACTATCTTATTCTCGAACGGTTCATTCGGGTTTGAGTACCTTTTAGACGTTTTGTTCGGTTCGTATTTAAATCAACAGATAAGAAAAAATGATGCGTTCAATTGAATGAACCGAATTATAAAAATAGTTTTTGTCTTGAGCTGATGCTGATAAATAAGTAAAATTTACTTCTTTTCAAATTAAATAGAAAAATTTACGTCTGTTCAGATTAAATGATAACAATGAAAGATGATAATATAAATAATCAAATAGTTAGAAATAGTATTTTTAAATTTATAAGATAATGATTCACTTTGAATTAAAACCAATTTATTTTGAACTTTAAGGAATTAGTCAGTAGTATCAGTTCACCTGATGACGAGTTTTTGCGCTATCGAAACGTTATATAATAAATTGTTCAAGTATTTTTCACTAATAAAGATAATGGAAGTTCAAAATAAATTGGTTTTAATACAAATATTCAATGTAAATAGCTTGTACACTTCATTAAAAAAGTGTATTAAAGAATGCGACTACCGAACTAGCAATGTGATAAATTTTGATTTACGTTAAATCTTTTACTTATTTTAATTTGAAAAAATAAATCGCTTTGGAGTTTATATTCACACATATTCTAGTTTTGTTGATAAGTTACATAGTTCAAATATAAATAAATTAATGTTAATAACTAACTGACCGAAGAGAACACCGCTATAGTGAATTGAAAATTTGTATTACGTATTATGTATAAGAGTTTTTAACAGAACGGTACAATTTGAACGGGTCATTTTAGTGAGCCGATTCTAATGAACCGGATCACTCTGCTGAACGGGTTTTCCCATTACTAATATGTGTCATGTGAGCGTGCAAAATATAAAATAAGCATTGGAAATTAAAAATAATTATTGTTAATACATGAATTGATAGTAAATATAGTTATTATTCAATATTCCTATAACAGATTTGTGTTTGAATGCTATTTAAATTGTCGTTTAAATATTGCACCAGTTCTTTATGGCTTTATTAAGTTTTATCAGGGTTGTACAACTATTTTTGCGAATTGAAAAAAAAATCTTTGTTTCATAATCAGTACATTAAGTATTATATGAGGTTAAAATAAGTGGTATAAGTTGTGAAACAGCCTGTATATACAGGTTGTTTAATTTGATGTGCTTCCATTACAAACAAATGAACAAATCATAATTTTTTGTTTGTTTGATTAATTATTAATTGTCAATACGACTATTTGTGAATAATTTCGTTAAGTATTATGATTCGTTTATTTGCTTCTTTCAGAGCACGCTTATTCCTATGCGAATTGAATTAAATTAATGTCAATTTATTTATTTTTTTAAATATATTGTAATGTGAGGGTACCGACTTTGTATTTATGGAATTCAGAATAAAATTTCCTTCCTCACCAAAAAAATTAAAAATATGTTCTCATTTTTAATAAAATGCCTATGGCACACTGGTCGAAGAGCATCGATGAGATCTTCAATGAAACAGCAGAACGCACCCGTCATTGACAAACAATAAAATCTTCTCAAGTTGTGCAAAGAAAAACACAAATGCAAATATAGGCTAATGTGAAATGAGATACGTTCGTTTCATCGACGAGCTCTTCGATGGAAATAGAGGAGCCTCTATTTTTCCTCGATGACGGGTGTGTTCTGTTGTTTCATCGATGCTATTCGGCCAGTGTGCCGTAGACATTATACAAGAAACGTAATAATTATTTTATATAAATCAAAGAAGTTGTATTTCCTTCACTCAATCACAACTAAATTGAGTAAAGAAAGTGTAATTTTCACAAGTAATATTGAAAAAATTACGATTCCTTTGTTTGTGAACGAAATATGCAAATGTTTGTATTTCGTAAACCACATTTAGTAACACAATAATATGCAATGTTGTTTCATTTTTTATAATTTAACCAATCCTGTAGATTAACCACGGGCCACATCCCGACCTGCGAATGATATTTATTAATAACTCATTTCACTGATTTTCATCAAATCTTGCAAGGAGCAAATATATATACACATGATTTACTACAAACCTTAAATTCATTTGAAAGAAAACATAACCTCAAAAATTGTCATCAAATTTTTCTCAAGAAAAAAATAACTGCTGCATTAGTAATTAAAGAACATTATTAGTTACATACATACATACATAACATCACGCTATATCCCATTAAATGGGGTAGCACGAACCCGTCAACATTCTCATCCTGAATCTAAAATCAAGAATCATACGCTTGTCTTCATTCATCATATTTATCCCGCAATTAATTCCTATCCTGACACACCACTTTTGCTTCAACCACATTCATAATTCTTTTCATACAAGCTCGTTTATTCTTCACGCTCAGAATCTTTCGCTCACGCAACAACCCTTCAATCTTATTCATCCACTTGTTCCTAGGCCGGCCACGCAAACTTTCACCCTCAATTTCACCAACATACACCTGTTTCACCAATCTGTCATTCGACATACGTTCTACATGACCAAACCATCTCAACTGACTTATTCCCACTCTTCTTACAACATTCTTCCCAATCTCACATTCATCATACACCAATGTATTCCGGACACGATCTCTTCTAGTATATCCACACACCCCGCAAATACCTCATTTCCACAGCAGTTATACGCCGTTCATGTTTCTTCATCCATACACAACATTCACTACCATACATCAACGTAGGCACTAACACACCATTATAAACACTCAATCGAGCATCTCTGGATACATTCACGTTTCGAGTAAAGGTTCCCAGAGCACCCAATATCTTACATCCAGCAGATACTCTTCTTTCAATCTCTCGATCAATACGTCCATTCCTCGAAAACACACTCCCCAAGTATACAAACTCATTTACTTGACCCAATCTCACACCATTCACCGAAACATTGCAATCAGTCACCAAATCACTCTTCTCAAACACTAACACTTTACATTTATCAACATTCAGTAATAGATTTAAACCTTTTCCTACTTCATTTATACTTAGAATCATTCTTCTCAATTGTTCTTCAGATTCACCCATTACAACTACATCATCCGCATAAGCTAACGCAGGCACTACACTGCCACCAATACGTACACCATCCGCCCCATTCAGCGACTTTCGTAACAACACATCCATATACAAATTAAACAACCACGGGGACATCCCACAACCTTGTTTCACGCCAACATCTATAGGAAACCAATCACTCAATCTACCATCAACTCTCACCGCAGCATCGCTATCTTCGTATAATGCACGAATCGCTCCCAACAAATTACCATTTATACCGTACTCTAGAAGTACATCCCACAGAATAACTCGATGAACACTATCATATGCTTTTTTAAGATCGAGAAAGCCACAGAACACCTTCTTGTTCTTAGCAAGTGATTTACATTATTAGTTGTATCGTAGATTTGATTATTTTCGTTCAATTGAAGGCTCGTTGTGCAGAGTGACAGAAATGTTCTCGGATTTTTCGTGAAGAAAACAATAGTTGCAGCTTTTATGGGAATTTAAATAAAGATAAATATGGAGTACGTGGCTCAGTGATATCCTAAATGCACAGAACTAATTTTGAGCTACACTCCTATTTCAACGAAATTTGTTAAATAAAACTCAGTGGTATCGAGTCGGCCTATGGATCTTGAGAACCCTGGTTCGATCCCCACAGCTGACAAACAATTTTCACCAATTTAAATCTACCCCTGTGGCTTCCCTTCCACTAATATCTTTGGGGGCCGTTATTTGACGGCTGGTAACCGCATTTCACGCGAAAAATATATCACTTACCGAGATCTGCTTAGGCAGTAATGGGTAAAAGGCGTGATGATATATTTATTTATTTTATTTTATGAGCACTACATATTTATTCGCGTGAAGTGCGGTTACCAGCCGTCCAATCACGCCCTCCTAAGATGTTAGCAGAGGGAAAGCCACAGGGGTAGATTTAATTTGATGAAAATTGTTTGTCGGATGTGGGAATCAAACCAGGGTTCTCAAGATCCACATACCGACTCAATATGGCCATCTGTCCGTCATATTTGGTTCGATATA
Source organism: Pterostichus niger (assembly GCA_947425015.1). NCBI lineage: Eukaryota > Metazoa > Arthropoda > Insecta > Coleoptera > Carabidae > Pterostichus > Pterostichus niger. Next base: position 18,903,077 of record OX380346.1, on the reverse strand, counting down.
TATTTATGAATACATCTTCTCATTCATTAACTAAAATAAAAGCCTAATAACAAGATACAGGTTAACTGATGAACATTTACAAACGATGGCTGCCACAAATATGACACCCGAAATTGAGACATTAACTTCATTCATTTCATTGAATTTAAATTATTGTAATATTAACATATTTTTGTAAATTTTATATTTATTATTGTATTATGATGCAGAATAAACATTTGAGTTTCCATTGTTAGTAATAATTATAATAGGTTCTGGAAATATTTTGTTTTTATATTTCGTCCAAATATTAATACAACAGGAAACATCTTCGATGAACAACAGAAGTTGATCAGAACATTGTTTATCACGAGTTTGATTTTATTTATATTAAATAAATATATCATCAGACCTTTTACCCATTATTGGATGTGCCACTCCGCCGTAGCAGATCTCGGTAAGTGATATATTTAGAAAAAATAAGTTATTGGTTTTCAATTAATTTATAATAAATAAATATAAATACAATTAGACAGAATATAACTCTTTTTATTTTTCTTTAAATAGTAACTAACAACAACAATCATTTTTCTTTTCCCAAGCCAACTTTTTCTTTTATTTTTCAAATTAAAAATAATAATGGGGTAAATAGCTCAGTGGTAATATCGAGTCGGCCTGTGGATCTTAAGAACCCTGGTTCGATTCCCACAGGCGACAAACAATTTTCACCAATTTAAATCTACCCCTGTGGCTCCCCTTCCAATAATATCTTTGGGGGCCGTTATTTAACGGCTGGTAACCGCATTTCACGCGAAAAATATATCACTTACCGAGATCTGCTTAGGCAGAGTGCCACACCCAGTAATGGGTAAAAGGCGTGATGATACATTTATTTATTTTATTTTATGAGCACTACATATTTATTCGCGTGAAGTGCGGTTACCAGCCGTCCAATCACGACCTCCTAAGATGTTAGCAGAGAGAAAGCCACAGGGGTAGATTTAATTTGATGAAAATTGTTTGTCGGCTGTGGAAATCAAACCAGGGATCTCAAGATCCACATACCGACTCAATATGGCCATCTGTTGGAAATTCATCAAAATGGCGAATGCAATACTTACCTATACAGTACTTCATTTCAGTTTAGAATAGAGCAGATAGCGTTGTTGTGGCGATCAATTTGTGATTTTAAATATTGTTTTCTGTAAACAATGCATCATAATAATAAAAATAACAAACAAAACGTATATAACACTTGGTTATTTTGAGGTTAGTATTTTTTTGGTTTGCGTTTTGGTCAATCAATCTTAACGACTAATCTAGTGTAACTACTGTGAATATTTTAGAAAACGGTAGGAATATGATTGTATGTGTAGCTATCTTCAATACACCTATAGTTGACACTTCGATTAGCAACGTTTTTGCTGTCATATACTCGTTTGTTTTTGCTATCAATTTCCAATTGAATATTTTATGTTAATTTATATTTGAGAATGAGTAGTTTTAAGAGTTCTTGTTTCGCGTGTTTAGTAGTTAGTGAAACGCGATATTTGAAAATAGCGTACAGAGACATGGATATGGAACAAGAAATATTTACACAAGTTAAATATGCTCTACCAGAACTTGTAAGTATCTACTAAATATACTATAATAATTATTATACCATTTTATACATCATGATGAAACAACTGTTTAACATTTTATTTTTATATATTTCATATTTCATAGGCGGTGACAACATTTTGTGTTTTATCGTTGGCTTCAAGTTGAATAGCTCTTTCGAAAATATAAAAATTTTAAATAAAAAAGATATCAATAATTTGAACATTTTAATTTAATAATTCCAAGTTTATACAGGTGTTTCACAACTTATAGCACTTATTTTGAACCAAATAGTACTCAACGAAGTGATTATGAAATAGAAATGATATTTTTTTAAATTCCCAAAATTAATTGCATGAAGTAAACGATTTTAGTGGACGTTTTATTATTATTGTAATGTTTATAATATAATTAATGGTATATTAGGAGTAACTCTCAAGACAGTGGCACTAAAAATGTTTACTTCATATAAAGTGCAATTAATTAATTAATTAAAGTACTATATGAGGTTAAAATAAACATCCTTTAAATAAATAAATTATTATTAAATGTTTCTTTTTTGTGTTATTATATCATAAATATTGCTTATTTTGTTGCCATTGTCTTAATTAATTATTTTAATTTTAATTTAACTATTCTTTTTACATTTTTAAATAAAATAAATATATCATCATGCCTTTTATCCATTACTGGGTGTGACACTCAGCCGTAGCAGATTTCTATAAATGATATATTTCTTTGCGTGAAGTACGGTTACCAGCCGTCAAATCACGGCTCTCAAAGATGTTAGTGGAGAGGACGCCACAGGGGTAGTTTTAATATGGCTTATTTTATATGAGTGTAAAACAAATTTTACGTACTTGAAATTTGTTTTTTGTACTCGTAACCTTGAAAATGACAGTTCCCGCACGTAACACTCAATCTGGAACAAGTGGTTCCCGATCGACTCGACTGCAAAACATTGTAAAAAATACTGGCTCTTTGGAACAATCTAAAATAAATATGTCCTGATAATAATAAAATCTAATTTATAAAATACAACTTCCCTGAATTTTCCTTTATTCAAAGTTTGGGAAATAAGAGTAATTTGCTAAAATTCTTCCAACATTTGTCAGCATCAGTGCCATCTATTTGACAACCTCTGAACTAAAGACGTCATTGATACAACTTCTTGCAGATTGTAATCAAACAAAAATCGCGACTAATACTATATAAATAATAAGAAAAAACACATATTGTGGAATATAACAACTTAGTTTAATGCAAAAGTAAGATTATAACAACATAAAATGCTTAAATTAAATAATCTATTTTAGGTTAGGTTTGATATTTGAACTAAAAAACAATATTTTTAGATTGGGAAGAGCCAAAATTGTTACAAGTGTTATTATAAACTTTTATAGTAAAATTTTACAATTAGAAATCGAAGTTCCTGGAGCAGCTTGATTTGTAATTGATAAAGATTGTGTATAATTTGCAGATCTGGTGTACTCGCACAAGTTGAAATTAAAGATGTATTTTTTTTAAATACCAGTACTTGAACAAAAAATATTATACAAACTACGTGCGTGAAGACGTCTTCCGCTCATTTGCGTTATTAAAGACACTCGCTCCTTGCAGTCGCTCGTGCTTTAAAAATGCGCTCTGCGGGAACATCGTCTTACTATATTTCAGTGATGTAAAATAGAACCTACGTTTTGAAAAATATGCTGGGTGTTCCATTTAAAATAAGAAAATTGAGGTAACTTCCGGTTACACCGAAAATAGAGTATTTGCATTTTTATGTAAATTGATGCTCTGTATTTTCTACATCTGTAATATTAATATAATTGCTTTAAAAATATTTTTTGTATATAAAATTAGTCTGTTTTTGGAACATCCATTATACTATTTCCTCTCTATAATCTTTATAATCGTATAGAAAGTATAGTCTGCAACATGTTTGGAATGGCCATTCTGCCCTCGTGGAACCGTCACACTCGTGCAGAATATGCCTCAATTCACACTTGTTACAGAATATATTATTTCTTCACAATGAATAATATGTATTGTTGTATTCTGGAGTGTAAATATTAGGTCAAATAGAAACCAGAAATTCGTTTTCACGAGACTCTCAAACTAAGCAAATGAAAAGTGTCATTTGTTAATCGATTAGAAATAAATGCAAATAAATACATATAAAAAGCGGTAGGTGGTTCAGTGGTATCGAGTCGGCCAAATTAAATCTACCCCTGTGGCTCCCCCACAACTAATAACTTTGGGGGCGTGATTTGACGGCTGGTAACCGCACTTAACGCGAAGAAATATATCACTTACCGAGGTCTGCTTCGACAGAGTGCCACACCCAGTAATGGGTAAAAGGCGTGATGATATATTTATTTTATTTATTTAAATATATCTTTGATAGTCTAGTTAAATTTGAGACATTCTGTATACTGGGTGTTAAAAAACTTCCGGGACGGTAAAATATGTCGAGAAATACACATCGAATCAAGAAACCAAAAAACACGTGTTTCATATTTTGCAAAAACCTATCTAAGCATAACAAATACAAACCCCAACTCCCCAGGGGGTGGGATGGTGGGGGTCAACTTTGAAACCTTAAATGGGAACCCCCATTTTTTATTGCAGATTCGTATTCTGCGAAAAAAAAATAAGTTAATTTTATCTGAAACTTTTTTTCCAATTCGGAATAGATGGCGCTCTAATCGTTTTGACATGATTCTGAAACAAAAGTAAAAGACGGTCTAATATCACAAGAAATAAACATTGAATCAAATAAAAAAAACCAGCATAATCACAAGTACACAAGCCTTTCACCGACTAAATGCTTGAAATAAATTTGCAAAACGATTTTATAAAATAAACATTATTTTATTCCTTTATTGTTTTTTGGGGTGACTTTTTTTCAGTGAGTCCCCTTGCGATTAGAGCGCCATCTATTCCGAATTGGAAAAATAGTTTCAGACAAAATTAACTTATTTTTTTTCGCAGAATACGAATCTGCAATAAAAAATGGGGGTTCCCATTTAAGGTTTCAAAGTTGCCTCCCGCCCCACCCCCTGGGGGTGGGAGTTGAAGTTTGTGTTTGGTGTGCTTAGATAGGTTTTTGCAAAATATGAAACACGTGTTTTTTTGTTTCTTGATTCGATATGTATTTCTCGAGATATTTCACCGTCCTGGAACTTTTTTAACACCCAGTATGTTGTTCTTGGTTAAACACACAGATTTTTTATAAATGTATGGCGGATATCATGACCGATATATTCAAAATTATATTTGATCATCAGCAAAAAATATATAAATACAAATATCATCCATTATTAACAAATCATTTTATTTTTTTCAGACGATTTTGAACCCGGAAAATACTGTATACATTTGTAATTCATGCTATACAAACCTTCGATGCTTTAGCATATTCAAAAAAAAATGTTTGGAGAATTACATTACTTTAAACGAACAATATATTAAAAAAAAACAAAACAATTTAAATGTTAAAGAGAATAAGAAGAAACTATTACCAACTGCAGAACAAAAAATTCTCAAAATTGTAGTAAAAAAAATCAAAAACACAAAAGATGAATCAGTGGTGAAACAGGACACGGATGCAGAATTAAATATAAAAAATGAAATTGATGATAAATTGTTGTTATTGGCAGAACAAGATGATCTCAAAACTGTTCTACATCATAGCATCGACATCAAGGAAGAATCAATTACATCTGAAGATAGCACAGATCAACAACTTGAACAGTTTGAATCAGATGACGAACAAGATGGCGGATCAAGTGCTACAAGTGTCGATAGTGAAATCAATATCAATTCCGACTCCGGTAGTCAAGAATTGAAATGTTTAATATGTAATGCAGTGTTTACCGAGAAAAAGAAATTTACTGATCATGGAAAAACTCATATTAACAACGTAAAAGGGTCGAAATGTCAATTGTGTAAGAAAAAGTTGTCAAGTCTTTGTAATTTAAGACGACATTTAAAATTACATTTTGATATAAAAGAGTTTCAATGTAGAATATGCCAAAAATATTTTACACAAAAATCCGTATTAAAGAGTCATATGAAACTTCATTTAAATAAAAAAAAAGTTACAGATACAGAAAGTAATGTTGAGTTTGAATGTTTAATATGTGATGAAGTATTTTTCGATAAATTAGAATACAGGGATCATGCAGTGAATCATATCGAAACTACAAAAGGTACAATTTGTCCAATTTGTGATCGTAAATGCCCGAAAAACAATAATTTACAAATTCATTTGTGTAGTCATTTTGGTTTAAAAAAATTCGAGTGCAACGTTTGTAAACAACAATACAGTACAAAAACTAATTTAGATTTACATATGATAAAGCATGGCCCCAAGAGTTGTTGGATTTGTAGTAAAATATTTAAAGATAAAAATTCTTTTTCTAATCATATGGAAGAACATAAAAATAATAAAGAAACACGGCCTCCTAAAGTTGCAGAGGAGTTTAAATGTACTTTATGCGGAAAGATTTTTTCAAGAAAGTTCTGTTTACAGCAACATACGAAATCTCATTTGGGTATTAAGGACTTTTTTTGTTCACTTTGTGGTAAAGGGTTTAGAGATAGGTTTGGTTTACAAATGCATATGTTTGTGCATGACCCTAAAGTAGATTTAAAATTGTTAGTTTAGAATAGAAACAGTATTTTAAGAGTTTATGTAATATACTGGAAAAATCAATTAATACAATTTCTAAATTACTAATGTTTTTTACTATTTGATATAAATTTGTGAAATGTAAAAGGGTCGCAGTAACAAATTTCAGTGTGGAAAGCGATTATTTTTTCACTTGTGTTGGCATAGCGAGTGAGGCATTCGAACGAGGGTGAAAGCAACTCTTTTCTTTAAAGTCAAACATGTTTCTTACAATGATTTAAAAACTTTTCAAGAACGAGTTTTAGAAGACTTTTTTCGCACGCATCCAAATTAAACAAACGAGCCGTAGACGGGTTTTCTAAAGGACAAATACGATAAAAGGCTTATAAAATTTGTTATTTATATATATATATATTTCTATTTTACGTCTTTTATAAATGCGATATTTTCAATTTAATGTAATTTGTACATGAAATGTTGTGTTTGGTAACTGTTATTGACATTTATGTAATTGTTCAGATTTTGAGGTTATATTGAAATTTTAATGTTCTTAGCTTTACAGTTTCAGTATGTCAACTGCTAGTACGAACTGTTTAAAACTAAATGTTGCGAATTGAAATTAACGTTCTTTCGATACGCAACTGGGTTTCGCAATGACTTCATTATGAACGTAAAATAGAAAAAGTATCATTTGTAATTTATTAGTAGGACATAAATTTGAGATAGCAATTTCAATTATCAAATTAACCTAGGAAAATAATAATATACGTTTTACATCAACTAAAAGTTTTGTATTAAATACCTGCAACGCCAAATAAATCTCAACATGGAGTATTAGCTCCATTTGAGTGAAGATTTTAGCACTTTTTCGAAATATAGACAAGAAGAATATTTTTTGATAACTTTTTACCTTTTTCAGCTTACACCAATTTTAAAAGTTTATATATGCTACTTCATACAGACTCTTTAATTGTGTTGGTAATACATTTAAAATAATATTCGAAATAAAGCTTATGAAGATTTTGCAGCAATAGGAGCGTTTCCATGTCGCTACAAAGAATCAGGTTACATATACTTGTTTTTATTTAAATATATAATGGTTTTAGAAATCAATATAAGTTAAAATATAAATTATCTTAACATCGTTATTCGAAATTAGATACATTTATAAAATTTACATTACGTGCAAAAAGGGTACAGCGAATAATAGAAACAGATAAATGATTTACAACTTCCCCTGCACGCGTTTTTATTCTAATTTTTGACAACTTTTAACAGCTCAATACTAAACCTATGTTTTTGTGTTTTTATAATAACTTATTTTTGACGTTTGAACAAAAAAATAAATAAATGCTTGACGTTTTATCTGTCAAAACATCAACGCTTGATGATGTGATTTAGATGCAGAATTTGATTCCCTAAAACGCGTTTTTGCTTAAAATAATTAGGGTAGCAGGAAATTGCAAAAAACTGATTTCCCATGTTAAATCCCTATGACCGGCTGAGCGAGTCACCACCCTGTATATATATATGTGTGTGTGTGTGTGTGTATAGGTGTGTGTGTAGGTGTGTGTGTGTGTGTGTGTGTAGGTGTGTGTGTGTGTGTGTGCTTTTTTACTTTTGGCATCAGTTATAAAGGTCATGAGCCGCCAATGATGTTATCATCATGTGAAAGAATTAAGCAAGATTATAAATATAATATTCCTGATAATAAAATAAGTTCAATGGTGTCAAATATATGAAATAAAAATGGTAAAGATTCATGAATGAATATGTGCCTGAAATTCTCTGTATTTTAAGGTAGATTATCCCTCATTATGTGGTAAAGTTGTAACCATTTTTTTTTCATTTTGTAAACTAAATATGTTTTTTTTGTTTGTGTACCATATCTATTTTAATATTTGTATTTTTATGTACATAAATAATATTTTGGAAGAATTTATTTTGGTATTATTTTTGTAATTGTTTCGTATCCTCCAAATTATAAAATTAAAAGTTAATGAGGAATTCATGTGAGCACGTATAATCATAACTAATATAACAAGTGTTATGATAATATTTTGATATGAATTATGAGCTGTATTTCCTATTTCCGTAACAACGAATTTAATATCATGTCAAAATATTGTTTGACTATTATTATATTATCGAGAAATTGCCATTTCGATATATATTTTTTAATGAAAATAGCATATATTTTATTGGTAACCAATGAGATTGAATTACACTGAAAAAATATTAATTTTACTAGTGGAACACTATCAAAATAGCTTTTTTGTACTCATAGATTAAAATGTTTTGCGTCGCCTACGCAACGACCGAAACGTCAATTTCCCGCACTTGTTCGGGAAATTTTGGAAAAAACACTTTGATTTCTAAAGCACTTATTAAAAAACTATATTTATAATATAAAAGTATAGTATCTCAAACACCCTTTTGCGCAATAATAATAGAAGAAAATGATGAAATATTAAATGAAATTTAATTTTAAAATGATAAATGTAGTGTATTTGGTTTACAATGTTGACTACGAAATAACAGCACTCTACAGCAGTGGAAACACATAACCTACAAACCTAAGATAAATTGTAACCAGGGGCGCCGAGAGGAAAAGCGGGCCCCGGGAAAAAAAATATTCGGGCCCCCTTTAACTTTGAATATTTATTAATTAAATATAAGATACAAAAAAAATATATTTATAAATATATGTATGACAACAAGAAGAATTATTAATATCTAAATAAAGTTACAACAATATAAATAAAATTAAATAAAAATTCTGATGTGTATTGTATACTAACTGTATGACTATCTAAGATTTAGTTGCATATTCGATAAATGCAGGGGATACCAAAACAGCACTACGCACAAATGTATAGAGCCTTTGCCTAAGTGTGTTGTATACAATGTAGTAATATAAGAAACAAAAATGCAACAATGTAATAATGTACTTTTGAATAGTGTATAAATTTATTTAAAATTTGCAACTGGGGCCCTTGATCAAGCATTTCGTCATTTAGTACTTTATACAATGTAATAAATTGTTGAAAACGTGTATCAGACATTTCGTTATACATGTTTTAGTAAAGAATATAAAAAATTGGTGAAATAGTAGAAAATTAAAAGCAATTTATAAAATAGCATCACATCCGGGCCCTTTGAATTCCACGGGCCCTGGGTATTTTACCCTCCCTACCCCCCCGTCTCGTCGGGCCTGATTGTAACAACATAGATATGAAATTAAACAAGTTTATTAAATTTACTGTATACTACAAATGAAATTAGTAAATAATATAACACTCTATATTTTCACTACATTAAAATTAAATCAATTGAAATTTGACATTACTGTTAAATTAGTTATAAAATGGTTACAAAGCAGTGTTATGTTTTTATGGTATACTATTGTTTATGTTAATTATTGTTTTGTGGAATGCTATTATGAATGTTTATATTTATAGTACAGCTTTGGCAATTTGAAATACTAACTCCTGAAACAACTTCGTTTCTTTGAATGGATTATAAAGCTGGCGGCACATGAACATTTATAGCAGCAGCAACAGTTTCTGTTGAAGTACTTGCACATGATTATGATTAGATAGTTTTACACTTTTCGTACAAAAAAATATTGTACAAACCTCTTGCGTGAACTAGGTTCTCGGATTCGTTCTATTTCATCCGGGAACCAATCGTTCCCGCACTTGGTATGTAAATAACTATTTTCTACGATCATTTAGAAATCTGCTCATTGTATGTTTGTTGTTAAGGAAATGAGGTGCATTGCAAGCATCGTGCGAAATGAATGTTTTGTAAATATTTCGATACAGGTCATTTCATTTCAGTACAGGTGCAATTTCCTTCTAAATCACACATGAAGAATATAAAAACGCATGCATAAAAAATAAAACAGACGTAACTTAGAGAATTATTATTATTTATTGTTACTTATATTAAATGTAATGTTTTGACAATTCTTTTGATCATTTCGCCAGTTCATAAATAATTTATATGTTACCTCATATTTTATCCCCGATTTTTCGGGTAAAACATTTAAATATGTTATTTTTGCAGCTTCTAATATATTTGGTGGTGTTAATACAAGATTCTCGTCGCTATCACTCTCCATTTTTACCTCACGAAACACAAAATATTGACTGACGTTTATAAAAACCGAACTGTTATTTATTGTTTATTACGTTGCTACGTTACTAATTTAGGATTGTCAGACATTGGAATGGTGAAATCGGCCGTGCTAGGATACTTATTTAGAATTGTCAAATATTGGAATGGTGAAAGCAGGACAAATTTATTGTTAAAATATAAATTAATCAGAGAATAATACTGCAGTCGTAGAAAAAGTACAACTCGCATGGAAAGTCCATGAAAGTACAATTCAATTCGGCTCATGCTACAATTTTCATACTCGTAGGAAATGGATACCATTCCACGCTTATTGTTCAATATACTATTGTGTCATTGACTTATTTTCAAACAAATTTGTCATTCTATTGGTTCTCACATATACGTGGTAAATTCTTACTTATAAGCTTAGGTCATTAGGTAATAAACAGTGTTTGACTTTAAATTAAAATTGTTTTTAAATGTCACTTTCAAGATTTTTGTATGAAAATAATGATTCAATTGACAGAATAATCTACAAAAATTTCGAATATCTGTAAAGCATTGATAAATATTTTTTTCTACAACTGTCAAAAAAATGTTAACTTTTTTTCACTAATATCAATACGCGAAGTACGTGATTTTTTCATCATTTACATTACCATGACAACGCGTATTTTGCGCATTATTTTGCACCCTAGTGCGCAAAATGAGTATGTCGAGCACGCTCCTAAATTATTTGTTGTCAGGTTTCATTAGTTACAACACAAAACATCAATAGTATCAAATTAATATTTTTGTTGATTGTTTTCCTTCAATTTACTTAAATAAATCAATAATTATTGTATTATTCTTTATTTACAGTTGTAGAAAAAATGTTGTTTGTATTTCGTGGGCGAAATTCTTGTTTTTTGGCGCTTTCGAATGACTTTTATAAAGTAACATTCTCACGCGCAACAAAAAAACACTCATTGTGCGCACTTAATACAAAAATAACTATCTATTTTATCTCATTTTCTTCGAGTAAAATGGGTTTAAGGTGGCGTTTCGATAGTCTACGAAACAGCTTTTGAAGAACTTCATAGTTTAAATAGAAACTATATACTTCATATTATTAAGTAATATACCAAAAGATAGCTAAAAATTTGCTGATTGTTTTCATATAATTGAATTCACTCAAACTTTGTTGGGAAAAAAATATGTGAGCCAAAACATAAAATGATGCAAAAATTTGTTATTTAAAATGCTAATATTTTAAATTTAAAGCCCTTATTTACTCCAAACTTTTCATGAAAACCTAGCGAATTGCTTATAGTTTGATTATTTTCAAGTGTGAACTAAATCCTTTGTTTATATTTTCTTAAAACTGTGAAGTTTTGAAGAATTCAGACGATTTGCTTTGATTTTTCACACGAAATAGTTCAACGCTTTTGTAACAGATGGCGCTGATGGTAATCAAAAATAAACAAAGAAGGCTTTATACGTCGTTACATTAGTTAGAACGATATAGTGTGAATCTTATTCCATCTCATTTGTACTAAGCATCAGTGTTGCCAGAACTAGGGAAAATGGTCTAGATCTAGGGATATTAAGGTTCATCTAGGGAGAAAGGGAATTTAATAAAAAATTATATAAATCTTGGGCGTTTTCAAAAATTATTTATAATAAATATAAAAGTAAAAAATAAATTTCAAAAATTGTTTACAATAAATATAAAAGTAAAAAATAAATTTCAAAAATTGTTTACAATAAAGATAAAATTTTGGACAAAAATTTTATAATTAAAATTGGGGGACAATTATTTTACATGTCCTCTTTTGTCTGATTTAATGTTAAATTTATGTACTTTACCACACTCTTGTGCAACTGTTGAACGTATATTCACAAATTAATTTAAATATAACAAAAATTATTGTTGTTTCGTATGTTTTGTTATGGTATTAGTCCATAGAAGAGAGTGTAGTTTTGCTGTAGCTGTTCGTCCTTTATTTATTTTATTTCTGATGTCTGTGTCGTCTCTTCCATCCGAAGTAAGTTTTACTCCTAGGTAACTATAGCTATCTGTTTCTTTTATCCATCCATTTTCTATGGGTAAATCGCGTATTTCGAAAAAGGTGTATTTTCATATTTTACAGTGAATTATATAATACAAGAAAATTGCTTATCTTGTGAAAATAATCTCTCTAAAATTTTAAACATTATAATTTCAACAACCTCAAATATATTGCTTAATAATTATACTACAGCTAGAGATTATAAAATGTCAAATTCTAAATATATTAAAAAACGGAAATTAAAAATATTATTGTAAAAAGTTTAAATGATTATAAACACGGCTAACAAAATGTTATTATTCGTGGGAAAACCCATTACGTTTCGTATTAATACATTACGAATACATACATTTATTAAAGAAGCAAATAAATTTATAATGATGAAGGTAAGCACAGCACTAAATTCATAAAATTCATTTAAAAATAATTATTCATTCTGTAGGTATCTCTAATTATTGGTGTTTTCGGTGCTTGTCACAGAGAAGAATTAATGAAATTAAGATTGTGTGACATTTAAGATAAACAATTGATATTTCAACGATATTTAAGTAAATTTTGTGATTTTATACCTACTTATGTTTATAATAATGTGTTTGTAACAGTTGTGTAACAATAAATATAATATAAACTGTACTACGCTCAATATTCATTCATTCGAAACCTAGGCATTATTATAAATGATACCTAACATATATCGCTTCATAACTGCACGCAACTTGATAGTTGATAGTTTACGTAGACCGTGTGACGTCATTACAAGCGTTAATGTCAAATATTGGTAAGGAGGCTATGGCTCTATTTATTTGACTCACAGTACACATGTACGCGATGCCGCGCTTTGCAAAAGTACGGGTGGCGCCGACAGAGAGCATACAGCGGATGTAATCATAAGCTTCGTTTCGAAACCCCACCTTAAGTAACAGTCCTTCACCTACAGAGACAGGCGGTTTCCAAACAACGTACTTTTAGAATGTGATATAATAATTTCGTATTATCAATGACCTTGGTACGTATATTATAGCAGAAAAGTATTATGTAATATAAATAAATATATCATCACGCCTTTTACCCATTACTGGGTGTGGCACTCTGCCTAAGCAAATCTCGGTAAGTGATAAATTTTTTCCGCGTAAAGTGCGGTTACCAGCCGTCAAATCACGACCCCCAAATATATTAGTGGTGAGGAGCCATAAGGGTAGATTTAAATTGGTGAAAATTGTTTGAGGCTGTGGGGATCGAACCAGGGTTTTCAAGATCTACAGGCCGACTCGATACCATTGAGCCACCGACCCCATATATATATATATATCACGTATTAAATTCAGGAAGTCCCGTTAAAAAATTGATCTTGAGTGGAGGCAGCCAGTATGACGTCATCAGCAAAGATTAGAGTGCCATCTAGTGGATAAATTTGGAACTCTTCTACCATGTATTGTTTTCATAGTTCTTCATTACGTTTGACTTGCGTTGCTAGTTTGTAAAATTTTCTATAAAATACTTAAGTGTCTTAAATTTATTTAAATATATTTTCTATACGACTATTACAGAATAATACCATTCTTGTATAATTTTCAATTATGGAATGGTTACATTCTGCAAACCTGTGCGGAATTATTCTTTCACTAGTTACGGAATAGCCACAAGTGGCGCCATCTAGGTATTAAAAAGTGAATTTCAAATAACTTATAAATTCCCAATAATAAACAGTTATTGTAATTCCTGTTAAAGATTTTATAATTTTAGTATAAATATAGAAATCGTATGTTTTCGAATTACATAATTTTTAAAGAATTCCAAAGTAGAATTTCTAATTTATCTGATGAGAAATATCTATCTTAAAGATTGGCAGCATTGCGCTTAACAGTTTGTGATTGTTTTATTTACATCTGTCAATTAAAAGTTGTTACTATCTATGGGTAGGTATTTATCTCTCTAATATTCAAACACTGCTTAGCGAGCACATAGCTTTATGCAGATGCATAATCATGAAACACCATAAAATTAAAATACCTAAAATGGCGGATTTAGCAAAGATCCGAACCAAAATATAGTGGTTACATATTCAAACTATTACCCAATAGATGGCGATTTAGTGGAATATTCATATTTTTTAAATTGTTTATTAGTAGGAAAATTTATATACCGCATTATTCAACACTCTAAAGCGCAACTGCTGCCTTTCTAAAACATTGCTTTATGATTACCCTGTTTTATTAAATATCCTAAAATGGCGATATTCACGTCAAGTGACGTCATTGACATATTTTTTATCTCACACAAATGCAAATCAACTGTTGAGCTGTCAAATTGCTATTTAAAAATGTTTTTTTTTTTTACAGAACAACAAACAGATTCAGACATGTGTAATTAATGTAATGTTCCGTAATAACAATTTAAGATTATGATGAAAAAAATAATGTTTCGAGTTTCAAAATATATTATCAGGTTAATTTTCATAACAATATTTTTTTAGAATGTTTAATATTATATTTAAATTAATCAACAGACATAAACCTGCTAAATTAATAAATTTTCTTCCGATATGACCACTTGATTTTTGTATGGAGCTACGTGAAAGATTTTGTTTGTAATGAACCAGTAAACACATTAAACGGACTGAAGAATAAAAATGAAGCAGCAATTAAATCTTTATCTGCTGAGCAAAGAGAAAAAACTACTTATTCTGTTTCAAAACGTTGTGCAAAATGTATTGAAGAGGCTGGGAGTCATTTTGAATATTTGTTATAAAATCATTTTGTTGTTATTAAGTGTTCTTTATTCTTATTTTCGTTATTATTATGACAAAAAAATATTATTTCGTTTAATAATAATAATTACAATTGTTTTAGTTAATTGTTTTATTTCAAGCCAAAGTCATGGCTCACTATTCTCTTTACGATTAGGTGTATAATAAAGTGCCCGCCATTTTACTTTTTAATAATGTAATATAAGATTATTTTACATGATTGTAAAGCAAATTTGATGCACTTTTCAAATTTGTAAAAAAATATAGAATGTTCCATTTGAAATTTCAAAGTTGATAATAATTACTAATAAACCGGAAATGATATCACGAATGTACATACGTCATCAACTAGCTTACATGTTGCTGTATAAATCATGTTATATGAAAGAAATTGCTAAGTTGATAAATAAGCGAGATATTTGCTGGGTCTACTAAAATATAACAGCCTGTATATATATATATATATATATAAATTAATTTAAATAATAGAATATTACTTTTAAAAAGAGCTATGAACTTTTGAAATAAGTTAAAGGTACTTATTTTTTCATTAAATACCTATTTGTTATAAAGTGAAATAATATGATTTAATGTACATAATATTTCGTTAACTATTATTTTACGATTCACATATAGTTATTTGTGTATTAAGAGCGTAAAGTGATTCTTTGTTACTCGAACACGGTATTTGCAGCGCGAGCCGAAGGCGAGAGCTGCAATAGTGTAAGAGGAACAAAGACACTTTACGCTCGTGATACTCACATAATTTTTTCTACGATTGCATCTTCAAATTATTAAAAAACGTATGCGTACTTATAATAAATTCGTTCTGTCGACTGGCAATATGACAAGTTTCTATTTTGTTTGTATCCCTAGTAACTATTGAAATAAGCGCACATTTAATATCTTTTTCACACGTTGTCATTGGAAATGCGCGCATTTAACGTCTTTTTCGCGCGTTGCAATTGGAGAGGCGCAAAAAAGATATTTTTCGAATGCTCCACAGAAAACGACAACTTTACGATGACAAATGAGAGCGTAGTTGTCAACTTTTCATAGCAATCGTAGAAAAAATTATTTACAATTATTTTTCAATGTAAGAAAATATAGTTTAGGCAATTAAAACGTGCCTTTTCAGCGCAGTTATAGTAACTAAAAATAAAGATTTTAGTAATTATATTTCTAATTATATACCCACCTATAGGGAACTAATTTAAATTTTTACTAACACTATTGTGAAAATCAAATTAAATTAGAATAAAATTTATTAATTTAGCAGGTTTATGTCTGTTAATTAATTCAAATATAATATTAAACATTCTAAACAAATATTGTTATGAAAATTAACCTGATAATATATTTTGAAACTAGAAACATTATTTTTTTCATCATAAACCTGAATTGTAATTACGGAACATTACATTAATTACACATGTCTGAATCTGTTTGTTGTTCTGTAAACAAAAACATTAATAAATGTCAATGTGAGAGCTCAACAATTGATTTGCATTTGTGTGAGATACAAAATTTGTCAATGACATCACTTGACGTGATTTCGTCATTTTAGGATATTTAATAAAACAGGGTAATCATAAAGCAATGTTTTAAAAAGGCAGCAGTTGCGCTTTAGAGTGTTGAATAATGCGGTATATACATTTTCCTACTAATAAACAATTTAAAAAATATGAATATTCCACTAAATCGCCGCCATCTATTGAGTAATAGATTGAATTTGTAACCACTATATTTTGGTTCGGATCTTTGCTAAATCCGCCATTTTAGGTATTTTAATTTTATGGTGTTTCATGATTATGCGTCTGCATAAAGCTATGTGCTCGCTTAGCAGTGTTTGAATATTAGAGAGATGCGTGCGTTCCCCTATCTATTATCAGTTTTCATATATTATTTTGAGTTATTAAAATTATATAATATTAAAAATGAGTGCATCCTGCACTCCACCAGAAATTATGGAAACTGCTGCAGCTACAATTGGTAATTTAATATCAAAAAAGTCAAAAGATACATACGAACTGTATAAATATAACTACGGCATCAAATTTATACAATGCTCCAAATTTCATTTTTCATAACTGCACAAATAATATAACTATCAACATTTCAAATAATAAAGAAGATAAAAACTAATGATCATTAATTGTAATTGTAATTAAATGTATTTAAATATAAGTTTAACTTTATTTATAAAAACTGTATAATATAAATATAACTTAATTTGAAGTTTTTTATCGGTTAAGTTTTATTAAATTCAACTAACTTTATAATCGTATAGAAAGTATAGTCTGCAACATGTTTGGAATGGTCATTCTGCCCTCGTGGAACCGTCTCACTCGTGCAGAATATGCCTCAATTCACACTTGTTACAGAATATTCTATTTCTTCACATGAATAATATGTATTGTTGTATTCTGGAGTGTAATTATAGGTCAAATAGAAACCAGAAATTCGTTTTCACGAGACTCTCAAACTAAGCAAATGAAAAGTGTCATTTGTTAATCGATTAGAAATAAATGCAAATAAATACATATAAAAAGGGGTAGGTGGTTCAGTGGTATCGAGTCGGCCAAATTAAATCTACCCCTGTGGCTTCCCCACAACTAATAACTATGGGGGCGTGATTTGACGGCTGGTAACCGCACTTAACGCGAAGAAATATATCACTTACCGAGGTCTGCTTCGACAGTGTGCCACACCCAGTAATGGGTAAAAGGCGTGATGATTTATTTATTTTATTTTTTGCTTAATATACATTTGTTATTTTCATTATACTTTGAAGTTTGAAATTACAAAGAAGGCATGTATAAAATTTTATGGCCAACTTTCTTAAATTGTGCTAATGATTATTATGGCCATTATATTCCATCGCTTTGCCATATAAAAATTAATCATTAATTTTTGACAGATTTGGTATATGGTCAACTTCGTAATTTTTTTTCTACGATTGCTATGAAATGTTGATAATTACGCTCTCATTTGTCTTCCTAAAGTTGACGTTTTCTGTGGAACAATCGAAAAATATCTTTTTTGCGTGTCTCCAACAGGAAGGTACCTCCCTGGTCACCAATGGCAACGCTCGAAAAAGACGTTAAATGCGCACGTTTCCAATGGCAACGCGCGAAAAAGATTATAAGTGCGCGCTTATTTCAATAGTTACCAGGGATACAAACAAACCAGAAACTTGTCATATTGACAGCTGCCAAAATGAATTTATTTTCAGTACGTATACGGTTTTAAATAATTTTAAGATGCAATCGTAGAAAAAATTATGTGTGCATCACGAGCGTAAAGTGTCTTTGTTCCTCTTGCACTATTGCAGCGCTCGAAGGCGGTAAAATTTCCATCTTTAAACTGTTTACAGGGTGCCATGAAAAATAAAACAAATAATAGTATTCTTTGAGTTTGACAGTTTGTGTTCTTTTAATTGTTACTTTGGTTTCATTACGATTAAAATAATGGAAAGATGGACACAATACTATTATTTGTTTTATTTTTCATGACACTGTAAACTGCTTAAAGATGGAAATTTTAATTTACCTGTATCTCGTGACAAGATCATCGTATATCAGTAAATAAGGGCTCGTTGGACGCAGTTTTTAATTCTGAACAACTTTTGTATTTAAACTTTTGCTCTAAAATTAATAGGGAAAAATTTATAGTGTAATGAAAATTTTACCATTGCATTTCCTATATAACAAAAAAAAGTAGACCCGCGGTATGAAAGTTATACTTAACTAAAAATCAACTTTATACCAGTGGTTTCTAAACTGTGGGACGACCCCTCCCCCTACCCCCCTAGTTGGCCTAGAGATTTTTACGAGGGGGGCGCGCAATATAAAAATATAGTTGAGGCTTATGAACACATTCTCCATCCACGTCATAGCACACACGTCGCAATAAAATTTCCCTACTTTAACAAAGCCTTACAAATTTTATTATCTTTCGTAACGTCTTATTTGTGTGAAACAGGCTTTTCCGCTGTAGCTGTTTTAAAGATAACATATCGAACTCGATTAACCGTTGAAAAAGAATTGCGAGTGGCGATATCTTCAATGACTCCACGATTCGAGAAACTGAAAAACAAGCGTCCATCCAGCACACTCAAAGATTATGATTATATTGTATTAAAAATATGCCTAATTTAAATTAAATATTATTTCCAATCTTATTACGATTTTATTACATTATTTTGTTCTATTATTATGCTGTAATAAACATAAACATAGGTTAAGAAAAAGATTTGTTATAAAAAATATCTTATTATATTTGTTTATAGTACTTATTTTTTTGTATTCTATCAAATAAATTATTTACCATTTTTGAAGTTAGGCTGTTATTAAAAAATGAGAAGGGCGCGACAATTTTTTACGAAAGAAAGGGGGCGTTGATAGAAAAAGTTTGGAAACCACTGCGTTATACTATTATTCCATGATGACTAGCTTTAGTTTTAATTTGTAGGTACTTTACTAAATACGACTTAGTACAAAGCGTATATTTGAGAAAACTTAAAAAAAATAATTTTATTTGGTAATAAAACATACAATTTTATAACATAACAAAAAATATACATATATAAATGCTGATCTTATAAACGAAAGGTATACAGAGAAGGTAAATCATCGTAATATGCTACATATGCAGGATAAAATTCATCATCATAATATTTGACTAAAACATGGTCACCTCTTCCATAAGTAGTGTCATATCCCCTGGGAGGTATTTTTATATTTTGCTGTCCTGGATACTCTTTTCCAACAAGAACTTTTGCAATAATCATAGCTCTATTAACTCCATTGCTCCTGGCACATTCTTTGTTTGCATATTCCGCAGAATCCGAAAAACTGACTCCTTTGCCAAACTTGGCTCGTTGTACCAAACGCCAATCCAAATTATTTTTTATTATCGAAGGAATCTTAGATTCTGCTGTTGCATGAACTAACGTACGTTCAACGAATCGAATTCCGCGATATTTATATTCCAGTTTACGTAAACTGTAGCGCTGGAATAGATAGGGATTTTGCACTCTTGTAATTTTCTTTAAATATTGTAATGATGGTCCACTTAATATTTCTCTTACTGCCCGGTTTTCAGATCTTTTATCGGATAATTTTCTTTCTATTACTTCTTCATTTTGATCAGACCATTTCGATGGAATAGGTAATAAAGAAGATAGTTTCACCTAATGTAAATTCAAAGTTTTAAAAATTGAAACAATCATAAACATATCATACCTTCTTTTTGTTTTTAGACATCTTGTATATCAATCAAAAGTTGATCAAGTTTAAGCTTTTATTTCTAGGTTAGATTCACTCAGTATACTGAAACATATAAAAGTATTTAGTATAATGTACTAATAAATATATGATACTACAATAATATTTATACCTTCTTATCAAAATATTATTTTTTTTTTGTAAATATTTGCTGTAATGAAAATGTTTGTGTTACTATATTATATTTTTATACAACGCCCTTGTATATAACGCAGTTTTATTAGTGAGGGGTTCCCGTAGACCAGTATCGCCAACATTTTAGAAATTAAATTCCTTCAAAGAGATATGAAATTATCCACACAAGATAAACTATAATTTTCGTGAAAAACTAAATAAATTACATATATTTTTAATGTAATATGACTAAAGTAAATAAATAAATATATCATCACGTCTTTTACCCATTACTGGGTGTGGCACTCTGCCGTAGCAAATCTCAGTAAGTGATATATTTTTTCGTGTGTATTGCGGTTAACAGCCGTCAAATCACGACCCTCAAAAATATTAGTGGTGGGAGAGCCATATATGTAGATTTAAATTAGTGGAAAGATCCACATTTCGACTCGATACCACTGAGCCACCTACCCCAATACTACAATATAACTAATATATAATAAAAACTGGCTTAACAATAACAAGATCTAACATATTTAAAATTATTTTAATTTAAAACTACTACTCGTGTAAAACAATACAATATAGTCTTATCGTTTTGTAAAGTTGTGCCTTTGAAAGAAAGATTTGTATTTATTTTTGTGAAATTTCTGAACAAAAAACAAGGAGTTTATACAATATTTTACCACAGAATACTGCCAGAAACTAAACTCTTGTCAGCGTTATTAATGATTCGCTTACAAATTCAATGACCTCAAATATTTCAACTTTGGCAGGAAATTTAAAAACGTGTAATAAGGTGAATAATATAAGAATAATAATATAAAAAATTATGTACTGGCATTCCTTCATCTTCCTGTTAAATTTTGTCTATGGTTTAGTTGCTAATCAGTATTTCTACTACAAACGCTATATCTGGGACGTGTTTAAACTGCAAAGATATCGATTTTAACTTTACAGCCCATAACCAAATAACAATCTTTTAAATTAATATATTTAAGATTATTAATGATTAATTATTCATTCCTGGATCAATGGCTATGCCCTTCCGATAAAAGGTTTCTCTATTTATATAGTGTCAAATAGTTTTTAACTTTCTTACTTAGATATACTTTGTTCAAATAACTGCTGCACAAACTACGCTTCTTTTTAATATCATTATTTTTGTCCGAATTATAAAAAATATATTCTATTATATCGTTATTGATATTTGATCAGCTATTACGAAAGTTTTATTGACTCCACTCTAGTTTTACATTAATAAAAAAATTAAAATAAAATAATTTAAAAAATAATGTAGATGTATTTATAATTATTTAAAGTTTAAGTAGAATTTGAAACAATATTTTTAATTAAACTCTGTTGACCTTCTTCAAACGGACTGCATTCCAGCATCAATCTAAAAAAATAAAAATGTAAGCTAATATTTATTACAAATTATCTCATATTAATAAAATTTCGAGGTTTTTATTTTGACATTTATAACTTAGGTTAGAGCTTCACAATATTATCAATAACATTCTAAACATAAATATCTTTAAATTTAAGTAAAAAGAAAAGTGTTGTTTTTACTTTTATGTACTTATTTTTTCATAATAAAAATAAAATTGATTGATACTTATATGAGCAATGACAGCTAAAATGATGTCTGTTTGACATTACGATAACTTCACAAATAAAAACGATCCTAAATACAGTTGTACAAAATAGAATTTTGTGCCATCATTTTTGAAAAAGCAGTGTAACAAAATTAGCTTTATATATGTGTTACAGGACAAAGCTATTTCAAATAAATGATTTTTTTAAAGAGAAACTAACAATAAATTCTCTCCTTCAAAATAACTTACCACACGTAAAATCTGTCGAGTTCAATTCACTCCATTGCTTGTTGTTAAGTTTAACCGGCTGAAGACATGCGGGTGCTGGAGACGTGTCACTCATATCCGACCAAATGTTGTAGATTGGCAGCAGATCACAGTTGCAGTTTAGCGGATTTGAAGAAATTAATAAATAATACAAGTTCAAATTGGCCAGGACTTGATCATTGATGGTTTCAAGATAATTCACATTTAAACTGATTTTTAATGGAAATATTGTTTTTGGAAAAACGTTAGTTCCAATTTGTGATATTTTATTATTATGCAAGTTCAACATTTTTAGTTGGGTAAGATTGACGAATAACCCGTCATCAAGTTTTTCTAAATTATTGTTATCTAACCATAAGTTTTCCAGTCTAATAGTATTCTCAAAACTTGTTACATCAACATTTCGTATTTGGTTATCTGATAATGATATATTTTTCACCACGGTTAATTTTGAAAATAAGTCCGCATTTATTTCCTGAATGCGGTTACCATGCAAGTACAATTTTTCTAATGAATACAATTGAGAAAATAAATTCGTATTTAAAGTTTTTAACTTATTGTGTGTAATCTCTAAATATTTTAATTTTAATAATGACAAAAATATATTTGCATCCAAATTTGATATTTTGTTTGAATTTAAAAACAAAACTTGCAGTGATTGCAAATCTTCGAATGCGTTACTATCAATATATTGAATATTATTTTGAACTAAATTCAAGATAAGTAAGAAAGTCAAATTAGAAAATAAACCTTTTTCGATTTTTTTCAGATTATTTCCCGAAAGATACAAAGTTTCTAGTTTCCGATTGTTTTGAAATGTGCTGGAGTCAAGTTCTACTATATAATTATTATACAGTAGTAGATTCTCCAGATTTGGCATATTTTTAAATGCATTTTTGTCAACTTCGTGGATATCGCAGTGTTCTAATTCTAAAGTTGTTAAGTTGGCTTCGTCCAAAATAGCGAAATGTTCATATGAAATGCGATGTAATGGTCGGTAACTTAAAATGAATGTCGTTGAGTCGCTTGATAAAAACTCGGCAGATTTGAAAAATACTGCTGTTAAAACCACTAACAACAACATGTTGACACTAAGAGGTATAACTTTCAACTGAATGAATTTCTTGTTTCAATATAAAATTGAGGTTTACCAAAAAACATTTATGACGAAAATTACCTAATTAATGTTATTTTAATTCAATAAACCTGTTCACCTTTTTGAAGAGTGATTCCCACAATTCAAGTGCAAAAAATAGGTTTCTCATCTGATGTACAGTACGATGAAAATTTACAAAATGTAATGTATCTTTTTATAAAACTAATAAAAAAATTTAATGTGGGCACCACATGATTTCCTTGTACGTGTATTAAACTATAGATATTTTTTTTAATTGCACATATTTGACATTAAATTTTTTATTATTTTCTTATTTTTCGTTTTAATCTATAGCAAACTTAATTAAATAAAAAAACAAAAAATGTATAATTTTTAAATTTAGATATCTCGCTTATACAAAAAGCTAATTTAATCATTCTTAATGTGCTAGACGCAGAATTTAATTCTCTAAAACTTTTATTTGCAGCATTTATTTCTAAAATCAAAATAATACCATTTTTTTTAGGGTTTCTTGTGGTTTTAACAAAAATGTTGATCTGACTAATCATAAAAAAAACAAGTATGAGTCTATGCTAAATAGTGGTAGGGGTATTGGCACGTAGTTTAAAATTATACAAACGTGAAGATTTTCAAGAAAATTATTTCAAATAACAGAAAATAATTCTAAATGACACAATAAACACTAAAATGTAATAATATATAGTATTTTATTTGATATTATGACATAAAAACGACATTACAGCAACTTGAATATTCTGACTTTAGAATCGCAGTTCTCATTTCTCATGTATTTTCTAATCATGTTTACGTACTGTAATCCTAAAATGTATTGAAAACATGTAAACGCTTCAATTAAACAAAATACATGCACTATCAGAGTTGTAGATGCTTTTTTATATATCCAAATATGAAAATAATTTTTTTCACAAGCATTTGTTTATAAATTTATGTACGTATTTTTAATTTTGCATCGACGAGGTATATTTATTCTGTTTTATGTTATCATTCATCTTATAATCTGTAAGAAATATAAATAAATTCCTACTTCCTTTTGTGAAATATTTAAGGTTAGAATAAGAATTGTTGTCTATAAACGTTAAATTAAAAACTTTGATAAAAATATCGGTTTTTAAAACAAATAATCCATTTCAATATTACTAACCATACTGTTCTACTAATCTGCTCTGCTAAAATTGATCAAATGTTTGCAGTAAAACCTGATGTATCGTACTAATAACTTCGAATATTAGTGTAATATAATACGAAAAATAAAATTGATATGTCAAACCACAAATTCTGAAATACTCATTCATAACATATATATATATATATATATCTACGTCGTGAAATATATCATTATGAATGATAGCTGTCAATCTAGATGCTCATTTTAGCGCTGAGTGTACGACAAAGCACACATCAAGTGTGTAAAATGATTATTTCGTAAATTTGCTGCAACAAATTCAAATTTCAAAAAAATATTTTATATACTTATTCTCATCTAAATGAAGGAACAAGTAGTGCAGAATAATCTCACAACATTCTACTTTTTGATATTTACAATATAAAGAATGTGAAATTTCTATAAAACAAACAAATTTGAATTGATATGCAACAGGTCAAGATATCAAAATTTCGAGTCTGAATTTCTCAAAAATTCCGAGCACGATTTTGTTTAAAAAATTCTGTATATTTAAGAACATAGTTTTCTATAACACATAATTTTTTTACCCAATTTGAATTTGTAACTTTTGAAAAAAAAAACAAAAATATCCGAAAAAGCCTGCTTTTTAGCGTTTTTTCGCATGTTTATTTTTTTTTCTCAAAAGTTACAAATTCAAATTGAATAAAAATTGTATATGTTATAGAGGACCATATTCTTAAATTTACAAAAAAATTTAAAGATAATCGTACTCGGCATTTTTGAGAAATTCAAGTCCATTTTTGAACCGTTTTCTATCAATTAATTGTACATGAATTTTATAATATGTAGTTTATTACTACACCTTGAAGTATTGGCTTTAAACTTATGTACAATTCATCGTAAGTTTCATTCATAAAAACAAAGATATCTTATTTGAAAGAGATCAAGTCAAATCAAGTGTTCTGCAGCTAACTTAAGATTTAATTAAGCGGATGCTTCACCTTAAACAAAATCTATTATGGTATTTCGATTGATATAGTAATCTTATTAATGGGGGTAGGTGGCTCAGTATCGAGTCGGTCTGTGCATTTAAGAACCCTGGTTCGATTCCCACAGCCGACAAACAATTTTCACCAATTTAAATCTACCTCTGTGGCTCGCCCTCCACTAATATTTTTGGGGGCCGTGATTTGACGACTGGTAACCGCACTTCACGCGAAAAAATATATCACTTACCGAGATCTGCTTAGGCAGAGTGCCACACCCAGTAGTGGGTAAAAGGCGTGATGATATACTTATTTATATTTATTTATTAGTAATCTTATACACCAAATTTGAAAAGTTTTGGATTATATTTTAATATAGTTTTTCATTAAAATCTATTATTCAAGTAAAGTAGCACTCCCGGAAGTTATATAATAACCAAAACGGGAGGTGCACAACTAGATGTTATAACAGTCCTAAATACCAAATTTTAACTTTCTACGGCTTACCGTTTTTGAGTTATGCGAGATACATACGTACAGACGTCACGACGAAATTAGTCAAAATGGATTCAGGGATGGTCAAAATACGATTAGAATACTTTCTTTACATCGTACAAGGAAGTAAAAACGCTGTTTTTCGATTGTTCCACAGAAAACGTTTACTTTACGATGACAAATAAGAGCATAAATGTCAACTTTTCATAGGAATCGTAGACAACAGTATATAATTATTGTAGGCATGTAAAATTAGAATTATGAAGATTAGGAGAAGTATTTGTTTTCTTTCTGCTTAAGATACATAAATAATTATATCGTGAATTTTTACAAATTTGGTACATCAAATAATACCATCTAGTAATTCTTATTTCAGTTAAATAAAAGTAACCACGCTATTAAGTTAAAGGAAAACAACCTTAAAATATTTAAAAATTGAAGTTTATGTGATAAAATAAAATACATTTAATGCAGTGGTTTCCAAACTTTTTCTCTCAGCGGCCCCTTTTTTCCGTAAAAAATTGTCGCGCCCCCCTCATTTTTTATAACAGCCTAACTTAAAAAATCGTAAATAATTTATTTTATAGAATACAAAAAAATGAGTACTATAAACAAATATTGTTATTATATAAGATATTTATTATAACAAATCCTTTTCTTAACCTAAAATTATGTTTATTACAACATAATAATAGAACAAAATAATGTAACAACATTTATAAACATATTATATTTAATTTAAATTAGACATATTTAATACAATATAATCTTAATTTTTGAGTGTGCTGAATGGGCGCTTGTTTTTCAGTTTTTCGAACCAGGGAGTCATTGATGATATCGCCACTCGCAATTCTTTTTCAACGAATAATCGAGTTCGATATTTTGTCTTTAAAACAGCTACAGCGGAAAAGCCTGTTTCACTCAAATAAGAAGAAACGTAATAAAATTTCTAAGGCTTTGTTTGTTAAACTAGGGATATTTTACTGCGAGCGCGAGTTAGAAACACGTGTGTGCTATGATGTAAATGGAGAATGTGTTCATAAGCCTCAATTATATTTTTATATAGCGCGCCACCCTAAGGGGGCGCGCCCCACAGTTTGGAAACCACTGATTTAATGGAATTGCGTATTTAATTTATACATTCAATATTATTAAGTTAGGTTAGGTTATGTTAGTTCCGACATATCTCGTCAAGGGCGCTTGTTGACGTGCTCGCATTGTAAATTTGAAACTAGGATTTTAATGATATGAAACGGTCATAATAAGAGTAGAATTTAATGCAGTTAGGCATGTCTGTGGGTATTACTTGCGCCCTTTCCTGGCTGATATTTACACTATATGATTGTGGGTTCAGCTCTAGCTGTACGCTTGTTATATAGTTGGCAACACTGTTGTCGGTGGTTTTCGTCGTTTGTTATTCTGCTGTGGCCTTCAGAGTTGTGATAAAGCGTATTACACACAGACCAAATATCTACAGCAAACAGTGAGCGGAAATGTACTTAGTTATTAAAAGTTCTGCTAAATATCTATTAATGTAAAATGGTGGATATACAAAGTAACATATTAGAAAAACTGCATTGCAGTAAATGCAATGCATATTTGTCATTTGCACCAATAATGATAACAGAAGATGGCGAAAACTTGTGTGGCAGATGCGTCGATGAGAACTCGAATAAAAAACTTATTCGAAATAAAGCTTATGAAGATTTTGCAGCAATAGGGGCGTTTCCATGTCGCTACAAAGAATCAGGTTATATATACTTGTTTTTATTTGAAAAACTAACAGTTATACTTCTTTTATAAAAGAATTGTGTTTATAAATACTACAAAAATACAAACTGTCAAATTTAAAAGCTATTATATCCTCTTTTGTTCAGCAAGTGGTCGTATGGCGCTAGGTGTTAATGCTGTTTATAGTTTCTGTATTAAAAGAGTACCACAATTGTCGCCATTTTCACTTTCAAAGAACAGCGGTAATTTTAAAACGAAATTTTATTTATAAAATAATTATTTTTGTATTAAGTGCGTGAAATGAGTATTTTTTGTTGCACGTGAGAATGTCACTTTTAGTCGATACCTCAGGTCGAAACAAAAAAGTCATTAGAACGCGCCAAAACAACAAGAATTTCGTCCACGAAATACAAACATTTTTGTAGAATTGTCAGAAAAGAATAATACAATAATTATTGATTTATTCAGGTGTAGGAAAACAATCAAAAATAATATGAATTTGTGTTGTAACCAATGGAACGTGACAAAAAATACTTTCGGAGCGTGCGTTAAATACTTACTTTGCGTACTAGGGTGTAAAACCGTGCGCAAAATACGCGTTGTCATGGTAATTGTAAATGATAAATAAATCACGTTCTTCGCGTATTGATATTAGTAAGAAAAAGGTGAACATTTTTTGACAGTTATATATATATATATATATATATATATATATATACAAGGTGTTGACCGCGACCCCGGAACATAGGACTTTCTTAAATTCCTGCTTCCCTTTATTATTTTAGGTAAAAAAGTTTCAAAGAGTTGTAGATTTTGTTACATTTCCATGGCTAACCCGATTTTTGAGCTAATTTTTAATATTTTCATATTAATTTCTGCCGTTATAGGGCATGTAAAATTAATTCTGTTTATTGATTCTGATGTAGAATTTTATGCTCTATAACTCTTATTTGAAGCTTTTTTACCTAAAATAATTAGGGAAGCAGGAAATTAAGAAAGTATGATTTTACATGTTAACGTCCTTTGTTCCGGGGTCGCGGTCAACACCCTCTATATATATACATATATATATATATATATATATATATATATATATATATATATATATATATATATATATATATAAATTCAAACTTAACATAGTAAATATTTTATTTTAAATTACTTACAACTCTCAGTAACATTTTACTAGTTTTCATAGTTTCAGTTCCATTAACTCCATTTTATAAAATCATTATTAAATTCGCGTAAATGCGAAACAATCGTATTTTTATATATATAATTTTCAATTTTCATAATATCATGACACATAAGGAACCAACTTTATTTTGAGATACAAAATTATTTGCTACATCGTAAGTTATTTGATTATTTAATAAAAGTAATACTTATTTAAAACATACTTCATTTTACAACATCACTATTCGCTAATAAGCCGCCATTTTCACTTCAAGGACAGTGAAGAGAGCTCAAACAATTACGGTACTGTTTAAATACAGGAAGTGCGGTTGGAAATAGCCAGAAATAAATGGGAAAATTAAAATATTAATACAAATATGGCTAGGTTCATTTTATTATAACATCAATCAAAGCTAAGAATAATAAATATTAGTTTATTAAGTAATTATTTGTGAAATAAGATAAAATAAAGCAATATTGAATCATTATTATTACTAAGAAAGAAACTTTCTACCGAAACCACAGTATAATAATTATACGGACCCAAAACTAATTTTATCGAAATATTTATATAACTTGAAAACTAAAAATACGTCTTCATTATATTTCATTAAAGCTATCCAATGATACCACACCCAGAGGTGGAAGGGGCAACTTTGAAATCTGAAATAGGAACCCTCAAGAACAACCAATGGTGCTAAATTTCAAGCCCTTCTACCTTCTTATTCGTGAGGGTTTAGGGGGTTGGTGGAACATTGAACTTTCAAATAACCGCAAAATTATTTTTTTACTATTACAGTACCGTCTGTCAAGAATCGAAAACAATTTTTTGATTGAAACTTGTTTCTTTCTCATTTGAAAGGTTTTTTGATCTGATATGTATTTCTCGAGACTGGGACTTTTTCTGGATCCTGCATATTAAAATGAAATAAAGTGAAAATAATCTGAATTTCGTTACTGTGATTTTGAATTTTTTACAGGTTGTGATGTGGTTGTGCCATGGGAAGACGTTATATTTCATGAAGATCATTGCGAATATAGACTGTATAAATGTCCAGTGGCGACGACAGGAACTTGTGATTGGGAAGGATATCAAAATAATTTAATGGATCACTACAAGGAAACACACCCGGAATTAATTCTAGAACATCCCTGTTCTTTAGACACGGATATTGTTGTTGATAATGACAAGAATATGTTGTTATCTTTCCTGGGTTTTATATTTTTGGTCCAAATTCGATGTAATACAGGGCTGTCAAAGTTGTGGCATTGCGTACATTGTTTTTGTTGGGCGAACTCAATAAAACACGTAACCCTTTTCTTATCCGTTTTTATTTAGCAGATTACATGTGAACAACACCAATCGTACATTTTCGTATATCGACAATAATAATGACAGCGCGAACAAAGCTCCAAGTGCTGCCACCAACGTCCAAAAGAAAAAGTTCCCAAGGAAAGAATGAATCCGGGGGAAATTTGAATGAACGTTATTTATATCAATACTTTAACACTCCCACTTTGATTAAATAATATACTTCACGAAACTGAAAAATGTGAGAGTGATATTTAATGATTATATATATCTGGTTAACGTCGCGGAAACTTTAGTTACCGGACGTTAAAAACTTTTGGATGTCCACCACCTGAAGCATCTCCCGTTGACGTTGAAGAACTGTCTTCGGTAGCGGTTTGGTCATCAGGTCTGCCTCCTGGTCTTCGGTCGGTGTATACTCCAGGGTGAATTCTCCTGACTCGTATTTCTCGCGGATAAAGTGGAACCTCACGTCGATATGCTTCGTCCTTTTGTGAAATTCCGGGTTTTTTATCAGGCGAATGGCACTCTGATTGTCCATGAACAACATGGTAGTCACTTCTCCTGAATCCAGAAGAATCGACAGCAGGGTTTTCAGCCACAGGATCTCTTTCACGGCATGAGCGGCGGCGACGTACTCAGATTCCGTCGTAGACAGGGCGACAACCTTTTGTTTCTGGGAGCCCCACGAGATGAGTGAAGATCCCAACTTCATCACGAATCCACTTGTTGATCTGCGTGTCTCTGTGTCGCCTGCGTAATCCGCGTCGCTGTATGCCCGAAGTTGCAAGTCACGATCGGGAGCGAATAGTAAGCCGTGACATGGAGTACCTTTCAGGTACTTTAAAACGCGTTTTACTGCGTTCCAATGTATCTTACTGGGCTTCTCCAGATACTGACCAGCACTATTGACCGCATAAGTGATGTCGGGTCTGGTACCGGTTGATAAGTACATGAGGCTCCCGACAGCCTCGCGATAAGGTGCGTTGATCGGATGCTCGTCTTCCTTCCCGTGTATTGCGGCGTGCATCTGATGATTGCAATCAGCTGGAACTGCAACCGGATTTGCCTCTTCCATGTTGAACCGAGCCAAGACTTTCTTCAGGTACGCCTCCTGGTGAAGAAAGATCGATCCATCTGGGAGTCTCTCGATCTGAAGTCCCAGATAGTACTTGGCCTCGCTGAAGGTGACGCTGAACTCTCTCTTCAACTTGTTGAGAAACAAGGCAGTCAGTTCCGGGTCAGAGGAGGCGATAAGTCCGTCATCGATGTAGATGGCCAGGATCAACTGGTGTCCGCCTCCCGAGCTGTAAAACACACAGGGGTCTGCATCGGTTGCGACTAGGTTGTACTCACTCAAGACGTTTGTCAGCCTCTGGTTCCAGCATCTGGACGCCAGTTTTAAACCGTAGAGGCTTCTGTTCAGCTTGCACACTCTTTTGGTCCCATCTTCGAATCCTACGGGTTGTTTCATGTAGATGTCTTCCTGTAACTCCCCGTACAAAAAGGCCGATTTGATGTCGAATTGATAGAGCTGCATCTTCTTCAAGACTGAAACAGAAAGTATCGCTCGGATGGAGTCGAACACCACTGGGCTGAATGTCTCAAAGTAGTTGACTCCGTGCTGTTGTCTGAAGCCACGAGCCACCAGCCGAGCCTTGTAGCGATTGATGCTTCCATCCGGATTCATCTTGACCTTGTAGGTCCATTTGTTGTCGATAACTGCTTCGCCTGTGGGTAGGTCGGTCAGCGTCCAAGTATGGTTTTCGCTGAGTGCGAGCAGTTCCTCGTTCATTGCCCTCTTCCACTCCTGTGATTGTTCGCAGCTGAGGGCCTCTTCATACGTGGACGGTTCCGGATCAGCGATGAATGCCGTGCACTCGGCGACATCGAGGAATCTTGCCGGAGGATGGAGCTCTCGTCGATTACGCAAGTTGTATCCTGGTGGTGGGTCAGACCTGTGAACATCTCCAGCTTGATCAGGCAAGTCCTCGTCAACAGCGCCTTCTACGAGTGGCTCTCCAGCGTCTCGTTCCGCCTCCTCGTCGAGATCTTCATGGTTGTCATCTGCTGCATTCGGTTCTGGTTCTGCTACTCTGCGGTCTGTCGCCTTGTACACCAGATCCAGCTCGGCGTACTCATCTTCTCCCGGAGCGACGTCGGGTGTGTAAAATCTGCCTGAGAATTTCACGTCCCGATAAACTTTGACTCGATCATTTTCAGGAAACCAGATCTTGTAGCCTTTGACGTCGTTGTCGTATCCGGCGAAGTAACCTCGCTCCGCCTTTGGGTCGAATTTCCGTCGCTTCTCTTTGGGAATGTGTACAAACACCTCCTCGCCAAAAATCTTCAGTGCCGCCATTTCAGCTTCCCGTCCGCACCAGAGTTCGCACGGTGACACTCCTTTCAGGCTGCTCGTACCGGTTCCATTCAGCACGTGCACCGCAGTGTTGATAGCTTCCGCCCACAGCTTCGCTGGAAGTTTCTTCGCGTGCAGCAAGGTCCTGGCTGCTTCCACCAGCGTTCGGTTGTCCCGTTCGGCGGCGCCATTCTGTTGTGGACTATAAGCCACAGTCCTCTGGTGGGTGACACCGTGTCGTCGAGTCAGTTCTGCCACCTGTTGGTTGATGAATTCAAGGCCATTGTCCGTGCGCAGTGTCACCACTCCCTTGTCCAAGTGTTTCTCTTCTTTCTTCAGAAAGTCTTCAAGGCAGTTCCCAACCTCCGACTTCTCTTTCAAGAAATATACACGCTTCCAATGCGAGAAGTCATCTTTCAAGAGGAGAAAGTACCTCGATCCCCCAATCGACTTATTCGGCATCGGACCACAGACGTCGGCGTGTACAAGTTGCCCTGCCTTGGAGCTCTTCGAAGAGAAGTTGTCCCCTTGATCCGTGAAATCGATCTTCCTCGCCTTCAAGAAGCTCCTCACGTGCGGTAGGTTCTGATGGCCTAGTTTCTCATGCCACGTTTGGAGCGATGTCGTCGCAGCAAGGTGAGCCTGCTTCTCGATGTCGACTTTTTGAATCTGAAACTTCATTCGATAAAGTTTGTTCTGCCGCTCTCCCACTGCAACAGTACTGCCATTTCGAAGTAGTTTGCAGGTGGAGTGGTCTGATTCGAGCTGTAAGCCTTTGTCAAGAGCGGCACCCGCAGAAAAAAGGTTGTACTTTATGTCTGGCAGATACAAGACCTTCGCAAGATGTCTTTCAGCCCACTTCTGTCCGTCGAATGCGAGAACGTTTATGTCTCCGGAGCCTTGTGCGCGAATGTATTCCCCATTGCCCATGCGAACCAGCGACGGCTGTTCGAACGCGGCGTAGTTAACGAACCAGTCGCGGCGATTCGACATGTGGTCGCTCGCCCCGGAATCAAGGTACCAGCTGTCTGTGTCAGAGCCGTGACCTGTCATCGTCGTCAACAGTTCGCCGACGAGTGCATCGCCTCTCACGTCGTCTCGAGCATTACCTGGCTCCTTTTTCTTCCTCTTGCTTCGACAGTCTTTTGCCCAGTGACCATACCTGTTGCACTCGAAACATTTCCCTGGTTTCCGCGTCCTGTCACTGCTGTGCTGATTTCCCCGGTGACCTGAGTTCTTCGAGTTGAATTTCCGCGCAGCGAGAGCACTTCCTTCCGACTTCTCCTGGGAGGTCATGCGAGTCTCTTCGATGGAGAGTCTGGATGCCAGGTTGGCCAGGGTTCGGTCACCGGCACTGGTCGAGTCCCACGCGCTGACGAAGTGGTTGTACTGGGAAGGCAGGGTCATGAGGATCTTCGTGATGATCAGAGAATTTGGAATCTGCTCACCTAAGTTTCGAAGCCTGTGCGCGAGATCCTCCAGCTTCGAGATGTGAGTCGCGATGTCGTCGGCCGCATCCTTCGTCATGGCATACCATTGTTGTTGCAGCATGTGGACACTGGCGTCGGACCTCTGCTCGTGGACGGAGAGAAGTTTATCCCACATGGCCTTCGCAGACTCGCAATTAATGATGTGAAGCATCTGCTGGTCGGCGATTGTGGTTGCAATTATCTTCTGGGCGAAATTGTCGGCCTTGGTCCATCTCGCGAGCCGAGCGTTGAATTCCTGGAGTTGTGCGGCGTTCTGGCCCTCGGCTGGCTCCGGCTTCACAGAGGTACCATTGACGACGTCCCAGGCATCGTGCGAATTGAGGACGATTCGCACTTGGAACTTCCACAGTGACCAGTTTTCACTGTTTTTCAGTTTGGTGATTCGTACAAGGTCGTTCTCCATCGTTTATCGGTCAGTTTGTCACGTCGCACAAGGCTGGACCTAACCTCAAAACGGATTCCGGCTTCTCGAAGCTTTTGCCGGCACGACGCGACTGTTCACTCAAAAACTATCGAGGGTCAGTGTTGCTGGGCCCATAACCTGTTGGGCGAACTCAATAAAACACGTAACCCTTTTCTTATCCGTTTTTATTTAGCAGATTACATGTGAACAACACCAATCGTACATTTTCGTATATCGACAATAATAATGACAGCGCGAACAAAGCTCCAAGTGCTGCCACCAACGTCCAAAAGAAAAAGTTCCCAAGGAAAGAATGAATCCGGGGGAAATTTGAATGAACGTTATTTATATCAATACTTTAACAGTTTTACACATCCAAAAATTGCTCAACAGTTTAGTTTTTCTGTTCGATTTAGTAACAATGAAGACATTGTGAAAAAGATAAAGCCTGTTCTTGCTGAAACATGTTTCCCAATGCAACTTGATAAATCCATTGAAACTAATGTTAATTACTTGTTGGAAATACTAGGTGATTATAAAAATATTAAATGTGTTCTTTCAATTATACCGAAAGTATGTTCCGATTTACAAAATGTATTTTTATGTTCAGAATGTAAGGACTCAAAACTCCCGGCAGTATTTAGAAATAATGACAAGTCTTATTGTGAAAACTGTAAGCAACAATGTTTGTTTAATGATAGTAATATGAAATATTTATATAAAAAAGTATTAAAACCATGTAGAAATAATATTGCTGGATGCCTTTATTTTAATAATAATACAAAATTAGTAAAAAAACATGAAATATGGGAGTGCAAATGGCAACAGAAATGTGTTCTTGGTTGTGAACTTGGTTTTAATGAATTAGAGAATCATTTTATAAATAATAAAACACATACGAAATCATTTATTAATACACCCCTTAAGATAGATTCTTGGTATTACTGGCAAATTGAAAAAAATGATGGTACGAGGTTTCTCTGCAAATGTTTAATGAAACAGACTTGTGTAGAAGCTTATGTTTATACAAATGTACCAGTAGAAGAAATTCATTTATATACATGTAACATTCAATTCAAAATCTACCAAACGATAACATTAAAATATTCTCCAACAGCTGACCATGACTGGGAGTTATATAAAACTTTTGAAGAAAATCCTTACATAACAGTGAATGGTGATTATTATATTAAAGGTATAATTATATCCAAAAATAAATAAATAGAAAACAACATTTGTCTGCATCAATGTTTCTCAACCAGTGAAGTGCGCCATCACGAGGGGATGAGAAATACATATGTGGCGAGAAGAAAAGTGGAACTGAAAAGCTGCAGGAACAATAAACGCATTTATTGTAATTTTCTATTCAAACAAAAAAAAACAGAAGACATCTTTATATTTCTGTCTCGAACTTATCTGACCTTTATACCGTCACTTCAATATTATTTTGTTCTAAGTTTTTTTTTTTTGTGTGATATCAATTTGCTTTTATAATAATACCTTAATGTATCATGTAATAATTTAGATAGATCTTTCTATATTCATATTATGTACAAGATGGCACAAAAGTTGTCACTCAATGTTCTTTGGCTGGAATTTTTTTAATTGAAAAACTTTGGTTCTGCTTTTGGATTGTGTTTATTTGATGCCTTAATTTAACATTAAGTCGAGAAAATGATATCGGCCGGCGGCGATAAGTTTTCGCTTTCTTGACGGACATTCTCTTTGAGGGCTTCAAGACGATCTTGCCGGCCAGTGCAAATCACCAAAATGTGACAGGTGAATTATTCCGTGTTCTTGAGGAGTATAGCGATTCATGTCTTGTTGACGTGTATTTTGTATCTGTTTACTTTACAAATGTCAATGCAGAACTGACATTTGCCGCCTTTTGCAAAAATTATAGCATCATCCGATAGGGTGATGACTTTTGCGCCAGCTTCTAGATTTAATTTTTTAAATATATATATTAAATGTCAATAATTTGAATATTTTTAGTTAATAATCCAGCATTTACATTTATTTTATTCATAGCTGTAAGAATAAATAATTAATATCAAAAATAAACTAGTATTTACACAAATTTTAAAAATTACCTGTAGTATTAATAATCTGAATTGGAAATATTGAGATATTATACTTAGTTGTACCTTGTTACTGATGAAGAACTAAGTATAGTATTTTACTTTAAAGTTTAAATACGTTTCACCACATCCGAATTGATTTAAATTTTTGTATATTATTACAAACCTTTGGAAAATTTTGGAAGTCATACTTAACAAATAGATTATTTGTAATTAAATCTATTAACAAATATTGATGTCTTGTTTTAATTAAAAAAATTAAAGTATTAAGATCTGCGAAACGGGCACAATTACTGGAATACTTGCATTATTCTTATTCAAAAAAATAGTTATTTGTGTATTAAATGCGTAAAGTGATTCTTTGTTACTCAAGCACGGTAATTGCAGCGCGAGCCGAAGGAACAGACACTTTACGCTCGTAATACACACATATTTTTTTCTACGATTGCATCTTAAATTATTAAAAAAACGTATGCGTACTTAAAATAAATTCGTTCTGTAACTGTCAATATGACAAGTTTGTTTTGTTTGTATCCCTGATAACTTGAAATTACCACGCATTTCATATATTTTTTCTATGAAATGTTGACAATTACGCTCTCATTTGTAATCGTAAAGTTCACGTTATCTTTGTCGCGCGTCTCCAATGGCAACGCGCGAAAAAGATTATAAATACGCACTTATTTCTATAGTTACCAGGGATACAAACACAACAGAAACTTGTCATATAGTGATAGTTAACAGAACGAATTTATTTTCAGTACGTATATGTTTTTTAATAATTTAAGATGCAATCGTAGAACAAATTATGTGTGTATCACGAGCGTCTATTGCAGTTCACGTCTTTACTCACTTTACGCTCTTAATACAAAAATAACTATTTTGCGCGTTGCCATTGGAAACGCTCGCATTTAACATCTTTTCGCGTGTTGCCAATTGCCATTGGCGACGCGCGACAGTGATATTTTTTTATTGTTTCACAGAAAACGTCAACTTTACGATGATGACAAATGAGAGCGTAATTGTCAACTTTTCATAGCAATCGTAGAAAAATAACTATATTACGAAATTAATTTATAAATTATGGTTTTTATAAATATAAATGTGTGCGAAAGAGACGTTTTCAGAAAAAAGAACAAGTTGTTTATTTATCGGCAGAATTTTCTAATCACGTTTTTGATAAGTTTAAAACAGCCCATCACACTACGACCCCGTATTGTAATGGAGATGTTCCTGTTGTACAGAGTATCAAATAAATAATGTTAATTTATGTTTAAACATTTTTTATATAAATTTCTTTACAATAAATAATACATCTAAAGATTATTGTGTTATTAAATAACAAAGATTATAAATCATGGGTTATAAAAGAAATACAAGAATTGTATAAATTCTGTTAAATAGAACCGTTGTCTACGTTATTATATAAGGTCTGAAATGTCATGCTGGTTTCTAAGTAAAAATGGAGGATGACTCCGTTTAGTATTTCTTGTTTCTCCAGCTATGAAAGCCGAGTTTTCAAGTATAAGAAGATTTTTAAATTCAATTGCTGACTGCTTCTTTTCCATATTTTGTTCAGTTATACATAAAGATTGTAAAATATCACAAGTCTCTTGAAGACAAATAACTAAATAATTTGCAATGGCAGGTGTATATTGTTTTGCTTCTAAATCTAAAGAGCATAATTTTCTAACTTCAGAAATAACTTTAGAAAAATTAGATGGTTTGAAACAATCCTGAAACTCATTAATATCTGGATTATTTGATTTAATTGTAAGAAATAGTCGAGTAAGTTGTCGCAGTTTTTCTCTAGAATGAAAATGTAAGTGTTTTTTAACGAAATATTTATGACATAAAAATGAAGCAATATGTAAAAGAAGATAGTCGTTTATAATTACTTTGGTTATCTTATCATTTTTTAAACCTTCTAAAAGAATGTGTACTCCTGGATGTAAATTCATTTGATTTAAGTCCAAACTTATCACAAAACCAGTCGATTCAGATTTACCAGGTTCAGTAGCTGCAACAACTTCTTCGTTCCTAGAACATCTAATATAATGTCTATGAAATGTTCTTGAGACATAATACGCGGAGCATTTAGGACAAGGAATAAAATCTTTAGCACTACGTTTACTTTTTGGATTTGGACGACGACTTACAATTAATTCACTACTATTTTTGTCAGTATTGTTCTGAAGTGAACCTTCATTTCTTAATTTAGCAATTAATTTTTTTCTAGTTGTGTCTTTCATAGGATATCTTAAAATATCCAGCACTCTTGGTTCATATTTATGGATAGTTGTAATATGTCTTCCAAATCGAGTTACAACTTTTTTGCAAAATAAACAAAAAAACTTTTTCGTGTAACTTTTTGTTGCTGACATTGGTATTACTTTTTCGGCAAGTAAGACATCAGTTGTATTTGTTTTATCGGAAACAAAAGAACTTCTTGGTAATATTTCATCTGCTGTGACAGTACTTGCAGGATTGCTGTTGGAATTGGTTTCAAAATCTGGAATATATTCTTCTTCGGAATCATCCGTTTGATAATGCTCTTCTGTACTGGACTCGTCATTATTATTTTCTTTTGAACAATTAATTTTGTTCGAATCTGTAAATTAATTTAATGTGTAAACGTAATTATACACCAAGAACTTCGAAAATAACCGAATATACAGTTAAGAGGACGAGGACACCGTTAGTCGAGTTGTTTTTAGGGAGCACATCGAGACCGTAGTCTATATATTTAGGTGATTTTGGAAGCTCGAGTTTTATATATTAAGACTATACAATGAATCAATTAGCTACATTAAACAGATTATTTATTATAAGAAATATTAAATGTACAATTGTTGTTATAATGTTGCCAGTAGAAGTATTGCTGGAGGAAATGTCAAAAATAGTATATTGTAATATTAGTGAGGAAAGGGTTTAAATTACAAAACAAGTACGAAAGTTGAAACACGAGCGATAGTTTTGAAATGGCCCTTTCCCACGTATGTTACATATTATTATTTTACCTAATTCCGATATGAAAAGTCCTGTTTTACATTAATTTTTGAGATTATGAAATGTCAATTTTTTCATAACTTTCATTCAAGAGTTATGTAAGGAATTCTTTACATAACTAGTTAAGTAATGAATGTTGACAGTTTGAGCTTTCTCAAAATGCAAATAACGGAAAAACTATTTATTAAAATTTTTAAGATTTCTATCCATTAAATAATTTTTCTGGTATTAAACAGTTCACGGCCAAATTAGCTGATTCTTTGATATCAGAAGGTAGATCTGTTTTGGATTCAGAACTCATTTTCAATGATGATATAAGCTTTAAATTTAAACATTTTATTCATTTATTTTCACGGCAACGCTTTGATAAATTGATTTATAAATTTTGAAATATACTGAGCTGTCATAAACCTAGAATTTTGTGTATTTTAAAAATTATTTTAGCAGAATAAGATAAAATTTTGTACGTAATATATGTTATGAAAACGTGATATTGTTTGACTCACATAATTTGCAAAACGCACTTCGCTCGTTTTGGCAAATATTATGTTCATTAAACAATATCAACCTTTTCATAACTGGTTACATAAATAACTATTTCAATATTAAACATGAAAATTACATTTTTACGTATGCGATACAAGTGGTATCAAGTCGGCCTGTGGATTTGAGAAACCGGGTTTGATTCCCACAGGCAGACGAAAACACATTTAGTAACGCAATAATATGCAAAATAAGGAAAAATGAGCTACCTAATTGGTCTATTTTTCGATTAATTGTATAGTCATAAAAATAACACTTACCTAAACCAACTATAGAACTAGAATTTTGACTAGATTCTGAACAAAATGTCTTGACATGTAATAGGTCGTCATAAACGCCGGCTTCATGATTTTGATAAGCATTTTCTTCAATTTCTTCACCATGTTCGTCTTCACACTCAAATTTATTCCAGTCTAGAAAATAGAACCAATTTATTTTATCCATTTGTTTTAGGCTAAAATCACCTGACACATTCTTACAAATTTTATTTAAAAGTTTATACCTGCACAACTCTTTCGTTTTGATGGTGAAATATCAAAAATATCATTCGTCGTTACTGTTTGAGTTCTATTTGATTTGTTGCAAGTGGAACTCGGCTGTGCATCTAAAAATATGAAACATAATTTCAATTTGTGTATTGTGCAGGGTGATTCTGGGACGCCGGACCCTCCCTTAACTTTTTATTATAAGAAATAGACAAATTTTCTTCATATGGAAGTTTTAGTATATTAAATATGCTATTTTATGATACATACAGAAATTTTTATAAAGGATTACATGATACGACTATCAACTTTTATTTTTTAAATGGGAACCTAGAATTATTTTATTAAAATAAAAACCGCCATTTTTTTCTCTTTTCAACGATGTATTAGTTGTCATAAATGTATATAAAAAAATCGAGATAAATAAGATAATTGAGAAATGTCAGAATTTGTTTTTATTCAACTATTCTAGGTGACTATGCGAAATTAAACAAAATGTAGAGAGCCATTTTCCGCACATTTTAAAACTCCTATGTTACGTCTTTCTGTGCACATCCTGTATAAAAAAATAGCTGTTTGTGCAACAAAAAGATTTTGACTTTGACATTTTACTTTTTTGTACTCAAGCGAAAAAATACAACTTTTTCTAACTCGTATGAATTTGAAAATTAAATTTATTTCATGTTTACAAAAGTGATTTCAGTCCGAAAAGTGAGACTTCACAGTACTAGTACTATAATATTACGGTGCTGTTATCGTAAAGTTGCTAGGTAACTAACAGTTTTTGATGTTCAATTATAATAATTTTAAAATAAAATTAAAATAATGTACTTGGTGATGCGATTTTATCCTAATAACGGGATTTTATCAGTATAAAATTGTGCTTATTGTTTTAATTTTCAAATGTTTTACATAATAATTGATTGAAAATAGATCAAGGGCAATTATTACTAATATCACTGTGCGAAGTTTTTTTTTCATTCATTTTCATAAAAACATGTGTGCAGAATAGGTACTTTCGCGCTCTAGTGCACAAAATATTATTTCGCGCATACAGCTATGGGCAACATATATTGTTGATATTTTTTAACAGTTTCTTTTGTTTTTTCTGTTGTATATATTTTTTGCATAGCTCCGTTTAGTCTGACGTCACCATGGTCCCAAACAATCGGTTGTCATGGTGATACAAGCTCTGTTGAAGACAATGTAATCTGTATTATTATCTGTTAGTTGTTAGAAAAATAAATATATTTATTTGAAATATGGCTCAAAGTTAGTTTTAAAATTTTAATCAGTTATCAACTATTTATTACACTGACGAGTTAAAATTTAATAACAAGTGTATACTGGTAGTAACAGATCAAAACATGTCACAAATTGCAAAAGTATTTTGCGGGTAAAATCGAAAGTATAATATTTGCTCAACTAGAGGCGCTATGTTCGATTCGTATATGTTGCTAGGCAACGTGAATTGTTTGGAATCACTGTGACGTCACTATTAATAGTCTATAGTAGTCTTTTTTAACGAAAAATCGTTTAAAAAGTGATACTTTTTTCAACTATTTTCAAAATAGACAAAAATAATAAATATAATATATCATTGGTTTAAGTACACATTTTTCATTATTATTTATTTATCTCCTCGGAGTTCATTAAAAATTGAATAAAATGCTAACGAAATTTTGACATCTTTAAAAATAATAAAATTAATGAAAACGCGTAATGCTTTATTTACTAGTTGTACATATAAGTATTTTCTGAAAGGCGTCTTTTTTAACAAAACATCTTATAGGAAGTGACACTTTTCAACTATTTAAAAATTCACAAAAAAAGAGTAAATAATACATTCTCATTCGATAAATTTTCACGAATTCGCCGTCATTTATCAATCAAATGAGTGAAAAAAAAATTACTTTCATCGATGGATCAACTATAATCTCATCCATTCAATTAACAATGTATCCTGCTTAAATTTTTTTGTAAAATCAAACCAATGAAATGAGTATTTACTTTTCACAATTTTTTCGTAGTTGTAAAATGCATCATTTTCTAAATATTTTTTTTGTTAAAAAAAAAGACGTTCAAGATCAATATGCAAAGTAATAATATCTGCGTAAAATCAATCAATATCAATTCACATTTTATTTTTATAATGGAATGAAATTACATATATGTATAAACTTTTTTTTGCATATTGAACATTCGTTTAATACCTGTGTGGATTATTTTATGTTCTATTAAATCACTTTCATACACAAACTTTTTTTTACATATTAAACATTCATAGTTTTTAATGTGTATTTGTTTATGTTGATTTAAAATTCTTTTATGCATAAACTTCCTTTTACAAATAGCACATTGAAACTTTTTAATTTTTTTAATTTTATTTCCTGTGTCTTGACTTGCTTCTGGAACAGCGGAATTATTTTCACAACTAGAATATTTGTCTTTATCTATAATATCTTCATTACTCGACGTAGAATCTCTTGAAATTGAATCATATTT
Source organism: Pterostichus niger (assembly GCA_947425015.1). Lineage (NCBI taxonomy): Eukaryota > Metazoa > Arthropoda > Insecta > Coleoptera > Carabidae > Pterostichus > Pterostichus niger. Next base: position 18,859,835 of record OX380346.1, on the reverse strand, counting down.
TATACTGTTAAGAAAATTATCATAAAATTCACTATCAGCATTGTCTTCAGATGTTATAAATTCTTCTTTTACAATTATTTCATCAGTACACTGTATTTCACTTTTAAAAACTGTTCCTGAAAGACACGTTCTATTATCTTTCTTGTCTGTAGTTCGCAGCTCAATTCCTTCGGTTAGCAATGTCTGATCAATGCTCTCGACTTGCAGTTTATTATGGTATTTTATATCAGTTAGTTTTACTGATAAATGATTATACGGTTCATCTGTAAATGTTAAAGTTTGGAAGTAACTCTTTAGATATATGTTACTTTGTAAACAATTTTTTTTGAACTTATAAAAACATTTTAATTTGCTTGTACATTTGTCGCATATGTATTTTGGGATTTGTCTAGAAGAGTCAACCTGTAAATTAAAAGATTTTGTACAAATGTTATCATAGCTTTAAGGTTATGATTACTTACAATTTCAGGTAAACAATAATTTAGTTCCTTTTGAATTACTAATCCTTTATTGTCTTCAATTAAAAGAAGTTTAAGATTTTTAAAAGTATTAAGGCATAGAAAACAAAACTTTGATATGAAAAACATTGTATAAAATAAACAACAAATATTAAGACACAGTGTTACCAATCATAGAATAGAAATATTGTATATTTTCTCATTGTTGCCAGCTATAGTTGGAATAAATAGTACTTTTACGTTAAATTTATTATATATTTATTTGATTGTGAAATAGTTGGGCTAAATCCAATAAAGCCTAGCAAATGCTAAAAAAAATTGTGTCGAAATCATCAGTACATCAAACAATATATAAATGTTGAAACAGCCTGTATCATGGAGATTGTGTGGAGTTCACCTTCAAAAACAAGCGCAGAAGGATACTCCCTTCCTTTCTTATCTTTCCCTTTCTTCCTCATCTTTTTTTCTTCATTTTCAGTTTTTACTATACATTGTCTAACTGCAATTGTGTTAAATGTATTTTCAAACAAGCGCAGGCGATGCTACCTTCATTTCTTTATAGATTCGTTGTTAGAGAAATGGGCGTAAGTGAAGATTTACTAAACAGGTGTACAGGAGCGAATGGATGGATGTGAATGAAGGTTTGTTGCGTGATGATGGTTTTTGGTTGTGAGGAAGGAAAGGGTTCGTATGGAGAAAGTGTTAATGTGGTCGAAACGAATATCGTGTGTCAGGATGAGAATGTTGACGTGAACTGATTTTTTTTTATGAATCTTTTAGTGGATGCTCTATGAATGTTTCAGGGGTTCGTGCTACCCCATTTAATGGGATATAGCGTGATGTTATGTATGTATGTATATATAAAAATTTATAAATATTTATCTTGAGTAGAATTTTCCGTGCATCTTGCTTCAAGTACTATTTATTAGATTGGCAACACTAGATCAAGACTTAATTACATTTTCCTTTTTCATTTATAAATGAAAAATATAGAAGGGTATTATTTCAAATTAGGATTTATTTTGTCAAAAATCCTTGGCCAAAGAGATTTTTTTTTGTTATAATTGTGATTTTTTAATATCATTTAAAGATTTTTACTTCAAAATGTTTGGCAACCCTGTTTATGTGGTTGGCAACACTACATAAAGACAAAATAACATTTTTGCTGTTTGTTTCCCATTTATGAATGAATAATAATATATTTCGGATTTATTTTGTCATTAAAATATGTATGGTTCGAACAAAACTTGCTTCGCCTGTTTGACAGATAATAAGGACATAGCGTTTCACAATGTGAAAATAGAAAATGAAATATTTACACAAGTTATATATGCCCTACCAGAACTAGTAAGTTGAAAATAATTTATTTTCGGTTAATGTCAGTATACTTTTATATCAATCTTAACCTCTAAGAATAACTGTTCTTCATATCAATTGTTTTCATAAGTTTCTATAAATTTATAACTTGACAGCTTGGCTGTCACATCTAAAACTCTGTCGATAACGTTTTGGTCTGTTATTATTATTTCTAGAATTTTTATGTACATTTGACAGCTATATTTTGTCTAATATACTAGTGTGAATTCATATGCATGTCTCTACTCAGCGCAAGTGCAAGGAGGCGGCGCTTATTGCTACGTTCACAAGGAAAGTGTATAAACTTATTTTTTGAAGTAAATCGAAAATTTTTCAGTAATATTTTAATATTCTTTAATTACAAACACAACAATGATTTTGAATATTCTACATTGCCCTTCATAATACGGGTTGGTCCATTTAAAGTGTTTTTTGCAAATATTTCGAAAACAAAACATTTTACGCAGAAATAATCTGAGGGAAAAATAATCGAATAGAAGGGAGCTATAATTCTGTGGCCCTGTTGTCGCTATAACAAGATCAACTATTTTTTTTTTAAATGGGAACCCCTATTTTTGATTGAAGGTTCAGATTCCTTGTCAAAAAATGAGTTAAGTAAATTCTACTAATTTTTTTACAAGGAAGAGTTCAGTGGTTCTCAAACTTTCTGTTATCACGAAACTTTTTTGATTTTTGATTTTTAGCGGAACAGAAATTACTCAATTAGAAAATGAATAAACTAGAATAATAATTTTAAATATTACAAACTATATATATATATATATATATATATATATTGTGACGAGTTATGGCGGACTCGTCGACAAAATGTTGGCGTGAGGTTGCTCGGGCGCCAACGGTCGGATAGCGGTTTCGGAGACAATAGGGTTTTCAAAAAGAAACACAAAGTTGGTAAAAAAATGACGAATTGAGTCTTTATTGAGCACTGGTGTCACTACAGAAATGTCGTTGATTAACGGCAGGTGTAGGATATACTGAGGCGGGATCGGGGAATATAGAGGTGACGTTTTTGGGAAAACGACGCCGGGCGTCGGGACGCCGGTATGTCCGGAGCGACGGTCGGGGCCCGCGGTGTAGGCCTGCGGGTTCGGAAACGGCGAAATCGCGGGTTGGTCACAAATCGACGCCGGGCGTCGCGGGGGTGGGGTTCCCGTAATAGCGGCTGGTCGACTCGTAATGATCGCGATGAGTGGTTTTTCACTTTTCCGGAAAATCGACGCCGGGCGTCGCGACGATGGGGTTCTCTGGACGACGGCTGGTGTGTCGGAAACGATTCCGCGACGCGTCTCGCGAAATTCGACGTGGTGAACTCCGGCCGTACACGCAAAACTCCTCACCGTAACGTCTCGGATTCGCTCACGACAGACGCCAAAGTGATTTGTCCGGTAGTCGCACAAAAGTTCCTAAAACGGAAGGTGGCACGCGACGAAGTCGCGAAGTTCCTAAAACGGAAGGTGGCACGCGACGAAGTCGCGAAGTTACGGTGTGAACTCCGGCCGTACACGCAAAACGCCTCACTGTAACGTCTCGGATTCGCTCACGACAGACGCCAAAGTGATTTGTCCGGTAGTCGCACAAAAGTTCCTAAAACGGAAGGTGGCACGCGACGAAATCGCGAAATTACGGTTACGCAAACGGCCCACAGCAACGTCTCGGATTGCTCACGACAGACGCCAATGTGGGTGGTTCGGTGATCGCACAAGAGTTCCAAACGGAAGGTGGCACGAGACCTCGAGGAAGCACAGTACGGTACGGTAAATAAACAGGAGTGCTTTTCTTACCTAGAAGTCTGAGTGGCCTGGTGACTGGAAGACGGTAGCAGAGATGTCGATAAATTCACAGGTGAAATCTGACTGTCTTGGCTGTCTCGGCAGCGCGGTTTATATACTGTTTTGTTAATTAAACGAGTCCTAGGGTGTCAAAGTTAGTCCGTCCTATGTTAACATATAGGGCGGATTGGTTATAAACGGAAACTGGACTACCCGGTCCGTGATCTAGTTTAAATAGCAATTTTCGGATGCGCGTCTTACTTGTGAACCTGGTGTTGTTTTTTCGCGTCTCTCAGGTGTTGCGTTCGCGAGATACAGACGTTTTCGCGATCGTGATCTACATAACACTATTTGTGACGAGCACACTTCGTCACAATATATATATATATATATATATATATATATATATATATATATATATATATATATATATATATATATATATATAAATAAATAAAAGTATCTCATGCCTTTTACCCATTACTGGGTGTGGCACTCTTTCTTTGCAGATCTCGGTAAATGATATATTTTTTCGTGTGTATTGCGGTTAACAGCCGTCAAATCACGGCCCCCAAAGATATTAGTGGAGGGGAGCCACAGGGGTAGATTTTAAATTGGTGAAAATTATTTGTTGGCTGTGGGTATCGAACCAGGGTTCTCAAGATCTACAGGCCAACTCGATACCACTGAGCCACCTACCCCATACAAACTATACCGGGTGTAACACGAAAAGTGAAACATAGGCGTTTAACATGGCAAATCAGTTTTTCCGTGCGCATTGCTTCCCTAATTATTTTAGGAAAAAATGTTTCAAATAAATGTTGTAAAGCATAAAATTCTACATCCGAATCAATAAACATAATTCATTTTGACTACTTCATAACTGCAGAAATTTAATTTGAAAATTCACGTAATTTCAATTTAATAGTAATAGCCATGGAATTAAAAACAAGAGATGAACAAATGCGTAACGTTTTATACGTCAAATTATTAGTATTTATTTTGACAAACTGTGATATTAAATCAATATTAGGGTTTATTATTATCAAAAATGAATAATTATTCAGATGAAAAAAAGTTGCAAATAATTAAATGGCATTATTCTGGCTATAGTTTACGACTAATTCGTGATTATATTAGCGCGATTTGGCAGCATCATGATATTCCTAGTACGGCAACTATTCAGAGGTTTATAGTAAAGTTTGAAAAGACAGGAACACTAAATTCCAAGAAAGAAATAAATGAAAGAATTTATAACAATGAAGAAAATATTCTTGCTTTAATAGAACTGGAGCCAACAATGAGTGTGCGGGAAATTTCCAGAGAACTAAATATAAATTTTATGACAGTGCATAGAATTCTCAAAAAACATAAATACATTCCTTTTAAATTTCAAAACCACCAAAATATTTTGGAACGGGATTTTGAACTGCGTGCCTCATTCTGTGAAATAATGATGGAGAAATCAAATTGTAATAGAGAATTTTTAAGTAGTATTTTATTCACAGATTAATGCACATTTACCATGAATGGCGAACCAAACTGTCATAATTATCGGTACTGGTCACAAAATAATCCACATAATATTGTAGAATCGACGACACAATATCGTCATTCTGTCAATGTGTGGGCAGGAATTTTTGGTGATAAAATCATTGGCCCATTCTTCATCCAACGAATAAATTCAGCATCATATTTGAATTTATTAATTAATGCTGTTGGACCACAAATTGTTGAAACAAACAAAGAAAATGTGTGGTTCCAGCATGATGGCTGCCCTGCACATAGCACTAGAGAAGTTGTAGAATATCTAAACCATGTATTTCCTGAAAGCTGGATAGGACGAAATGGACCAGTTAACTGGCCAGCACAGTCGCCAGATTTAAATCCGTGCGATTTTTTTTATGGGGCCATTTAAAATCTTATATTTATAAAAAAAGATACCAGAATTTAGAAGAACTTAAAAATGCTATATTACAAGAATACTTGAAAATAAATAATCGACTCAAAACGGTGGACTATTTGAACATCTAATTTAACAATTTAAGAATATTTAGTTTGTTGATGTTTTTATTGAACTTAATTTATGTTACATTAATTAATTTGTTAAATATTTAATAACAACCTACCTTAAATATTTTATCGAGTTTATTATTTTATTATTCTTAAATAATAAATCTAAAAAATATTTTGCTTTATTATTATTAAATTTTTATTTAGAAATAGTTATTTGTGTATTAAGAGCGTAAAGTGATCCTTTGTTATTCGAGCACGGTAATTGCAGCGCGAGCCGAAGGCGAGAGCTGCAATAGTGCAAGAGGAACAAAGACACTTTACGCTCGTGATACACACATAATTTTTTCTACGATTGCATCTTAAAATTATTTAAAAACGTATACGTATTGAAAATATATTCATTTTGATAACTGTCAATATGACAAGTTTCTGTTTTGTTTGTATCCCTGGTAACTATTGAAATAAGCGCATTTTTAATCTTTTTCGCGCGTTGCCATTGGAAACGCGCGTATTTAACGTCTTTTTCGCGCGTTGCCATTGGAGACGCGCAAAAAAGATATTTTTCGATTGTTCCACAGAAAACGTCAACTTTACGATGACAAATGAAAGCGCAATTGTCAACTTTTCATAGCAATCGTAGAAAAATAAATATTTAGTACGTAAAAATGATTTTGACAATTTATTCTGACATTGACGTATAAAACGTTACGCATTTGTTCATCTCTTGTTTTTAATTCCATGACTATTACTATTAAATTGAAATTACGTGAATTTTTAAATTTAATTTCTGCAGTTATGAAGTAGTCAAAATGAATTTTGTTTATTGATTCGGATGTAGTATTTTATGCTTTACAACATTTATTTGAAACATTTTTCCTAGGGAAGCAATGCGCACGGAAAAACTGATTTGCCATGTTAAACGCCTATGTTTCACTTTTCGTGTTACACCCGGTATATGACAAATGTAATTTACTTTTCGTCCTCGTGTCATGAATAAAAAATGTAACTATTATCTTAACGTATTTTATAGAACATTTTGTTCTTTTCAGACGATTTTACATCCGGAAAATCCTATACAAATTTGTTTTTTGTGTTATTCAAACCTTCGATGTTTTAACACTTTCAAGAAAAAGTGTTTGGAAAACTATAATCGCTTGAATAACCAATATATTAAACAAAAGCAAGAAGGCAACGATTACTTACAAACAAACAAAAATAATGATGAAGAGCTGATAAACCAAAAATGTGAAATTTCTTTAAATATTGAGAAGAATGAACTGTACCAGGGGGAAGCTTTCACTATCAAATTAAATAATGCAGATGGAAATGAAGATATATGGCAGCCATCGCAACATCAAGTTGTACTTAAAACTGTAGCAATAAATGACATCAATGTTAAATTCGAATTGAATTCAGAACAGGATCTAGAACTTAATTCCTTCAAATTATATATTGCAGAAAAAGTTCCAGATGCTTGGCTGTCATCGCAAGACCAAGATAACCTCAAAACTGTAGTAAATAACACCGATTTCAGAGACGAATTGGACGCAAAACAAGAACTGGAATTAAATATAAAAGAAGAAAATGAAGATGCATGGCAACCATTGGATGATCTTAAGACTATTCTACACCACACCATCGAAATTAAGGAAGAATCACTTGCCTCTGAAGGCAGCTCAGACCAAGAACTTGATCAACAACCTATACAGTATGAATCGGTATCGAAAGTTGAAGAAGATAACGATTCAAATGATGTCTTGGATAAGAAAGAAACTTATTTCAATAACAGAAAAGACAGTCAAAAGTTTCAATGTCCATTATGTAATGAAGTGATATCAGATAAATTAACGTTTAGTAATCATGCGCACATTCATATCAAAAGCTTACAGGATTTGGAATGTCCAGTCTGCAATTACAAATTTATAAGAAATAGAAATATGACACTTCATTTCGATATTAAAGAATTTGAATGCACAATTTGTAGTCAAAAGTTTAGAAGAAATTCTGATTTAAATGATCATATGTTACATCATATAGATGTGGAGAATTTTGAATGTGCAGTTTGTAATAAAAAATGTATGAAAAAGTGTCATCTGGACAGACATATACAAATTCATGTAGGTATTAGAAATTTAGAATGCGGAATTTGCAAACAAAAATTCATTCGAAAAGGTAATTGGAGAAAACATAAAAATCGTCATTTAAGTGTTGACGATTATAAATGTTCAATTTGTAATAAAAAGTATATGTATAAATATGCTCTATTTCGTAATATGAAAGTACATGAAGATAAAAATAAACAAAAGTATATTACAATTAAGAATCTCTTAAGTAGTCATATAAAAAAAACACACCAAAATTAATTGTGACATTTGCAAAAAAGAATATAGATATAGCTCCTGTTTGATAGTACATATGGAATCTCATTTAAAGATTAACGATTAACGAAGAGTTAAACGCTAGTTGTGGTTTAAGTAAACACATTGGAGTACAGAGAACTAAAACCTAATTTAAATTACTCGTATTATAATAGAAAAATAGAAATAATATGTTAGGAGTTTTTGAAACATGCTGGCGGCGACCTACAACAACTTTGGCGCTACACGACTACCAAAATTATGTAACACGTTTAATAAGCATAGTTTTGACAGATTGCACAAGTGCGAACTACGAAAATATTTGAGAAATCCATGTTTATACCACGGAATACTGCCAGAAACGAAATTTGTCAACGCCTTTCATGTTTCGCTTGCTAAATCAAAGTCTTTGGACATTTAAATTTGTCGTTCAGCCTTGGCGGGAAATTTAAAAATGTGTAATAAAGTTACCTATAATTCAAAGGAATTTTAAGGAATGTGTATACTAATTAATAAATATTCAATAATGAACAGAAAAATACTTGTTATATTTAACACTGCACTTGTTATATTACACTAAAGAAGTAATTAAACTAACACACTTTATACAACTTATCGAGAATCGAACAAATCGAAAAAAAAAATTAAGTAACAACCAGACTAAGTAAATGTTCATTTCAATATGATTTGAATTTGAAAATTCATTCGACTTTAGAGACATCACGTGGTCGATTTTTATTTCCTTGTACGAACTAAATGAAGTATTGTAATCGCGAAAATTTTCGGTTCTCAGATTTCAGCAGAAATACGCATTTTCATCATCCCTGAATATATTTTGACTAATTTCGTCGTGACGTCTGTACGTACGTATATATCTCGCATAACTCAAAAACGGTAAGCCGTAGAAAGTTGAAATTTTTTATTTAGGACTGTTATAACATCTAGTTGTGCACCTACCTATTTGGTCATTATATAATTTCCGGAAGTGTTATTTTACTTGAAGCCTATAATAGATTTTCATGAAAAATTATATTAAAATATAATCCAAAACTTTTCAAATTTGGTATATAAGACTACTATATCAATATAAATAACATATTAGATTTTGGTTAAAATGGACTAATCGGAAGAGATACATCACATGAAGCTGTTAACAGTTTTTTTTTTTTGAAAAAAAATTTTTTTTGTAAATAAATGTTGCAAATAAAAGTTTTAGAGAATTAAATTCTGCGTCTAGCGCATTAAGAATTATTAAATTAGCTTTCTGCATAAGCGAGATATGTAAATTTAAAAATTATATATTTTTTGTTTTTTTTTATAATTACGTATGCTATGGATTAGAACAAAAAATAAAAATTTAATGTTACATATGTGCAATTAAAGAGTATCTATAGTTTAATAATTTATTAATGTGTAATAAGGTGAGGAATATTTACATTATTTAATTTAATAATTGAAGGGTATTTTATGGAAACTAGCTTTGTATATAAATAAGGAAATCAAAATTAACAATACTTGTATGCATATACATCAAAATACATAATTTTCTATTTATCTTAGGACTTATTTTCAAATTTCTAAGCTATATATTATAAGATAAAATAATCTAAATCTTATAAAGAATTTCATTAAATATTTGTATAAGGATAAATAATACAATTTCCAACGGCTTTCTCACATATATAATATGTTCCCATAATTATTTTCAACAACATACAAAAACCAAACAAAAATGTCTAACTACAATAATGTATTGTCATTGACCAATCACGTACGACATTTCCAACGAAGTCTGAAAGAAGAAACGAAACATCGCGATAATAGCCGATTGGCCCTTTAAATTTGTTTTAACGTCATTTTCTCTAATTTTAGGTTACTCTTTCTGACATCCGCTTCTGGTGGTATTCTGTGTTATACTTTCCTGAGTTCGAATCTCACTCAAGTTAAAAATTATATGAACTACTACACTGCGGCTCGGTGAGTGCGGACCCTGTACTGTAATTGTGATTAAGTTCCTGTTATACAGCGTAACATAAATAAATAAATATACACATGTTTAAACTTGTTAATTATTGTGGTTATGTTTATGTGCCGTGTTTATTTGATATACGTAAAATAAAATAAATATATCATCTTTCCTTTTACCCATTATTGGATGTGGCACTCTCCCAGAGCAGATCTCGGTAAGTGATGTATTTTTTCACATGAAGTTCAGTTACCAGCCGTCAAATTACGGCCCCTAAAGACTTTAGTGTTGGAGGAGCCACACGGGTAGATTTCTAGATTTATATTGGTGAAAATTGTTTCTGTTTGTCGGCTGTGGGATCGAAACAGTCCGACTCGATACCACTGAGCCACGTACCCCATAGAATACAAATAATAATTGTTCTATTTATATTAAATTTTATTTGAATTTGCAGATTTTTGGAAAAAGTTGGAGTTTTTACAAACAAAATTGAGATATTTTATTGTTCGTTGGCAATACTGGATCGTTTTGTGAAACGGTAGAAATATCGCTTTGATCAGCAATCGGGTGGAGCTCCCATTAGACAAGCTAGCATCGAAATAACTTGTTTGAAAGATTAAATCACACGTGTGTTATTGTTTTCTGTATTTTTGGCACTATTATTTTGTGTTCATTTTTATTTAATCCATAAGAAATGCATAAGAGCATTACTTGTTTCGCTTGTTTAACTGTGAGTGCTAGTCATTTGAGGACAGTGTTTTACAACATACATTCACATAATAAAATATTGGCAGCCGTTCAATATGGTCTACCAGAAGTTGTAAGTTGATAACAGATACGATATACTTGTTTGTTTTCAGTTAGTATAAGCATAGCTTTCTGTAATTAATCTTAATCCTTCATATTACCAGTTACGTGTATTAAAGTTTGGTTTTCAATTATCAAGCTCCAAGAATAATGAATGCAATTTCAATTATAGCCCTATCGTTACAATAAATAATCACATTGTTGATATTTACAGATTCAAATATTTCCATATAAATTTTTTATTTATCCTAACAACAAGAAAATTACTAAGTGTTATATGACATACCCCCTCCTCCATATAAAATAAATAATCCTACTTTTTTTTTCAGTCGACTTCGAACTCGAATTACGTTTTACAAATTTGTTCTTCGTGTTACACAAACCTTAAATGTTTTAACAAGTTTAAGAAAAAATGTTTGGAGAATTACAATCAATTGATTAGCCAATTTAAACCAAAGCAAGTAACCAGTCGCACCCAGGACCAGCGCGAGAACTTGGAAACAAATAAAAAAAAGAAACTCGTAAGCCATAAAAGCAATGTTCATATAAATGTAGAAGATCAAGATGATGATGCATTGATGTCATGGGAAGAACAACATGACCAGGAAAATGAGATAGATGATACCATCGAAGTCAAGGAAGAATCACTGTCATCTGAAACCAATACAAATCAAGGACTTTACCAACAACTTGTGAAGAACGAGTTAGTATCGGATGATGAACAAGATGGCGGATCAAGTATTAGTAGTGCGGCTAACAATACATCTGATGATACGGATGGAAATAGCTCGAATATCGAGGCAGACATAGAAGAGGTTAAATGTATAATGTGCAATAAAACTTTTTCAAATGAATTGATATATAATACACATGCGAATAAACATATAGAAAGCGTAGAGAATTTGAATTGTCCAATTTGTAAAAAAACATTTAGTAGAAGGTCTCTGCTTAAGCCACATGTAAGAACTCATTTCGGTATTAAGATTTTTGAATGCGAAATTTGCAAAAGAAAATTTGGTCAAAATTCTTATTTGGCACGACATAAGACCAGGCATCATTCAGATTACAACTGTTCGATTTGCAAGAAAAAGTTTACATTAAAAGCTGATTTATTTAGACACACGAAATTGCACAAAAATCATTAAAGAATTGTTCATCGATGGTTAGTCAAAGTTAAAGTTTTAGTTTTGTCACTGTCCGACAGGGCGGTAAATAAATTATTAAAGTGTTTATATAGGTTATCTACAATATTTTTATACAACCATTAAAAATATAATTAGAAAAATATTAAATTTTTAGGTTTAACATTTACTCGAAATTGATTAAAGAATTTTATGTATTCATGGATACAATATACATTTTACGCACTAGTTCGTAAAGATATATAAAGTACTTTATGTACAGTTATATAAAAAAGGTTTGTTAGTTTGTTAGCAACAATTTTTCTATTTAAACTAATGTGGTCCTTCATTATAGTGATAAAATGATAAATTAATCATTTATATTAAAACTAAAACCATAAACTTTGTACCAGAGATGATAAAAGTTTTTAAGGTTAGTTTTTAAGATAGTTGTGTTTCTAATGTTGTTTAGCATTCCGATATTTCTTTGACCTTTCTCATCTATTCTATTTATGATCGGGTTTACCAACAAAACTTGGTTTAATAAAAACAAATTGAAGTTACATGTCTTATTAAATATTGCTGTCAAACATTGTATATGCTATTATATTTTTAAGCCAAGTTTTAACTATACGTTTTGTTGATGCAATTGTCCATCAGAATATTTTTAACTTTTATGTTTTCGTTTAAAAAAATTGTATATAATATTATATAGTCCATTCTGAGAGAGATTAAAATATAGGATATATTTGATTCTGATTGACTGCTGACGTCAAAATGAAGCCATGTTCACAAACATGTGATGTGTTTCATATTTTTATTTTTATAAACGTTAGTAGATAAAAATTTAAAAGTGTCACAAAATGATTCTAGTAGATATTAAAATATCTACTAGATTCATTTTGTTCTAAAGAACATGTAACTAAATTGTACATTATGTTTATTTAGTGAAAAATTAGTTATCATTATCACAAGTTTTATGTAAACATTTTGACATTTGGTCAGCCAAGCTCTATTACTATTTCTGTAAATCTGTTATTTTTTAGAAATATTAATTTGCATTTTGTTTTGAATGTACGGACAACAAAGACACAACAGGGAAATGTCCGGTGGGTTTTGCTATATTTTAAATACACTTATTTTTACGTTTTACTAAGAATAGTTTGTATAATGGTAGGAATATATTGTTGTGTGTTAATATTTTCAATGCATTAAATAATCATATCTTGAAACTTGTTATAGGTAGTTCTAGTTCTTCATAAATGTATTTCTTTTCCTGTTTATCATTCCAGTGTCGAACATTGAGTACTATTATAATTTAATATTAGTTATTTTCAAAAATGAATTACTTGAACAGCATTTGTTTTATATTTAAATATAGTATTTCACAGACATAGTAACTAATATATTTACTCTATTTAAATTTGTAAGTAGAATTACACTTATAATAGTTTATTTATTAATAAAGTTAGTAAACTATATTAATAATTCTTATTGTAATTTTAAGTAAAACATTTGTAATTAAATGGAATCAGCTATTTTCGCTTCTCCATTAATGGTTATCAACAATAAATTTAGTTTTTACTGATTTTTCGAATATGATTTATTTTTAAGTAATTCACTGAAGTTTTGTATTATTTATACATTGTTTTAATGTTATTAACTTTGATACAATATTTTAGACTTTGCTGCAAATCTATAAACAAATAATATTCAAATCTGTTCGGTGAGAGGTTACAATATGGTAATATAAAACGTATTTTATTCTGATTCTGATTGACTAAACGTCAAAATGAAGACATATTTACATAGGATAAAAATTTGTATAGTTACAGTGCTAAACAGAACGCACCCGTCATTGTCGAAGAGCTCATCGGAGAAACAAACGTATCTCATTTCACTCGTATCTTTTGTGTCTTATTTCACGTTAGCGTATTTTTGCATTTTATTTTTTCTTTGTCAACTTTAGAAGCTTTTATTGTTTGTCGAAGACGAGTGCGTTCTGTTGTTTCATCGATGCTATTCGACCAGTGTGCCATAGGCATTATACAAATGACATCACACCGGGATGAGATGGAAGGAACCAAAAGGACAAGATATCTCTCATTTAGCAAAATAGTTATATATGTCTTAATTAATTTTATTTATTAATATTAACGAATACGATTTAGAGAACAAAACAAAAAATGACACAATTAAATAGACACATAACAACATAACCAAACATGGAATAGGTTAACATCATATGAAATAACATAACAAATTTTTAAAAATTACAGAAAGTGTTCAAAATAAGTGCCTTGAACTCGTATGCATGTTATTATTAATAAATAAAATTAATTAAGACAAATAAGGTATGACTTTTCAATAAAACTCTTGTTTTCCGAAAGTATCTTGATTACAAAAATTTAAAAATTTCGTGTTATTTATAGAACTTCAACCTCTTGTATTTTGGTAACTAGAAGGAATAGGACTTATGTTCATATGACATTGATTTATTATTTATTTATTTTACATGTTAGTTCTATGTTCCGGTGTCGCGGTCACCAGCATGTTATATTTGTCACACAATACTTCACTTTCAATGTTTAAATGATTATATCAAAATATTGACTTTCCGGACCAAGTAGTAAATTGCAAACAAAAGTAATTATTGTGTACAACTGATAAAACATGAAAATTACATTAATTTAAATTTTAAAGAGATTAAAGATACATTGATGTTATTGGAAGAACAACATGCCCAGGTAACTGAACTATTTAGAAATTCGGGAGACTGTCACGAAGACATGAACTCTGATGTTTTCGAGGAGTGGATGAGAAAAATCTTGCCCACATTAAAGGAAAATTGTGTTATAGTTATGGACAATGCCCCATATCACTCTGCTAAAACAGAAAAAGTTCCTACAACAGCATGGAAAAAATGTGATATAAAGTCATATTTAGTTAGAAAAGAAGTAAAATGTACTGACGAACTTTTAAAAGTGGAATTATTGGATTTGGCTAAACAATACATTATGTGTGATCCTGTTCCATACAAAGTGGACGATATGATAAACCCTATCGAGCTGGTTTGGCCTCAAGTCCAGGGTTATGTATCTGCGAATAACAAGATATTTAAATTAGCAGATGTTAAAACACTTTTCGCCGAAGGCTTGGCACAAGTAAATGCAGAGAAATGGTCCAGCTGTATGGATCACGTAATAAAAGAAGAAGGAGAGTTGTATGTTTTGGACAATATTGAAGAAGATATGCAAATGCAATTTGTTGTAAATACTAAGTGGAGAACTCACTGATGATTCCGAATAAAATATACATTATTTTTTCATGTTTGTTTTGTGTGTGTGTGTGTGTGTATAGTTTTGTATGAATAATAAAATCTGTTACCATTTCAGTAATTATATTGATTAATTTTTTTGTATATTTATTATTGTTATTGTAATGTTTTGATGTTGCTATAATTTATAATACTAAATTTAAATTTATTTGAAAATACAATTGTTATTATTATTAAACTTTTTTGAAGGTCAATACATTCATTTAAATGACTGTTCATTTTATTATACGTATTTTATTTCCTAATTAACAATAATAGCAACTTCATGCATTTAAATGATTATTATTTTATGGGGTAGGTAGCTCAGTAGTATCGAGTCGGCCTGTGGATCTTGAGAACCCTAGATCAATCTCCACAGCCGACAAACAATTTTCACCAATTTAAATCTACCCCTGTGGCTCCCCGACCACTAACATCTTTGGGGGCCGTGATTTTACGGCTGGTAACCGCACTTCACACGAAAAAATATATCACTTACCGAGATCTGCTTACGGCAGAATGCCACACCCAGTAATGGGTAAAAGGCGTGATGATATATTTATTTATTTATATTATTTTTTTAAATAATTAATTTTGAGATTTAAATTTAGCGCACAATTTTATTTATTGTGTTGTGTAAACCGCGCCCGCAGCGCCATCTACTGCGTTCTTAAAAAAAATGGTCTATATTTTAATATTAACATGGCTGATGAACCAAGTACATCAAAAGGTGCTACGAAAAATCCTAGTGGGAAAATTCTAAAAAGTGGACAGAGGTTAATGGCTCACAACATTTATTTAAAGTACAAAGAAAACGGTCTTTCAAAAACCCAGGCCGTAGTTAAGAGTGCTGCAGAGGTTGGAATTGGCAAGGGTTCGATGTGGAAGATTGTGGGTGACATGGAAACTGCTGGGATAGTTGAATCGCCCTCAAAGAAGAGATCTCGTGGCGACATTTTTTCCAAACTAACGGAAGATGAGAAAAAAGCAGTGAAGCACATTGTACATGCTTTTTTTTACCGTAATCATATACCCACTTTGGACAAAGTTTTACATGTAAGTTGTTTTTATTGTTTTTTTTATCTCATATACTATTTTTGGCTACACAAATATTAATACATATAACTTCTTTCATAGGCTGTAGAAGAGAACGATTTGATTCCAAGTATGTCCCGTTCATCATTGTTCAAAGTTTTGAAGAATTTGGGATTCGTATGGGAGAAACGAGGTAGGAATAGCATGTTAGTCGTAAGAGGAGACATAATATTTTACTCAAATAAAGAAATTTTGGCAGGAAGGACTCATCATATATTATCTGGACAAGGCGATAACATTGATATAAAAAAAGAATTTGTTGCGCCTGAAGACAGCGCAGATCAAAAATTCTATCAGCAACTTGTGAAGAATGAATTTGTATCTGATGATGAACAAGATGGCGGTTTAAGCAATAGTAGTGAAGATAACAAAGTATTAGACAAGGATGAAACAAATTCCAATACTAACAACCAACACAAACAATAAAAAATAATAAAAATACGCAGGAATCCAGTCAGAAATTATACGGTTTTTTTACTGAGCCAACGTTTCGTTGTCAAACGCAACTTCATCAGGGCATAGCAAAAAGTATGTGTAAATAGCAAAATTTGCTCGTTACCTGACTTGTTTGTAGGACATAATATTTAAAATAACTTTTTCACTGTTTTTCAACTGTTTGATGAGGCTTTCGGCGTTATTTTGTTTGTTATTTTTTACTATTGACTACATCTTTTTGGATGTTCTGTATTTTATTTTATCCTGTAACTATTTACACATACTTTTTGCTATGCCCTGATGAAGTTGCGTTTGGCAACGAAACGTTGGTTCAGTAAAAAAAAAACCGTATAATTTCTGACTGGATTCCTGCGTATTTTTATTATTTTTCAATTCCTACCCACAGTCGCTTATTTACAAACCTTCCACAAACAATAAAGTTTTTTTATGTGTACTAAACAACAGTCTATTATGATTATGAGATTTCATTTAGATCTAACCTATGAATAAGGAAAAAAACTGCAAAGTATATTTGCACGTTTAATTTGCAGAAGAAAAATAAAGAATAAAGGGTTATCATTTGACGCAGCATTTGAAAATATATGTTGGTATAAAAGAGTTTGACGGTTCAATATGCAAGCAAAAATGTTTAGCAAATTGTCATTTGAAAGGATGTATGAAGGGACATGAAAATAATCATGTAAAAACTAAATTATGCATGTAGATATTTATTTTAGGTGTTGTCTGAAATTCAAAATATTTTTAACTAATATTTTACATGTATATAATATTGATAAATATTTTTTGTACTATCGTATAGAATAATAAAGGAATACGCAGTTGTGAGGATTATACTCGTAATACCGCATTATGTCGCTATTATTAAAGTTTAGGTATATACAAGATGTTAAGAAAATTTTATAAAACTGTAGGAATATACAGTTTTGAGTTGATGTTTTCAGTACGGTAAATAGTTCTCGTTAATGTTCGCGTCAGTGTCTACCTTTGCTAATCACGTTGTTATATTTGGATATTTACAAAAATTGTATATGTAAGTTAATCTAAGAAGAAAATGGTGAAATTAACTCCAGATTTAATACAAAACTCTATGCAATACATAAATCCAGTAAATGACAGGGAATTAGATTTAAGAGGTAAAGTTTTGGAGGTTAAGTATAAAAATGTTTTGGCTAATATTGCTTTTTTTGTAAATTAACTATTATTTATTTATTCTAGGATACAAAATTCCAGAAATAGAAAATTTGGGAGCTACTCTGGATCAATTTGATACAATAGATTTTTCTGATAATGATATTAGAAAATTGGATGGGTTTCCATATTTAAAACGATTAAAATGTCTATTATTAAACAACAACAGAATAGTGTAAGTATATAGAGTATTTTATTCATACATCTATTAGATTCTAAATTGATTTAAAACAACCATTTCTTGGCGCTATAATTTTTTGTGGGTTAAATTTAATTGTTCATCACTACTATTTAAATTTTTAAGAACTCTTTTTTTGATACATCACTTTGATTTAATAATTGAATTCGATCTAAAGTGAACGGCAAAATCATGATTGAAACAAGAAATTATTTTTATTATACTATATTTACAGACAAACAATCAATAATAAGTGTACGTAATTTAATAATAAATATTAAAATTAAATTTGATGCTAATTTCAATTCATATGGTTTATATCAAAATATTATTAAATTAATGTACAATAATGATTTTAGTAGTATTATGGCATCCAACATTTGGTCAGATTTCAATTTAATAATAAAAAAATGTTAAATTGACTAAAACAAATACTATCAATTGGACTGATTTCGATGTAATGTTTTGACATAAAACATACAGTTTGATAGCTGCAAATTTAATGTTTAAAATTATTTTCTTTCGTTATTTATTATTAATAAATATTAAATTATAAAATAAATATATCATCACGCCTTTTTATCTATTACGAAATTATATATTTATACGCGTTATGCAGTTACTAGCCGTCAAATCATGGGCCTAAAGATATTAGTGAAATTATGTACAAATAAAAATATTAGAAGCTCTTCGTCCAAAATCATCACAAGTTATTGGTCGACAGTAAAGAATATTTCTTATTTTTATTTATGTAAATTTTAAATATATAATTTAAGAAGTGTCATGTTTCATTTGTTCATTCATCAATTAGATATTTGCTTTGTTTACTGATAAAAAAGAACTTTATTGTCATTTTGCAACCACGAAAATAAATACCTATGTTAGATGAAAGGTTGAGTGTAAATAAACAAACTGAATTTTATAATATTTTAATTATATACTTAGTGCAATCGATTTCGAAACTATGTTCATCATCAGGCAACAGCGTCATGAACATAGTTTCGAAATCGATCGCACAAAGTATACCGGGTGTCTGTTTTAAAAGTGTACATAGGAGATTAACATGGGAAATCAGTTTTTTGCATGCTGTTGCTCGGTGTTCTACAGGACAACAAAGATTGTAGTGTCAATTGAAAGATATCATTTTTCTGAATCAAACGATGTAAAATACATTTCAATTTACTAGTCATTTGGTCCCGTAAATTAACATTTAAGTTTTGTAAATTCACAGATTTATTCAATTTTTAACGAAAATAAATATAGTTACCTATGACTGTTTTGTTTTGATTTCTTGCGAGCGATTTATTTGACGTTTCTGACGTTTTGACTTGACAATTTGTAAAATTTGGTTATTTACACTTATGACGAGCGTATTTTTATAATAAAAATGTATTATGGAGAAAATAGTTACTTAAGAGTGGGATATCAATTTTTTATTAAGTTTATGGATCGACCGATTCCAAGTGTAACCACAATTGCTAAATTAGTGGCAAAATTTAAAAAGATGGCAGTTGTATCCACGAAAAGTACACATGAGTTCGAAATCGCAATTTGGCAAGAACAGAAGAACGTGCGTTATTGGAAGAAAGCGTTCTAGGAATGATAAATGTAGATCCTTTGTGTAGCGCTAGATTTATTGCAAATAAATTGGGAGTACATCATAGCATCGTTTACAATATTTTGAAAAAAATCTTATTATTCCTACAAAATACAGTGTCATCAAGAATTTGTTCCATATGACGAAGAAAGTAGAAGAGTATTTTGCGAAGATATGCAAAACAGGGCTAAAGAAAGTTCAAAACACACGTTGTTGGGCTACCGCAAATTCAAGAATTAATATTTCAACAGAGACACTCCGACAGAAATACGTGGCAATCTAAATTCCACAAATTTGGGATTGTTGCAGAATTATATTGGTTCTGCAATAGAGGATGTTGCGCGCCCAAATCAAGAGGTCTGATTCCAACAAGATGGATGTCCAGCACACTATAATAGGAACGTCCTAGAATATTTGGATTTGATATTTTCTGGACGCTGGATTGGACGAGGAGGTGCTATTAACTGATCTGCTAGTTCTCCAGATCTTGCTCCATGTGACTATTTTTTTATGGGGTCACATAATAAGTCAAATTTACAAAAAAGGCATGAAGATATAAATTCCTTAAGATTTGCCATGGTTAATGGATGTCGTCGTATAACTGAACGGCAACTACTTAATGTGCGAACAACTTTTTATACTAGATTAGGTTATTGTCTTATTGAAAATGGTGGTGTTTTTGAATATTTATTATAATTATGTGTTAATGATTTTCTAATTAAAAAAAAACACATTTGTTGTTTGTTTGAGTACCTAAATTTTGTTGTGTAATATTTTAAAAACTTAAGTCTTAATAAATTAATATTATTTAAACAAAACTGTTTTTTGAAACTTTTATTTATTTAATAAAATTTGTATGCACCATATTTTACAAATTGTCAAGTCAAACTGTCAGAAACGTCAAATAATTCGCTCGCAAGAAATCAAAACAAAACAGTCATAGGTAACTATATTTATTTTCGTTAAAAATTGAATAAATATGTGAATTTACAAAACTTAAAAGTTAATTTACGGGATCAAATTACAAGTAAATTGAAATGTATTTTACATCGTTTGATTCAGAAAAATGATATCTTTCGATTTCCCATGTTAATCTCCTATGTACACTTTTAAAACAGACACCCGGTATAATTAATATATTATAAAATTCAGTTTGTTTATTTACACTCAACCTTTCATCTAACCTAAATTATCACAAACTGATATGGAGTCCTTCATTATGAAATACCTATGTTTATTATTAAAAACTCCTTGTAGTTCTTGCACTTTTGAAGTTGACGAATTTATGTATAATATTGATTTTATAGACGTATAGGTGAACATTTATATGAGCACATTCCGAACCTGGAGAGCTTAATTCTAACAGGCAACCAACTAGAAGAGCTTGCAGATATCGACTGCCTAGTTACGCTGGAGAGGTTAACCACACTGAGCCTGATGCACAATCCAGTGACAGCGAAACAACACTACCGCCTATACATCATCTTCCGGCTGCCACAGGTGCGCGTGCTGGATTTCCGCAAGGTGAAACAAAAGGAACGCGAGGAAGCGCGCTCGCTATTCAAGAGCAAGAAGGGCAAAGAGATGCAGCGGGAGCTGGCCAAACGCGCCAAGACGTTCGTGGTGGGCGATGCCGCACAGAGCGGGCCGTCCGAGCAGGAGCTGCGGCAGATTCGCGACGCCATCGCCAAGGCGGCGTCACTGGAGGAAGTTGAGAGGCTACAGATGCAGCTCCAGGCTGGCCATGTGCCCAACCAAAATGGACATGATTGTAAGAATATATCTACTTTGTTTGAATCGGTGTAAATGATCTGAAACGAAACGAATTATTTTATTAACCCCTAAAATAATTAATCAAAAATTTAATGGGTGTCTACTTTTTTTTCCGAACATAGGAAATTCATTGTTAAAATTTTGATTTAGCGATATCTCTTTACCTGTTAATTTTAGAACAAAATTGTACTGAAGAAAAATGTTCGGAATGAAAAATTGCATCCATAGAGTTTGTTGTTCAATTGTTCATTTGTTTCTTATATCCGAGTTAGAAGCAAAAGAAAATACACGCTTGAAAGCAATTATCAGAGTGCCATGAGAAATAAAACAATAATTTGTTTGTTGTGTCTGACATTATTTGACATATTAACCAGAATTGGAAGCTTACTCTAATTTAAATATTTATATATTTATTCGAGCATTTAATTTAATAATTTTTTCTACATAATCTAGACAAATAAATACCTAATTAAGTTATCTAATTTGTTTTATTTCTCATGGCACTCTGATAATTGCTTTAAAGCGTGTATTTTCTTTTGCTTCTAACTCGGACATAAGAAACAATTAAACAACAAACTTATACTCTATGAATGCAGTTTTTCATTCTGAACATTTTTCTTCAGTACAATTTTGTTCTAAAATTAATAGGTAAACAGATATCGCTAAATCAAAATTTTAACATTGAATTTTCTATGTTCGGAAAAAAAAAGTAGACACCCGGTATAACTAAAATCTTTAAGAGGTAATTAATGCAAAATAAATTAAAAGATGTGTTTTTCTGTTGCAGCGGACTTCATAGAGCAGATGGAAGAGGAGAATGAAGATTAATTAATTGCTTGGGTATTTCATATAACATTTATTTAATTAATATGTATTTCGTATTAACTAAAAGGTAAGTGTAAGTATAAAAATGTTCTTAACTTTTTATTGGCCAGGTTTCAATTTTTTTCTAATATCTACTTAAAATTTTAGTGATTTTGGAATATATTGTCCTTTTTTTTAAATAGGAAAATTTTATTGTTCTATTAACAAGTTAAAATTAGTATATGTATATAATAAAAATCATAAGTGAAAACTTTCTCGTGACATTGAAATTTATAAGAAAAAATATTAACTAGATTGTGGTTTGCAGTTTTAATTAAATATGTTTTATAATAATTTCAATTTTAAACTTTTTAAGTATTTAAATAGTCTGAAAGTGTTATATAATTTTTATTCTATCAACAAAGTTGTTTTTTGCAATTCGTCCCTATTAAAGAATTGATATTAACTAACAAAATAGTGTTATTTGATTGAAATAAATTAAGTAAATATTAGAAAATATTGAAATTTTGTCATTTTTTTTACAAAATTTGATTTGTATTAAACTGATAAGAACTGAATGTTATACTATGATAGTAGACTACTACTATACTATGCGCAAATTCATGTACAGTTAATAAAATTGATATTAAGATATATTTTGATTTGTTTTATAAAGGTCAGAGAAGCGAAAACAGGTTTTCAACTTTTGTGTACGTAATCAAAACTTTATTTCAGGTATACTAATGTTTCTTTGACATTTATTTTTCAGCAAGAGTATTCAACTCATCGTAGTAACATTTTACAAACCATATTTAACAGAATTATAAAATAATTTTATGTATTTAAAAAATGTATAAATATATACTATGTTCAAACAAGAAAGTTAGTATTTTTAAACAAATATTTATCAACTGATGACATCAATTACATCCACTATTCAATAACAAGATCATTGCTACGACCAATATATTAATGACAACTTTCCTACTTCGTGATTAATTTACAAATTATAATAATTTTCGTTCTCTAACCAAAATGATATATTCGCATTTTTATTATTTTCGTGCGTTCTGTTTAATTCTGTTCTAAAACATTAGTTTCGTAATAAAGTGTGATTAAAAAGTAATATATCTTTTCTATTAATATCTTTGTTCGCAATCATAATGCATAAAATAAATATAACAGAATAATGAGTATATTTTGTAATTGTCAACATTTCATAACTTGTTAAAAATTGTAACCAATAATTATATATCATAACATTTTAATTATTTGTTATTAATTTTCAAAGTAATAGTAAAAGATTTTGGGTACAAAATCATAAAAAATAATAGTATATTGCGATATAAGGTTGGTAAGTGCAGTATAACAGAATCGAGGGAAAGTTTGAAAATGCGAGGCGAAATCGAGCATTTTCACTTTCCGAGATTCGGTTATTAGCACTTAACAACTATATTTCTTACAATAATTTTTTGTAGTTTATTTTAACAAATATCAAAGTCAAAATTTTCATTAATTCACAAAACATCATAATTGCATGTCGTTGCTAAGGAATCAAATTTTTATAATAAACAAACTGCTTTTATTAGAAGAGTAACATTTATAGATAAATTTATAAATTAAATATTATCAGAGACATTATTATGGACTGTGAAATAGAAGCTTGGAAGATTGGTTGGGATTCTTTAATACCTGCGAAATACAAGAAAATATACTTTAGTTTCAATGTGTTATTACTTACCGCAACTAATTCGGTTATAACTTCTAACAGCACTGTTATTTTGCTCGTTTATATAGCAACTTATCGCAGTACTGAATATTCAATTTACATGGTATATAAACAAAGTCTGTAAGTACGTTAAAAACACGATCATGCGAAAATTATATTAATTTATTGTTTGGTAACAGATAATAAGCCAGGTATAGAAGTGTAAAATTTGGCGAACACTCAAACTGGAACTTATAATTTAATTTACAACAAATACTCGTAGTGTTTATTAAATTATGAAACGGGCAATTAATTTCTTAGTTTTCCTTTGTTGTTTCACCTACAGTAAATGAATGTTACTTTAGCTTTCCCTAGTCCATGATGAGGTTACTTTAGAAAACAATCATTAAAACAAAATTTGGTTACATAACGTACATTTTAATTTGTTATTAAACATAATTACAATCTTTATTTATTATACAATCTGGAATTAATTATTTTTACACGGCATGTAATAACAGTATATTATTTAACGAGCCTATAACTATTACAAGCGAGTTAAATATTATACTTGATCTAAAACTATTTAAGTAATGCATTTATATATTTTTTTTATAATGATTAGGTGTCTATTAACTCGATAGTATATTTAATATTTATTAACCAATTTACTTATAAATAACTTTAATAATACCCTCAGATTAAAAGAATAATTTAATTTAATATTCATAATGAAAGACAACTGATTTGGTATAACAATGGAATAAAAATAATTCAGAGTAAAAAAAACTATAGAGGGAGGAAGCTCAGCGAGATTTCATCCGCCATCTTCCTCTGTTTTTTCATGTTACATGTATATGATTGTAAAATTTTATTCTTCTCGTTATTAAAATGTCATTTCATGTTCTGGTTTCCATGGCGCTAAATAACATCTTAATTATATGTCAACAAATTATGAAATCGAACGTTTTAGTAAACATGACATATTAAGCATGAAGTGAATTTAACTTTCTGCATTTGTCATTGTAAACGTTACTTTTCAAATAATAAAACTTTAAATTTTGTGGTTGTAGAAGTATAGTATGTGACCTGTTTATTAAACGCTTTAAATACTCGTTTTTTAAACACCCCTAATTACAAAGACGTTTAAAAAAATCTTGTCACATATACTATTTTCTATTCCCATTATTAAAATGTCATTTAACGTACTGGTTTCCGTGGCACTAAATAATATCTTAATCACATGATGTTTTAGTAATGATGTGAAATTAATAACTGACATATGAAGCAAGAAATTAGATTAGTTTTCTGAATCTATCTTTGTAAATTCACCTTACATTTGAAAGTAAGAAGAAAGAAAAGTTTATAAAACGTGTTATATAATATACTATTTCAATCTTTTTAATATAGTGGCCGTGGTTTTAATACATATTTCCATTTCTAAGTCTTCTTCTCTGTTATTTCATTTAAACTGTAGAACCTGCCAATATAGCAGCGACTTGGTTCTTTTTCCATTCCAATGTTTCAACAGCATTACCAATATATGTTTCATGTCTCCTCTGTTCTATATTCTTTACTCTGAAATTACCTTACATACACAGGATGGTGACCGCCACTCCGGAACATAGAACTTTAACATGTAAAGTCATATTTTTATAATTTCCTGCTGCCCTTATTATTTTAGACAAAAAAAGCTTGAAATAAATGTTGCAGAGCATAAAGTTCTACATTAAAATCAATAAACATAATTAATTTTGCATGATTTATAACAGAAATTAATTATTCTGTAATTTTTATAACGTTACAGTTTTGTAAATTTGAACAAAAAGCGTATAGATTTTTATTGATAAATTAATTTAATGCCATTTGACAATCAAATATGATGCGCTTTTGTTCAGATTTACAGATTTGTAGCATTATAGAATAGGACCATTAATTGAAAATTAGCTTCAAAATAGGGATAGACTTGGAAATGAAACAAAATTGATTCACGTTTTATGTCAGCAGAAAAATATTCCTTGTTCCATGAAATTATTGCCAGTAACTATTTATTAGTCTTTGATTTAAGTAAATTATAAGAAATGAATATATTTTACTGCAATTTATCATAAAAATTAATAATACAAAATTATTTTTTCTTCGGACAATTTTGTTTCATTTCCTAACAGTATTTTGAAACTAATTTTCAATAACTTCTGTCGTTATAAACAATGCAAAATTAATTCTGTTTATTGATTTGAATGTAGAATTTTATGCTCTACAACATGTATGTATTTGAAGCTTTTTTCCTCGAAAAATGATAAGGGAAGCAAGAAATTTTAAAAATATTATTTTACTTGTTAAAGTTTTATGTTCCGGTATCGTGGTTGCCACCCTGTACATGGATTAATAAACACAAGCTTGTAACTTAAGAAAATATTTGATTATTATTACTTATAAATAGGCTGTAATATATTAACTTTTATATTGGCGTTATTACCGCGTAGCGACACACCGTGTGCTTTTGTCACTCCATTGATAACAAGCAACTGACGTGGAATATGACAATTTAATCTGCTTGATGCAAAAATAAAGTTAGATTTGTTTGTTTGTAGCCATTATACTATTGTATCTTGATATTCTTCTTTTATAATTACGTTTATATCCTTCTGTTCTACAATTAGTTCTTCTTTGATGCTGATGTTATCCTCTGCAACAGTTTCCTGATCATCTTGTTCTTCAGACAAAAATAATTCCTCCTCATTTTTCATCTGGATAGAAAAATGTTGTTCCCAAGGCATTCCAGAATTTTGATTTTCTTGTTTAATATTTAAACTTGGCTCCTGTTTTATCAATGGTTTATTCTTATTTATTTTCATTTGTATATTATCATTTATCGTTTGCAGTATATTAACATCAGAGTGATTGCATTGTATAAAATGCTCTTTCAAACTACTATTTAGTACAAACTTCTTATTGCAAATTGTGCATTCATAGTTTTTATTATTGGCATGACGTTTCATGTGCTGTTTTAAATTACCGTTTAGTGAAAATTTTTTACCACAAATAGTACATTCAAAATCTCGAACTGCTTTGTGAGTTGTCATATGTTGTTTCAATTGATGATTTAGTGAAAATTTCTTACTGCAAATAGTACATTCCAAATTCTTAATTCCATCGTGAAGTTTAATATGTCGTTGTAAAAGACTTTTTATATAAAATTTTTTTTTACAAATAGTACATTCATAATCTCTTATATCTTCATGAAATTTCATATGTTGTTTCAAATAATAATTTAGTGTAAATTTTTTGTTACAAATTTTACATTCGAAATTTTTAATACGATCATGACTCATCGTAATATGTCGTTGCAAACAGAATTTTAGTTTAAATTTTTTATTACAAATCTTACATTCGAAATCATTCATACCGTCGTGAAATTTCATATGTTGTTTCAAATAAGAATTTAGTGTAAATTTTTTATTACATATATTACATTCAAATTTTTTAGTCTCTTCGTGAAATATTGTCATATGTCGTTGTACAGAAAACTTTAGTTTGAATTTTTTATTACAAATTTTACATTCAAAATCATTTACATTTTCGTGAAATTTCATGTGTTGTTTTAAATAAGAATTTAATATAAATTTTTTATTACATATACTACATTCAAAATTTTTAGTACCTTCGTGAAAAATTGTAATATGACGGCGCAAACAAAACTTTAGTTTGAATTTTTTATTACAAATTGTACATTCAAAATCTTTTACGTCGTTATGAAGTTTCATATGCTGTTTCAAATGTTGATTTAGAAAAAATTTCTTGTCGCAAATGTTGCATTCAAACTCTTTAGTTCCAGTGTGATTTTTCATATGTTGTTGCAGAACACAATTTTGCGAAAATTTCTTGTTACAAATAGTACATTTATTTTTATTAATTTCTTTATGAAATTTCATATGCCGCATCAAAGAAACATTTTGTGTGAATTTTTTGCTACAAATTGCACATTCTAAATCTTTATTATCTTCGTGTTCTACCATATGTTGTTTAATCGAATGACTATCTAGTATAAACTTTTTATTACAAATAGTACATTCAAAATCTTGTATGTCTTCATGAAGTTTCATATGTTGTTTCAATTGTACATTTAATGTAAATTTCTTATTGCAAACTACACATTCAATATCTCTACTATTATGACATTGCATATGTTTCAAATATTGTTCTTGCGAGAAATTTTTAGAACAAATTGTACATTCAACATTTTTAATATCAGTATGAACATCCATATGTTGTTGTAAACAACTTTTTACTGTAAATTTTTTATTACAAATTTCACATTCGAAATCCTGCGTACCTTCACTATAAACTGGCATTTCTTGATTCTGCGAGTGAAGAGTGGAAATAGTTTCATCCGAATAATTATTATGATCTGCTTCGCATTTAATAAATTCCGGGTAAATATCTTGGAAAATATCAAATTCTTCATCAATGTCGATATTATTGTCTTCAATATTTATCTGATCACCTTGTTCTTGTAACAATAGTAACTCTTTGTTTTCTTCTTTAATATTTAATTCGAAATCCATTTTGTTTCGAGGTTTCTAGTGGTTCAGTATTTATTATTTTGACTTAAATTTCACTGTATTTTTAGCTGTCTGTCATTTAGAACATATACTTTAAATTTCTAACAATTGTAAATGTGAATCATAAACAAACAGAACAGCTGTTTGCTTATAAATGCGTGAAAACAGCAACAGTAATCAATAAAAGATGAAATGTTCCTACCGTTTCATAAAATAGCTCGAATGAAAAGTGGGTAAAATATAACATATCGTTAAAAATTGATTATTTAGCAAAAAATAATTTAACTACTAAATCAAGTTTTTGAGTTATGCGAGATACATACATACGTACAGACGTCACGACGAAATTAGTCAAAATGGATTCAGGGATGGTCAAAATGGATATTTCCGCTGAAATCTGAAAACCGAAAATTTTCGCGATTACAATACTTCCTTTACTTTGTACAAGGAAGTAAAAAGAAGTTTTACTATTATTTATCATTATTATTAGTATATAGTATATATCAGTATAAAGAGTATAACTAATCTTGAAAATAAGCTTCAGAAACAAAATTTGCGCTTTGGTTGGACAATATGTCAGTTCAGAAATTATTTGAAAAAGAACAAATCTAAAAAATCAGTTTTTGATTTACATGGTGTAGTTGTTGCGTTGTTTTAAATAAATAAACATTACGATAGAAATTATTGATGTGATATATATTTAAATAAACTATTAAAAGATACAGTTTAATTTTTACACTATGAAAAATAGAATCAACAACTTTTTTATAACAGTAGATATCTAATTAATAATAGCACACTGTGTATCGATTTACCATGGCCAATTTCATTGAATTGGGCTAACGCTTGTTATAGTCGCGATTCATTGCATTGTTTTGCTATATAAAAATTTGTCGTGAGTTTTTTACGTCACGTAATGCCATTTAGTGATTTATATTCATATATGTATTAGTATTATATTGCTGACACTGGGTACAAAAGCGAAAAGGGAGAGAGAGTGCGATATATGCTATTTTATCTTTGTCCATACTTGCTTCAAAATGCGCATGCCCGTAATACTGGAGTACGATTGGCTGACGTCAATTTCTAGCATGTTAAATATTGCTGACACTGGGTCCAAAAGCGAAAAGGGAAAGAGAGCGATTGATATATGCTATTTTATCTTTGTCCATACTTGCTTCAAAATGTGCATGCCCGTAATACTAGAGTACGATTGGCTGACGTCAATTTCTAGCATGATAAAATCTAGCGCCATATTTTAAATTTGTTGAAAATTATATATTTTATCAATTGAAGGTCATATCGATTAATATAGCAGTACATATTAAATTATTGATTCACATTTTTTCCATAAGTTACATATTGCCTTGTTTTTAGGAAAACTGTGAACAAAATCATTCACATGTAAATAAAAATATTTAACATTCCGATCATTTAACCATCTAAACTAACTTGATGGATTTTGAAAAACACAAATAACAACTGACTGGCATAATAATAACGAAGAAGATAGTCTTTACACAAACAAATGTATCAAACAGACTAATTCAAATTCACACAAGCGATGTCTGGTCTATGCAAGCGGTGACGAAGAGAACTCGCCATATTTGCAATGTCTCTCCCACTTCGTTGTTAGCCAATAATATTCCAGTATTTTGAAGCAAATTCAAACAAAGATAACATGGCATATTTCTTTCTCTTTTTCCTTTTACGTTCAGATAACATTGCTGGTATCCGATATACGGATATCAACAATATATTACTAATACATATATGTTTATATTACAATTAAATGACCACATTGTTAACCTAAAAATATTTGAAAAAGTAAAACAACCTTAAAACTTGAAGTTTATAAAATGAAATACATTTAATAGAATTGCGTATTTTATTTACATTCATTATTAGGTTAGGTTAGTTACGACGTATCTCATCAAAGGCGCTAGTTGACAAACCTGTTCTATAAATTTGAAACTAGCAATTATAATGACATATGAAACGGTCATAATAAGCATACGCAATTCAATGATGCTGGGCCATGAGTTTACAATGAAACACAGAAATATTTAATTTTTTATTTCCGTCGCCTTGAACTTAATACATTGTCAGAAAATATTCTATGAAATATTTCAAAAGAATATTAATTACGTGTAAATTTCTTTTTACAAACTGAATATTGTTAATCTTTTCTAGCTTTACCAATTTTAAAATGTTTTTTCAAATCACTACTTTGTGTAAATTGAACATGCATATTTTCTTTTTTATTTCGGTGTTGATTAGGGCTATCTTCAGATTAAATTGATAAATGTCAGAAGAGGAGTGTCATCCACACCTCACTTCACATCACCAATTTGATCTGAAGATAGCACTAATCAGCGTGGAAATATAAACCATTTAAATTAAATCATCCTTAACTATGACTTTTATAAAACATTCATATTCATACAAATTCATATTATGTAATACCTTCATGTATTTTCATGTGTGTTTTCAAAGCAGAACTGCGTGGAAATATCTGTTTGCAAATAGAACATTCATGATCAATAATATTTTCATGTATTTTTAAATGACTTTTTAAATAACGTTTTAACACAAATTTCTTTTTGCAAATAGAACATTCATGATCTATAACACCTTCATGTATTTTCAAATGGTTTTTTAAATAGCTATTTAGCATAAATTTCTTCTTGCATATTAAACATTCATAATCTTTTATACCTTCATGCATTTTTAAATGGTTTTGTAAAAGGCTACTTTGTGTAAACTTCTTTTTACAAATTGTACATTCATAATCTTCATTACGTTCATGTATTTTCATATGTGTTTGCAAATTAACATTAAATGTAAATTTCTTTCCGCACATTGAACATTCATAATCTTTTCTACGTTCATGAATGCTCATATGTTTTTCCAAAATACTACTTTCTGTAAAGTTCCTTTTACAAATAGTACATTCAAAATATTTACTACGGTCATGTGTTTTCAAATGTTTTTTTAATGTAGTATTAAACATAAATTTCTTTTTACAAATCGAACATTCATAATTTTTAACACCAAAATGAGATTTCATATGTGTTGTTAAAGTACCATTTAGTAAAAATTTCTTTTTGCAAACTGAACATTCATAATTTTTTACACCTTCATGTGTTTTTATATGTGTAGTCAAATGACTGTTTAGTAAAAATTTCTTTTTGCAAATTGAACATTCATAATCTTTTCTACCTTCATGCAATTTTAAATGTGATTTCAAATTAACACTTTGTGTAAATTTTTTTTGACAAATTAAACATTCATATTCTTTAATCCCTTCATGTATTTTTAAATGTATTTGCAAAATATGGTTTCGGGAAAATTTCTTTTCACAAATTGGACATTCATAATCTTTTATACCTTCATGCATTTTCATATGTTTTTTCAAATTAGAATTGCGTGTAAATATCTTTTTGCAAATTGAACATTCAATTTTTTTTATACCTACATGTATTTTCATATGCATTTTCAAATTACTGCTTTGTGTAAATTTCTTTTTACAAACTAAACATTCATAATCTTTAATACCTAAATGAGATTTCATATGATTGTGCAAATAATACATTTTGATGAATTTTTTATTACAAATTACACATTCCAAACCCGATATATTAGTAATATGATTTCTTAAATGAGCGTCGAACGTTAATCTATCTTTTAATACTTCTTTGCACATTGAACATTGAAACTCTTGACTGTCGTTATTACAATTTGTTTCATTCAATACATCACTAGCATCGCTTAAACCACCATCTTGTTCATCATCAGATACATATTCGTTCTTAATAAGCACCTGGCAAAATTCTGGGGGCGCACAATCTTCAGATGTAAGAGATTCATCTTTCTCATCGATGTTATTGTCTACCTCAGTTGCTTGTTTATTTACCAATGCATTATTATCCTTATTAGTCTCACTTGAACAGCCATCTTGTTCACGATCTATTACATATTCACTCTTTATTATATGCTGATAAAAGTTTTGGTCTGCGCTGTCTTCAGATGTAAGATATTCTTCTTTCACGTCAATGTTATCGTCTACTTCAGTTTTTTTCTCTTTATCCAATGCATTATTCACTAGCATCGCTTGATGCGCCATCTTGTTCATCATCCGATACAGATTTGTCTTTCAAAAGTTTCTGTGAAATGTTATGGTATGTGCTGTTGTCAAATGCAAGAGATTCTTCATTCATGTCGATGTTATCATCATTTAATATTTAAATGAATGTTTTATCAGTTGTTCACAATTAATTATTCTGATTTGTAATTTATTGACACTTTGGCCCGGGTTTGCGTTGCTTCTTTGCAATACTTTTAAATCATCGTTAAACGAATTTAATTTTCCACTTTCTCATAGAACTTGAAATAAATGCGAAGTGGTGTATGGCACGAGGTTATAGGTTATACAGGATTCTCTGGGTTGAATATCATCTGGAAAAAATAAAATATTTGTTAATATCTGTGGCTTCCGCAGCAATGAGCAACAAATACAACAACTTTGTTCCAATTTAAAAAATAAATAAATATATCATCACGCCTTTTACCCATTCCTGGGTGTGGCACTCTGCCTAAGCAGATCTCGGTAAGTAATATATTTTTTCGCGTGAAGCTCGGTTACCAGCCGTCAAATCACGGCCCTCAAAGATATTAGTAGACGGGGAGCCACAGGGGTAGATTTAAATTGGTGAAAATTGTTTGTCGGCTGTGGAGATTGAACCAGGGTTCTCAAGATCCACAGGCCGACTCGATACCACTGAGCCACCTACCCCATAATTAAATTTAAACGACTTAATATCTCTTATGGTTCTCAAGAATCGAGACATTCGCTAAATTAAGGATGGTTTACTTGAAATGAACATTTTTAGGGCCACTGGATTATCGTACTTTATTGCTTGACCTGCTGCATTTAACAAAATTAAATAATTAATTACACAACATCAGACATTTATTCGGTGTTGTGTAAACAATTACTTGTAAGAAGATTTAAATAAAATTATTCAAAATAGCTATCAACCAGTGGCTAACAAACTGTTGCCTTTGAATATTAAAAAAATAATATTTTTTGCTCCATGATCAGTACGTCTAATAGTATATACCCTTTAATTTTTTTCCCCGAAGTACAGATACATCTTGTATATGCGGGTATCCCAAAAAAATTTAGTTTATCTTTAAAAAAATCATTTTTTCTACAACTGTCAAATAATGTTAATTTTTTTCACTGACGCGAAGTACGTGATTTTTTCATCATTTACATAACCATGACAACGCATATTTTGCGTATTATTTTGCATTCTAGTGCGCAAAATGAGTATTTTGCGCACTGGTTCGTATTCTAATGCGCAATATGAGTATCTCGCACACGCTCCCAAATTATTTGTTGTCAGGTTTCATTAGTTACAACACATAAATAGAATCAAATTCATATTATTGTTGATTGTTTTCCTTCAATTTACTTACATATATCAATAATTATTGTATTATTCTTTATTTAGTTGAAGAAAAAATGTTTGTATTTCGTGGGCAAATTTCTTGTTTTTTGGCGCGCTCGAAAGACTTTTATTGTCTCGACTAAAAGTAACATTCTCACTCGCAACAAAACAACACTCATTTTGCGCACTTAATACAAAAATAACTATTAAAGCAATTACATTTATATTACAGGTTTAGAAATTGCATCAAAAAACGTGTCAAGCTACATAAAAAGTGAAAACATTCTACTGACTTCAACTTATGTTTAATGTATATATTTTACAAAATTTGCAAGCTTCTTACATTGTTTCCTGGCTGACGGGATGGACTTGATGGTTTTGTAAAATGAAATGAGCGTTTGAATTAAGAAAAATATGGAAACATCTCGTTTTTTCACTTAAAGATAGAGATATTTTGGAGATGTTGAAACTTTTAAACAGAATTCAATGTATAATACTCACATTACTTTAAATTTTGATTCTAGCATTTGTGTTAGGAGAAATATAATAAACCTAATATTCAACCAAAAGCTCTCAAACAGTAGAACAAAATTGTATTTTTTTTAAATAGTAACGTATATAATTTTTAATCCATTAAATAAAGAATTTTCTTCTATCAGCGATATAAATGTTGTATAGGATGCGGGCAGTCACGTGACGAAGGCAACCTTCACAGAAAATGACGTCAGCGTAAACAGCTGTGCAGTGTGCAACGTCAAATTTTTGACGTTTGCTTTTTTCTGGTCTATTATCGTTGATCGTTGATCGTTACACTTCCTTATTTGTTATAAACAATTTTAGTTGCTGATTATTACAAACAGTGAAAAATCTGCATTATTATTATTATTATTTTTTAAAGACCGCTCAAGAAAGCTTTCAATGAAGATGGCGCTTCGGTCGGGCGCTACAAATTAATTATAATTTTATTTTGCACTAATCAGCAACAGAAATTGTTTATAATAATTAAGAAGGATTAACAAATAATAGAAGCACAAGAAATAAAGCATAATACACCAGAAAAAAGAAAATGTCAAAATCAAAATTTTACGTTGCACATTGAACAGCTGTTCATTTTCTGTCAAAGTTGCCTTCGTCACGTGACTGTCCGCAACCTATAACAATTATTTCAAAATTATTTTCATTACTCCACCCCTCTTTAAAAAAATTATTGGCCACGGCACTAACTAGGCGATTATGTGAGGTGACAGCCACTTGGCAACCAAATACAGGCAACTACAAAAACAGTAGATACATTCAAAAAGACCTGTTTATCTTTAATATCTGATATCAAAACGCTCTAGATTGCTCTTCCTGTTGGTTTAACAATAATGAATTATTCGTTTAATAGAAATTCATATTTATCAATTTATAAAACAAAACAATAAAAATAAATCAACTTACAAGTTCAGGTAGAGCATATTAAACTTCTTTGTGATACACTATATTTACTTAATCTTGCTACTTAAATTCACGAATCAAATAATGTTCAAGTAAAACAGTTCAAAACAAACAAATTACAGTCCTCAACATTCAACGTCATCGAACAAATCAGAGACACGCCATAAAGCAGTGTTGCCAACTGTGAATAAGTCCAAATCACCAGAATATACTTTATTTATGTAAAGGTAAATCTACACTTAGTATTTATCATTGTAAAAAGAAATTGATTTAGAATTTTATTCTGCAAAAACACAACAAAGCGTTTCATTTAAAAACGCTAAGTTAAATATTTTTTCTTATTAGTACGGCTTGGAAGAAATAGTTTGTGTTATTTCATATCTCATTCAAAGTAAATTGAACAAAATTAAAAAAAAAAAAACTATCATATGACGTTTTACTTGGATTTGCTTTCATTAATCACCGGGGACCCGAATCATAACCGACAACCGCACCGATATTTACCTTTTTATGAAACCGTAATCGAAAACCGAAACAGATGTTTTTTGTTTCGAAATATTTAAACCAAAAAGAAAATGTAATTGATTATACAGGGTGAGTCTGGGAAGACGAACCCCCCCTTAACTTTTTTATTATAAAAAATAGAAAGTTTCTTCATAAAACTTCCATATGAAGAACATTTTTCTATTTCTTATCATAAAAAAAGTTAAAGGGTGGGGGGGAGGTGTCGTCTTCCCAGAATCACTCTGTATAACCGATATTACATTCTGTGCATATGTAATTAATAATAATATCAATCAGTAATGATGTCTTACATAACCGCAACAATATTCATTACAATAATCAAGAGCTGTTATATTTACTTATAACGAGAAACATTGGGATATCGCCAGGATTTGAACCTGGGATCTTTTAACTTTGGTCATATGTTTTAAACGAACTGATGTGAGACATAACAAAATGAAAGAAAATTTGAATCAAATGGCAACTGTAGTTTAGTTGATTTAAAACATATGACCGGAGTTCATATGTTGCTGGTTCAATTCCTGTTGCTATCCCAATTTATCTTTTATTTCATAAATTGTTAATTATTTATTTAAAATACTTAGAATTATTTTTTATGTGTGTGTTAAGATGAATTTAAAAAAAATATATTCTAGTTGTAGCTTGAGAACCACTGGATTAAAAAAATATTTTCTTCCTTAGTTGGATGTCCCCTTTGGTCCTCTATAAGATTGTCTTATAGTATTTTATTGTATCTTTAATAACATAGAAGTTATATGAGGTGGCTCCTTTAGACGGTATATCCTGTGTAACTAAAATAATCAAAGTAGTTGTAGAAAAATGCATATTGTCAAAAAATTTAAAAATAAGTAATGTGTTAGACTAAAATTTAATTCTATTAATTCTATCAATTCCATAAATAAATATAACTTTAACATATGTTGTAAATTTGTCTCAACTAATTTCGTAGCTTTTATAGTTTACATGGGGTGTATCTGTCGTTGTTTTAAATCAATAAACACTGCGGCTGAACATACTGCTAACGACTTGTGACAATAACCCGTGTTTATAACAGAAGATATCTAATTAATACAATAATAAAGCGCTAGATGACAGATTGTGTATCGGTTTACAATAAAACACAGAAATTAGCCTTTACCAAAGTTACATCAATAGTTATTTACATACGAAGTGCGGGAACGACTGGTTCTAGGACGAATACGGGAAAGTAGTTCACACAAGTGGTTTGTACAATATTGTTTGTACGAAAAGTGTAAAACTATATAATCATGATCATCATGTGCAAGTACTTCAACAGAAACTGCTGCTGCTGCTATAAATGTTCATATGTCGCCAGCTTTACAATCCATTCAAAGAAACGAAGTTGTGCCAGGAGTTAGTATTTCAAATTGCCAAAGTTGTACTATAAATATAAACATTCATAATAACATTCCACAAAACAATAATTAACATAAACAATAGTATACCATAAAAACATAACACTGCTTTGTAACCATTTTATAACTAAGTTAACAGTAATGTCAAATTTCAATTGATTTAATTTTAATGTAGTGAAAATATAGAGTGTTATATTATTTACTAATTTCATTTGTAGTATACAGTAAATTTAATAAACTTGTTTAATTTCATATCTATGTTGTTACAATTTATCTTAGGTTTGTAGGTTATGTGTTTCCACTGCTGTAGAGTGCTGTTATTTCGTAGTCAACATTGTAAACCAAATACACTACATTTATCATTTTAAAATTAAATTTCATTTAATATTTCATCATTTTCTTCTATTATTATTGCGCAAAAGGGTGTTTGAGATACTATACTTTTATATTATAAATATAGTTTTTTAATAAGTGCTTTAGAAATCAAAGTGTTTTTTCCAAAATTTCCCGAACAAGTGCGGGAAATTGACGTTTCGGTCGTTGCGTAGGCGACGCAAAACATTTTAATCTATGAGTACAAAAAAGCTATTTTGATAGTGTTCCATTAGTAAAATTAATATTTTTTCAGTGTAATTCAATCTCATTGGTTACCAATAAAATATATGCTATTTTCATTAAAAAATATATATCGAAGTGGCAATTTCTCGATAGAAAACTGCTTTTTCAGAAAAAAATAACATTTTTTTTGTTAAATCTCCCGCAAAACCTAACTCATAATATAATAATAGTCAAACAATATTTTGACATGATATTAAATTCGTTGTTACGGAAATAGGAAATACAGCTCATAATTCATATCAAAATATTATCATAACACTTGTTATATTAGTTATGATTATACGTGCTCACATGAATTCCTCATTAACTTTTAATTTTATAATTTGGAGGATACGAAACAATTACAAAAATAATACCAAAATAAATTCTTCCAAAATATTATTTATGTACATAAAAATACAAATATTAAAATAGATATGGTACACAAACAAAAAAAACATATTTAGTTTACAAAATGAAAAAAAAATGGTTACAACTTTACCACATAATGAGGGATAATCTACCTTAAAATACAGAGAATTTCAGGCACATATTCATTCATGAATCTTTACCATTTTTATTTCATATATTTGACACCATTGAACTTATTTTATTATCAGGAATATTATATTTATAATCTTGCTTAATTCTTTCACATGATGATAACATCATTGGCGGCTCATGACCTTTATAACTGATGCCAAAAGTAAAAAAGCACACACACACACACACACCTACACACACACACACACACACACCTACACACACACCTATACACACACACACACACACACACACATATATATATATATATATATATATATATATATATATATATATATATATATATATATATATATATATATATATATACAGGGTGGTGACTCGCTCAGCCGGTCATAGGGATTTAACATGGGAAATCAGTTTTTTGCAATTTCCTGCTACCCTAATTATTTTAAGCAAAAACGCGTTTTAGGGAATCAAATTCTGCATCTAAATCACATCATCAAGCGTTGATGTTTTGACAGATAAAACGTCAAGCATTTATTTATTTTTTTGTTCAATTCCATGGCTATCAATATTTTTAACATAATTTTCGACATTTTCATATTTAATTTCTGTCGTTACAAAGCATGTTATTTGATTCCCTAAAACTTTTGTTTGCTTAAAATAATTAGGGAAGCAGGAAATTGCAAAAAACTGATTTCCCATGTTAAATCCCTATGACCGGCTGAGCGAGTCACCACCCTGTATATATATATATATATATATATATATATATATATATAAGCTCTCGCTATGGGACAAACCTTGGAAACTGAGAAATTAGCCTGTTATTCCTGATTATTTTAAGTACACAAGATTTTTTTATTTAAAATCATTAGTTCGTCCAAAAATCACTGGTTGCTTTAAAGGAAAAACTTTGTATTATTATCTATTGATTTTTAGATATACTTATATTCATAATATAAAAAGTATTACTACCATAAAGGTAAGGATTTTTTCCAAAAGTTTGACATAACTCCCAATCATGGTCAGCTGTGGGCGAACATTGTAATGTTACTGGTGGGTGGTTGTCAAATTTAATTTGACATGTATATAAATGAATGTCGTCTAACTGTGTATAAATATAAAGTTCGCAACTTGTCGGTTTCATTAAACATTTGTAGAGAATATTAGTAACGTTATTATTATCTTTTTTAATTTGTCCGTAATACCAAGAATTCATTTTAAGCTCTGTGTCAAGTTTTCGTATATGTGTTTTATTATTCACAAAATGTTTCTCTAATTCATCAAAACCAAGTTCACAACCAAGAACACATTTCTGTTGCCATTTGCACTCCCATTTTACATGTCTTTTTACTAATTTTATATTATTATTAAAATAAGGGCATCCAGCGATATTATTTCTACATGGTTTTAATACTTTTTTATATAAATATTTCATATTACTATCATTAAACAAACTTTGTTGCTTACAGTTTTCACAATAAGACTTGTCATTATTTCTAAATACCGCCGGGAGTTTTGAGTCCTTACATTCTGAATACAAAAATACATTTTGTAAATCGGAACATACTTTCGGTATAATTGAAAGAACACATTTAATATTTTTATAATCACCTAGTATTCCCAACAAGTAATTAACATTAGTTTCAATGGATTTATCAAGTTGCATTGTTAAGTATCTTTCAGCAAGAACAGGCTTTACCGTTTCCACACTTTTTTCATTGTTACTAAATCGAACAGAAAAACTAAACTGTTGAGCAATTTTTGGATGTGTAAAACAATGTACGCAATGCCACAACTTTGACAGTCCTGTATTACATCGAATTTGTACCAAAAATATAAAACCCAGGAAAGATAACAACATATTCTTGTCATTATCAACAACAATATCCGTGTCTAAAGAACAGGGATGTTCTAGAATTAATTCCGGGTGTGTTTCCTTGTAGTGATCCATTAAATTATTTTGATATCCTTCCCAATCACAAGTTCCTGTCGTCGCCACTGGACATTTATACAGTCTATATTCGCAATGATCTTCATGAAATATAACGTCTTCCCATGGCACAACCACATCACAACCTGTAAAAAATATATATTTATAAAGAATGCCGTTGGATAAGCAATTTGAAGCTGATGGTAAATTTGATAGCCGTTCTTTAGTAATCTAGGGACTTTAAATATATCTATTATCTTTTTTCAGAAAATGATAACAGCGTGAAAAGCTGTTCAGTGTACAACATCAAATTTTGATTGTGAAATTTTCTTTTTGTCTGATGTATTATGCTTTATTTCTTGTGCTTCTTGTCCTTTTTAATTATTATAAACAATTTGTGTTGCAGTGCAAAATAAAATTAATTTATAACGCACGATCGAAGCGCCATCTTCAATGAAAGTTTTCTTGAGCGCTCTTTTCAGTTGTTGAAAATAATGCACATTTTTCACTGTAACTAAAATTGTTTATAACAACCAAGAAAGTCTAACAAATGAGACAAGCAAAATATATGAACAATAATACACCAGAGAAAAGCAACGTCAAAAATTTG
Source organism: Pterostichus niger (assembly GCA_947425015.1). Taxonomy (NCBI): domain Eukaryota; kingdom Metazoa; phylum Arthropoda; class Insecta; order Coleoptera; family Carabidae; genus Pterostichus; species Pterostichus niger. The sequence goes on along the minus strand of OX380346.1, from coordinate 18,818,840 downwards.
ACGTTGCACACTGAAAAGCTGTTCACGCTGTTGTCATTTTCTTTCTATGAAGATTGAGTTCGTCAGGTGATTGCCCGCGATCTATAACTCACCTGCGGCTCGTATACGCAAACTGTATAATTTACTTGTTTAATTTGTTCAAAATAAATGTTACTATAAATCATAAAAAAATTGTAATAATTAAAATTGACTTTTTTTAAAAATTTATATATCGGACCAACTACTAAGGTCATATGCCGATATGTTCTTTGTATGGTCGCCACGGGCGAGACCCGAACCCACGACCTTATGGTTGCGAGTCAGGCCCTCAACCCGCGCGACCATCACGCGGGACAAAATTGAGTTTAAAAGTACATATGTTAAATTTAGTAAAAACATGGCAGCTTATATCATGTGTCGCTACTCTGTTTAATTAAGTCACTGTCCGAGAAAACTTTGCCACCTAGCGGCACTCAACGAAGTTACCCGAAATAAACAAATACACATATGTATCAAACGTCAAAAATAAGTTATTATAAAAACACAAAAACATAGGTTTAGTATTGAGCTGTTAAAAGTTGTCAAAAATTAGAATAAAAACGCGTGCAGGGGAAGTTGTAAATCATTTATCTGTTTCTATTATTCGCTGTACCCTTTTTGCACGTAATGTAAATTTTATAAATGTATCTAATTTCGAATAACGATGTTCAGATAATTTATATTTTAACTTATATTGATTTCTAAAACCATTATATATTTAAATAAAAACAAGTATATGTAACCTGATTCTTTGTAGCGACATGGAAACGCTCCTATTGCTGCAAAATCTTCATAAGCTTTATTTCGAATAAGCTTTTTATTTGAGTTCTCATCGACGCATCTGCCACACAAGTTTTCGCCATCTTCTGTTATCATTATTGGTGCAAATGACAAATATGCATTGCATTTACTGCAATGCAGTTTTTCTAATATGTTACTTTGTATATCCACCATTTTACTAAATATTTGGCAGAATAAATAAGAATTTGATACTATATTTTTTTAACAACTTTTATTAACCAAATGTGTAGAAATAATAAAACTACAATTGTAATCCAAGAATACACACTATTAGTCTGAAAACTAACTTGCAATGTTGCCAATCTTACATACTGATAAACTCAATCCAGTGACCAAAAAACTCCAGAAAACTCTTTACAGGAATTATTATCTATGTCAAATCAAGTTTAATATTTTTATGTAGTCATGTCATTTGATCAAGTTTTTGTTTAAAAATATAATTTTTAAGTTATTATTTTAACGCAATATCAAATATAGTCCGTAATGTTAATACTAAAGCCATTTATGGCTGTTGAAACGAAAGCTGCAGTTTTACTAACATTTACAAGTTTATCATAATCTTATAGTTCCATTTCACTCATTCACACTGATAAAGAACATTTTCACTATTCCGTGTCAACATAATTATCTATTTCATTTCAACTTGAATAAAAATATTTCTCCTTTTTTTTCATTCCTCTTAAAAACCAGTGACAATCAACATTTAGTACGTGTAAAATACCGCTGCCGATATTTTAAATCACTCCAGATTTTGTGATGTCTCAATTATAAAAATAACTGTTTTTAAAAGTTGAAAACTTCAGATCTAGAAATAAAAACACCAAAGTAGCAACATTCATGAAGCTAACGTGATTAGTGTTGCCAACTATTAAATTAAAATCCTCTAAATTGATCTCTAGAATAAAATCGCAAGACGCTAGATAGATATACACTAACCTTTGTCAGTTTTAAATATATTTGCAGTATTATTTAATAATCTAATGTAGTGGAAATACACGTATTTATTTCTTGTTGCATTTTAATAAAATAAATTGTCATTTATATAATATTTTATATCCAAATTGTACAAGCGATTCCAGTAACCGACTTCCAAGGGTTTTATTGAAGTTTAATATAATCTTAATATATACCGGGTGTAACAAAAAACAGGCCATAGACGTATAACCTCGGAAATCAGTTTTTCCTTGTATAAAAGTGCTTCAAATACAAGTTGTATAATTAAATTTTGCATAAGTTAGTAATCACATTTTATTTTGCACGTTTTGAAGCCAAAATGATCGAATTTATGATTTTGTAACTGATCGGTACATTTTTAATACATGTTTCATACAGGATTTCGGATGTAAAGTTTAAATAATAATAGCGTTATATATTTCTTTTTGACATACTGGTATAATTTAATAAAATAATTGTAGTAATCTCTTGCTTTGAAAAGACAAGCGTTGCTATTTACACAATTGACTTTGTTTTAAATTAGCAAACAGTCAGTACGGTGGTGTGGATAGCAATATGGAATTCAAATCCGGAGATCCCGAGTTCGATTCTCACTGAAGATAAAAATTATATGAACTACCACACTGTGGCTCGGTGAGTGCGGACCCTGTGCTGTAATTGGGATTAAGTTCCTGTTGTACAGTGTAACATAAATAAATAAATAACTGTCAGTTTTCAAAATGAGTGAATCCGAATATTCTATGCAATCTGACACATAAAGCAGTTATTTTAAATGTATTGTGACGCGGAAATCGTCTAGTATCAAAATTTATTATTTTATATTATTTAGGACCAATTAGACTACGTTGTGTTTATTTGATTTTTCTAATGACCAGATTCTTTAATTTGAAGTCGTGAATGTGGCAGGTTATGAGGAAGTAGAGAAATTACACATTGCAACTATTTAAATGTTATTTATTTCGGCTGTGGAAGTACAAAGTTCTCTGGTATTCATATGACACGGCTGGTAGGCTAGCAAGGCTAGCGCGGGAACTCCTCGGCGACGGCTGGTAGGCTAGCGTGGATGACGGACAGCGACCTGCAGTAAGCCGTTGCGGCGTGCGGGCACCTCTCGGTGACGACTGGTAGGCTAGCAAGGCTAGCGCGGATGACGGATAGCGACCTGCAGTAAGCCGTGGCAGCGTGCGGGAACCCCTCGGCGACGGCTGGTAGGCTAGCGCGGATGGCGGACAGCGACCTGCAGTAGGCCTTGGCAGCGTGCGGGCACCTCTCGGTGACGGCTGGTAGGCTAGCGTGGATGACGGACAGCGACCTGCAGTAAGCCGTTGCGGCGTGCGAGCACCTCTCGGTGACGACTGGTAGGCTAGCAAGGCTAGCGCGGATGACGGATAGCGACCTGCAGTAAGCCGTGGCAGCGTGCGGGAACACCTCAGTGACGGCTGGTAGGCTAGCAACGCTAGCGCGGATGACGGACAGCGGCCTGCAGTAGGCCGTGGCAGCGTGCGGGCACCTCTCGGTGACGGCTGGTAGGCTAGCCAGGCTAGCGCGGTTGACGGACAGCGACCTGCAGTAGGCCGTGGCAGCGTGCGGAAACACCTCGGCGACGGCTGGTAGGCTAGCCAGGCTAGCGTGGATGGCGGACAGCGGCCTACAATAGGCCGTGGCAGCGTGTGGGAACCCCTCGGTGACGGCTGGTAAACCTCCTTATGTCACCGGAGTGATGGTCGGAGGCAAGATATGTCAGTGAGGGAATACTCCTTCACTCAATTATTTCTGTGCTCAAAGAGCGATTATTATTCCAATTCTGGGTAAATAGTCTCCAAAATAGATATAGTATTACAAGTTGGAAGGTCGTGAATCTTCGCCTTTGTGATACTTATTATGTGCTCAACGAGCTATTGTCTCAATTAATACTGAGTAAATAGTTTTTTAATAAGTGCTTTAGATATTGGAGTGTTTTTCCGAATGGGTGCGAAACAACACATTTTAATGTATGAGTACAAAAAATTATTTTCATTTATTATTATTATTATCACCCTGAAATTAATACATTGCGAGAAAATACACTGGAAAAACTATGAGATATTTCATATTAATAATAAATAAGTATAAATTAATAATAAATAAGTATAAATTTCATTTTGCAAACATCCATATGATCGTGCAAATAATAATTTAAAAAAAAAACCAAATTATAAATCAAACATTTCAACTCTATTATATCATCAATATGATTTCTCAAATAGGTATCGAAATTGAATCTGTAAATACTTCATTACACATTGATCATTGAAACACTTCGATTATCGGTGCCGGCGTTAGAATTAGTTAGATTAGCGTCGCCGGATCCGTCTAGTTCTCTTTTCTTCATGTATTTGCATATGCCTTTTCAAATTAGATTTTTGTGAAAATGTCTTTTCGCAAATTAAACATTCATAATCTTTTATACCTTCATGCATTTTAACATGCATTTTTAAATTAAAATTTAATGAAAATTTCTTTTGGCAAATTGAACATTCATAATCTTTAATACCTTTATGCATTTTTATATGTTTTCTCAAATTTGAATTTTGGGTAAATTTTTTTCCGCAAATTAAACATTTAAAATCTTTAATACCTTCATGCATTTTCAAATGTCCTCTCCTCTCCTCTTTGTATGAATTTCTTTTCGCAGATTGTACATTCAAAATCTTTAATACCTAAATGCGTTTTCATATGACTTTGTAAATAAGCATTGTGTATAAAACCCTTTTTACAAATAGAACATTCATAATCTTTTATATCTTCATGCCTTTTCAAATGTTTTTTAAAATTAGATTTTAGAGTAAATCTTTTATTGCAAATTAAACATTCATAATCTTTAATACCTAAATGAGATTTCTTTCATATGATCGTGTAAATAATTTCTTTTGAAACATATTTTATTACAAATTAAACATTTCAAATCCGGTATATTATTAATATGATTCCTCAAATGGGTATCGAACTTTAATCTATCTATAAACACTTCGTTACACATTGAACATTGAAACTCTTGACTGTCTGTGTCAGTATTGGAATTAGTTTCATGCAATACATTGTTATTTTCATTAGTAGCGCTTAAACCGCCATCTTGTTCATCATCCGTTACAGATTCGATTTTAATAATTTTCTGATAAAAGTCCCGGTCAATGCTGTCTTCAGATGAAAGATATTCTTCTTTCACAACAATGTTGTCGTTTAACTTAGTTTCTTGCTCCTTATTCAATGCATCATTCACTAGCATCGCTTCATCCGCCATCTTGTTTATCATCCAATACAGATTTGTTCTTTACAAGTTGTTTTTAAAAGTCTGGATTTGTGCTGTCGTCAGCTCCAAGAGATTCTTGATTCACGTCAATTATCTGAAAGAAAATAAATATTTGGTAATATTACTTTATGATGAAATTAATAACAAATTTGGGGGTCGTGATAAAATGACGTGTTGATATATTCATTCTATTTAATATGACCTAATTGTATCTTAAGTTAGCTACAGTACTAAACTTAATAGCTATTTATGAAACTAGTAAGGAAATGAAGGTTATTACCTTACGCATGTAAACACATAAGTAAGGTAATAACCATATTTCCTTACGAGTTTCATACAATATTTTTTCTACTTCCGTTCTAATAAATACGAAAGAGCGTTTTTGAAATTACGAAATTTTGACATATTAATGACAGTTATAAATTCAAAAAATAAAAGAATAACACATCAGAATTCGTCTACCAAGATATCTGTTGCTATGTTACCTCATTATTTCACTAGTTAAATAATGCAGTTCATTACCTAACTCAAATAAGTGAAATAAAACGTCTATTTCCTAACGGAAGTAGAAAAAATATATGAATTAATTATAACTTCGTTCTAATCTCTGCAAAAATATATCTGTTGACATTTCCTTTCTGTTATCTGACATTTCCTTTCTATTATCTAACATTTGAATTACAAAAACATGTTTTTAATACTTTTAAATAAGTTATAAATAGAAAATGGTGCAATTGTATTAGCATTCATATATTATTTTCTAAGTTATAGGTATATATTCTTATACAAATTATATAATTCACGGCAATTATTAAAATAATTTTTAATTACTCCTCCCTTTTCATCAAATATCTGGTTACGCCACTGACCGAAATCATAACAAAACAAGGCGATCACGTGATATACTTGCATTAACATGACAACCAAGTACAGGAAATAAACTGCATGTAAAAAGACCCGTTTATCTCTTGTATCTGTGATTAAAACGTTCGAAATTGCTCTTCCTGTTGGTTTAACATTTTAAATAAATGCATGTTAAGTAATAAAATAAAACAAAAAAGTCAATCTACTTACAAGTTCTGGTAGAGAATATTGTATTTCATGTGTTACCTCGTGACACACTGTATTTAACTTAAACACACAATCAAATACTGTTTTAATTTCAAAACAAACAAATTACAGTATTCTACATTTACTGCAAACAGAGACACACCAAACACAGTGTTGCCACTAGACGTATGTACTTGATTTTCCGCTTTTAATTGAGAAAAAAGTAGCTACAACGACTTTTCTAAAAGACTTTAGACATATTATTAAATATAAACATCGCTTTTCCTAACTTTTTTATTTAATAAATTCAACAAATGTTTAATAAAATTACAACAGTAAATAATATAAAATGTTGTTACGTTCAGTGGAATTCCGCTATAGCTGGCAACACTGAACTAACAAGTTACAAGAATCAGTTATCTGAATTCAGCAACACCAAACAGTATTTGTCAATATATTTAAAACAAAATTCCCTTTTCAATAAAATAATTAAAACTTTTATGCTATTACATACATAATAAATAAATATATCATCACACCTTTTACCCATTACTGGGTGTGGCACTCTGCCTAAGCAGATCTCGGTAAGAGATATATTATTTCGCGTGAAGTGCTGTCACCAGCCGTCAAATCACGCCCCCCAAAGATGTATGTGGAGGGGAGCCACAGGGGTAGATTTAAATTGGTGAAAATTGTTTGTCAGCTGTTGGGATCGAACCAGGGTTCTTAAGATCCACAGGCCAACTCGATACCACTGAGCTACCTACCCCATACATACATGTTGTCCAAAAAGTCTGGAAACATTTAAATATCTCAAGTACGAAACATTCGATGACAAAGTTACAAAACACGTGTTTATTTTTTATTTTTCCAAAACTATTATGGCATTATATGCAAACATACCTCCCACCTCCCTGACAGGCGGGGTTGGATGAGTTTCAAAAACTAATCAGTTTTCGACAAACATTCTCATCCTTTGCTTTAGCTACATTCACGTTCCCTCTATATAACCTCATTTATTCCTCACACACAACAATCCGTCAATCACATTTATACCGGGTGGAACATCATACCTGTGTACATAGGCGATTAACATGAAAAAACAGTTTTTCCGTGCGCATTGCTCCCCAAATTATTGTAGGCAAAAATGCTTCAAATAAATGTTGTAGAGCATAAAATTCTGCATCTAAATCATTAAACAGAATTACATTTACATGCGTTGTAACGACAGAAATTAAATTAAAAAATATTAAAAATTACGTTGAAAATATCAAAATAGATAAATGCTTTGACGTTTGACAGATGAATGATTAATTTGACGGGTAAAATATTAAAATGAATTCAGTTTATTCTAACGAAGAAAGAGTTTTTACCATAAAAACTTTTTATAGTGGAAATTGTTTACGTAGAGTCAGAGATTTATTCGCTGTGAAATTTCCAAATAAGCCAATTCCATGCGTTACAACACGCGCGTATGTTAAAAAATTTTAATCCACGCAAGTGTTGCGGCGGAAAATAGTACAAGTAAATTTAATTTTGAATATTTTTAAAGAGATTTACAAACAAATCATATCTTTATTTAAAGGAAATAAAACTAGTCGCACTAATTTAGAAGTCGAACAAAGAGTTTTGGAATTTATAAATTTTAATCATGAATTAAGTTCAAGAATAACGCAGGACTGTGAGATTACTCATTCTACAGTAGCATAGCGCGTGAAAATCAGGAGGTCTGGTTTCAGCAAAATGGCTGCCCAGCTCATTTCGGAGTAAATGTAAGAGCTTATTTAAACCAAGCATTTCCAAATCGCTGGATTGGTCGCGGTGGAACTTTAAATTGGCCGGCCAGATCTCCTGATTTAACACCTTGCGACTATTTTTATGGGGTCATCTTAAATGCAAAATTTAGATGCAACGCCACCCAAATATTAATTCTTTGAGAAAAGCTTTCGTTTATGAGTGCGCCTAAATCACAAATAGGCAGCTCGTTAATGTAAGACATTCCTTCTACAATAGACCTGGTTATTGCTTGGCTGAAAACGGAGGTTTATTTGAATATTTATTATAATAATAAATTGTAGTGATTATTTTATTGAGATAATTATTGGTTGATATTTGAATTGTAATAGATAGGTTATAATTTTTACATGACAAATCTTATAAGAAATAAACGTTTCATTGAAATGTACAATTTTGTATTTATTATTAAATCGTAACAATAGGTATGGAGCTTTTTGTATGAATTTTATTGAATGATTAATTTGTCGGGAGTAAAATATCAAATAGACAGAAAAACGTCAAGCATTTATCTATTTTTGTTTCACTTCCATGGCTATTTGATATTTTCAACGTAATTTTTAATAATTTTTTATTTAATTTCTGTCGTTACAACGCATGTAAATGTAATTCTGTTTATTAATTTAGATGCAGAATTTTTTGCTCTACTACATTTATTTGAAGCACTTTTGCCTAAAATAATTTGGGGAGGCAATGCGCACTGAAAAATTGTTTTTTCATGTTAATCGCCTATATACACAGGTATGATGTTCCACCCGGTACATTCGTTCTTCTACACCTCTTTTATTACTCATCATCACGTGATCAAATCATTTTACATTACAATCCTAAATTACTCTAACAAATAATCCAAAAAAGATAACAAAGGAAGAAAGAATCCTCTGCGCTTTTCTTTATAATCACAGAATTGCAGTTAGAACATTGTAGTATGAACTGAAAACAAAATAAAAAATTAAGAGAGTTACAATTGCGTTTGTTTCTCAAAGTGAATTTCATAAAATTGCAGGTAAATAAATAAACAACGAATCTAACGTCCAATATCCTACGCTTGTCTTAATTCATCAGATTCATCCCGCAATTAATCTTCGCTAAACGTTTCTATTTTGATACACTACTTTCGCTTCAACCACATTCATAATTCCTTTTATACAAACTCGTTTGTTCCTCACACTTAGAACCTTTATTTCAAGCAACACTCCTTCAATCATATTTATTCATTTATGCATAGGTCGTATCATCCAGAATATACGATTGTCGAGTCGGCCTGTGGATCTTGAGAACCCTGGTTCGATTCCCACAGCCAACAAACAATTTTCACCAATTTAAATCTACCGCTGTGGGTCCCCCTTCACTAATATTTTTGAGGGCCGTGATATGACGGCTGGTAATCGCGCTTCACGTGAAGAAATATATCACTTATCGAGATCTGCTGAGGCAGAGTGCCACACCCAGTAATGAGTAAAACGAAAAATTCGACCAAAATCAGTTTGGAAATATAAAATATTACATCGCCCTTATGTCTTAATACACTTCGGAGCTTCTGCAGTTTCAAGATTCTAGTGAATATATTTTGTATGAACTATTGGTTTACATGGTGTAGCAAGTATTGTTTTATATATTTTTTAAATACACTACGATTAAATATATTGATATGATATATATTTTTTAAAAATACAGTTTACTGTGTTTACACAATGAACGACTTGTGACAGTATTCTTTGTTTATAACAGAAGATATATAATTAATACAATAATAAAGTGCTAGATGGCAGTCCGTGTATCGGTTCACAATAACCTACAGAAATTTTTCGTTGCCATAGTTACATCAAAATTATTTTCATTTTTTATTGCTGTTAACTTGAACTGAAATCAGTATGAAATGTGTCAAATGAATAATAATAAAAACTGAACATTATTAATGTTTTCTATCTACATGTATTTTTATGTGTTTTCAAAAAACTTTATGTAAATTTCTTTAATATTTAACACTTTCATGTTGAAATGAAAATAAAACACAATAATAATATAACACTATTAATACAAACGGAACTCAAAACATCAGTAATACAAAGATTACTTCTCCTGCTTATCATAATAAATATTAATTGTAGAGTCATTCAAATTATAGATGATGTTGACTTTTAAATTTTACAAATTAAACGTGCATATTTTTAATACGTAAATGAGACTTTATATGAAGGTATAAACTAAATTTTTTTATCACAAATTAAACATCCTAAACGCGTTATAATATTGATATATCATAGGAGTATCGAACATTAATCTATCTGTAAATACTATACAAAACTCTGATTCTTTGTGTCGACATTGGAAATAGTTTCATGCAATACATTGTTATCCTTACTAGCATATTTTGAACTGCCATCTAGTTTATCATCCAGTACAGATTCGCATTAATAATTTGCTGATAAAAATCTCGGTCAGCGCTGTTTTCAAATGTAAGATATTCTTCTACTTCAACAATGTTCTTGTCCACTTCAGTTGCTTCCTTTTTCCCAATGCATTATTATCCTTACTTGTCTCACTTGGACTGCCATCTTGTTCATCTTCCAATACTGATTTGTTTTTCACAAGTTGCTGTTAAAAGTATCGATCAGTTCTATCTTCAGAAGCAAAACTGCATTTCAATAAAAAATACCTGCATCTTATATTTTTTCGAAAATAAAATGCCAAGCTTATTTTTATACATATTTCGTTCATATTTAAGCAAAATTTTGTACTATTTTATTTTCATATTTTAAATATTTATTTTAAATTCTTACATTTGGTATAATTATTACGGAATGAGGAAATGCAGCTAGTGCTGCGTACTCACTTTATTTCGTCAATTTTCATATCGCTTGTTATATTAATTATGAACATATCCTCACATTGAGATATTTCAACCAAATAATAAATAAGTATAAATATCTTTTTTAAACTGAATATTATTAATCTTTTCCATCTTCATGTATTTTCAAATTGTTGCAATGTGTTTCATGCGTGTTTTAAAAGAAGAATTGTGTAATTTTCTTTTTGCAAATTAAACATTAATATTCTTTTATATCTTCAAGTTTTTAAATTAAAATTTAATATAAATTTCTAATTGCAAATTGAACATTCCTAATCTTTTCTATCTTCATGTGTTTTCATAATATGTCTATCAAATAACAATTAAATATAAATTTCTTTATGCAAACTGAATGTTGTTATTTATATTTTCATGTATTTTCAAATTGCTGCATTGTGTTAACTGAACATTCATTTGAAATACTTTCATGTATTTTCATATGTCTTTTCACAGAAGACCTTCGTTTAAATTTCTTTTTGCAAATAGAACATTCATGACCTTTAATACGTTCATGAGTTTTCAAATGTCTATTCAAACCTCCATTTTGTGTAAATTTCTTTTGGCAAATTGAACATTCATTATCTTTTCTACCTTCATGTATTTTCATATGTGTTTTCAAAGAAGAATTTTGTGTAAATTTCTTTTTGCAGATTGAACATTCATAATCTTTAATACCTAAATGCGATTTCATATGAATTTTTAAAAAAGTATTTCTAATAAATTTCTTTTTACAAATTGAACATTCAAAATCTCTTACACCGTCATGTATTTTAGTATGTGTTATTAAATGTGAATCTAATTTAAATTTCTTTTTGCAAATTAAACATTCATATTGTTTTCTACTTTCATGAGTTTTAATATGTCGTTTTAAATTAGAACTAAATATAAATTTCATTTTGCAAATTGGACATTCATAATCTTTTATACCTTTATGTATTTTTATATGTGCTTTCAACGAAGAGTTTAATATATATTTCTTTTGGCAAATTGAACATTCCTTATCTTTAATACCTTCATGTATTTTCATATGTGTTTTCAAAGAAGAACTTTGTGTAAATTTCTTTTTACAAATTGTACATTCATAATCTTTAATACCAAAATGCGATTTCATATGAATTTTTAAATAACCACTTTGTGTAAACTTCTTTTTGCAAATTAAACATTCATTATCTTTCTTACTTTCATGTATTTTCATATGTGTTTTCAAAGAAGAATTTAGCGGAAATTTGATTTTGCAAATTGAACATTCATTATCTTTAATACCTACATGAGATTTCATATGATCGTGCAAGAGATATTCATTGATAAATTTTGTATTACAAACTAAACATTCCAAATCTGTTATATTATTTATATGATTTCTCAAATGGGTATCGAACGTTAGTTTATCTGTAAATACTTCTTTACATAGTAAACATTGAAACTCTTGACTGTCTGTGTCGGTATTGGAATTAGTTTCATGCAATATATTGTTATCTTCACTAGCATCTTCTTCAACATCAGATACATATTCGTTCTTAATAAGCACTTGGCAAAAATCTGGGGGCGCGCAATCTTCAGATGTAAGAGATTCTTCTTTCTTATCGATGTTATTGTCTACTTCAGTTGCTTGCTTCATTTCCAATGCATTACCAGTCTCACTTGAACCGCCATCTAGTTCATTATCCGATACAGATTCGCTCTTAATAATTTGCTGGTAAAAATCTCGGTGTGCACTGTCTTCAGATGAAAGATATTCTTCTTTCATGTCAATGTTATCGTCTACCTCAGTTTTTTGCTCTTTATCCAATGCGTTACTTATTAGCGTCGCTTCAACCGCCATCGTGTTCATCTTCCGATATAGATTTGTTCTGTTTTGTCTTCAGATGCAAGGCATTCTTCATTCACGCCAATGTTATTCTCATTTAATATTTAAATGAATGTTATGCTCATGTTTTATCAGTTGTTCACAATTGATGTAATTCACTGAAACTTTGGTCTGAAATGGCGTTGCTTCCTTGCAATACTTTTATATAATCGTTCAAACGAATTTAATTATCCACTTTTTCCTGGATCATGGAATAAGAGCGAAGTGTTGTGTGGCACGAGGAACTAATGTAGGCATACAGGATTCTCCAGGTTTAATATCATCTGAAAAAAATGTAATGTTCGTTAATATTATTTTATCTAACTTCGTTATGAAAAGTTCTGCTTTACATCAATATTTGAGGTTATGAAATGTCAATTTTTTCATAACTGTCATTCCAGAGTTATGTAAAGAATTCTTTAAATAACTAGTTACGTAATGAATGTTGACAGTTTGAACTTTCTCAGAAAACAAATAACAGAAAAAACTATTTATTAAAATTTTTAGGATTTATATAAATTTAATAATTTTTCTGGTATTAAACAGTTGACGGGCAAATTAGCAGATTCTTCGATATCAGAAGGAAGGTCTGTCTCGGATTCAGAACTCATTTACAATGAAGACATAAGCTTTAAATTTAATATTTTTATTTATTTTCACGGTAACGCTTTCGTAAATTGATTTATTGATTTTCAAATATACTGAGCTCTCATAAACGTAGAATTTTATGTATTTTAAAAATTATTTTAGCGGAATTAGATAAAATTTTGTACGTAATACGTTATGAAAATGTGATATTGTTTGACTCAATATTTTCATAACTGGTTACGTAAATAACTACGATGAAATTAATAATCTATAGCTCTGTCGCTTCCCCAGCAACGAGCAATAACTTTGCCTCAATTCAGCAGATCTCATATCTTTTACAGTTCTCAAGATTTCAATAGTTAGAATCGAAAATAATTATACTATAAATGTGAGTGTCCCGAAAAAAAACATCCACTAACATCTTTGGAGGCCGTGATTTGACGGCTGGTAACCGCACTTCACGCGAAAAAATATATCACTTACCGAGATCTGCTAAAAATAAACCGTAAAAGAATCTAATTTGAGAATATTAAAAACACAAAAACTTAATCAACAATTAAACACAATTTATTTGTAAATTTTAATGTTTGTTGTTTGAAATGAAAAAATCCAACGATATTCGTAGCCAACCTCAAATAGATCAATAAAAAATGTATGGGGTAGATGGTACAGGTGGTATTGAGTCGGCCTGTGGATTTGAGAACCCGGGTTCAATTTCCACAGCCGACAAACAGTTATCATCACATTAAAATTACCCTTGTGCCCGTGATTTGGAGGAGTGCTACATCAGGTAATGAGTAAAAGGCGTGATGATATATTAATTTTATTTAAATCAAATGTTAAACATTTCAGGCCACGCCACTGACCGTAACCATGATAAGGCGATCATGTGTTGTGCCAGCATTAAACGTAGCAATCAAATACACAAAACAGTAAACTGCATGCGAAAAGACCCGTTTATCTTTCATATTTGTGATCAAAACGCTCGTGCTCTTCCTGTTTGTTTGACATTATTCGTTTAATAGAAATTCATATTTACTAATTTATAAAACAAAACAGAAAAAGTTAATTTACTTACAAGATCTGGTAGATCATATAGAACTTCATTATATGTTTCTTTGTGATACACTGTTCTTAGCTTAATCTTGCCACTTAAATCACGAATCAAATGTTTAAATAAAATAGTTCGAAACAAACAAATTACAGTACTCCACATTCAACGTCAACAAATAAAACATTGACACACCAAAAAAACAGTGTTGCCAACCATAGACCAGACATTTATGCCAACTACGAATAAGTAGGTCACCAGAATAAAGTTTTATTTATTGTAAAGGTAAACCCTCACTTGTTATACATTGTTGTAAAGAGAAAATCCGAAATAATATACAGGTCTTATTAGTAAGTCTTAGAAAAAATAGTTTGCGCTATTTTATACCTCATTTAAAGTAAATTGAACAAGATTGAAAAATATATACCGCTTGTAGAATTGAAATATGTAACATACGAAATACAATGGTATATTTTTTAATATGATGTTTGTTGCTTCCCTAATTAAATTAGACCAAAAGTTTAAATACAAAAATGTTAAGTATTAAAAACTGCATCTTATGAGTAGCTACTCGTTGCTCAATTGATTTTTAAGCAAGAGTAACAAGCAAACAAAAAGTGGCGAAATTTGGAATTGAGAGTAAAAAATAAAGTTATCATCACGCCTTTTACCCATTACTGAGTGTGATCGTCTACCGCAACAGATATCGGTAAGTGATATATTTTTTCGCGTGAAGTGCAGTTACCAGCCGTCAAATCATGCCCCCTCCCCCAAAGATATTAGTGGTGGGGAGCCACAGGGGTAGATTTAAATTGGTGAAAATTGTTTGTCGGCTGTAAGGATCGAACCAAATTCCCAAGATTCACAGGCCGACTCGATACCACTGAGCCATCTACCCCATAGAGGTAATTTGAACGTTGTGAAAATTGTTTGTCACCTATGGGAATTGAACCTGGGCTTCAATTCCGCAGACTGGCTCATTACCACTGAGCAACCTACCCCATGGGATTCAGAATGCTGGAACAAAATAATTTTTATTATAAACTTTGACAGTTACTGAAATATCAACGACAAATAGTTGAAAAATTACACTGGAAGATTTAGTTAACGTATTAATTGATGTGAACTGTTTTAAATATGAAAATATTTTCTAAGAACTATCTCTGTGGCTCCCCCTCCACTAACATCTTTGGGAGCCGTGATTTGACGGCTGGTAATCGCACTTTATGCAAAGAAATATATCTGTTACGGCAGAGTGCAATACCCAGTAATGGGTAATAGGCGTGATGATTTACATATTTATATTTTCTACGAATCATAAAATTTAATTTTTGTACTCATAACCTTCAAAATGACATTTTCCGCACACAACACTCAATCTAGGACAAGTGTCTCCCGATCGACTCGACTGTAAAAATTGCAACCTTTGACAGTCAGAAATAAATATTTGTTAATTTTTAACTTTTTTGTTTTGCTAATTTTTACTTGTACGAAGTAAAGGAAGTATTGTAATCGCGAAAATTTTCGGTTCTCAGATTTCAGTGGCAATACGCATTTTGAGCATCCCTGAATTCATTTTGACTAATTTCGTCGTGACGTCTGTACGTACGTATATATCTCGCATAACTCAAAAACGGTAAACCGTAGAAAGTTAAATTTTGTATTTAGGACTGTTCTATCATTTAGTTGTGCACCTCCCTTATTCATTATATAACTTCCGGAAGTGGTACATTACTTGAAGCCTATAATAGATTTTCATGAAAAACTATATTAAAATATAATCCAAAACTTTTCAAATTTGGTATATAAGACTACTATATCAATATAAATAACTTAATAGATTTTGGTTAAAATGGACTAACCGGAAGTGATACATTACATGAAGCTGCGAACAGATTTTCTTGAACATAATGGTATTATTTTGATTTTAGAAATAAATGCTGCAAATAAAAGTTTTAAAGAATTAAATTCTGCGTGTAGCACATTAAGAATCATTAAATTAGCCTTTTGTATAAGCGAAATATCTAAATTTAAAAATTATATATTTTTTGTTTTTTTTTTTAGTTTACTATGGATTAGAACAAGAAATAAGAAAAAAATTAAAGATTTAATGTCAAATATGTGCAATTTAAAAAATATCTATATGTATTGCTGATAGCCGTATACCAGCAATGTTATCTGAACGAAAAAGGAAAGAGAGAAAGAAATATGCCATGTTATCTTTGTTCAGATTTGCTTCAAAATGCGCATGCCCGTAATACTGGAATACTATTGGCTAATGACGAAGTGGCAGAGACATTGCAAATATGGCGAGCTCTCTTCGTCACCGCTTGTGTGAATTTTAATTAGTCTGCTACATTTGTTTGAGTATAGACTATCTTCTTCGTTATTATTATGCCAGCCAGTTGTTATTCGGATTTTTCAACACATTTAAAATATGGCGTTAGATTTTAACACGCTAGAAATTTACGTCAGCCAATCGTACTCCAGTATTACGGGCATGCGCATCTTGAAGCAAGTATGGACAAAGATAAAATAGCAGATATCTCTCTCTATTTTGCCTTTGGACCCAGTATCAGCAATATATTATTAATACATATATGTCATATTGAACTCAATAGATGGACTCAAGATTAAAGGCCAAAAAATGTCATTCGCATCCAGAATTAACAACAACAGGACGAATAAAAGAAACAGTAGACACGATCATTAAAAGCCACAAAACAATACGTATAGAAAACAACGAAATTAATAAAAATTAAAAAGATAAACATGTGGTTAGTTTCAAAATTCGTTTATTTAATATATTATACGTATTTCGGCCGACTAGACCATCATCAGGTAACGTTATCAAAAGAATGAATAAATATTATTATTTAAATTTTTGAAAAATCATGAGCATTCGCCGGGATTTGAACCCAGAACCTTTCACTCGCTATGTGACTGTTCTACCACTTGAGCTACAAATACTCGGCGAATTTTATACTCACGATTTTTCGTGCAAATTTTTAGTTGTTAGAAATTGTAAAGTGACATGGATTGCGTCAATTCGTTACAATCAACAACTGTAGTATGCATTGGCTGATTACCTGGTGTAAAAGTATAAGAATTAATTAGTTGACAACCCGTCTATCGTTGGAAATTAATGTTACACGACTAATTACACCAGCAAAACAACATTATAGAAATAAATAAATATATCATCACGCCTTTTACCCATTACTGGGTGTGGCACTTCTGCCGGAGTAGATCTCAGTAAGTGATATAATTGCTCGCGTGAAGTGCAGTAGTTACTAGCGGTCAAATTACGGCCCCCAAAGATGTTAGTGGAGGGGCAGCCACATGAGTAATTTGAATATGGTGAAAAACGTTTGTCGGCTGCAGGAATCGATCCTAGCTTTTTAAAGCCACCTACCCAATATTCAATACACTGTACAATTTGTTGTGCGACCACATTACTGTAAACATTTAGTAAAACGGTAGGACTACGAATATTTGGTGTTGCTACTCCTAGACGTAGAGGTTTGAAGTTTGAATCAAACAATTCTTGTAGTTTATTCAAATACTATTCGTGCTTTTGATCTAAATTTGTAGCTAGATATTGAATACTGTTATTTTTCAAGTGTTAGTTTTATTTACAACAATGTATGTGTTGAAAAATATTTGTTTCGTGTGTTTAACGGATACTGACCTGAGTTTAAAGAAAGTTTTACACAATAATACAGCAGATGAAATATTTGCAATTGTTAAATATGCTCTACCAGAACTTTTAAGTCGATATTAGTTATGATACAGTGGTTTATTTTAAGTTAGTATAAACTTACGTTTCTATAACCTCTACGACTCACATCAGCTGTTTGCAAGACAGTCCCGTAGCATGCAGGGCTGGCTTGATATTATTTAGCTCCCCAAACACAATTTTAAATTGAATCTTTCCCGCCGCAAGAGCTGTAGAAATTAAAATGAAATATTATTAAACATCTTCAAAAAATAATTAAGTAAAGCGTTATGGACTAAAAGTCAAAGCTGTTGTCCACATAAAAGCTTCTTTTCCATCTTAACTAATACAATATTATCAATGCTGTCACTAATGCATTACTTAATTTCTGAGTTCTCATTTATGGATCTCGTTGTAAGTTTGTAAAACTATCTCTTTTACAAAAAATAAGTATGAGGTAATGGAAATTTAAATGTACGTGCATGAACTAATTACTAAATCTTTTGTCCGGGACGCATGTCTCTAGGTCGCTGTATAAATATTTCTTCTTCAAATAAGTCTCACTAGAAAATCCCCCCTATATTGTAACTCGGTAGATATTTGAAATAGATCGATATATTGATAAAAATAATGTATTTTTCATGATTTTACTTTTGTTTCAGACGATTTTGAATGCAAAGGATCCTGCATATATTTGTTCCTTGTGCCTCACAACACTTCGATCTTATTCCGCGTTTAAGAAAAAGTGTTTGGACAACTATAGTCGTTTGACTGATTATATAAAAATATTGCAAGGAAGCAACACCACCTCGGACCAGAGTTCCAGCGAATTACAAATCCGAGTAATTAATTGTGAACAACTCATAAAACATGAGAATCACATTCATTCAATTATTGAAGAGAATGAAGATGCATTTAGATCATGGGAAGAACAACATGACCAGAAAATTGAGTACATATAATATATATAAAAGAAGAACCTCTTGCATACCAGCAACTTGTGAAGATCGAATCAGTATCAGATGATATACAAGATGCCGGTTCAAGTGTTCTTAATGAGGATATCAATGCGTTAGATCAGAAAACTATAAAAGAAGATTACATCGTCGTCAAGGATGAATTGGATGTCGATGAAGTTTTTGTTATCAAATTAAATATTCCAGATGAAAATGAAGATGCACTGCTGCCATCTGAAGAACAAGATGATTGCAATATTGTTGTTGAAAATAAAATCGACGTCGAGGAAGAATCTCTTGCATCTAAAGACAGCGCAGACCGAGAACTTACCCAGCAACTTGACTGTACACGCAGCGAGTCTGTATCTGATGATGAACAAGATGGTGGTTCAAGTGTTACTAGTGAAGTTAGCAATGCATTGGATAAGAATGAAGCTAATTCCAACACCGACACAGACAGTCAAGAGCTTCAATGTTCAGTGTGTAAAGAAGTGTTTACAGATAAAATTATGTTCCATAGCCATTTGATAAGTCATCTTAAAAATATAACAAGTTCGAGAAAATCGCCTACTAATTATGATTTTTTGTGACAGCTTTGTCATAGAAACAGAAGCTGTCACTATAACCGTCAAGATTTGTTGTGAATATTAAGAAATCTTGACAGTTAACTTTATATTTCAAACATTAATCACATTACTTCGTGATCTTTTGTAATTAAAGGCCTTAGTACGATAGTAGGTACCTACATTTGGTATTCATTTAATTACTTTATTTATTTTACAAATAATATTAAGACGCAGTATTTATGTTCTTTTAATATACTCATATTTATTTTAACTTTTTGCCGTCTGCCGCCCTTTTATGCTGGCGCCCGGGTTCTGGGAACCCCAAGAACCCTGGGTTGGAACGCCCCTGCAAAAATGTGATTTGATCAGACATTTAAAAATACATAAAGGTATTAAAGATTATGAATGTTTAATTTGCGAAAAGAAATTTTTACGAAAACATCATTTGGAATATCATATGAAGATACATGCAGGTATTTACGATTATGAATGTTCAATTTGCAAAAAGAAATTTATACAAACGAGTACTTTGAAAATACATATGAAAATGCATGAAGGTATTAAAGATCACAAATGTTTAATTTGCAAAAAGAAATTTACACGAAGTGATAATTTGAAATTGCATATGAAAATACATACAAGTATTTACGATTATGAATGTTCAATCTGCAATAAGAAATTTTAAAAAAAATTAACTTAAAGAGACATATGAAACAACATTTAAATATTAAAGATTAAAAATGTTCAATGTGTAATAAATAATTTATAGAAAAAGTCTTTGTTTATTTTACATCTATTTTTTCATGTAAATAAATATGTATGTTTGTACATTTTAATTAATACAACCGATTTAGGAACTGTTTATTTATTTCACTTTTTAAATATACAAAAATAGAACCGTGGATTTGCTCGAGTGACACACATACATCAAGTCTAAATTAATCAAGTCAAGTAACCTTAGTAACAATATACATGAAGATAGCATTAATATCGAAGCGCGAAAATTCAAATTAGTCAATAGTACATTAACA
This sequence comes from Pterostichus niger, assembly GCA_947425015.1. Taxonomy (NCBI): domain Eukaryota; kingdom Metazoa; phylum Arthropoda; class Insecta; order Coleoptera; family Carabidae; genus Pterostichus; species Pterostichus niger. Next base: position 18,798,327 of record OX380346.1, on the reverse strand, counting down.
ATACATTATAATTATATTTTAATTTTAAAATAGTACATTTTAGTTTCAAACAGTGATATTTATTTATTTATTTTATTGTAAGTTCAACTGCACCATAACTACTTTATGATGATACTGTTTAGTGGTTATAAAATAGTACTTTATTGAACTAATACGATAAATAGCAAAATTTGATTCGTGTTAATGTCAGAGTAATTTTATATTTAATTCCTTTGCATTTAATACAATTTCTTGACATATTATAAACACATTTTTCATTCGACCTGAACTTGAGTTAAAAGATAATTTTACATTATTTATTTATTTATGTTAATTACAGTACAGGGTCCGGATTCACCAAGCTGTAATGATTGTTAGCTTGAGTGCGATTCAAACTCGGGATCTTCGGATTCGAATTCCGTAACGCTATCCACACCATCGTACTGACGGACAATTACAGTTAGACACTCTATAGCAAGAACTGAATCTACTAAATTAAAACTGTCGTCAGAAATGTAAGTGCACTATTATTTTTCTAAGGCCACTTAAAAATCTGCTCATTGTATGTTTGTTGTTGCTAGGGAAATGAGGTACATTGCAAGCATCGTGCGAAATGAATGTTTTGTAAATATTTCGATACAGATCATTTCATTTCAGTACAGGTGCAATTTTCTTCTAAATCACACATGAAGAATATAAGACGTAAATTAGAGATTTATTATTATTTATTGTTAGTTATATTAAATATAATGTTTTGACAATTCTTTTGATCATTTCGCCAGTTCATAAATAATTAATATGTTAGCTTATATTTCTTTCTCGATTTTTCGGGTAATAAATTTAAATATGTTATTTTTCTAGCTTCTAATATATTTGGTGGTGTTAATTCAAGATTCTCGTCGCCATCACTCTCCATTTTTACCTCACAAAACACAAAATATTGACTGACTTATAAAAACCGAACTGTTATTTATTGTTTATTACGTCATGGGAAGAACAACATAACCAGAAAATTGGGTACATCGATATAAAAGATGAATCTCTTGCATACCAGCAACTTGTGAAGATCGAATCAGTATCAGATGATATACAAGATTCCGGTTCAAGTGATCTTAATGAGGATATCAATGCGTTAGATCAGAAAACTATAAAAGAAGATTACATCGTCGTCAAGGACGAATTGGATGTCGATGAAGTTTTTGTTATCAAATTAAATCTTCCAGATGAAAATGAAGATGCACTGCTGCCATCTGAAGAACAAGATGATTGCAATATTGTAGTTGAAAATAAAATCGACGTCGAGGAAGAATCTCTTGCATCTAAAGACAGCGCAGACCGAGAACTTGATCAGCAACTTGTCTGTACACGCAGCGAGTCTGTATCTGATGATAAACAAGATGGTGGTTCAAGTGTTACTAGTGAAGTTAGCGATGCATTGGATAAGGATGAAACTAATTCCAATACCGACACAGACAGTCAAGAGCTTCAATGTTCAGTGTGTAAAGAAGTGTTTACAGACAAATTAAAGTTCCATAGCCATTTGAAAAATCATCTTAAAAATATAACAAGTACAGAATGTTTAATTTGTAATAAAAAAAATGAGCAGAAAGGCATATTTGAGCTCACATATGAAATCAGATTTAGGTATAAAAGATCACGAATGTTCAATTTGCAAAAAGAAATTTTCACAAAAATCTGATTTGATCAGACATCTAAAAATACATAAAGGTATTAAAGATTACGAATGTTTAATTTGCAAAAAGAAATTTTTACTAAAACAATATTTGAAAGTACATATAAAAATACAAGCAGGTATTTATGATTATGAATGTTCAATTTGCAAAAGGACATATTTACGAAAACTTAATTTACAAGTACATATGAGAATACATGCAGGTATTAAAGATTTCGAATGTCCAATTTGTAATAAACAATTTATAGATAAATATCGTTTGAAAATACATTTAGAGACTCGTTAAAAATGTTAATATCTTTATATTTATTTTATATTTATTATTTTATGCAAGTTAATATGTATATTTGTACATTTACAATATAGTATAATTATATATGAATTTTAAAACACAATGGCTGGTACCACAAGCTTTGTTTTTGGGTGTTTTAAGATATAATTTTAACATGTTAGATATAGCTAAAACACCCAAAAACACTGCTCTTAAAACAGACAAAAACAGAGCTTGTGCTACCAGCCATTATATCACACAGTATTTTACCTCTGTTGTCCATTTCTGAAGGAATTCTAAATTATTTTCATTTTACATTTTTGTCTGCCTTACATCACAACATATCATAAACCACTCGCCATTCTGCTCTAAGTAAGCAAGTGAGAAACACGTGGATACTTAGCACTGTGATTAGTTTATTCAAATGTGTCAAAAACCAATCCAAGAGCTGGAGGGAGACCACACTAACAAAAGGTAGATCTCAAATCCTTTCAAAATAAATAAAATTAATAAATTAAGTACAATTACAAGCAACTTAGTCATCTACAAACCACTAGAACAACTAAACTAAACATTGCTGATTACAGCGGCGTTTAAAAGTTTAACCAAACCAAAATATCAGCAAGTGAATCAAAGATAACCAGAGACGAAAATTCAAAACAAACATTGCGCGCAAACCTACCCCAGCTACATTCCCCAATAAAGAACAAGCGATCATATTGCATATATGTATTACTAATATACAGGGTTTAACAACGAAACCAACCACCGCCTATATTTTCTTTATTTTTATAGTTACAAAAAATATTATAAAGCAAATTTGTAAAAGACCAAGGGGGACATCTGGTTAAAGAATAAAATAATTTTTTAAACCAGTGGTTCTCAAGTAACAACACAAAGTTATATTTTTTTAAATGGGATTATACATATTTTTTAGGCCTATTCGATAGAGTATTTTTTCTGAATTCAACCATGTGACCATTCTACATCCTTACATAATAAAAATATTGAGAAAAATTCAATTGAAATTTAAATATTTTTTTATTTTTAATATTAATGTGCAGTAAGCTATGAATGAAAAACAAAAGAACAAAATATTAAACACACTGATCTCTATATATAACTGGATATCGTATCCCGTGTTAAAGGTCTGTGACAGAAAGTGGGCCGCCATATTGGCAAAAGTGTAGTCTCTCGGCCTACTTTCAGCGGGAAATTCAAATGAATGGAACTACAGAACTAATGAAAATAATTAGTTATGAAGATGAAAACAAGAATTTGGCTGAACATTTTAATTATTTAATTAAGTTTTATTGTTTTTAGTTCAAAATATGAAATTAAATCATTCTAGTATTATTTTAAATGTACGACGCATTTGAATCGCGCTCCGGCACTGTGGACGAGAGACTAAATTTTATCCAATATGGCGGCGTTCAACTAGTCACAAACCGGCCTACCCCATACGATATCCAGTTATATATAGAGATCAGTGATTAAACACACAAAGAATAACAATTTACAACAAATATTATTACTTGACAGCAGCTAAATTTTTATTTTTTTTTTGTTTTCATCCATAACTTCCTGCACATTAATATTAAAAATAAAAAATTATTTAAATTTCAATTGAATTTTTCTCAATATTTTTATTATGTAAGGATGTAGAATAGTCACATGGTTGAATTAAGAAAAAAATACTCTATCGAATAAGCCTAAAAAATATGTATAATCCCATTTGCAAAAATATAACTTTGTTTTGTAACTTAAGAACCACTGGTTAAAAAAAAAATTTTATTCTTTAACCAGATGCCCCCGTTGGTCTTTTACAAATTTGCTTTATAATATTTTTTTGTAACTATAAAGATAAAGAAAATATAGGCGGTGGTTGGTTTCGCTCTTACACCCTGTAGTTTAATACGCGTACAAGGAAGTCATGTGGTGTCCACATCAGATTTTTATTCTTTACAGTATTGTTCGACTATTAATGAAATATAAAACTATGAACTATAAACAGTTAAGAAACATAAAGCAAAAAATACAATTTTAAAAAATCTACAAAGACTACAAGTTGTTTCTATACCTCTGCACGAAATTTTAATGACATATATAATTTAATATACTAATTATAGAACAAAAAAAATATTTTTTAAATTCGCAAAAATTTGAGTATTTCATTCCTAGCGAACAGTTTTTTAAAAATAAATAAATAAGGCATTACACCAGGTACCTACATAATACTAATTAATAAATGATTATTTGTAGGCAATGTTTATACCTTCATTTCGTTAGTAACATAATTATAAAGAAAAAATTGAACCTGGAACCTACGAATTATGGTCATATGCTTTAAACTAACTACTATGACACAAAACAAAATGAAAGAACAAATTTAAATCGAATAACGGCCACATACAAGAGTTCATACATTCCAGATTCAAATTTTGGCGGTATCTCAATTTTTCTCATAATAATTCAATATCATCACATGATAATTATTTAATTAAAATACCAACTAAGAATAATTATTGTTTTATGAGTGTTAAATAAAACATACATAATGTTATTAGTATGATTTAGCATATAGGATAGATGGCTTACTGATATCGGGTGACACTGCAACAGCCGAATCTATTGCAACAGATTCTAATTGAACAGAATCTACTGCAGCCGATTCTACAAATCCCGAAAATTTTAAATGTGGCGCTCTGTCTACATCGCCCGATTCTACAAAAACCGAAAAGTGGGCGTGGCTAAATTTATGTCCGCGTCAGCCGAAAGTAGTCTGAACCGATAGTAGTTCCAGCCTAATGCTATGTGTGAAACCTTACCGATAGATGACAGCATAAAATAGTTGTTGCTGCTCGTCACTAGATATCAAACTGAGCATTTACCAACATTTCATTACCGACTTGAATGCCAAAATATAAATATGCGACATACGTTTTAACTGTCAAAATGACAATTCATATGTCAACATTATAACTTTGCAATGAAATACAATGCCAATTTTTAAATAATAGAAAGAAGTAAACAGGGTTAGCGTTCAATTTATAATGTTTCGTATATGAAGTTTTCTGCACGGTCATGAATTTGAATAAAATTAAGGTTAGTATATGTATTCATGGAAATGTTTTGTATATAAATGATCAAACTTTATTATAAGTCTACTTTGTAGGGATGTTCTGGTCGAGAGAATTGGACTGCTGAAACGTTTATTCGACGGTCTCCTACAGCATATGTCAAATTCATAAAAGTCCTACATATCATACAAAAATAAAGTTGGTTGGAATAAAAATAAGATGCATTGGTAATATTTGTGCGTAAATGATCTATATTTATGATGTTTTTACTTTATAGACATTATCCGGCGAAAAGAATTGGACTTAGAGAATAGATATTTTGCCAATATCATCAAATAAAAAGAAAGGAAAAAATTGGTACTATTCTTTATTGTGTATATTAAAAGTATTAAATCTATACATAATATATACAACTCTACAATATTCTGCTTAAAAATATGAAACAATAAGTCGTAATCGTTTCTGTGGAAATAAATTTCAAGATGAAAAGATCAGATTTGTGATTAATTATGCATGATTAAGAAATGAATGCACATGTTGAAGAAATTTGTGCCAACACCGACAATATGTAGATCATCGTTTTTTGTAGAAAATTAATGAATTGTAACAAGAGTTATTGTCACATGATACTGTAGCAAGGTGTAGTACAATATTAAATGTGAAGATAACGAAATCACCACCGGACCCAAATATATGGATGAAAGATTATGAAACAATTGCAATTTATAAGCATTGGATCAACATAAATCAGTGTGATGGCAATGAACTGAATACAATTTAACTACTGTTAATTAAAAATTGTATAATTTGTTTACTTTGTACTTTGAGATATGTGTTTGTTAATTATTTATTTTAATTTGTTCTGATGAAGATATACGATGATTATATCAAAACGGCGACATTAAAATAAAAATTGCATGTTGTAAACAAAACCAAATTTCCTTAATTGTGAAGTATATAATGAAATAAAAAAATATACATTATTAATTTTAAATACTATAAAGTACATGCTTACTTTCAGAGACATGTTTAGATAAAGAGAGTTTTTGATATTATTTTAGAAACACATTTCAAAAAATATTGTAAAAGATTCTTGTCAAATCTATAATGGTCACCGAAAATAAATTGAGACGTTTTTATATGTCAATTAAATTGTTTTTTTGTTTATTTTGAACAAAAAATGCGATAAATCTGAATAGTCACAACATTATTGTAAAATATCATTTAATTGGAGTAAGTGGAAGAAAAATCTGAAGCTCCTTATGTGAACTATAGCTGACATCATAAAAAAATATTGTTCGCTTGATTCAATTGAAATAGGTAAAAGTACAGGACGAAAATGTTTCATTACTGATAGAGATGTTCGGAGTTTAATTAATATATCCAAAGAAAATCGGCGAAGTAGTTTACGCGAATTAAAGATATTGTGGTCAGAAACAATAAAAAAGAATGTCTCAACTGAAACTAAATGAAAGTATCTCAGAAAACTGGGTTACAAATTTTATAAGATATGTTAATGTATTTTTATCTTAATTTAAATAGAAATTTAAATTTATCTCGTACATCAGGCTAAAGAAACACCATTATTAACCACTTCTCCAAAACAAAACCGATTAAAATTGGATACAGAGACAATGGAATAGTATATTATTCAGTGGCGAAACCAAATTTGACATGTATGTCGGTGATATGCGGTTAAAAGTTATACGAATCAAGTTTGAAGCTTATCATAAAGATTATTTAAAAAGGACTGTAAAATTTTCTGCTATGTTATGGTATAGTGTTGCATATCTTCGAAAGGTGTCGGAAAATTAAGTAAATTTTCAAAACTATATAGATATTTTGAGAAACAATCTAATCCCATCTGTCATGTCAAATTATAATAGCGAATGAACTTTTCAATAAGATGTCATACGGCTAAAATTACTAAAAAAAATGGTATTAATGTTTTTAACTGGCCATCCAGTAGTCCGAATATCAATCTTATTGAAAGTCTATGGGGAATCATGAAAAGAAAATTACAGACTGATCGCCAAAGAACTGTTGATGGATTGAAGTAAAAAATTATTGAGATTTGGAATTCCATAACACAGGAAGAATGTAAAAAGTGAATAAATACAATGCCAACTAGGATAAATGCAGTTATTAAAGTGAAAGGTGATGTTACATAGTATTAATATGTCTTATTATAAGGTATGTCCTAAGATTTAGTTGACAGGAAATTTGTGTATATATTTTTTAATAAATACTTAAAATTAAAACAAAACGCTCATCATTGAAATATTGTCTTAAAAGTAAGCTTGTAAGTGTTAGTATTTAAAATTATTAACATAACTTTTTTTAATTTATTATGTATAACACAGATATAATTATTTGAGGAAAATGTAAGTGTCCGAACCTATAGTTGTCGGGGCTCGTAAACGAGTTTATAATTTTTATTGGTGTTAGTTAACATATACTTAACAATCAATTAATAAATCGTACATAAGTTAATCAATTTATTTACAGAAAGTATTATAAATGTAGGTTTATCTAGTATAAAACGTAAAAATGTAGTCAAAAATAAATTAAACAATACTTTAAAAAAAGAGTAACAACCAATATACAACAAGCAGCCTGAAATTTAAATAAAAAATGGTAAGTATGATTGGTACTTTATATTTCAGCAATAATTACAATTAAGTGCTATTGCTCGGGCTGCTTTTATAAAAATGAACGGATTTTAAGATTATGTGTATTGCGGGTTGTCGTGAATTAAGTAAAAGTATTGTTATGAAAGTATAAGAACTATATTAAAGTATACTCAAATATAGGAGTAGGTACTATAGATTATTAACACATATTTTAATTAAAGAACTTCAACAACAAACTATTTTCTCATGTTTCCAATATCCTACATAATCATTCATCAGTTGTATCATATATTTATTTACGAAATAGTAAGATAAAGGAATATACTTTACAATTCTGCTAAAACTTTATTTCGGATATACAATTCGCTTTCTTCTAGACTGAGTTATTCAGATTTTCTTATTTGCAATTTTAAAACGGAATAAACCAAATCTTTTACAATCATTACTTTTAAATTGTGGTAATTTCTATATGACGAGCGGACATTTTATCGGTAGAACTTATTTTCAAATTTATCTGTAAGATTTTACCATAATAAGTTCTACAAAATATGTAAAAATAAATAAAATATATCATCACGCCTTTTACCCATTACTGAGTGTGGCACTCTGCCTAAGCAAAAATAAAGAATTGAAATTTAACGTCGTTAAAATAATAATAAATTATTTTTAAAACGTTTTAGAGCAGATAATGTTCTATAAGACTTGAATTTTGGTATTTCTGAAGCAATTGAAGATAAATAATCGTCACAAATTATGGTATTATTCTTTATATTTTACCAACCACAACATTTCATATACAAATTGCCCTAAATTAACTCGGATGAAAAAATTTTAAATTTTAATTTTGAAAGACGCAAAACAGAAAAAATAGTATAAATAACTCATTTTATAAGACTTTTATCACACGCTATTTAAGCAGACACGAAATCTAAATTTAAAACTTTTAAATTCAAAATGTTTCCAGTGTATACTTTGGGTTTAAAAAATCCTAATAAAAAATAAAATGATGCTAAATCAGGAGATTCAGCAGGCCATTATACATATTTTTCCACCGGTCGATTTAAGCAAATAAATATTTAATGTTTTCTTCACCTGCATGTATTATTTACAGGTAGCAAATCGTTTATAACAATACGAACACTAATTAATGCAATTTTAATTAACAACCTATGTTTTATTTTAGAATAAACCTTTGATATATTTGTGTCAAATTCGTAGCCATGGATATGGCAAATCCCATGGGTCACTGTATTTATAGAAAACATAATTTTTAAATTGAATATAATATTATATAATATAATTTAGGAAACTTCTAATGACGAAAATTAAAATTATGAGATGTATTGTTATAACAATAGAAATCATTTCGAAGTCGAAAAACTTTTAATGAAAGAAACTTCTACACAATTTGTAAAAAATGTTTAATAAATTCACTTCCAAATAAGGTAGTAACGTATAAATACTTCCATTGCTATATACTGGTTAGATCTACTTTATTAATATTGTTATCGTATTAAAATTATGCCAACTATATTTCAAAAATATTCATTCATGGCAAACATGATCTTTTGATAGCGACCTACTTAGCAACTATTGTTGATTAGAGGCCCTAACAAATGTTGCTCTTAGCAATTTGTGTTATAGTATTAGCTTCATGGTTTCAAGACCAGATTAAATTGTACGTTTACTACAAAACAGACATGGGCGTAAATTTACGTTAAAATGTGGTGGTTTTATTGTCAAACAAATAATTTGTTTTTACCGCTCTTGTCTGGGTTGTTCTTTTCAGCTGCGCTTCGATCAACGATCTCCATGGGCCAGCAGCAATACTTTCTGCTCATAGTTCCATGAGAAACTATATTTTGCATAGAAAAACTTACGTTTTAAATTATAATGTGAATGTTGAAATTTATGCATAGGTAAGCCTAACTTTGCGACAATGGTGGATTTTTTTTCAAGCACTCAACTACTACGTACATCATAAATATGCCGCCTTGATTGCTCGTAGTCGATGGTCTGACAACGGCACGCGGTGTTCAAAAGAGCGGGTTATCGCAGGGCGGTCACCCATCTATTTACTATCCGCACACAGTGATTCTTAATTTTGCGTTAGCAACTCAACAAACGCTCCTTGTCACAACCGCTGCAAGTTGAATTGATTTATTTAAGTATAAATCATAGTAGATATATAATAGAAATAACATCATCTATATGTTAATTGTTATATTTGAATAAACATAATTATATTACACATATCTGTATTTTCGTATTCGTATATAAAATTATATGTGAAAATATTAGTATATATATACACTTAATCCATACCCCAAATTGCCTGTAGTTCTGTACAAATTATACACCAACTTAAAACGTGTAATTATTTCAATCTTATGATATATAGTTTTTGTACATAAATCCGAAAATAGGTTGAAAATAACTTATTAGAATGCGAATTAAACTAGACATATAAAACGGCCGATCTGTTTTAAGAATCGTTACTTTTATTATATACCGAATTAAATATTACCAGAAAAATATTAAACTAAACATAAATGACAATGCAATCGAATCAAAAATCGTGAAGATTGTCAAAAATAAATAGCACTAGTAATGAGTATATCAATGATTATAGAAATGTTGTTTTAATTTTACGGATTATTTTCAAAATATTTCTGATTATAGGTCGATAATATCTATTAATGTCTCAATTTTACATTCTGCGGTATGTACTCTAGTCAGTGATTATAAAAAAATATATGTAAAATGATATTTGCTCTATTGTTGTATTCGACATTCTGAAGTTTTGAAAATTGCCACCTAAAATATAATATTTTATTAGTTTATTCAAATTCATGACCGTGCAGAAAACTTAATATACGAAACATTATAAATTGAACGCTAACCCTGTTTACTTCTTTCTATTATTTAAAAATTGGCATTGTATTTCATTGCAAAGTTATAATGTTGATATATGAATTGTCATTTTGACAGTTGAAACGTATGTCGCATATTTATATTTTGGCATTCAAGTCGGTAATGAAATGTTGGTAAATGCTCAGTTTGATATCTAGTGACGAGCAGCAACAACTATTTTATGCTGTCATCTATCGGTAAGGTTTCACACATAGCATTAGGCTGGAACTACTATCGGTTCAGACTACTTTCGGCTGACGCGGACATAAATGTAGCCACGCCCACTTTTCGGTTTTTGTAGAATCGGGCGATGTAGACAGAGCGCCACATTTAAAATTTTCGGGATTTGTAGAATCGGCTGCAGTAGATTCTGTTCAATTAGAATCTGTTGCAATAGATTCGGCTGCTGAGGGCATTCCCCTGATATCGAATCGAACTAAAGGACAAAAGGTGTAATGATGTATTTATTTTAAGCATAGTTAAAATTTTAAAAAAATGTTTTATTATTTCTATTTTTTAGTATTAGTTGCATTTAAAAAAGTATACATATCTTGAAAATAAGTTCTAGAAAAACAAATTCTGTTCAAAGGTTGGACAATATACTTATTTCTTTTTTTAATTTCAAATATTATTATAAATTGTTCAGAAATTGGAAACTAAAATAAGTTTTTCGCCCAAATCAGTGACTAAAGTATTTCTTTAGAAAAAAAATCATTACGTTGTGCTACTAATTTATGTCTTATGCCTATGGCACACTGGTCAAAAAGAATCAGAGAGCATCGAAGAGATTTTCGATGAAACAACAGAACGCACCCGCCATCGAGGAAAAATATAGGGTCCTGGAAAAGTCGTAGCGGCAACGTAGCGACTTTTTTCTAGTCTAGTGGAAACACTGTATTTGGTGTGTCTCATAAGTGGTGAATATTGAGCACTATAATTAGTGTTTTAAAATTTAAACTATATTTGACCGTATATTTAATTGGCAAAATTAGGTTAAGAAAGTGTACTACAAAGAAACACAACATGAAATTCAACATGCTCTACCAGAACTTGTAAGTAGATTGACATTTTTCTTGTTTTATTAATAAACATAAATTTCTATTAAACGAATGTCATTAATGTTAAACAAACAGAAAGAGCAATCTCGTAAGTTTTGATTACAAATATGAAAGAGAAACCTTTTTTGCTTACAGTCAATCGTTTTGTAGTTTCTTGTATTTGACTGTCATGGCGCATCACGTGATCGTCGTGGGTTGTTATTGTTCCGACCAGTGGCGTAACCAGAAATTTTATATTTTATAAGAGAAATTAAAAATTATTTTAATAACTGCCATAAATTATACAATTTGTATATAGGAATATTTACCTATAACTTAGAAAATAACATGTGAAAGCGAGTGCAATTGCATCCTTTTCTATTTATAGCTTATTTAAAACAATTAAAAACATATTTTTGTAATTTAAATATTACATAATAACAAAAAAAGTTAAAATTTTAATTCTTTGCCACAATTTTGTAGATCATTTGTTAAATTAGATATATTTTTGTAGAGGTTAACACGAAGTTACATAGGTATATATATATATATATATATATATATATATATATATATATATATATATATATATATATATATATATATATATATTTTATAAATTTCGAGAATCCAGAAACTCGACATGCAAATGTCGTCTCGTCCTTCAATTTCTAACAATTTGATTCGTTTTATTAAATTAAATTTAATATTAACACATTTTTTAAAATTTTATATTATTGTATTATGATACAAAATAAACATGTTAGTTTCCATTGTTAATAATAACAAAAAAAAATTAAGCAGAAGAGAGACGTCATCAAAGTTTGTAACTAGAACAATGACGTCGAAGATGGTTGCGTTTATAGGATAACTAAAAATAAAAAAAAAACCTTGGTTCGATCCCCACAGCCGACAACCAATTTTCATAAATTTAAATCTACCCCTGTGGCTCCCCCACCACTAATATCTTTGGGGGCCGTGATTTGACGGCCGGTAACCACACTTGACACGAAAAAATATATTACTTACCGAGATCTGCTTAGGCAGAGTGCTACACCCAGAAATGGGTAAAAGGCGTGACGATATATTTATTTATTTATTTACAAAAAATTAAATGCAATGAGTGTTACATAAATGTATAAGAAATTTCCTAACATTTTAAATGGTTTAGGCATTATTTATCAAATATATAACACACAAATCACAACAAAACTGATAAAGGACAACGCGAAACAAAATGGAGTGAGAGTCGGATACAAATGTAAACGTTTTCAAAGGCAGTAGGTACCAACGCCTGGTAAAGAAATGGATTCTTTTAAATAAATTAAAATTTGTTTTAAGAGCAGTGTATTTGGGTGTTTTAGCTATTTATAACATGTCAAAACCGTGCTCTTAGAACACCCAAAAACAGAGCTTGTGCTACCAGCTATTATGTTTAATTATGTTTTCATTTTAAATAATTGTAAATATCATTAATGTGTACTTTCCTTATTATTATTTATGTTTTTCACTTAACAAATATATTTCTATTTCCCATATAACAAACTGTGTAGTAATTGACGCGCGAGCAATTTTCCACTCAAAAAGTGGGCCGCCTATGTAAAAGTTGGGCCATACCTGATGACCTTTTATGGGGTAGGTGACTCAATGATATCGAGTCAGCCTGTGGATCTTGAGAACCCTGGTTCGATTTCCACAGCCGACAAACAATTTTCACCAATTTAAATCTACCCCTGTGGCTCTCCCTCCACTAATATCTTTGGGAGCCGTGATTTGACGGATGGTAACCGCACTTCACGCGAAAAAATATATCACTTACCGAGATCTGCTACGGGAGAGTGCCACACCCAGTAATGGGTAAGAGGCGTGATTATATATTTATTTTTTTTCCAAAGTACAAAATACATCCTGTATAGTATATTAATTCTCATCAAAATGAAAAAAGACTTTATTTGCGAGTATTTTTGCATATTTTATTTATTTGTTTCTTAAAAAGTTTTATATTTTGTTTCACAAAAATGCTGTATGCATATTTTACGTGATTCTATTTACATATATTGTAATATTCAATTTAGATTTAAAATAATAATTAGTAAGTAAAAATATAAGTCTTACAAATTAAAGCAATGCAAAAAAATGTTTATAAAGATATTCTAACGTAATCTTCAAACAAGGATAACAACACATTTACAATTAATCTTCAAACAAAAGTTATTTCCGTGGTGACATCACCAGAGTCAACGGTAGTGTACATATATTCCACTTCATTTTTACTCCTACATCTAATAATCCTAGGATTTAATAAAAACATTTTTAAACTTTGGATGTTTCAACAATATTATTTTTCTACGATTGCTTTGGAAAGTTGACAGTTACGCTCTCATTTGTCATCAAAAATTGACGTTTTCTGTGGAACAATCGAAAAATATCTTTTTTGCGCGTCTCCAATGGCAACGCTCGAAGAAAATATTAAATTGTCATATGGACAGTTGACTGAATGAATTTATTTTCAGTACGCATACGTTTTTTAATAATTTTAAGATGCAATCGTAGAAAAAAATGATGTGTGTATCACGAGCGTAAAGTGTATTTGTTCCTCTTGCACTATTGCAGCTCTCGCCTTCGGCTCGCGCTGCAATTACCTTGTTCGAGTAACAAAAAATCACTTTACGGTCTTAATACACAAATAACTATTTAAAGAAATCAAGTAGTGTCCTGCAACTAACTTCAAATAAGGTTATATCAAATAAAATTGAATTAATATCACTTTATCACGGCCCCCAAAAATGTTTTTGCTAGTTATAATGTTATAGCAAAGTAATAATACCTAACATTTCTTTTCTTTCAGATGGTACTGAACCCGGAGAATTCTGTATACATTTGTTATTCGTGCCGCACAACAACGAATCTGCATCGGACAATGAACAAGATGGCGGATCAAACGATGCTAGTGAGTAATGCATTGGATATAAAGCATGATACTGAGGTAGACATTGACGTGAAAGAAGAATATCTTACATCTGAAGACAGCGCAGACCGAGACTTTATCCAGCAAATTATTAAGAGCGAATATGTATCGGATGATGAACAAGATGGCGGTTCAAGTGAGACTAGTAAGGATAAGATTACATTGGAAAACAAGCAAGCAAGTAAAGTGGACAAGAACATGATTGAGAAAGAAAAACCCCTTGCATCTGAAGATAGCGCGCCTCCGGACTTTTGCCAAGTGTTTATTAAGAGCGAATATGTATCTGCCGATGAACAAGTTGACTGTTCAAGTGATGTTAATGGGGATAACAATGTATTGCATGAAGCTAATTCTAATACAGCAAGTCAAGAGTTTAAATGTTCAATTTGTAATGAAATGTTTACCGATAGATTAACACTCGATACCCATTTGAGAAATCATATAAATAATTTAACAGGTTTGGAATGTTTAATTTGTAATAAAAAATTAATCAAAAAATATTATTTGCACGAACATATGAAATCTCATTTAGGTATCAAAGATTATGAATGTTCAGTTTGTAAAAAGAAATTTTCACTTTCGTCTAATTTGCAAAAACATTTAAAAATACATGAAGGTATAAAAGATTTTGAATGTTCAATTTGCAAAATGAAATTCATATTTAAATCTTATTTAAAAAGACATATGAAAATACATAACGATAAAAAAGACTATGAATGTTCAGTTTGCAAAAAGAAATTTGCATTATATTTCAATTTAAAAACACATATTAAATTACATGGAAATATAAAAGCTTATGAATGTTCAATTTGTAAAAAGAAATTTGCACAAAATGGTTATTTAAAATCTCATATGAAAAATCATTTAGATATAAAAAATCATGAATGTTCAATCTGCAACAAGAAATTTGCACATAATTCTTCTTTGAAATCACATATAAAAATACATGAAAATATAAATTATTATGAATGTTCAATTTGCAAAAAGAAATTTACGCAAAATTCTTCTTTGAGAAAACATATTAAAGTACATGACGATATAAAAGATTATGAGTGTTTAATTTGCAAAAAAAAATTTACATACAATTCTGCATTAAAATTACATATAAAAGTACATGAAGATATTAATGATAATGAATGTTCAATTTGCAAAAAGAAATTTACACACAATTCTTCTTTGAGAAAACATATGAAACTACATGAGGATATAACAGATTATGAATGTTCAATTTGCAAAAAGAAATTTATATTTAATTGTTATTTGATAAGACATATGAAAACACATGAAGATAGAAAAGATTAGGAATGTTCAATTAGCAATTAGAAATTTGTATCAAACTTTAATTTTAAAACGTGAAGATATAAAAGAGATATGAATGTTTAATTAACAAAAATAAATTTACATTATTCTTCTTGGAAAACATGTATGAAAATATTTAAAATTAACACATTGCTGCAATTTGAAAATACATGAAGATGTAAAAGATTAATAATATTCAGTTCAAAACAGATATTTATACTTATTTATTATTTTTTGAAAATATTATTTCCTAATTCCGTTATGAAATGTCAATCTTTTCATTACTGACATTCAAGAGTTATGTAAAAAATTTCTATATATGAAAATTTTTAGGATTTATATACATTTAATAATTTTTCTGTTATTAAACAGTTCATGGCCAAATTAGCAGATTCCTCGATATTAGAAGGCAGGTCTGTTTTGGATTCAGAACTTATTTTCAAGGAGCTCTGTCGCTTCCCCAGCAACGAGCAATAACTTTGCTTCAATTTAGCCGATCTCATATCTGTTACAGTTCTCAAAATTTCAATAGTTGTAAGCGAAAATAATTATACTATAAATGTGTGTCCCAAAAAATATTTTCTTTTAGCAAATTGCTGGGTATAAACGTCTCATATTTCTATATGGAACAATGTATCAATTTTCAGTTAAGGTGAAGCATACGGCCTGAAGTTCGTTAACCAACAATTTGTTATCGTATGCTAAATAGTGGTAGGAGTATTGGCACGTAGTTTAAAATTATACAAACTTGAAGATTTTCAACAAAATTATTTAAAATAACAGAAAATAATTCTAAATGATATGTTAACACAATAAATACAAAAATGTAATAACATATAGTATTTTATTTGATATTATGACATAAAAACGACATTACAGCAACTTGAATATTCTGACTTTAGAATCGCAGTTCTCATTTCTCATGTATTTTCTAATCATGTTTACGTACTGTAATCCTAAAATGTATTGAAAACATGTAAACGCTTCAATTAAACAAAATACATGCACTATCAGAGTTGTAGATGCTTTTTTTATCTATCCAAATATGAAAATAATTTTTTCCACAAGCATTTGTTTATAAATTTATGTACGTATTTTTAATTTTGCATCGACGAGGTATATTTGTTCTGTTTTATGTTATCATTCATCTTATAATCTGTAAGCAATGTAAATACATTCCTACTTCCTTTTGTGCAATATTTAAGGTTAGAATAAGAATTATTGTCTATAAACGTTAAATTAAAAACTTTGTTAAAAATATGTTTTTAAAACAAATAATCAATTTCAATATTACTAACAATACTGTTCTACTAATCTGCTCTGCTAAAATTGATCAAATGTTTGCAGTAAAACCTGATGTACTAATAACTTCGAATATTAGTGTAATATAATACGAAAAATAAAATAGATATATGTCAAACCACAAATTCTGAAATACTCATTCATAACATGTATATATCTACATTGTGAAATATATCATTATGAATGACAGTTGTCAATCTAGATGTTCATTTTTGCGCTGAGTGTACGACAAAGCACACATCAAGTGTGTAAAATGAGTATTTCGCAAAGTTGCTGCAACAAATTCAAATTTGAAAAAAATATTTTATATGCTTATTCTCATCTAAATGAAGGAACAAGTAGTGGAGAATAATCTCACAACATTCTACTTTTTGATATGTACAATATAAAGAATGTGAAATTTCTATAAAACAAACAAATTTGAAATGATATGCAGCAGGTCAAGATATCAAAATTTCGAGTCTGAATTTCTCAAAAATGCCGAGTACGATTTTATTTAAAAAATTCTGTTTATTTAAGAATATGGTCCTCTATAACATATACAATTTTTATCCAATTTAAATTTGTAACTTTTGAAGAAAAAACAAAAATATCCGAAAAAGCCTGCTTTTGAGCGTTTTTTCGCATGTTTATTTTTTTTTCCTCAAAAGTTACAAACTCAAATTGGATAAAAGTTGTATATGTTATAGAGGACCTTATTCTTAAATATACAAAAAAATTTAAAGAAAATCGTACTCGGCATTTTTGAAAAATTCAAGTCCATTTTTGAACCGTTTTCTATCAATTATTTGTACATAAATTTAATAATATGTATATTATTACTACACCTTGAAGTATTGGCTTTAAAATTATGTATAATTCATCGTAAGTTTCATTCATAAAAACAAAGATATCTTATTTGAAAGAGATCAAGTCAGATCAAGTGTTCTCCAGCTAACTTAAGATTTAATTAAGCGGATGCTTCACCTTAATTGTAGTAAACATTATTGTTTAAAAATATACTATATTTCACATGATGAAGTTTAATAGTTATGGAAATGAAACCTTGCTGGCTATGTATTGCTGCGGAACTGTCACTTACAGTCAGCCATACATTTGAACGGTAGGACTATAGTTGAAGTAGGTTAGTGTATTGCTGGGAAAAAGTATTGCTGATTTCATATAGATTAAAACATCATGGTTTGTGGATGTGTTGTGCCGAAGTGTTATGTTTTCGATATCAAAGAAAATACATCTAACAATTCTCATATGTAAGTTTTTCAGAATAAATAATAATAGTAAATCAGAAATTAATAACGATTTTACAGATTAGCTAATGATCGGAATAGAAAAAAATAAATGAATTCCAGCTATGCAAAGAGAAA
This sequence comes from Pterostichus niger, assembly GCA_947425015.1. Classification (NCBI taxonomy): domain Eukaryota; kingdom Metazoa; phylum Arthropoda; class Insecta; order Coleoptera; family Carabidae; genus Pterostichus; species Pterostichus niger. Next base: position 18,779,788 of record OX380346.1, on the reverse strand, counting down.
ATGTTGTTCCATTCAAATTTTGAATAGTATGTTCAAAACATTTCATAGTATCTTGTTTTGATGGAAGTCGCCTGAGAAAAGTAGCAGTTCCAAGTATTTTTAATTTTCCTGATGCAAAATCTATTCAGGATCAATTACGAAATAGGTAATTATAATAGGAATATTTTAAATAGATTGTTTGATAGTTAATGTTCATTTCTGGAATTAATATATCGAAAAAAATAGTGCATAATGTTGACGCAAATTCACTTATCTAACTAAAAAAATAATGAAAATCAATGTTTTGTTTTACAGGTTATGACACATGTCTTCTGATATTACTTAAGATAAAGAACATGCATCAAGTAGAAAGCCTGAGCATAGTTCTCGTTCTGACAGCACCAGTTCTTCAATATCTGCAAGATATTTAATGAAAAGGTTAAAAATGTAACATAAAAATATTCTTATATTAACTGTTGTCGACGCTATTTTAGATTTAAAGGAAACATTCCAAAAGAAAACATAAGTACTTCACCAAAATGAATTATCCCCAACATTAGTGGCATTACATTATTGTCCGAAAAAAAAACAATCTTGTATTTACGGTGTGTCAATTACATATCTTTCTCGTACAATTATTGAAATGTGTAGAGCTGCAAATCAGGAATTTCATCGACAACAACTGCTTTTGAAGCAGTTTATGAAATTAAAATACTAGAAAAGAAGGTAATTGAAATAGTACAGATCTAATTTTTATTTATAATTTATACAACTAATTCATTTTAACATTTAGGCATATAAATCGTATTATATTTTTATATTTTATTTGAAGCAATCGTTATACGAATCCAAGATTGCTTTTCTGATAATTTTCTGACACCACGAAAGAGAAAAATAAATTAAAATATAGCAAATAAAACAAATATTACTTCAGAAAAGGAAGATAAAATATCTGCATCAAAGAAGACGTTTATAAACTAAAATAAATAGTTTAACAACATTCATGGAAGAATTAAGAAAAACCTTAATACGGAAACTCTTGTTTTGGTAAATATTATACAGGGTGAGTCTGGAAAGACGAACCCCCCTCTTAACTTTTTTATTATAAGAAGTAGAAAAAATTTTCTTCACATGGAAGTTTTAGTATATTAAATATACTATTTTATGACATATAGAAATTTTTTATAAAGTCAGGTTTAAATGATTCCGACTATCAACTTTTATTTTTCAAATGGGAATCTAGATTTGTTTTATTAAAATATGGAAGTTTTAGTATATTAAATATACTATTTTATGACACAAAGAATTTTTTTATAAAGCCAGGTTTACAAGATCAACTTTTATTTTTCAAATAGGAACCTAGAATTATTTTATTGAAAAAAACCGCCATTTTTTTCTTTTTTCAACGATGTATTACTTGTCATAAATGTATATGAAAAAAATCGAAATAAATAAAATAATTGAGAAATATCAGAAATTATTTTTATTCAACTATTTTCAGTGGCTATGCGAAATTAAACAAAATGTAACAATGTAAAATGAATGACAAAACACGTTAAACAAGAAACAAATAAATATCTGCATTGTTGCCATTAATTTTACCTTGTTACATTTTGTTTAATTTCGCATAGCCCCCTAGAATAATTGAATAAAAATAATTTCTCACATTTCTCAATTATCTTATTTATCTCGATTTTTTTCATATACATTTATGACAAGTAATACATCGTTGAAAAGAGAGAAAAATGGCGGTCTTTATTTTAATAAAATAATTCTAGGTTCCCATTTGAAAAATAAAAGTTGATAGTCGTATCATTTAAATCTGACTTTATAAAAAATTTCTATGTGTCATAAAATAGTATATTTAATATACTAAAACTTCCATATGAAGAAAATTTTTCTATTTCTTATAATAAAAAAGTTAATGGGGGGGTTCGTCTTCTCAGACTCACCCTGTATCAATTTGAGGTTGTATTGAAATTATGTATATATATATATATATATATATATATTTTTTAGGTATTATTATCTGGCTCCACAAAAGAATTATTTGAAAAAATGATCCACACTCTCAAGAAAGGACAATATATACCAGAGCTTCGTAGCTTCACCGACGTGCACCGTTTAAATTCTCTTCATAAAAATGTGATCCAATAATTTTATTCCAAGCCACACATTAAATTTCCATCTGAGTTGATTATTTCTTTCAGCTTAAATGCAGCCCAAATATGCTCATTATTTCTATTGAATAGTCCAATAACTAAAAATATCGATTCATCTGTACACAGAATTGATTTAAGAATATTATTTTTATTTTGATGCTGTACTAAAAATCATTCCCAAAATTCTATTCTGCGTTTATTATCATTATTATGTATAGCATGTGACAGTTTATACAAATATGATTTTAAATTACGAGTACTTTTTTTTAAATGTGCTATACGGACATATTAAAAATAAAATGATTTTGGGCAATTTCACGTGTGGATTAGTTTAGATTATGAGCAATAGAAGCGGAAACTGCAATTTATATTTCTTTATTGTTTCTTACCGGACGCTGGTTTTCAAATTTATGTGGAAATTAACTATAGTTGTTCAAATTTCATACTAGTTTACTGTCCTCTTTGGACGTGGTTTGTTTCGATATATCGTAACATACATGTCGCAAGCTTGTATAGTATTTTTATTAACTTACCAAAAATTAAAAATAACTTTAATAAATCTTCATTTGTGCACATAGATATCGACATACTATCATAAAATAATCTCAAAACACGAATAATAACAATTTACAATAAATAGTAGTATAATTATTATTTTCATGGGATAGGTGACTCAATGGTATCAAGTCGGCCTGTGGATCTTGAGAACCCTGGTTCGATCCCCACAGCCGACAAACAATTTTCACCAAATTAAATCTACTCCTGTACTCCTTTACTAACATCTTTGGGACCCGTGATTTAACGGCTGGTAACCACACTTCACGCGAAGAAATATATCACTTACCGAGATCTGCTTCGGCAGAGTGCCACACCCAGTTATGGGTATTTTTATTTTATTTATTATTTAACAGCAGCAAAATTTTGTTCTTTTGTTTTTCATCCTTGGTGCACATTAATATGAAAAATATTATTTAAATTTCAATCACATTTTTTCAATATTTTTATTATATACAGATATAAAACTAATACATAGTTGAATTCAGAAAAAAAATATGCTATCGAATAGGCATAAAAAAATTTGTATAATTCTTTTTGAAGAAAATCTGATTTGGACACCACATGAATTCCTTGTACGCGTATTAAACTAATTTTTTTATTGCACATATTTGACATTGACATTAATTTTTTCTTATTTTTTGTTTTAATTCATAGCAAACTTAAAGAAACAAAAAATATAATTTTTAAATTTATATATCTCGCTTATACAAAAGGGTAATTTAATAATTCTTAATGTGCTAGACGCAGAATTTAATTCTCTAAAACTTTTATTTGCAGCATTTATTTCTAAAATCAAAATAATACCATTTTTTTCAAGAAAAACTATTATCAGTTTCATGTAATGTATCATTTCTGATTAGTCTATTTCAACCAAAATCTATTATGTTATTTCCATTGATATAGTAGTCCTATATACCAAATTTGAAAAGTTTTGGATTATATTTTACTATAGTTTTTCAATAAAATCTATTATTCAAGTACAGTAGCACTTCCGGAAGTATAATAACTTCGTACAAAGAAGTAAAAATATAACTTTGTACTCTAACTACTGGTTTAAAAAAAATTGTCTTTTTTTAGCGTATGTCCCCTTTGTCTCCTACAACTTTGTTTTATAATATTTTTTAAGTTTAAGAACTGCTGATCTAAGGTACAATAGATCATTGGTAAATAGATATATCATAATTTACGATTTAGTATATATTTTATAATTCTGTAGAATACATAAATAACATCACGCTATATCCCATTAAATGAGATACCACGAACCCCTGAAACATTCCCAATCCACTCATCAGATTTATCAAAGGATCAATCGTAGTCAAACATTCTCATCCTAACATCCCATCTTCGCTTCAGCCACATTCACGTTCCATATAAGCTTATTTATTCCTCTCACTTGTAATCTTTCATCACGCAACAAACCTTCAATGACATTTATACATTCGTCCCTCTACACCTGTTTCATTAATTATTATAACGTGATCAAATAATCTCAAATGACTTAAACCACTTCTCTAACAACGATTCCAAACCAAAATTTTACATAATTGCAGTTTAACAATGTATAGTAAGAAGTAAAAATATAAAAATGAAAGGCAGTTGTGATATGCGCTTGTTTTTATAAGTGAATTTTACATAATTGCTTCTAAATACTATATCGAAATAACTAAACAAGGAATCTAACATCAAATATCATGCCCTTGTTTTAAGTCATCAAATTGATCCTGCAATTAATCTTCGCTAAACGTTTCTAACCTGATACATCACTTTCGCTTCAACCACATTCATAATTCCTTTCAACAATCTCTTTTGCTCTTCACACTCGGAATCTTTCGTTCACGCAACAATCCTTCATTCATATTAATTCATTTATTCATAAGTCGGCCAATGGTTAGTTCATTTTTTATTTGAAACATTATTCTAAATATTTGAATACGAAAAATTCAACCGAAATTAGTTTTTTGTATTTTTATTCCTCACACGCAATAAGCCATCAATCACATCTATACATTCGTTCCTCTACACATGTTTCATTAATCATTAACACATTTTATGTTTCTGAAAGAAAATTTCACGCAATTGCAAGTAAATCTATAGTACGAACTGAAAACGAATTAAAAAGATAAAGTAAGAGAGTGTCGGTCCGCGTTAGTTTTTGAAAGTGAATTTCATATAATTGTAGACAAATAATCTAACGAAATAACTAAACAACGAATCTAAAATCAATAAGTCTGCTCTTGTCTTAATTCATAAGTTTCATCCCACAATTAATTTTTGCCAAACGTTTCTAACCTGATACATCACTTTCACTTCAACCACATTTATAATTCCTTTCATACAAGCTCATTTGTTCCTCACTCGGAATCTTTCGTTCACGTAACAACCCTTCAATCATAATAATCAAATTATTTACTCGGCCAATGATTAGTTCATTTTTATTTGAAACATTATTTTAAATATTTGAAAACAAAAAATTCGACCGAAATAAGTTTTTTACCCAATAATGTAACTATTTGGAAATAAAATATATTTTGTGCAACATATTGATTTACATGGTGGAGCAGGCATTGTTTTAAATATATAAACAAAACACACACTATGACTGAAAATACTAATACTATATATATTTTTTAAATGAACTATTAAAAAATACAGTTTAACTTTTACACAATGAAAATACAATCAACAAATTGCGATAGCATTTCTTTTTTGTAACAGAAGATATCTAATTATTATAATAATAATGTGGTAGATGGCAGTCTGTGTATAAGTTTACAATAAAATACAGAAATCGTTCGTTACCATAGTAGAAAATTGTTTCTATTTACATTGCTCATCATTTTGAACATAATTCATTGTCAGAATATACATTGTAATCAAGAGATATTTTAAATGAATAATAAATACATGTAAATTAGCAGGAATTGTTCAAATGAATAAATACTATGTCTGAAAATACTGATTACAGCTTGTGTCAACTACTCTTGTTTATAACTTAAGATATATATAATACAATAATAAAGCGCTAGATGGCAGATTGTTTATAGATTTACAATAAAAAACAGAAATTGTTCGATACCAAAGTTATTTTCTTATATTATTGTTATCTTGAAGTTAGTATACTGCGAGAAAATACAATGAAATCGCAATGAGATATTTCAAAAGAATAATAAATAAGTGTAAATATGAAATTTTTACATCGGTTTTAATAATTTAATTTTTTTAATAAAATCAGCAAATAAATAATAAACAATGATGTAATGAACAAATACACTGAAATCACATTAAGCTATTTCAAATGAATCATAAATAAGTGTAAAAGTATTTTTGCAATCTGAATATTATGAATCTTTTCTATCTTCCTGTTTTACCAAATCGGTGCCTGGTGTAATTTGAACATTTATACTTTTATGTATTTGCATATGTGGTTTCACAGAAGACCTTCTTGTAAATTTATTTTTGCAAATAGAACATTCATGACCTTTAATACCTGCATGAGTTTTCAAATGTCTATTCAAACCTCCGTTTTGTGTAAAATTCTTTTGGCAAATTAAGCATTCATTATCATTTCTATTTGCATGATTTTTTATATGTGTTCTCAATGAAGAATTTTGTGCAAATCTCTTTTTACAGATTGTACATTCATAATCTTTAATACCTAAATGTGATTTCATATGAATTTTTAAATAAGAACCTTGTATAAATTTCTTTTTGCAAATTGTGCATTCATATTCGTTTACACCGTCATGTGTTTTAACATGTGTTCTAAAATCAGAATGTAATATAAATTTCATTTTGCAAAATGAACACTCATATTCTTTTCCTCCTTCATGTGTTTTCATATGTCTTTTTAAATTAGAATTAAATATAAATTGCATTTTGCAAATTGGACATTCATATTCCTTTATACCTTCGTGAATTTTCATATGTGCTTTCAAAGTAGAATTTTTGGTATATTTCTTTTTGCAAATTACACATTCATAATCCTTTCTCCCTTCATGAATTTTTAGATGTGTTTTCAAAGAAGAATTTTGTGTAAATTTTTTTCTGCAAATGAAACATTCATGATCTTTAATACCTAAATGCGATTTCATATGATCGAGCAAATAACATTTTTTCATAAATTTTTTATTACACATTAAACATTCCAAATCGGTTATATTATTAATATGATTTCTCAAATGGGTATCGAACATGAATCTGTCTGTAAACACTTCGCTACACATTGTACATTGAAATTCTTGACTCTCTGTGTCGGTATCGAAATTATTTTCATCGAATATATCATTATCCTCATTAGCAAAGTTTAAACCGCCATTTTGTTCATCATCAGATGTATATTCGGTCTTAATAAGCACTTGGCAAAAGTTCGGGAAGACGCCATCTTCAGATGCAAGAGATTCTTCTTCCTCATCGATGTTATTGTCTTCTTCAGTTACCTGCTTGTTTTCCAATACATTATTATCATTACTAGTCTCATTTGAACCGCCATCTTGTTCATCATCCGTTACAGGTTCGGTTTTAATCATTTGCTGACAAAAGACTACCTCAGTTTTTTCCTCTTTATCCATTGCATTACTCACAAACATTGTTTGATCCGTCATCTTGTTCTTTCGTTCTTCACAATTTGGTGTTAAAAGCCGCGATTTATTCTGTCTTCAGATGAAAGAGATTTTTTCATTCACGTCAATGTTATCATAATTTATATTTTAAACGAATATTTTATCAGTTGCACACAATTAATTACTTTGTAATTTTAATTCACTGAAACTCTAGTAGACTGGAGTTGCTTTCTTCCAATGCTTTTATCGTTCAAACGACTATAATTGTCCAAACACTTTTTCTTAAACGTAAAAAAACAATGAAATGTTGTGCGGCACGAGGAAAAAATGTGTACAGAATTCTCCGAGTTCAGTATCTGAAAAAAAAAAATGTTCGGTAATATTACTCTGCGATAAAATTAATAAACTATTGCCCCTACAATAACATCTTTGGGGGCCGTAATAAAATGGCGTGTTGATATATTCATTCTATTTTATTTGATTTAACCTAAATTAGAAAACAGTGGCTGTCTGTGAAAACACCCGTTTATCTTTCATATTTGTAATCAAAACACTCGAGATTACGCTTCCTGTTGGTTGAACATTAATGAATTATTCGTTTAATAGAAATTCATGTTTATTAATTTATAAAACAAAACAATAAAAGTCAATCTACTTACAGGTTCTAGCGGAGCATTTGAACTTCTTTATGTGCTTCTTTGTGACACACTGTACTTAATTTTGTAATTTAAATACAGGAATCTAATATTGTTTAAGCAAAACCTTTCCAAGCAAATGAACTACAAGGGCTCAATATTTAACGCCTACTATAAAACAGACACACCAAACACAGTGTTGCCACTAGATGTACTTGATTTTCCACTAATAATTTAGAAAAAAATCAGTACAACGACTTCTAATTTTATTTTCAAATAATTCATATGAAATTTATACATCGCTTTTAATAACTAATTTATTTTCAAAATCAGCAAATAAATAACGAAATTTAAATAAATACAACAAACGTATTCTTCTTATTATGAAAAATATACCAGATAATATATGGCCGTTCAGTTCCATATCTGTCAAACTATGTTTCAGCTCGTATAAATATTTATTTTTTAATTTGTATACAAGTTACACAGAGAATTTGACAATTGATTTCTCAACAAATGGACTGGCAAGCAATATTTTTGCAATTAATATAGTCTAAATATTTATTTATAACTTAAAAAGTTTCTACGGATTATCTTTTTTTTAATACGGCTTAGTCGCAACAACATATGTCGCTAAGAGTTGGGGAACTCCGCTACAGTTGGCAACACTGCTTAAACAAGCTACAAGAATTAGTTGATGTATTGACTACAGCAACACGAAGCAGTATAGCCACACTGTAAAAGAAAAAATATGTTTTCAATAAAAAATAGGTGCACTAGATTTTTTTAAGATAAAGAAGAAGATATACTAGTTTGATAGAATATTTAAATATTATATTACGAAATTTAGATGCCAACATAATAAGTGATTTTTCCTAGTTATTGTTTTATAATTTGATTTTATTATTAGCATAATAAATAGATAATTAAATATGTTATCAATCAAGTGGTTAGATAACGGCCACTTATTTTTATACATTTCAAATAATAGCTATTTATGAAACTAGTAAGGAAATGAAGATTATTACCCTACGCATGTGAAATTTGCAGAACGAGGCGTAGCCGAGTTATGTAAACACATAAGTAAGGTTATAACCTATTTTGCTTCGCTCGTTTTGGTAAATATTATGTTCGTCAAACAATATCAACCTTTTCATAACTGGTTACGTAAATAACTATTTAATTGCAATGAGTAACATTGCAACAAAAAAAGTTTCGCAGAGTTTATAATTTAACGTTTTTAGGTTATAACAAAATAATAACTAATTTTTCAAATGCATTAAATCATATAAAACCGTTCAAAATCAGTTTGAATTACTCGTATTATTGTTACAGGTAGATAAAAATGATTTTGTTATAAATTGTTTTTTTCTACCATCATTAAATAATGCATTCATTTTATTTACACTGCTAGATGATAAAATGATTCATAATTTAAAAGTACAAAATGATGACAAAAGTATGTAATATAACCCATTATTTAACAATTTTAAGCCTATCAGATTGCAGGTACTATATAGTAACGACATTACTCACCAGATTTCATGCCAATTAGAATGTTTGTTATTCTAAACCTTGGAAATAATCCACATAAACACTAAAAACACTGCTGTAAAACTAGTAAATAAATATAATTATGAATATAATACCAGAATGTCTAAAAACTCTGATACACCACAAAACTATTCAGTCATGTTTTTGCCTTCATACTTTAACGCTGCACTAGTGATTACTACAATCAAGTATTATTAATTTGAATCTAGGACCAATGAACTCCGGCCATAAGCTTTAAACCAATTGCTATAACACAAAATAAATTATAGGTAAAAATTGGAATAAAATCTGCAACTTTTTTTCTTTATAATTTAATTTGATTTCATCAATTGTTAAATATTTAATAACAAAAACTAATTTCTATGTGTGCCAGATAAATAATACATAATTATTGTTATTATTACAACATATTGATTTTGCAAATCACAGTAAACATATCTTCAAAAAAAAAAGTTATTGATGTGAAAAATTAACAGCTGTACTTATTTATGTTACGCTCTACAACAGGAACTTAATCCCAATTACAGTACAGGGTCCGCACTCACCGAACCGCAGTGTAGTAGTTCATTTTTAGCTTGATTGAGATTCGAACTCGGGATCTCCGGATTCGAATTCCGTATCGCTATCCACACCACCGTATTGACGGATGTATAGATATATAGTTTTGAATTTCCATTTGCTTTAGCCTCTGTTTGAAATGCTCTGCAATTGATGTGTGCTTTAACGTACACTCAGTGCAAATAAACACAGTTTTAAAAAAGAAGTTTTTTAATGAACTTCCCGTCCTAATATTTTAACAACAAAATTGATTCATACATGGAAATAATTTAAAGTACTAAACTTCAAATATATGAATTAATTATAACTTTGTTCTAATCTCTGTAAAAATATATCAAATTTACCAATGATCTAGAAACTATAGAAAAGAACAAAATGAGGAGTTTTCTATTATTTGACATTTGAATTACAAAATAGTTATTTGTGTATTAAGAGCGTAAAGTGATTCTTTGTTACTCGAACTTCGGCTCGCACTGCAATAGTGTAACAGGAACAAAGACACTTTACGCTCTTGATACAAATTTTTTCTACGATAGCATCTTAAAATTATTAAACAACGTACACGTACTGAAAATAAATTCGTTCTGCCAACTGTCAATATGACAACTTTTTTGTTTTGTTTATATCCCTGGTAACTATTGAAATAAGCGCGCATCTAATATTTACAACAGTAACGCGCGACAAAGATATTTGTACCGATTTTTCCATAAAAAATGTCAACTTTACGATGACAAATGAGATCGTAATTGTCAAGTTTTTATAGCAACCATACAAAAATTGTTATTTTTAAGTATAAGTTCCATTTAAAAAAAGTATAACTTTATTATATCTCGAAAATGGACTTTAGAATAAAGATGTCTGCGCAATGGTTCGACAATCTACATTTTTTTTATTTGAAATACACGATCGGTCAAAAATTATTTTAAAACAAAAACTGCGACCGAAATCAGTATTTCGTCCAAATCTAGTGATTAAAGTATCCTTTTAGGAAATAAAAATATCATTTATCTTTCAACTAATTTCGTAACTTTTGCAATTTTCGAGACCCAAAACTTACAATTTGTGCAATCTATTGGTTTACATGGTGTGGCAGGCGTTGTTTTATATAAAACAAAATACGATGCAAATTTTTTTATAAAAGAACTATTAAAAAATACATCTTAACTTTATACGATGAAAAATATAATCGACGACTTATAAAAGCACTACTTATTTATAACAGAATGTATCTAATTAATACAATAATAGATTTGTAGGTGGCAGATCGTGTAGCGGTTTATAATAAACCACAGAAATTCTTCGTTATCATACTCACATCAAAATTGTTTAAATTTTTTATTGTCATCATTTTAATTTTATACATTGTTAGAAAACACACTATAAAATATTTCAAATGAATAAATAAGTGTAAATTTCTTTTTATTTAAGTATTTATGTATGTTACGCTGTACAACAGGAACTTAATCCCAGTTACAGTACAGAGTCCGCACTCACCGTGCCGCAGTCTAGTAGCTTGAGTGAGATTCGAACTCGGGATCTCCGGATTCAAATTCTATATCGCTATCCATACCACCGTACTGGCGAACAATTATGGGTAGGTGGCGAACAATTATGGGGTAGGTGGCTCAGTGGTATCGAGTCGGCCTGTGGATCTTGAGAACCCTGGTTCGATCCCCACAATCGACAAACAATTAAATCTACCCCTGTGGCTTCCCCACCACTAACATCTTTGGGGGCCGTGATTTGACGGCTAATGACCGCATTTCACGCGAAGATATATTTTACTTACCGAGATCTGCTTCGGCAGAGTGCCATACCCAGTAATGGGTACAAGGCGTGATGATATATTTATTATTTACTTATTTTAAATTTCTTTTTGTAATTATTATTTTTTTGTATTTGCATATGTGTAAATTATTTTTGCAAATAGAACATTCATGACCTGCACCTGCATGGATTTTCAAATGTCTATTCAAACCTCAGTTTTGTGTAAACTTCATTTATCAAATTAAACATTCATTATCTTTTCTACTCTCATGATTTTTCCTACGTGTTCTCAATTAATAATTTTGTGCAAATATCTTTTTACATATTGAACATTGTTAATCTTCATGCATTTTCATATGCGGTTACAAAGAAGAACTTAGTGTTAATTTCATCAATCTTTAACACCTTTATGTTTTTTGAAATGTTTTTTTAAATTACCTTTTTTTATAAATTTCTTGTGACAAATGGAGCATTCATAATTTATTATATCTTCATGAATTTTCAAATGCCTATTCAAACCTCCACTTTGTGTAAATGTCTTCTTGCAGATTGAACATTCATAATCTTTTATACCTTCATGCATTTTCATATGTGTTTTCAAATTACTGGTTTGTGTAAATTTCTTTTGGCAAATTAAACATTCATAATCTTTTATATCTTCATGCATTTTCATATGTTTTTTCAAATTTGAATTTTGAGTAAATTTTTTTTGACAAATTAAACATTTATAATCTTTAATATCTTCATGTATTTTCATATGTTTTTTCAAATTAGAATTTTGTGTAAATTTTTTTGCGCAAATTAAACATTCATAATCTTTTATACCTTCATGCATTTTCAAATGTTTCTTGAAATTAGAATTAAATATAAATTTCTTGTTGCAAATTGAACATTCAAATGCTTTGATACCTTCATGAATTTTCATATGTGCTTTCAAAGAAGAATTTAGTGTAAATTTATTTTTACAAATTGAACATTCATAATCTTTAACACCTTCATGTGTTTTCAAATGTTTTTTCAAATTAGAATTAAATATAAATTTCTTTTTACAAATTGAACATTCATAAGCTTTTATTCCTACATGTATTTTCATATGTGCGTTTAAAGAACAATTTTGTGTAAATTTCTTTTTACAAATTGAACATTCAAAATCTTTTCTACCTTCATGCATTTTCATATGTGTTTTTAAATAATAATTTTGTACAAATTTCTTTTTGCAAATTAAACATTCATACTCTTTTATACCTTCGTGCATTTTCATATGTTTTTTCAAATTTGAATTTTGTGTAAATTTTTTATGACAAATTAAACATTTATAATCTTTAACACCTTCATGCGTTTTCATATGTTTTTTCAAATTAGAATTAAATATAAATTTCTTTTTGCAAATAAAACATTCATAATCTTTTATACCTAAATGAGATTTCATATGGAGGGCCAAACTACATTTTTGGTTAAATTTTTTATTACAAATTAAACATTCCAAACCTGTTATACGTTTAATATGATTTCTTAAATGAGTATTGAATATGAATCTATCTTTAAACGTTTCTTTACACATTAAACATTGAAACTCTTGACTATCTGTATCGGTATTGGAATTGTTATCGTCACTAGCATCATTTGACCCGCCATATTGTTCAACATCAGATACAGATTCACTCTTAATAAGCACCTGGCAAAACTCTGGGGGCGCGCTATCTTCAGATGTAAAAGATTTATCTTTCTCATCGATGTTATTGTCTACCTCAATTGCCTGCCTTTTTTCCAATGCATTATTATCCTTACTATTCTCACTTGAACCGCCATTTTGTTCATTACCTGCTACAAATTCGCTCTTAATAATTTGCTGATAAAACGTTCGGTCTGCGCTGTCTTCAGATGTAAGATATTCTTCTTTCACGTCAATGTTATTGTCTACCTCAGTTTTTTGTTCTTTATTCAATGCATTCACTAGCATTGCTTGATCCACCATTTTGTTCATCATTCGATACAGGTTCGTTTTCCATAAGTTGCTGTTAAAGTCTCGATCTGTTGTCTTCAAAGGCAAGAGATTCTTCATTCACGTCACATCATTTAATATTCTAATGAATGTCATTCTCATATTAGTTGTTCAAATTACTCTAATATGTAATTTAATGAAATTCTGATCCAGAGTGGTTTTGCTTCATTGCAATACTTTTATATACACAGGATTCTCCGTGTTCAGTATAATCTGAAAGAAGAGAAATATTTAATAATATTACTTTGTAATGAAATTAATAAACTATTGTAATTGCTTTAGAGGCCGTGATAAAATGACGTGTTGATAAATTCATTCTATTTTATTTGACATAACCTAATTGTATCTGAAGATAGCTGCAGGACACATAATTTATTATTATTATATTATTTTGATTATAAATGAAACATAATATTTCATATATTTCTTGTAGTCATAATAATAATTATTTTTATTATTAATAATAGAAAATTTACATATTATTTTTCCAAAATTATTTTTAAAATGCAGTATAAATGGAATGACGTATATTAAGCGTACAAAATTTTTAGTAAAATTAATTACATTTTAGAAAAAAATATATATATAATAAAATATGCAAAAATATGACTTTTTCACTGTATTCTTAATTTTGCGTACTTTTAAAAAAAATTCTGTATATTAAAGAACGAGTTTTATTTTCGTTTAGGATTTTCTAATCGAAAATAAAAACGCAGCATGCGGTTCGTTTTCTAAACTTGGACGCGTGCGATAAAAGTGTTATAAAATGAGTTATTTATACTATTTTGCGTCTTTTATAAAGTAAAATATTATGCTGTATTTTAAACCGGATCAATTTAGGGCAAATTGTATATGAAATGTTGTGGTTGGTAACTGTTATTGACATTTATGCAATTGTTTATATTTTGAGGTTATATTGAAATTTTGATGTTCTCAGTTTGATAGATTCAGTAAGTCATCCGCTCTTACCAATCGTATAAAACAAAATGTTGCGTAGCATAATGAACGCTCTTTCGATACGCAACTGAGTTCATTATGAACGTAAAATACAATAAGTTTGATGTGGGCACCACATGACTTTCTTGTACACGAATTATGATATCTGTATTTTAATTATGATATCTGTATTTTGATTATGATATCTGTATTTTGATGACGAAGTGTTTTATTATATTAGACAATGGAAAGTTCCATTGTCTGACTCATACTTCTTTGAACTATGTTATGATAAGAGAATGATATATAAGCTTGAAAAAACTAGATTAGAACACTCTTGTACTGTTGCTGAACGTATTCACGTCAGTTGTAATTAGATTCTAAATAAATAAAATATAATTTTCAAAACGAAAGATTTGTATTTTTTCCTTAAATACAAATCGAAAATTATAATTGGCGCAGTCGGTAGGATGCCAAAAGAGTTTTAAGCAAAATAAATAAATCTCTTTCGATCTCCATCGATTTATTTGGCATCCGAACAAGAATCTATGAGCGAAACACCAGCTCAGGCCTAAACAGTGGCCCATCAGAGGTTGAACAACCCATCTCTAACCATCATCCAGGCAAGCAGTCAAGGAGGACCAGGACAACACACACTCGCTGACTCCACCTCTCCGGGAAACCAGGACAACACAACTTCGCTGATCCCGATTACCAGAGAAAACCAGAAGAAAATCTCTAGCTGATTCTCAACAAACATGATTATCTTGTTAATCATCCTTTTACTTCAACTGTAAGTAAAATATATGTAACAAAATACACTAAAGGGTTTTGAGGAAAGGCTAACGCTTTTAAGAATCAAAACGAGCCCCAGCACATGGCATAACACAAATTATAAACCTAAATATATTACACAAAAGGGGTGTCTCTAGTAATAACTAGTAATAAAGACACCGAGGAACCGGCACAGTTCCACACACATTACAAATCATATGTACAATAGCGATAGTGAACCAGAATCAAACCCATCAGATTCTGATTCAGAAACAAACCAAACACCTAGTGTTATAAGAAATTTAATATTAACGCCCAGTAAATTACAACTCAACTCAAAAATGGCCACAACCACAAACAACGAAATTCAAATGCTCTCTAAAGGTATCCCTGAATACGACGGTAATATTAAAGATCTACCATATTTTATAAATACTGTAGACGAATTTATATTATGTTTTGCAGGAATTGTATTGACAAACGTTCAAAGAATATTTTTATTTCAATTAATAAAAAATAAATTAAAGGGACCTGCAAAAACATATCTCTCAGAGAATTCATTTGCTGATTGGCCAACATTAAAATCATTCTTACAACTAAATTTCGAAGATAAAACAACAGCCGAAACTTTATTATTAAAAATCATATACAATACCAAAAATAACAATTCCGATTTGTTTCTCAAAGACATCACTAATAATTTTAATAAATATAAGAACAAAATCATGCTAACACAACATCAATTAGTAACAAAAAACGCAATTATCGCGGAAAATCAGAAAATCGTAGTATCTCACTTCATAAATTGTTTACCTCATCTCATTCGAGGATCCTTCACGGTCAAAAATCCTAAATCTCTTGAAGAATGTGAGCAGCTATTAGTAAACGATTTTAATTACGCCCAACATCAATCTCCCCTAAGGAGATTTGAAAACCAAGTAAAAACAACACATAATAACATACAGAAGAATACACCACCACAGAAATTCCCGGCACAAATGTTTCCTTCAAAACCAGTCACGATTCAAAGACACTTTCAACCACACGGTAGGAATAACTTCGGCAGACAAAACATAGTAAATGACATAAACACAAGAAGGACATTTACACCTCAACCAATGTCCACACAAACTAGACAGACCGGCCCAATGTCAACACAGACAATCATACCAAGACAGAATTACCAAACAGACATCGAAAACGACGTAACAACCACTAATGAACCAAATAACGAATATAATGAACAACAAGAAGACGAAACAGAATTCGCCTTCGAGGATTTTCAAGACACATTGGTCGAAAACGAAGATACGTAATGGCTAATTATCAAAATTCGATCCCGATATTACACGATCACGACTCCATTATTCTAATTGACTCTGGATCAAACATAAATTTCATATCACCCGATTACGCAAAATCAAGAAATCTGAAAATTAACAATCAAGATAAAATTACCTTTCACACAGCAAATGGAAAGAAAACACTTACAAATTCAGTTAATCTAAAAATAAATAAAAAATTATTTAAGTTTTATATTACAGACTTTCATTATTTATGCAATCTATTATTCGGTATGGATATATTAAAAGAACTAAATATAACACTAAATTTTAAAACAAATGAAATCTATTTTGAAAACAGAAAAATGAAATTTACAACACAAAATAAACTCAATAATAAACTAAACTACATACAATTTAGAGATCAAAATCTAGATATTAATAAAAAACTAAAAATTGCTAAATTACTAAAACAATACGAGGACTTGTTCCCCAAAGAAGGAGAACAACTCTCCGCCACTAACGTCACCACACACAAAATTCACACCACAGACGAAACACCCATATATACAAAAAACTACAGACTACCCCAATGTTATGACGAAGATATAGAAGAACACATTAAAAACTTATTAAAAGCACAGATCATTCAAAAATCTAAATCACCATACAACTCACCTATTTGGATAGTACCAAAAAAAATAGATGCGTCAGGGAAACGGAAAACTAGATTGGTAATAGACTTCCGAAAATTAAACCAAAAAACCAGAGAAGATAAATTCCCTCTTCCTAATATAGACGACTTATTGGATAAAATAGGAAAACCAAAATACTTCAAGACTTTAGATCTCCACTCAGGTTTTCACCAAATACCCTTGGAAAGATCGGACAGGGAAAAAACGGCTTTCTCCACACCATCTGGACATTATGAATACACTAGAATGCCTTTCGGCTTAGTAAATGCACCTGCATCATTCCAACGAATGATGAACGAAATATTAAAAGAATATATAAATAAAATATGTCTCGTCTACATGGACGACATAATCATTTTCGGATATACTGAACAAGAACATATAGAAAATATCACAAAAATATTCGAAGCACTTAGAAAAGCAAACCTTAAAGTCCAAATTGATAAATCTGAATTTTTTCAAAACGAAGTCGAATACTTAGGATTCGTAATATCATCCGAAGGTTTAAAACCCAATCAAAAGAAAAAGAAGCAATAAATCAAATCACCATCCCAAAAACTAGTAAAGAAATTAAAAGTTTCCTAGGAAAACTTTCTTGGTACCGAAGATTTATTCCAAATCTCGCGAAAATAATAAAACCTTTCACAAATAGCTTAAAAAAGGGTTCACACATAGAAATAGAAAATGAAGAATATCAGAAAGCCTTTAAACACGTGAAACAATTAATATCAAACCCACCTATATTGATATCACCAGTTTTCTCTAAACCATTTATACTAACTACAGACGCCTCAGACTTCGCCATGGGAGCCGTTTTGTCACAAGTACAAGAAAACCAAGAAAAACCTATAGCATACGCCTCAAAAACATTTAACTCCGCCGAACAAAACTACTCTACTATAGAGAAAGAATTAAAAAGTATCGTCTGGTCAATAAACAACTTTAAACCTTACCTTTACGGACAAAAATTCAGAATAAAAACCGACCATAGACCTTTAGTATGGTTATTTAATATGAAAAACGGTAATCAAAAATTAATGCGTTGGAAGATCGAACTCGGAGAGTACAATTTCGAAATTGAACATATCATGGGAAAAACTAATAAAATTGCAGACTTTCTTAGTAGACAAAGAAATCCATTTAAAATCGTAGAAAAAATAGGAGACGTAACTGAAACAACAATATTTTCACACTGCATATCACGAGATTATGCTATGAGTCAAGGACTCGCACTCCAAGTAAACCAAACATATAATAGTAAAAAATATTGTCAAAATTATATAGATCAAAATTCTCAACTAATACCACAAATTATAAACGACAAAACTATATTACACTTAGTTACTAAGCAGAAATGCAACGACTTACCATCTGTAAAAAACTTTAAAAAGGCATTAATGGAACTTCGAGATTACTGCATTAAAAACGAATTGTATGAAATTAATATCCCAAAACTTGCCTGCGGCTTAGACCAAATGGACTATAAAGACTTAATAAAATATTTAAAATTAACCTTCACGGAAACTAATATCCTCGTGAATATCTATTCATTACCACAAAACTTCCTTACCAGCGACGACACAAACGCAACAATACATAGTTCCCCAGAAAACATCGTAAACGGTATAAAATATAAAGAAGATAGACTGAATATTGCCGATAACCAAATTATATTCAAATTAGGAGAATATTCAAAATTAAAAATAGAAAAACTACCTTTCGAAACAGTACAACCTAAACAAAGAATTCATATAACCTTCTCAAAGAATAATCTAAAAAACGAAATAAATAATTTTCTGAAAGACTATTTAGTACCTAAAGTTAGATATCTGGCTATATTTAATGACGAACTGGATAAAGTAATATCTCAAGAACTACAGAAAAATTTCGAACCAAATTCTTTAAAATTAATCGGAGTAAATAAATTTGTACAAGATATCTTTACAATAGATGAACAAAAACAAATTGTAGCTGACGATCATAACGGATTTAGAAACCACAGGGGAATATTGGAAACAATCAGATACCTGAAGAAGAAATACTACTGGCCAAAAATGGTACAAACTATCCAAAATTTTATTAATAATTGTAAAATATGTAAAGAAAATAAATACGATAGAAAACCTATAAAAATTCATGAAAATTTAACTATAACTCCGACAAGACCTTTCGAGACAATTAACATAGACATACTATCATTAAATACTCAAAAATACCTCACAATATTTGACCAATTTTCCAAATTCGGACAAATAAAAGCAATAAATGTTGATTCAGTAAACGTATTAAAAGCATTAAAAGAATATTTCGAGACATATACCCTACCAAAATTAATCATTATGGATAATGGACTAGAATTTAACAACGAATTACTAAAAGATTATTTAAAAACATTAAATGTAAAACCCCATTATATTTGTATTAACAATCCAAAGAGTAACGCGGTCGAAAGATTTCATTCGACATTAATAGAACACCTTAGACTAATTCAAAATAACGAAGAATTCAAACATCTTAATCAAAATGAAAAAATAAAGAAATGCATACTTAGTTACAATAACTCAAAACACACCATAACCGAAAAAACTCCAACAGAAATAATATTTGGAGAGACACATGAGTATAAATACCCCAAAGAAATACGAACTAACTCTGAAATGATACAACAACATCTGAAAGAACAAAAAGAATTATACAAAATAATAAATAATAAGATACAACAAGAAAAAGAGAAACGTCACCAAGAGAACATAAACCCGTTAGCATTACCAAAGGACGTATACGTAAAAGAAGAAGTAAGGAGAATACAAAAATTTAAAAAACCAATGTATATAAAAAGCAAAGTCTTAGCATATAACCCAAAATTAGGTATTGTAAAAGTCGAGAAACCATATAAACAACGTAGTAAAACCTTAAAGAAAATTAGAAACATACGTATCAACAGAATAAAATTATAACTTTATCTCTGTTCCCAGTGCGCAGGGTCAACAATTGACAGACATAACACACGGCAACGGATATCATCTGACAAACCTAGGATCGACACACATTGAACAGGAAAAATTACATACATACTTTTACTATAACGTAACACCTTTATACGAAAACTTTAATAGAATAGAAACTATAATTAACAAACTCCTAACCGAAATACACACAGTTCAACACATAAACCCAAATTATATACAATTACTAAATTCCACCTTTGAAAATACACAAGAACAATTAAACAAATTAAAACTTAACAAAAGAAGGAAAAGAGGCTTAATAAACGGTTTAGGAAGTGTTATAAAATCAATTTCCGGTAACTTGGACAGTTCAGATGGTGAACGATATGATAAATTATTTGAGACTATAAAAAAGAACGAAAAAATTTTAAGTAATAATGAGAATAAATTATTTAAAAACTTAAAAGAAGTAACGGAACAATTTAATATACAATTAGAAAATATTAAAATAAACGAAAAAGAAATGAAAAAGGAACTAACCTTTATAAAAGAAATTTTGAAGAAAAATAAACTTTGGGAAACAAAAATAGAATCTGAAGGAAAAATCCAGTTAATAATAAATATTCTGAACAATATCCAAAATTTTGCTATACAAATTGAAACTAGTCTTACGTTCTGTTCCTTAAATAAATTACATTCAACTATAATTTCCATGAATAGACTCCAGAACTTTATCAAAAATCAAAATATCTTTGAAATTATGTCACTTATAACAACTCACTGTCAATACGATGGACAAATGATCTACTATATTATCGAGATCCCTATTATGAGCACCACCGTATACCCTTTATATCAATTTACGTCAATACCTTTTATGAATAACACAAAAATGTATATCCTTGATGAACCCAATATATTGTATATTAATAAAATGAATAAGAATATTATTGTCAATAACTGTGTTAGAAATAAGAATTATTATTGTAAAACTGATAATGTAGAAATAAAGAAATGTATTAATGATTTAACAATAAGATATAAAAATGATGATTGTTCTTACTTGTTAATGGATAATGAAAATAATATCGAACAAATACCAAATACAAATGAAATCATTATAATAAGCCCAATTTTACAAAATTTCATAATTTATTGTAAAAGTAATGAAATTCACAAAAAGATAATAGGAATTTACAAATTTAATAACGATCAACAATGCACATTAAATAATTATCATTTTGAAAAGATAGAACAAAATTATAAAGAATTAATCTATGAAGGAAAAATTGATAAAATAAATGGGTTAAACGTTAAAAGCAGACAATTAATCGAATTGCATAAAGTAAATAATACTGAATATCATTTGGAAGAAATACAAAATTTAAATTTAAAGAACAACGATCATCATCTTTTTATTATATATTCCTTTATAAGTATAATGATAATTAGTTATATATGTTTTAAGATTTATAAGTATATAAAAGAAAGAAAACTGAAATTAATTGCTTTAAAAGATTTAGAATTAATAAAGACTCACCCTCTCGAGTAATATAATAAAAAACTTGAAGGGGAGGAATTATGATATCTGTATTTTAATTATGATATCTGTATTTTGATTATGATATCTGTATTTTGATGACGAAGTGTTTTATTATATTAGACAATGGAAAGTTCCATTGTCTGACTCATACTTCTTTGAACTATGTTATGATAAGAGAATGATATATAAGCTTGATTATTTCACTTATGTCAATTATACTGACAAATTTTACATAGTTTCATAAACAATTACAGTAACAAATGCCTTGCCAACGGGGATTTGTCGGGCGGTAAATGCCCAAGACCATTTGTCACCGACAAATCGCCGTTGCCTAGGAGACACAAACACCACATTTTCAAAATAAACAATCAGTTTTCTAAAATGTCAGAAGTGAATCGTTTTGGAGATGCGTGTTTGGCGGCAATTTGTACCGAAATAGAAAATAAGAAATCAGAAAATACAAAAAAGTGTCAAGGTAGTATCTGGAGAATATTTACCTAATTAAAATAATCACATTTAAAATAAATTTTTAATTAAATACAAAAATATAGAGATATCATTCGAGAAATATTCTTCACAAATACCACTCGCGACTCTTATTTTATCAGTAAACTTTTCTTTCAAACATTGTTTACCTTTAAGCAACATCCTTCGAGTCATCTGCTCAGAATAAATCCCTCGAGCTACGCTCTCGTGATTTATTCGAACAGATGACTCTCACGATGTTGCTAGGTAAACAATGTTTTCAAGAAAAGTTTACTGATAAAACTTGAGTCCCTTGTGATATTATATACGAAAAAACTAGATTAGAACACTCTTGTACTGTTGCTGAAAGTATTCACGTCAGTTGTAATTAGATTCTAAATAAATAAAATATAATTTTCAAAACGAAAGATTTGTATTTTTTTCCTTAAATACAAATCGAAAATTATAATTCACGTATTAAACTATAGATTTTTTTTAATTGCACATATTTGACATTAAATTTTAATTTTTTTCTTATATTTTCTTCTAATCCATAGCAAACTTAATTTAAAAAAAAATATATATATAATTTTTAAATTTACATATCTCGCTTATACAAAAGGCTAATTTAAAAATTCTTAATGTGCTGGACGTAGAATTTAATTCTCTAAAACTTTTATTTGCAGCATTTATTTCTAAAATCAGAATAATTACATTTTTTTTCAAGAAAACCTTTTAGCAGCTTCATCTAATGTATCAATTCCTGTTAGTCCATTTTAACCAAAATCTATTATGTTATTTCCATTGATATAGTAGTCTTATATACCAAATTTGAAAAGTTTTGGATTATATTTTGATATAGTTTTTCATTAAAATCTATTATAGGATTCAAGTAAAGTAGCACTTCCGGAAGTTATATAATGACCAAAAAAGGAGGTGCACAACTAAATGTTATAACAGTCCTAAATATAAAATTATTACTTCCTACGGCTTACCGTTTTTCAGTTATGCGAGATACATACGTACGTACAGACGTCACGACGAAATTAGTCAAAATGGATTCAGGGATGAAATCACAAAACCGAAAATTTTCGCGATTAAAATACTTCCGTTACTTCGTACAAGGAAGTAAAAAACATGTTTTTAATGTTTTCAAAATAGTTATAAATAGAAAAGTATGTTCATTTTTTAATTCTAGATAAATATTCCTACCCAATTATATTTAATACTTATGTGATATTTTTAGATACAAATTCAGGCCAATATTTAGAATAATTTTAAATTATTCCTATCCCCATACAAAAATTCTGGCTCCGCCACTGACCGAAACCATAACAAAACAAGGCGATCACGTGCTGTGACAACATTAACACTAGTAGTCAAATACATGCAATTAAAAATCAGTGGATTGTATTCAAAAAGATCCGTTTATGTTTAATATATGTTATGAAACGTCCGACATTGCTCTTCCTGTTAATTTAACATTAATGAATGATTCATTTCATAGAAATGCATGCGTACTAGGAAAACAAAACGAAAAAAAATCTATTTACTTACAAGTTCTAGTCGAGCATATTGAATGTGTTTCTTTGTGACACTATACTTCCCTTAATCTTGCCACTTAAATACACGACAAAACACTGTTTAAATTTTAAAAGATATAACTAAACAGTTCTCAACATTCACTGCTTACTACAAAACAGAGACAACAACAGAACTACAAGACAGAGACATACCAAACACAGTGTTGCCAATAGACTTGACTTGAATTTCCCTAATTGAGAAAAAAATCTACAGCGGTGTTTCTTAAAAGGTTTTCTGAAAATATTATTAAATATAAACATTGCTTTTAATAACTTCTGTTATTTAATAACATCAGCAAATATATAATAAAATTATAAAAAACTAAATTTACCAAATTCCGTTATGAAAAGTCCTGTTTTACACCAATTTTTGAGTTTATGAAATGTCAATTTTTTCATAACTGTCTTTCATGAGTTATGTAAAGAATTCTTTACATTACTAGTTACGTAATGAATGCATATATGTATTAGCAAAGAGCATAAATTACATGTATGTAATGTATGCTCTTTGGTATTAGTAATATACTAGCGATCAGGTCGGCTACGCCGACCCTCAGCTAGGCTCCGCAGCCCTTGAAGAAAATGATTGAGTATTGATATTGTAAAAATTACAGTTTACAAATTTTTCGAAAATGATTTGCTATCAACTCCTTGCTGATTTATGTTTACATTATCTCTCAGATCTTTCATTAGAACTGAAATAAGTACAGTTTCAATATCATTTAGGTGAAAACAATTGACAATCAGTCGATTACAATTTTTGGCTTCTATATCTCCTCATAACTTCAAATTTAATACCAAACACGATATGTTTCTAACACCTTTAGAAATAAACAATTGACAATCAGTTGACCTAATTTTTTTTTTAATATTTCTGTTCTAAAGCTCTCTTTAAACCTTTTAGTTTGATACCAAACTCGATAGATTTTTAAAGACTTTTAGCAAAAACAATTGACAATCAGTCGATTATAATTCGTAATTATTCTGCTAGAAATCTCTTTTCAAAACATTTAATTTGATACCAAACACGATAGATTTGTAATGACTATTAAGAAAAACAATTGACAATCAGTTGATTACAATTTTAATAATTCTGTTTAAAACTCTCTTCAAATCCCTTAGTTAGATACCAAAAACGATGCATTTCTAAATAGTATTAAAAAAAAACAATTGAAAATCATTCGATTATAATTTTTTATTATTCTACCCGAAATCCCTCTTTAAAACATTTAATTTGATACCAAACACGATATGTTTCTAATTACTTTTAGAAAAGAAAAACAATTGACAAACAGTGAATCAGAATTTTTAATAATTCTGTTTAAAACCCTCTTCAAACGATTTAGTTTGATACCAAACACGATACATTTCTATTGACTTTCAGATAAAACAATAGACAATCACTCGAATATATTGATAATAGTTGATTACTAATTTTAATTCTATCGGCTATCAAGTCTGTTAAAATATTTCATTATGAAACTTGATTTTATTGAAAAAATACGCAGCCAAGCTGATAGTGTAAAACCTCGTTCTGTCAATACTTGGCAACTTCATGGTGCACTGTCATATCAAAAAAATAGTTTTTAAATAAACATTTAAAAAATTTGTAATTATAATAAAAACGTCCCCTCATTCCTATAATATGCGTAAAATATATCAAAAGTAGTCTACAAATTTTTCTATTGAAGTAATTTATAATTAAAAATACGACATGGCCACTGAGAAATGTCAAATCGACGTTAGATGTTCTTCTTAAAAAATCCAAAGCTACCTCGCTTTAAGTTGATTTTGCGCCAAAAACGCATGTTTTTCTAAAATATCTCGCACATCATGTGTACGAAAAATTTGAAATATCAAAAGGCACTCCCCATAATTGATCTCTATCAAATAAAAAATGTTTCAAAATTTTCGGATAATCCATCTAGGCTGTAGAAATGGGCAACTGACCGTGATGAATCCAAATATATAAATATTGTAGCGAGTACGGCCCTGTTCCGTCTGGAACAGTCGACACGTCTGCTGCACGATTCACCGCTGTCTCAGACGCAATAGACAGGTCCGTACCTGTTCGCTCTGCGTCATGCTTCTACCGTGTGCCAGAAACTCTCGAATATTCTCGAATACATTGTTGCAGCATATAAAGGAGAGTTTCGGCCGGGAAGAGGCATTCTGTATTCGAAGTGTGAACAGTGCAAGTCGTTGCTAAATACTTTGTTGTGAATATAAATACGTGTTGAATATAAATATATGTCTTAGTAGTTGTACTACATTAGTTTCGTTTTAAATAAATATTTTGTTAGTGTTTTCATTACTCGTGTTTTATTTAATAATAAACTTCACCGAACCCGAAATTGTAATAAACGTTACAATTGGTGTCAGGTGTTAGGGTTGTGTTTTGTGAATTTAAAGTGAAGTTTAAGTGCAAATAAACAAAAATGGGTTCGAAAATGGTAAATCTAAGTGATTTAAAAGTGACTGATCTCAAGAGAGAATTAGAAGAACGTGAACTGGACACTACAGGCAAGAAAAGTGTACTCCAAGAACGACTTCGTCAATTTTTGATTGAAGCTGGTGAAATAGTGGATACTTACGAATTCAAAATTCCGGGCGATTTGGACTCCATGTATCAAAGCATGCAAGAAAATTCTAAAAGTTTGGAAGCCAAATTGCAAGAAAATTCTAGAAGTTTGGAAGCCAAATTGGAAGAAAGTTCTAGAAATACCGAAGAAAATTCCAAAAATCTGAAAGAACTTATGGAAACTAAATTTGAAGAAAATTCCAGAAGTTTGGAAGCCAAATTAGAAGAAAATTCTAGAAGCTTGGAAACAAGCTTGGAAAATAAATTTGAGCAAAAATTTGAAAAGTTTGAGGAACATTCAAGAAGTTTTGAAGAAAAATTTGGAAAATTTGAAGAACATTCTAAAAAATTTGAAGAAAAATTTAAGGAAAAAATTGAAGAAATCGAAGCAAGATTGGCAACATTAAATCAAGAACAGCCAAATGTCCAACAAATTCACGACTTGATTCAGAAAACTCCATCTAGTGACCAGCCATTAAATAACGAGAAAGTTGAATATTTAGTGACAGACGGGAAAGAATCACTGCGTAGATTCCACATGAAACCACCAGAATTTGATGGCAAGGTATCTTGGCCTAATTATTACGCCCAATTCGAAGCTGCTGCAGTATCTAATGGGTGGTCATCATCTGAGAAGGCAACGGCCTTGATAATTGCGCTGCGTGGTGACGCAGTGGATATTTTGCAAACAATCCTTCCAGAAGAACGGCAGAACTATCATCAACTAGTTAAGCGCTTGGAAATGCGTTATGGACACGCACATATGCAGCAAGTGTATCACTTGCAGCTGAGAAATAGATGTCAGAAATCAAACGAGACTCTTCAAGAATTTGAATCTGATATCGCTCGTCTAGTTCGCCTGGCATATCCTGACACCCCAGATAGTGTGTTGGAACGACTGGCTGTGCAAGGCTTCATTGATGGTCTCCGAGATAAAGAAACCAAGCGGGCCCTGATTCTGGCTCGTTCAAGTAACCTGTCCATTGCCTTGGCCAGCGCATTGGAATTCGAGGCGGCAGAACACGCTTCAAGACGACAAGGAAATATTCGCACAATAGAGGGCGTGGAGGAGAATCATAACGAGTCTATGGAGGAAACAGCACGGCGTGTCATGACTGAGATGTTGCCAAAGAAGAGACAACTTCGATGCTGGAACTGCGGTGAGCTAGGGCATGTGCGAAGCCGCTGCGGGGAACAAATAAAGAACAAGGCAGCGGAAAATCTAAAGCGGGTCGACGCAAGAGGGCGAACGTCTGTCCAACATCAAGATATCCTGAAGCTAACTGGACATGTCGCATCCCTACAACCAAGAATAAATAGCATCTTTGTGGATGGATTGATCGACGGGAAACCACACGCCTTGCTGATCGATACAGGAGCTACAAAAACCATCATCAGACCTGATACTCTCAAGAAACAGATAACGATTGAATCAACAAAATGGCGATTGCGCACAGCAACAGGGTCCGCGGCTACCATCCATGGCGAAGCAGACATTACTATCTCCATCGGAAATACACGAATTAAACACCGAGCCCTGGTAGCTGACATTGAAGACGAATTCATTCTCGGGATGGACATCATGAACGCGAATGGTGTGGAACTAAATTTAAAACGCGGCACACTTAAGATGAATGGTGAAGAGATCGTTTTACATCCCCGAGGAGAAGACACAGTACGTGTAACCTTAGCTGAAGATACTGTCGTGTTAAATCGAAGTGAGATGATTGTAGATGCCCACATGGAACGTGAACTTCCAACAGGATGTACCATGTTATTAGAAGCTGGAAATCATAATGAAACGACTACTCGAGAAATACTGGTGGGAAAATCTCTCGTGCATACTGGAAATGTAGTACCAGTTCGAGTAATGAATGTGAATTATTATCCAGTTACACTAAAGAAGGGTACTATCTTAGGACATTGTGCATCAGTAACTTCGATTATCAGACGAACATCCGTTACACAAAATCCACCAAAGAAGCTTTCTGCAGAACTGACAAATGTACTGTCAACATCTTGCAAAGAATTAAACCAGGACCAGAATATCAGAATGAGAAATTTAATAACGGAATATCAAGACGTTTTCGACACCAGCTGTGGGACCAAGGGTAGAACCAACATAGTCCAGCATCAAATAAACACCGGCGATGCACGCCCCATTCGCCAAGTACCAAGACGATTGCCACTGGCCAAGAGAGAGGAAACCGAGAAAATTATTCAAGACATGAAAAAAGAAGGTGTCATCGAATCCTCAAGCAGTCCGTGGGCCTCACCAGTGGTGTTGGTAAAGAAGAAAGATGGGTCAACACGATTCTGCGTGGACTATCGTCAACTCAACAACGTGACGAAGAAGGATAGCTACCCGTTGCCCCGAATAGATGACACATTGGATACGCTGGCTGGGTCGAAAATATTCTCAACATTAGACTTGAAAAGTGGGTACTGGCAGGTTGGCATGGCACCAACGGATAAAGAGAAAACTGCGTTTTCTGTCGGGGCCGGACTGTGGCAATTTACAGTAATGCCGTTCGGGCTCTGCAATGCCCCCGCCACGTTTGAAAGACTCATGGAAACGGTACTGCAAGGACTATCTTGGAAAACCTGTTTGGTGTACCTTGACGATATTATTGTGGTCGGAAGAACATTCAACGATCACATGAGGAATTTGGAGGAGGTATTCCTGAGACTATGAAATTCTGGTTTGAAGCTTAGTCCAAAGAAATGTCATCTCTTCCGCAAAGAAGTGCAGTACCTGGGACATATTGTGTCCGGAAACGGAATAGCCGTTGACAATCAGAAGATCCGATCAGTAAAAGAATGGCCAGTACCAACTGACAAACATCAATTTGCGAAGCTTTCTTGGTCTTTGCACGTACTACCGGCGATACGTCTCTGGATTCGCCAACATTGCCAAGCCACTGACACGACTCACGGAGGAAGGACGGAAATTTGTGTGGGAAGAAGACTGCCAAGACGCTTTCGACAACCTCAAGCGAGCCCTAACAACAGCACCAGTCCTGAGTTATCCTCTACCCAACGGGAACTTCATATTGGATACAGATGCCAGCAATGTCGGAATCGGCGCCGTCCTATCGCAAATTCAAGATGGACAAGAGAAGGTCATCGGCTACTTCAGCAAAACTCTGTCGAAGCCGGAGCGTAACTACTGCGTCACCAGGCGAGAATTATTGGCGGTAGTTAAAGCCGTTGAACACTTCTACAAATACCTGTATGGAAGGAAATTCCTGGTGAGGACTGATCATGCTGCGTTGAAGTGGCTGTTACAATTCAAGAATCCGGAAGGGCAGGTAGCAAGGTGGATCGAACGGCTACAGGAATATGACTTCGTCATCGAGCATAGGGCCGGAATTAGTCATTGTAACGCCGACGCATTATCAAGACGACCATGCTCAGAAGACTGCAAACACTGTACCCGTGTGGAGGAGAAGTCCGCTCCAATCTTACGGACCACAGTGATAGACGACCATTGGCTGACTGAAGAAGTTGTGAAAGATCAAGAAGGCGATCCAGAATTGAAATACCTACTGGAATGGAAGAAAGAAGGCCGCAAACCAACTTGGCAAGAAGTTGCACGACACTCGAAAACCGTAAAATCGTACTGGGCGCAGTGGGACTCCATTGTTATAGAGAATGGACTACTGAAACGTATCCTGGAAGGTCCTGAGGCTACAGAGCAAAAGATGCAGATCATAATCCCTAGGAAAAGAGTACCGGAGGTACTGAAGGAGATTCATGATGGAACTGCTGGAGGACACTTAGGAGTAACGAGGACAGTTCAGAAGCTGCGTGAGCGATTTTACTGGGTTAATTGTCGAGGGGATGTAAAGGAGTGGTGCAAGAAGTGCGTAGTTTGCGCCGCAAGCAACGGACCGCAGAGACGTCGGAGAGCCCCAATGCGTCAATACAATGTTGGGAGCCCGTTTGAAAGAATCGCAATTGACGTGGCCGGTCCATTTCCAGAATCCGACAAGGGAAATAAATACATCATAGTGGTCATGGACTACTTCAGCAAGTGGGTTGAAGCTTATGCCTTGCCAAATCAAGAAGCCGCTACGGTAGCAGAAGAACTTGTCAACCAGTGGATCTGCCGATTCGGGGTACCGTTGGAATTACACTCCGACCAAGGTAGAAATTTCGAGTCGTCTCTGTTCCAAGCAATCTGCGAGCTATTGAACATTCGCAAAACAAGAACAACTGCTCTACACCCACAGTCAGATGGCATGGTCGAACGCATGAACAGAACCATCAATAGACACCTCTCCAAGGTTGTCTCCGGCCACCAAAGAGACTGGGATTGTCATCTACCAATGTTCCTGTTAGCTTATCGATCATCCGTCCATGAAACAACAGGACAGACTCCGGCTAGCATTGTCTTTGGTCATGAACTGCGATTGCCCTGCGACTTGAAGTTCGGCAGCAAGCCAGGTGAAAATTTGGCTGGCGAAGATTTCGTCACCGAACTTCGGAAGAAGATGAACGACATCCATGAGCAAGTACGCTCCAACATCCAGAGCGCTAGTGACAGGATGAAAGACCAATATGATGTCAAGGCTGAGAATGGGGGATATCAAGCCGGGGATCTGGTTTGGCTATACAACCCACAGCGTCGCCGTGGTATGTCCCCAAAGCTACAGAACTCTTGGGAAGGTCCCTACGAGGTACTGAAGCGAATAAATGACGTCATCTATCGAATCCGGAAAAGGACTGGAGGAAAACCAAGAGTGATTCATTTCAATCGGTTGGCTCCTTTCGCCGGTGACAACAACGATGGCAACGCCAATGAATCTCGAGCTCGACGAATTAATGTACAAGATCCGGAAATAACCTTTGATGAGTTCATGGCCTCCTATTCTACGGGCCATAAAGTACGAAATGGTGTGACCAAGGAACATCAGGGAGACTTATTCAAAGTGCCTACAGAATACTCATTAGCGCATTGTGTGGCCCAAGATCTACAGATGTCTCGAGGAATCGCCGTGGTTTTTAAGAAAAAGTTCGGCCAACTTGAAGAATTACGGCAACAACATCCATGTGTCGGCAAAGTGTTACAGATAGCCGACAGACAGTCGAGCCGAAACAGAAGCATTTTTTACCTGGTGACCAAACATCTGTCCCACGAGAAACCAACTTATCGCACCGTCTGGGACACCCTATGTGATCTACGTGGTGTGCTGCTCGATCACGATATTTTAAAACTAGCTGTACCAAAGCTAGGCTGTGGCCTTGATGAATTGAGCTGGAGAATTATAAGAAACATACTGGAAACTATTTTCCAATATACCGGAATTGAGATCCTGGTGTGCAGCTATAATCCCTGTGGTTCAACAGTAGTGAAAAGAACTGTGGACTGTTATTTCCACCAAACGTCACAGTGCTCGCGGGGATCAACGTGCAGATATCGACATGGCGCAGAAAAGTTTCGGGACGAAACATCCTTAAGGAGGGGGCAGTGTAGCGAGTACGGCCCTGTTCCGTCTGGAACAGTCGACACGTCTGCTGCACGATTCACCGCTGTCTCAGACGCAATAGACAGGTCCGTACCTATTCGCTCTGCGTCATGCTTCCACCGTGTGCCAGAAACTCTCGAATATTCTCGAATACATTGTTGCAGCATATAAAGGAGAGTTTCGGCCGGGAAGAGGCATTCTGTATTCGAAGTGTGAACAGTGCAAGTCGTTGCTAAATACTTTGTTGTGAATATAAATACGTGTTGAATATAAATATATGTCTTAGTAGGTGTACTACATTAGTTTCGTTTTAAATAAATATTTTGTTAGTGTTTTCATTACTCGTGTTTTATTTAATAATAAACTTCACCGAACCCGAAATTGTAATAAACGTTACAATATATATAGCCGTATACCAGCAATGTTATTTGAACGAAAAAGGAAAGAGAAATAAATATGCCATGTTATCTTTGTTCAGAATTGCTTCGAAATGCGCATGCCCGTAATACTGGAATACTATTGGCTAATGACGAAGTGGTAGAGACATTGTAAATATGGCGAGCTCTCTTCGTCACCGCTTGTGTGAATTTTAATTAGTCTGTTTGTTACATTTGTTTGAGTAAAGACTATCTTCTTCGTTATTATTATGCAAGGCAGTTGTTATACGTGTTTTTCAATATCTTCTCAAGTTAGTTCAGATGGTTAAATGATTTAATAATCGGAATTTTAAATATGTTTATTTACATGTGAATGATTTTGTTCACAGTTTTCCTAAAAACAAGGAAATATGTAACTTATAGAAAAATATGAATCAATAATATGTACTGCTATATTAATCGACATGACCTTTAATTGATAAAATATTTAATTTTCAATAAATTTAAAATATGCCGATAGATTTTAACATGCTAGAAATTGATGTCAGCCAATCGTATTACGGGCATGCGCATTTTGAAGCAAGTATGGACAAAGATAAAATAGCATATATCTCTTTCGCTTTTGGACCCAGTATCAGCATCCATATACTAAAAGAGAAAAAAGGTATATATATTGTAACGTTTATTACAATTTCGGGTTCGGTGAAGTTTATTATTAAATAAAACACGAGTAATGAAAACACTAACAAAATATTTATTTAAAACGAAACTAATGTAGTACAACTACTAAGACATATATTTATATTCAACACGTATTTATATTCACAACAAAGTATTTAGCAACGACTTGCACTGTTCACACTTCGAATACAGAATGCCTCTTCCCGGCCGAAACTCTCCTTTATATGCTGCAACAATGTATTCGAGAATATTCGAGAGTTTCTGGCACACGGTAGAAGCATGACGCAGAGCGAACAGGTACGGACCTGTCTATTGCGTCTGAGACAGCGGTGAATCGTGCAGCAGACGTGTCAACTGTTCCAGACGGAACAGGGCCGTACTCGCTACACTGCCCCCTCCTTAAGGATGTTTCGTCCCGAAACTTTTCTGCGCCATGTCGATATCTGCACGTTGATCCCCGCGAGCACTGTGACGTTTGGTGGAAATAACAGTCCACAGTTCTTTTCATTACTGTTGAACCACAGGGATTATAGCTGCACACCAGGATCTCAATTCCGGTATATTGGAAAATAGTTTCCAGCATGTTTCTTATAATTCTCCAGCTCAATTCATCAAGGCCACAGCCTAGCTTTGGTACAGCTAGTTTTAAAATATCCTGATCGAGCAGCACACCACGTAGATCACATAGGGTGTCCCAGACGGTGCGATAAGTTGGTTTCTCGTGAGACAGATGTTTGGTCACCAGGTAAAAAATGCTTCTGTTTCGGCTCGACTGTCTGTCGGCTATCTGTAACACTTTGCCGACATATGGATGTTGTTGCCGTAATTCTTCAAGTTGGCCGAACTTTTTCTTAAAAACCACGGCGATTCCTCGAGACATCTGTAGATCTTGGGCCACACAATGCGCTAATGAGTATTCTGTAGGCACTTTGAATAAGTCTCCCTGATGTTCCTTGGTCACACCATTTCGTACTTTATGGCCCGTAGAATAGGAGGCCATGAACTCATCAAAGGTTATTTCCGGATCTTGTACATTAATTCGTCGAGCTCGAGATTCATTGGCGTTGCCATCGTTGTTGTCACCGGCGAAAGGAGCCAACCGATTGAAATGAATCACTCTTGGTTTTCCTCCAGTCCTTTTCCGGATTCGATAGATGACGTCATTTATTCGCTTCAGTACCTCGTAGGGACCTTCCCAAGAGTTCTGTAGCTTTGGGGACATACCACGGCGACGCTGTGGGTTGTATAGCCAAACCAGATCCCCGGATCGATATCCCCCATTCTCAGCCTTGACATCATATTGGTCTTTCATCCTGTCACTAGCGCTCTGGATGTTGGAGCGTACTTGCTCATGGATGTCGTTCATCTTCTTCCGAAGTTCGGTGACGAAATCTTCGCCAGCCAAATTTTCACCTGGCTTGCTGCCGAACTTCAAGTCGCAGGGCAATCGCAGTTCATGACCAAAGACAATGCTAGCCGGAGTCTGTCCTGTTGTTTCATGGACGGATGATCGATAAGCTAACAGGAACATTGGTAGATGACAATCCCAGTCTCTTTGGTGGCCGGAGACAACCTTGGAGAGGTGTCTATTGATGGTTCTGTTCATGCGTTCGACCATGCCATCTGACTGTGGGTGTAGAGCAGTTGTTCTTGTTTTGCGAATGTTCAATAGCTCGCAGATTGCTTGGAACAGAGACGACTCGAAATTTCTACCTTGGTCGGAGTGTAATTCCAACGGTACCCCGAATCGGCAGATCCACTGGTTGACAAGTTCTTCTGCTACCGTAGCGGCTTCTTGATTTGGCAAGGCATAAGCTTCAACCCACTTGCTGAAGTAGTCCATGACCACTATGATGTATTTATTTCCCTTGTCGGATTCTGGAAATGGACCGGCCACGTCAATTGCGATTCTTTCAAACGGGCTCCCAACATTGTATTGACGCATTGGGGCTCTCCGACGTCTCTGCGGTCCGTTGCTTGCGGCGCAAACTACGCACTTCTTGCACCACTCCTTTACATCCCCTCGACAATTAACCCAGTAAAATCGCTCACGCAGCTTCTGAACTGTCCTCGTTACTCCTAAGTGTCCTCCAGCAGTTCCATCATGAATCTCCTTCAGTACCTCCGGTACTCTTTTCCTAGGGATTATGATCTGCATCTTTTGCTCTGTAGCCTCAGGACCTTCCAGGATACGTTTCAGTAGTCCATTCTCTATAACAATGGAGTCCCACTGCGCCCAGTACGATTTTACGGTTTTCGAGTGTCGTGCAACTTCTTGCCAAGTTGGTTTGCGGCCTTCTTTCTTCCATTCCAGTAGGTATTTCAATTCTGGATCGCCTTCTTGATCTTTCACAACTTCTTCAGTCAGCCAATGGTCGTCTATCACTGTGGTCCGTAAGATTGGAGCGGACTTCTCCTCCACACGGGTACAGTGTTTGCAGTCTTCTGAGCATGGTCGTCTTGATAATGCGTCGGCGTTACAATGACTAATTCCGGCCCTATGCTCGATGACGAAGTCATATTCCTGTAGCCGTTCGATCCACCTTGCTACCTGCCCTTCCGGATTCTTGAATTGTAACAGCCACTTCAACGCAGCATGATCAGTCCTCACCAGGAATTTCCTTCCATACAGGTATTTGTAGAAGTGTTCAACGGCTTTAACTACCGCCAATAATTCTCGCCTGGTGACGCAGTAGTTACGCTCCGGCTTCGACAGAGTTTTGCTGAAGTAGCCGATGACCTTCTCTTGTCCATCTTGAATTTGCGATAGGACGGCGCCGATTCCGACATTGCTGGCATCTGTATCCAATATGAAGTTCCCGTTGGGTAGAGGATAACTCAGGACTGGTGCTGTTGTTAGGGCTCGCTTGAGGTTGTCGAAAGCGTCTTGGCAGTCTTCTTCCCACACAAATTTCCGTCCTTCCTCCGTGAGTCGTGTCAGTGGCTTGGCAATGTTGGCGAATCCAGAGACGTATCGCCGGTAGTACGTGCAAAGACCAAGAAAGCTTCGCAAATTGATGTTTGTCAGTTGGTACTGGCCATTCTTTTACTGATCGGATCTTCTGATTGTCAACGGCTATTCCGTTTCCGGACACAATATGTCCCAGGTACTGCACTTCTTTGCGGAAGAGATGACATTTCTTTGGACTAAGCTTCAAACCAGAATTTCATAGTCTCAGGAATACCTCCTCCAAATTCCTCATGTGATCGTTGAATGTTCTTCCGACCACAATAATATCGTCAAGGTACACCAAACAGGTTTTCCAAGATAGTCCTTGCAGTACCGTTTCCATGAGTCTTTCAAACGTGGCGGGGGCATTGCAGAGCCCGAACGGCATTACTGTAAATTGCCACAGTCCGGCCCCGACAGAAAACGCAGTTTTCTCTTTATCCGTTGGTGCCATGCCAACCTGCCAGTACCCACTTTTCAAGTCTAATGTTGAGAATATTTTCGACCCAGCCAGCGTATCCAATGTGTCATCTATTCGGGGCAACGGGTAGCTATCCTTCTTCGTCACGTTGTTGAGTTGACGATAGTCCACGCAGAATCGTGTTGACCCATCTTTCTTCTTTACCAACACCACTGGTGAGGCCCACGGACTGCTTGAGGATTCGATGACACCTTCTTTTTTCATGTCTTGAATAATTTTCTCGGTTTCCTCTCTCTTGGCCAGTGGCAATCGTCTTGGTACTTGGCGAATGGGGCGTGCATCGCCGGTGTTTATTTGATGCTGGACTATGTTGGTTCTACCCTTGGTCCCACAGCTGGTGTCGAAAACGTCTTGATATTCCGTTATTAAATTTCTCATTCTGATATTCTGGTCCTGGTTTAATTCTTTGCAAGATGTTGACAGTACATTTGTCAGTTCTGCAGAAAGCTTCTTTGGTGGATTTTGTGTAACGGATGTTCGTCTGATAATCGAAGTTACTGATGCACAATGTCCTAAGATAGTACCCTTCTTTAGTGTAACTGGATAATAATTCACATTCATTACTCGAACTGGTACTACATTTCCAGTATGCACGAGAGATTTTCCCACCAGTATTTCTCGAGTAGTCGTTTCATTATGATTTCCAGCTTCTAATAACATGGTACATCCTGTTGGAAGTTCACGTTCCATGTGGGCATCTACAATCATCTCACTTCGATTTAACACGACAGTATCTTCAGCTAAGGTTACACGTACTGTGTCTTCTCCTCGGGGATGTAAAACGATCTCTTCACCATTCATCTTAAGTGTGCCGCGTTTTAAATTTAGTTCCACACCATTCGCGTTCATGATGTCCATCCCGAGAATGAATTCGTCTTCAATGTCAGCTACCAGGGCTCGGTGTTTAATTCGTGTATTTCCGATGGAGATAGTAATGTCTGCTTCGCCATGGATGGTAGCCGCGGACCCTGTTGCTGTGCGCAATCGCCATTTTGTTGATTCAATCGTTATCTGTTTCTTGAGAGGATCAGGTCTGATGATGGTTTTTGTAGCTCCTGTATCGATCAGCAAGGCGTGTGGTTTCCCGTCGATCAATCCATCCACAAAGATGCTATTTATTCTTGGTTGTAGGGATGCGACATGTCCAGTTAGCTTCAGGATATCTTGATGTTGGACAGACGTTCGCCCTCTTGCGTCGACCCGCTTTAGATTTTCCGCTGCCTTGTTCTTTATTTGTTCCCCGCAGCGGCTTCGCACATGCCCTAGCTCACCGCAGTTCCAGCATCGAAGTTGTCTCTTCTTTGGCAACATCTCAGTCATGACACGCCGTGCTGTTTCCTCCATAGACTCATTATGATTCTCCTCCACGCCCTCTATTGTGCGAATATTGCCTTGCCGTCTTGAAGCGTGTTCTGCCGCCTCGAATTCCAATGCGCTGGCCAAGGCAATGGACAGGTTACTTGAACGAGCCAGAATCAGGGCCCGCTTGGTTTATTTATCTCGGAGATCATCAATGAAGCCTTGCACAGCCAGTCGTTCCAACACACTATCTGGGGTGTCAGGATATGCCAGGCGAACTAGACGAGCGATATCAGATTCAAATTCTTGTAGAGTCTCGTTTGATTTCTGACATCTATTTCTCAGCTGCAAGTGATACATTTGCTGCATATGTGCGTGTCCATAACGCATTTCCAAGCGCTTAACTAGTTGATGATAGTTCTGCCGTTCTTCTGGAAGGATTGTTTGCAAAATATCCACTGCGTCACCACGCAGCGCAATTATCAAGGCCGTTGCCTTCTCCGATGATGACCACCCATTAGATACTGCAGCAGCTTCGAATTGGGCGTAGTAATTAGGCCAAGATACCTTGCCATCAAATTCTGGTGGTTTCATGTGGAATCTACGCAGTGATTCTTTCCCGTCTGTCACTAAATATTCAACTTTCTCGTTATTTAATGGCTGGTCACTAGATGGAATTTTCTGACTCAAGTCGTGAATTTGTTGGACATTTGGCTGTTAGGGATTCAATGTTGCCAATCTTGCTTCGATTTCTTAAATTTTTTCTTTAAATTTTTCTTCAAAATTTCTCGAATGTTCTTCAATTTTTTCAAACTTCTGTTCAAATTTAGTGTCTAAATTCGTTTCCAAGCTTCTGGAACTTTCTTCAAATTTAGCTTCCAAACTTCTGGAATTTTCTTCCAATTTAGTTTCCAAGCTTGTTTCCAAGCTTCTAGAATTTTCTTCTAATTTGGTTTCCAAGCTTCTGGAATTTTCTTCTAATTTATTTTCCAAGCTTCTAGAATTTTCTTCTAATTTAGTTTCCAGGCTTCTAGAATTTTCCATAAGTTCTTTCAGATTTTTGGAATTTTCTTCGGTATTTCTGTAACTTTCTTCCAATTTGGCTTCCAAACTTCTAGAATTTTCTTCAAATTTATTTTCCAAACTTCTGGAATTTTCCTGCAGTTCCTCCTTCAGAGTTTTGGAATTTTCCTGCAGTTCCTCCTTCAGAGTTTTGGAATTTTCCTGCAGTTCCTCCTTCAGAGTTTTGGAATTTTCCATAAGTTCTTTCAGATTTTTGGAAATGGAGTCCAAATCGCCCGGAATTTCGAATTCATAATTATCCGCTATTTCGCCAGCTTCAACCAAAAATTGTCGAAGTCGTTCTTGCAGTATACTTTTCTTGCCTGTGGTATCCAGATCACGTTCTTCTAATTCTCTCTTGAGATCAGTCACTTTTAAATCACTTAGATTTACTTTTCTCGAACCCATTTTTATTTATTTGCACTTAAACTTCACTTTTAATTCCCAAAACACAACCCTAACACCTGACACCAATTGTAACGTTTATTACAATTTCGGGTTCGGTGAAGTTTATTATTAAATAAAACACGAGTAATGAAAACACTAACAAAATATTTATTTAAAACGAAACTAATGTAGTACACCTACTAAGACATATATTTATATTCAACACGTATTTATATTCACAACAAAGTATTTAGCAACGACTTGCACTGTTCACACTTCGAATACAGAATGCCTCTTCCCGGCCGAAACTCTCCTTTATATGCTGCAACAATGTATTCGAGAATATTCGAGAGTTTCTGGCACACGGTGGAAGCATGACGCAGAGCGAACAGGTACGGACCTGTCTATTGCGTCTGAGACAGCGGTGAATCGTGCAGCAGACGTGTCGACTGTTCCAGACGGAACAGGGCCGTACTCGCTACAATATGAATGAATGTTGACAGTTTGAACTTTCTCAAAAATGTTTGCAAATAACGGAAAAGAACTATTTATTAAAATTTATTGAATTTAAATACACTTAATAATTTTTCTGGTATTAAACAGCTGACGGCAAATTAGCACATTCTTCGATATCAGAAGGAAGGTCTGTCTCGGATTCAGAACTCATTTTCAATGATGACATAAGTTTTAAATTTATAAAATTTTATTCATTTATTTTCACGGCAACGCTTTGGTAAATTGATTGATTGATTTTTACATATACTGAGCTGTCATAAACCTAGAATTTTATGTATTTTAAAAATTATTTTACTGAAATTAGATACAATTTTGTACGTAATACCAAAGAGCATACATTACATGTAATTTATGCTCTTTGGTAATACGTTATGAAAACGTGATATTGTTTGCCTCACATAATTTGAAAAAGTCTCTTTGCTCGTTTTGGCAAATATTATGTTCGTCAAACAATATCAACCTTTTCATAACTGGTTTATAACTCTTTACCATTGCTATTAATAAAGAACGATAAATGTTTTTTGTGTTCTTGTAAATTATGTTTATAATTTTAATAACATATCGTGGGAGGATACACGATTAAATTTATTTTTAAATAGGTATAATATTGTAATTTATAATGTTACAATCATATATTGATAAGTATTATAAAATAAAATATGTACTCTAATATTACTGTTGAACCTAGTAGTTATTAGTATAAAATAGTTATTTACGTAAAAAGTTAGGAAACGTTCAATTACATGCTGTGTAGATAGTTTCATGCCGAGATTGAAACAGCTTACGAATCCTGTACGACTCTTTACTGACGTGTTACGTATAACATTTTACCTGAAACTTATAAATAAATAATACATATTTTAAATTAATTTAAATTCAGTCAGTATTTTATGTTGCTAAGTAACTAGACACTCACGTTTCTTTCATTACCTGTCTAGGTAGGCAATACGTTATTTTCCTGCATGACCAGCAAAGCAAAACTTTCCTGAATCTTAAAGCTCAGGCAAATGTTTATTATCCTATCAGTTTCAGGAAAACTTTTGTTTTTCTTCAATAAAGGTTAAAATTATAAAGCTCTCACTTTTGATGTACAGTTTACATAACTTACATTATAAGTTTGGGAAGTTCCTCTTGTCCCTAGGCTGGCCAGAGGGTCTCTTTTAAAGAGAACATGTTCTCTTTTTCGAATCAGATCTATTTTACACTTTTATAATATCAAAATGTTCTCTTTTGTTCTCTTTTTACAATTTTAGTTAATTATTTTATAAATTGTTTTATAAAATACATATATTGCACATTTTATTAACTTGTGATGTGGTAACATTGTATCTCACTTTTGATGTACAGTTTACATAACTTACATTATAAGTTTGGGAAGTTCCTCTTGTCCCTAGGCTGGCCAGAGGGTCTCTTTTAAAGAGAACATGTTCTCTTTTTCGAATCAGATCTATTTTACACTTTTATAATATCAAAATGTTCTCTTTTGTTCTCTTTTTACAATTTTAGTTAATTATTTTATAAATTGTTTTATAAAATACATATATTGCACATTTTATTAACTTGTGATGTGGTAACATTGTATCGATCAGAACATAGGGACTTCCCCGTCCCTTGCATAGCAGCGTAGCGTAAGAAAATGTGTAAGTAGTTACTTTGTGCTTCGCTTAGTGTATGCTGTATGCATGCAGTTGATTCTAGTTTGGTGTTCGTATAATGCGTGCTAATCTGTTAATTCGTTACTTGTTACCGTGTAACTGTTTAATTTGTATTAAGAAGGTTTGTAACATATTAATTATTTTAAATTTGAAGCTAGTAATTTCTATTTTTAAATTTTTAGTCTAAAATTAACCTATTATTTTCAGAAAATCAAAATGAGTAAACGAAAATGCATCTTTAGTCCTGAATTACAAAGTAAATTTCCCTGTTTTAAGCCAAAAACAACTAAACATGAAGCATATTGCACAGTTTGCGAAACAACTGTATCTTTGGCTAATAAAGGAAAATATGATTTACAGCAACATATTAAATCAAAGAAACATTCATCAATAATTACAGCAGGTGAATCTTCTAAAAGTGTGTGTGATTTTTTTACAAAAAAATATTCGAAACTAGACGAAGATGTGTTAGCCGTTGAAGCTACATTGGCTTATCACACATTGAAACATCATTTCAGCTTCAGATCCACAGATTGTACAACAAAATTATTGAAGAACATTTTGATAGATTCCCAAATTGCAAAACATCTGTCATCTGCCAGAACAAAAACGAAATTTATTTCATGCAATGTAATTAGTCCATACTGCATCAATAGTGTAATTAATGCTTTGGCTGATATTCCGTTTATATCTGTCTCTACTGATGGCAGCAACCATGGAGCGCAGAAAATGTTCCCAATAATTATTAAGTATTTTGATATAAAAAATGACGGAATAGTTACAAAAATTATTAATTTAGATTGCATAAACAATGAGACAGCCGAAACAATTTCTGAATATGTTATGAACTGTTTAGAAAAGTTTAATTTGGTAAATAAGTGTATAGCATTTACCGGTGATAATTGTAACACCAATTTTGGAGGTTTAAAAAGGGCAGGTGAAAAAACGTGTTTAAGTATTTAAAAACAAAAATGAACAGAGATTTAATAGGTATTGGTTGTCCCGCTCACATTGTTCACAACTCTGCAAAACATGGAATAGATTCATTAAATTTTGATATAGAGTCAATTGTCTTAAAAATATACAATTACTTTTCTATATACACAATTCGCACAGAAGCATTAAAAGAATTTTGCAGTTTTGTTGACATTGAGTTTAGAGAATTATTAAAACACACTAAAACCAGATGGTTATCTTTATATCTAATAATTAACCGTATTTTGCAAATGTTTCCTGCTTTAAAAGCCTACTTTTTATCTCTTGATTCATGCCCTATCATTCTACTAACGTTTTTTCAATCCAATTTTAGTGAAGCTCTTTTATATTTTGTTCATTCGTTAATGTATATTTTCCACGAGAAAACGAAAGAAATAGAAGTTGAAACTAATTCTATTGTGGAAGTTATAACTGTTATAACTTCTTTAGAACGAATTTTAGTAGAACGATATGAAAACTCTTTTTTACCCCTCAAAGTTAAGTCAATTATTCAACAAAAAATTAACGACGGATTTGAAGTTGAAGCTAATGCTTTTAAAAAAAATTTAGTAAACTGCTATAAAAAATCATATGATTATTTAAGAATGTGGTCACATCAATTTACAGAATTTAATTGTTTTCAGTGGATGAAACTAG
This sequence comes from Pterostichus niger, assembly GCA_947425015.1. NCBI lineage: Eukaryota > Metazoa > Arthropoda > Insecta > Coleoptera > Carabidae > Pterostichus > Pterostichus niger. The sequence continues at coordinate 18,736,692 of OX380346.1, read as the reverse complement.
ATAACATACCAGAATGGAAAGATGTAGAAACAACTTTAGAATATGTAATTTCTAAAGGGATACTTATTATTGACGATACAAAATGTTTTGATCAATTTACTAATTTTAAAGATTTTCTCGAAGAAAATATTACTAATGTCGAGTTTCAAAAATATGTCTCCTTTAAAAAATGGTCAAATTATTTCGACAAATCAAATAACATTGAATTCTATTCTGAATTGTTGAAATTATGCGGATTTTTCTTTGCTATACCAAGCCATAATGCTGATGTTGAAAGAATCTTTTCGATGATAGGTATACAGTGGACAAAAGAAAGATCAAAACTAAAACTATCCACAGTTAAAGCAATTTTGTCAGTAGTTTACAATTTTAAAAGTATTTCTTGTCATGACTTTTATTTCAAAATAAAATCTGATAATTCGTTTTTAAGTAAAATAAGGAGTTCTGAAAAATACAAAAATGAAAGTGACGAAGATGATCAGAGTCAGAGTGATTAAGAATCATTTAAATAAGTTATATTGTAACTATTATATATTAGATTATTATTAATAATATTTTGTGCAATAATAAAGTTCTGTTTACGTTTAAAACAAGGTTTACTGTTTACTTGTAAAAAAAATAAAATAATGGAATTATATTTATTTTTAAAAAAAATGTTCTCTTTTTTTAATTCTACCATATGGCCACCCTATCTTGTCCCACTATTCCAAATTTCTACTTCATAATAAACAGTAGTATGCTGCGTCAGGTATTATAGATCATTTGTAAATACATACTGGGTGTTTTGAAAATTATTGCAAAAAATTAAAAGGTATCTATTGTTTAATGTACTGAACACAACGCAAAAAATATTTTTTCCATAATTCGTAAAAATAATTGCACATTAATTAAAATTAAAAAATAAATATATCATCACGCCCTTTACCCATTACTGGGTGTGGCACTTTGCCATAAGTAAATCTCGGTAAGTGGTATATTTCTTCGCGTGAAGTGCGGTTACCAGTCGTCAAATCACACTCCCCAAAGATATTAGTGGAGGGGGAGCCACAAGGGTAGATTTAAATTGGTGAATGTCCCACGTGATGGCCGCGTGGGTTGAGGATAAAAATAAAAAATTTGGTGAAAATTGTTTGTTGGCTATGGAAATTGAACCACGGTTCTCAAGATCCACAAGCCGCCTCGATACCACTGAGCCACCTACCCCATTTATGGTGTTATTCTGTAATTTTCTATAACGCTACAGTTCTGTAAATTTGAACAAAAGCGCATAGCTTTTTATTGACAAATACATTTAATGCCATTTGACAATCAAATATGATACGCTTTTGTTCAGATTTACAGATCTGTAGCGTTATAGAAAATTACAGAATAGCACCATTATTCAAGCAAACATGTTTCTTGGTACCGGATTGATAGGTTAGTTATGAATAAAGTAGTTATTTGTGTATTAAGAGCGTAAAGTGAGTGTCAAATTAATATTATTGTTGATTGTTTTTCTTCAATTTACTTAAATAAATCAATCATTATTGTATTATTCTTTATTTACAGTTGTAGAAAAAAATGTTGTTTGTATTTCGTGGACAAAATTCATGTTTTTTGGCGCGTTCGAATGACTTTTATTGTCTCGACCTGCGGTCTCGAGTAAAAGTAACATTCTCACGCGCAACTAAAAAAACACTCATTTTGTGCACTTAATACAAAAATAACTATTTACTGTATGCAGAAATATATTTTTTTCTACGATTGCTATGAAAAATTGACAATTACGCTCTCATTTGTCATCGTAATGTTGACGTTTTCTGTGAGAAGGCATTGGGACGATTATGCGACCCCCCTCCACTACCACATGAAGCGCCACCTAATGGTGATGTGAGATTGTTGCCGCCTCCCTCTCTCTCTACCTCTATCACCCTCTTTTTCCCCTTCCGCCCCTTTCCCATAATCCGTTGTCTTTGCCCGCGTCCCCGCCGCCGCCGTCGCCACCGCCGCCGCCAACGCCGCCGCCAGCGTCCCCGCCGCGCATTTAAAGATGCTGTTCTTATGTTATATTTTAAATTTGAATGCGCGGTGTAAAGGTCATTAGCCGCTGCTTATACAGTTTGTTGTTGTTGTGAGAGTGTCGCAAGGTCAGCCGGTGTTGATTTTAATTAAATAGCAAATTTCGCAATTATACTTTCGATTGCGGCATACAAAACGATGGTTGTTGTCTCTGATAATGTATGGAAATTACCAAAAACCTATAACTTTTAACTTTATAATAATTTTAATTATATGTTACATACATATATCTATTAAAATAGCAAAATTACAAAATAAAATAATCTGAAAAGGCTTTTTCACTACAAAAAACATAGGAACAATGTTAAAACAGCAAAATTACAAATGATATCATTTAAAACAATTTCTTTCATTACAAAAACATAATATATATTGCTATTGCAGTTATTTATTAAATTTCGCAATAATCTGGGTCATATCCTGTAAATAAAGTTAAGTTTAAATTACGCTGCGCTACATTCATATATAATATAACAAGTAGTATGAAAATTGCTGAACACTTGCTGAAAATATTTTGACATAAATTTGAGTTGTTATGGAAATGGAAACATAACGAGTGCGAAGCACGAGTTGTGTTTCCTATTTCCATAACAACGAATGTATATTTATGTCAAAATATTATCTGTCAATTTTCATACTACGAGTTGTATTCGGCTTGAGAATTTACCAAACAAGAGTTAATTAACAAGAATAGTTAGGTATTTATTTGCACAGTGATGAAAATTCTACATTTTTTCAGTGTACATTTAATATTAAAAATTGACGTTTATGAAAATATTGAAAATATCATTTATTTTATTCGTAACCAAGGATATTAATAACAGTGGTATTTCCGATGAAATTTCACTAGTGATGAATTTCCGACGAAATGTACATTTCATTGGTTCATTTTCAAACAAATTCGTGATCCTATTGGTTGACAGTGACGTGTGGTGAATTCTCGCAATAATAATTATACGAGATTGCAACTATACAGTTTATCCAAATGTGTTTACGAGTTTTAAAATTATACTCGTATAATACGCCTTTTTACTATATAAAATTACATTAAGTTAAAACGCTCAGATAAATATCGCCGAAAGCAGGTATAATACAAAATAATAGCCTATTTAACGTTCCAAAGCCAGGCCCTTGTTTATATACAGATCATTTATATACATAAATAAAAAGCACAATTTTACGTAAACAGGGCAATTTTATTTAAATGCGTAATACATATTAATAAATTTACCTCCCCCAAAATTCTATTTAGAGCAAGAGTGTTTTGTATAAATAAACCGCCTTATTAATATACCGTGCATTCTACAACTACAACAAGACGAAGTAAGTCACAAAAAATCAAAACTGTATTACATATAAATTCTGTTTTAAAATAAAACCCCTAAAATAATTACATATTTGTCACAGTCCGAGAACAAACAAGAACAGCTGATTGTTGAATCCGCCGAAAATTGAGATGCGTGCAACGAGGGGACGTATGACCCCATCGCAATGATGCGGTATAGGACGCTTATAAGGCGGGAGCGGATAGAAAATAGGCTCCAGGAAGAACAGGAACAGCAGCCGGTTATCGATTCAAACGAAAATTGGGACAACTGCGATGAAGGGACGTATGACCTTATGGAGGCTACGAAAAACAGCGCCATTTTAAGACAGATGCCCATCACGATGCAAAGAAAGAAGAACGGAGCCCTAAAACGACATAATCGAGCGTTTAGGGAAGAAGAAAGGTTGCGCTGGTCGGGATTACTGGTAAATATAACTAAATATTTTTATTTATAACGCATACATTTTTGTTCTATTTCAGGAAAAAAAAAATAAAGTGTTTAATTATATTATATATATTTGTAAATAATAATAATAAAATATTTAAAATATGGTATATATTATTACACACAATTCAGCCCCGCTGCTCCAGTATTTTATATCAATATTTATCTGGTTCTTTGGGAGGTCGATAGTTTTACCCAATAATAGGCCTCCACATATTATTCAAAATACAAACTAAATTATAAGTTATATAAGTTAATCATAAAGATAAAACAGCATATAACGCAAATAAAACAGCTTGTTCTTATTAGTTAATCTATAGTAAACGAAATATTTATTAAATTCTATTTATAAAGCAGCGTTTTATTAATACAACGTTTTGAAAACTCCTCAATCAACATCTAGATATGTAATAATATTATTTTCTTTATAATAAAAATTTACCAAACAACCCTTATGTTTTACACCTACCTAGTAAGTACCTACGCGTTCGTTGTGGTTGCTTTGCTGGCTGAACATCAAACTCAGAGCAGCCTGTAGCATCCTAATATATATGTAACATTCTGATTCAAAGTTAAAACCCTGTACATATGTCTATAATTTTGTTTCAAATCCAGGACTATCACTATACAAAAGCAGTTCTTAAAATTTAAATTCTGTTATTCCGGTTACAAAACGTTTAAATAAAATGTAATAACGAGTTTAAATACAGAGTTTAAGTGAAGCATTTTGTCTAAAATCAGCCTGGCGCTTTTACACGGAGAAAATAAATCAATAAGTATCGAACATGATATGTTTTACCTAAAACAAAAATTTCTAGCTCAAATAAATCAATAAATATCAAGCACGATATGTTTTATCTAGAAAACAAAAAAATTCTACCTCAAATAAAAGGTCAATAAATATCAAATATGATATGTTTTATTTAGTAAATAAAAAATTCTATCCCAAATTAAATCTGTAGATATCATATATGATAGGAACTACTTGTAAAAACTATTTTCTAGTCTTATATTAATACGTAAATTATTGGTTTCTGTATTATTAACCCAACCAATTTAAAACAACTCTGAAAATTTTCCATTACATCTGTATAAATTTCTATATTTACTAAAACGACTAAGTTGATTGCACATCTGCAGCATGTTTATTACAGTGTATTCTGTCAAGGTTTCAAAACTGCAGCATAGTTGCTACAATGTATTTTTGAACGGGTTCCAAAACACGCGCATTTATTTTTCTAAAAATTGGTTTCTGTATTATTAACCCAAACAATTTAAAACAACTCTGAAAATTTTCCATTACAGCTGTATAAATTTCTATATTTACTAAAACAACTAAGTTGACTGCACATCTGCATTATATTTATTACAGTGTATTCTGTCAGAGTTTCAAAACTGCAGCATAGTTGCTACAATGTATTTTTGAACGGCTTCCAAAACACGTGCATTTATTTTTCTAAAATTTGGTATAACGTCATATTTCCATTTTCGACTACAGCATTTGATATACAGGGTGTAACATGAAAACCTGGCCATAGGCGTTTAACATGGGAAATCAGTTTTTCCTTGCGCAAAAATGGCCAATTGATTTTAGACAAAAATGCCTCAAATAAAAGTTGTAGAGCTTGAAATTATGAATCTAAATCAGTTTTCAGATTTTATTTTGCACATTTTGTAAGCGAAATAATCGCATTAATATTTTATAAGAATTTCTACTTTATAGTGACAGCCATGGAATTGAGACAAAATGATAAACAAATGTATGACGTTTTAACTGTCAGAAAAGTTTAGTTTGATATGGATTTGTGATTTATTTAAGTGACAAAGGTGATTGTTGTTATATCATTATTGAAAATGGATAACTATTCACATGAAGAAAAGTTACAAATTATTAAGTGGAATTATTCTAGTGAAAGTTTTCGAAGAATACGTGATTTAATCAGTATTATTTGGCCGCACCATAACATTCCAAGTAAAAAAACAATTCAGAACTTTATTACCAAATTTGAGAAGACCGGTACATTTAATAATCAAGTGGAACAGGAACAGGGACGTGTGCATGGAGATAGAAATAATAATAACGAAGACAATGTACTAGCATTAATAGAAATGGAACCAAATCTCGGTGTACGAGAAATTTCAAAAGAACTAAATATTAGTTTCAAATACAAATACTATTCTTATGAAGTACAAAACCACCAAGAAATTTTTGGACACGATTGCGAACGACGCGCAACATTTTGCGAAATAATTATGGAAAAGCCCAACAATGATAGGAGGTTTTTAAAAAACATATTATTTACAGATGAGTGTACATTTACGCTGAATGGCGAACTAAATAAAAATAATTTTCGACACTGGTCTCAGAGAAATCCGCACATTGTTATTGAATCCAGAACACAACATCGACAATCAGTAAATGTATGGGCAGGAATTTTAGGCAATAAAATTATTGGTCCTTTTTTTATTAATCGATTAAATGGAAACAATTATTTAGAATTGTTACGAGAAATAGTGGGACCGGAAATATCCCACGCAAATAATGAGTATGTGTGGTTCCAGCACGACGGCTGTCCTGCCCATAATACAAGAGAAGTTGTAAATTATCGAATGATACGTTTCCAGAAATTTGGATAGGGCATGGAGGGCCAGTAAACTGGCCAGCACGGTCTCCAGATTTAAATCCCTGTGACTTTTTTTATGGGGACACTTAAAGTCTTGCGTTTATAAAAAAGATACAATGCCATCCACGAACTTAAAAACGCTGTTGTAGGCGAATGCAACAAAATAAATATTAGACAGTTGTGCAATGTTAAAAATGTTTCTACAATAGATTAGGCTACTGCTTAGCACAAAACGGAGGACTTTTCGAACATCTTTTGTAATTTAATATTATTTCTAAATAAATAAAATAATTATTTGCGAAAAAATTCTATTATTTATTATAATAAATATTAAAAAATTATAAAATAAAATTATCCATTTTCAATAATGATATAACAACAATCACCTTTGTCACTTAAATAAATCACAAATCCATTTAAAACTAAACTTTTCTGACAGTTAAAACGTCATACATTTGTTTATCATTTTGTCTCAATTCCATGGCTATCACTATAAAGTAGAAATTCTTATAAAATATTAATGCGATTATTTCGCTTATAAAACATGCAAAATAAAATCTGAAAACTGATTTCGATCCATAATTTGAAGCTCTACAACTTTTATTTGAAGCATTTTTGTCTAAAATCAATTGGCCACTTTTGCGCAAGGAAAAACTGATTTCCCATGTTAAACGCCTATAGCCAGGTTTTCATGTTACACCCGGTATAAGGGTTTCTTGTATTTGCATACGACTAGTAAGAACGAAACCATTGCTACAGCCATGCAGCTAATAATCATAGTAGTGTTGTTTGTTGCCAACATCAGTGGGCTCGAGTTGATAGAAGAAATAGACGATAATTTTGAAATAGCGTTAAATTATTTAACAACTTACGGATATATGAACGAAAGTACCAATGCATTAAACACAACTCAACAAGCGGCGAGTACGTGGAGGCCCTAAAAAATCTACAAAAATATAACGGGCTGGTGGCTACAGGGCTTCTCGATTCAAGCACAATTGATTTGATTTCGAAAGAACGATGTGGTGTCGCTGACAGCAACCATATAAACACTGGTAGGTGGAACGTGTCACCGATTAAGTGGCTTATTTACAGCGCAAATCAGCGCGAAATTCATCTGGTAAAGGCGGCCTTTGAAATATGGGGTAGATACGCGCATATTACGTTTAAACAAATGTCATATAAAGACGTTTACGAAGCAAACATTATTATCTCAAATAGACCAGAGAAACATCGCTCACTTTTAGGAGCTGCTTACTGTTCTCGATTTGAGAGATCAACTTTGGGGCACGCAGAATTTCCAACTTCCGGAATAAATCAAAAAGCAGTAGAAATCCATATGAATAACGTTAAGGACTGGGATTATAGTGTCAGTAGAACAAGCTCAAGTCCTATTGGTTCCGTGAGTTATTTTTTGGTTCTGGTGCATGAAATTGATCATTCTTTGGGAATTCACCATGTTAGAACTCCGATGGCTCTTATGGCACCAGCATATAGAGATGTTTTCTTTTCGGATGTAAGAAATTACAACCTATCATCGTACGACATAGAAGAAATTCAGGCTTTATACGAGAAAAAAGACGATCAGCAGCACCAGCAACATAATAATACTTCTTTCAACTGCAAACAGTGTTAATATTATTGTAAATATGCGTGTTAAATAAAAAATGTACTTACATTGTAATTTTCAAATAAAAATTGTTGTATAATCATCACCATTCTAAACATCTCACCTGAAATTATAATCTTTGTTTATAAATTTAGGCAGGTTGTAATAAATTAAACTTACCGGAAGAAAACATTTAACTTTTTAGAATCGACAGCCTGCTACTACTACTTGTTTTTATTTGCGCTGCTACGGCTGCACTGAGATTTTATAAGAGGAAGTTTTAAGCAGTGGTGGTGGAAATTTGCACACTGTTTTAACATTTTAGTTTAGAGCTGGCAGGATGCCAGGTCTTTTTATCGTTTAAGCCGGTTTCTATTATATATGTATAAAATTATATTTTAAACAGCTGTATAATTTTAATTATTTAAAATAACTACAACAAATTCCAAATATAAAATAATTTTATTTTGTAAATTATAATAATACAATTAATATTTATTATTATAATAATTATTAGTAATATATTTGTTACATTAATCTACTACTTAATGTAGTGTAAGGTTATAGTTTTACTTCTTTGTATCCATACGGAACAGAGTCGCGGTGTTCAAATTTCCTTTTACACGACGTGGATTTAAATTCTTTTGTTTCATTTTGTGTGACTACCTCATGCGTATTTGTTCTTCGAATGGCTTTGAATGCTATTTTCATTGGTTTTATATTTTCTCTCATAGCCATCTCTTTAAGCGCACTAAAATTAACATGTTTTTCCACCTCGTGATTTATACAAATCCCCTTTACCTTACAAACCTCGGTATATTTATTTTTTGTCGGTGAATAAATAACGTACGCATAGCTTTTTGGCCCGCTAGATGCAAATTCTGTAATATAGCTTCCGAGCCCGTAACCGCTCAATTCATCGGTCATATCGCCAACACTGTTTCCCAGCACGGGGTCAACATCTCCAGGTTTTGAAACAAATATTACAGAATCTGTATCATAATACAGCACTCTTTCTCCCAGCTGTTCAAGGTACGTGTAGAGTTTCAATCGAGCCTGTGTTGTAGTATACGCCGCCAAACAAACATTTACTGTGGCTAAAACATCAAAACTATCTTCAGTGTATTCAAAATTAACAACAAGTGTGTTATCGTTAACAGGTAGTACGCTGTTTACTATAATTTTGGTTTTAGGCTGGTTTTCCCGCTGCCCTAGTTTTCCCCAAAACGAATTTAAAATTAATTTTGCCAAGGCCCTTAAACCGGGATTCTCTAAAATTTCAGCAAAAACTAAGCGTATATTTTCTGCTTTAAAGAATTCTTCAATATACGCGTCTTTTTGTTCTTTTGTCACACAGTTTTTAGGCCACTCCGACGCCTGCTGTTTTATTTTAAGAAATTTATCCATCATTTCTGTGAAGAGCCCCAACGCGTTTGTATCTAAATTATATTGCTCAACCAGATATTTCCACAATTCATGAGTTTCAAGCAGCGTATAAACTGTTTTAAGGGCTTTTTGTACCTCGTCTAAAATCCATGTACCGGTTATGGCGCGTTCTTTTTCCATGTGTGTACACTCGCTAATATTTTGAGTCTCGGCGCACAGTTTACAAAGCGAAAACATTAATTTATTATTTATTTTTGCAGGGATAACGGGGTGATGAGAGATTTTGTGGCGGTAAAATAGTACATTTTATCACACCGTCGATGTTTGATATATCTTTCGGACACTCGTTCCCCACATAAACAACAGGGATAAAGAGAACAAATATCTATATACCTAATTTTCTCCCCGTCCCCACATTTATAATATATTTTGGTGTTCCCGGTTCTACCTCCATAAAACGCGTCGCGGGGTTTAAGCGGTGTATTTATAATTAACGGTGATGTGTCGGTGTAAATATCAATTTCTGGGTTTAATTTCATTTCTTCTCTTAAAACACACTCCCACATTTCAACAACTTCATAACCAAGAGCTCTGAGTTTATCTGTTTTTGCGACCGTAGACTCGTAACGTAGGTTTAGAGTCTCTGCGGGGCAGTCGTGTAGCGGTTTGTCTCTATTATATTTCTGGCACTCGGTGTGTCCATGGTAATAGCAGCCGTGAAATTCAAAAACTGTGTTAGTTTGTTCACAGTATCCGTCAACTTTTAAACCCCCCAGCCTTGCCTCCTGTTGCTTCGCCGCGTGTAAAATACTTATTCCCCGAGTATACTCCTCCCAAATCAACCATTGCGTGGCAATTTTAGATTGGTTATCACGACCGCGATATCCGCCTTTTGGAATTATACCGATAGAGTCTGGTTTTAAAAAATTTCGGCGAAAGACCTTGTTACAAGACGATGCGATTGTACACCCCTCAGTAAAAGGACACACATTTCCGGTACTAAGAAGTTGTTCTCTAAATTTAAGAGCAGCCCGCGCGAGAATTTCCCCATCCGAAATGCAATAATCGACAAGTTCTCGCCGCATATCAACCACGTCATTCTTATGCCCTTCATACCACTCTAGAAATTTAGTTCGTTCATCTGTTTTCATTGTATCGGGACTATAGTACGACATGTCGGGTAGCAACCCAATATAATTTTCATTTTCTAGTGTGTTGAATAAATAAGGAAAATAACCTTTTTACTTCCTTGTACGAAGTAAAGGAAGTATTGTAATCGCGAAAATTTTCGGTTCTCAGATTTCAACGGAAATAGGTATTTTGGCCCTCCCTGAATCCATTTTGACTAATTTCGTCGTGCCGTCTGTACGTACGTACGTACGTACGTATGTACGTACGTATGTATCTCGCATAACTCAAAAACGGTAAGCCGTAGAAAATTGAAACTTTATATTTAGGACTGTTATAACATCTAGTTGTGCACCTCCCTTTTTGGTCATTATACAACTACCGGAAGTGGTACTTTACTTGAAGCCTATAATAGATTTTCATGAAAAACTATATTCAAATATAATTTAAAACTTTAAAAATTTGGTATATAAGACTACTATATCATTGGAAATAACATAATAGATTTTGGTTAAAATAGACTAACCGGAAGTGGCACATGAAGCTGCTAACAGTTTTCCTTGAAAAAAATGGTATTATTTTAATTTTAGAAATAAATGCTGCAAATAAAAGTTTTAGAGAATTAAATTCTGCGTCTAGCACATTAAGAATTTTTAAATAAGCTTTTTGCATAAACGAGATATCTAAATTAAAATATTATATATTTTTTAATTTAAAAAAAAATTAAGTTTGCTATGGATTAGAACAAAAATAAAAGATTTAATGTCAAATATGTGCAATTAAAAAAATATCTATAGTTTAATACGCGTACAAGGAAGTCATGTGGTGTCCACATCAGATTTTTTTATAATCGTCGCCAAGTCCAGAAGCTTTTGGTAATTTTGACAAAGCCATTGAAAAGTAATTTAGCGAATCTAAAAATTTTATGTTACCCAAAACCATTGATATAATCTTTGTTCCGCGCATAATTAATTCTGGAGTTAGATCTGTGCGGGTTAAAATATAGTTTAATACGAATTGATGATCAAAAGCCTACCCGTTATGAGCCAAAACAACAATATTTTTAATTTTTTTTCGCATTTGCAGCAGATGAGTCATAAAGCCTTCAACCACCTTGTTGCGCAATATTTGTACTCTTACCCCACAATTCTTACAAACAGCCGAGTCGCTCCCGTACTGGTAAACACATATTCTGTACTCACCGCCAAAATGTTTTTGAAACTGCCTCAATTCCGAAATTCCCGTTCCGTCGTCGGGAATAGTTACACGGGCCTCTTCCGCAAGTTTAACAGCTCTTTCCATCTGTATCTTGCCGACATTCCTCCGCACGTTATTAAATTCAGGATCTTTTTTACCTTTGCAATAGCCACAACCAGTGGTCTTGGAAGGCAAAAATTGTCACTATTGTTAATAGTAATAATCCCCTTGCGCATAGTGCATTCCTCGTCGAATGTGTTATATTTATTCCGCCTGTTATTTCCACGACCCTTGGGTAACCGCACTGTTGTTACACCTAAAAATTAAAAAATGTTGTTAATTTTTTATCTAAAAAACACACAATATTTTTATATTTACCTAAACAAAAGGTGTCTGTATTTAAACCTGTGGAGTTTGATTGAAATATACCCGATAGCACATTCCAAACATCATCCACAGTCACTGTGGAGGCATCTTGAAAATTCATCCATCCCTGACCCCGTTTAAAGTGTTGCTGCAGAATGTGAAGCCCATTTTATCATCCGGGTCTATATTCTATGTTGCGTGTATTATTACTTCGTTTATTGCATCGCGCACCCATTTAGCAGGATCCGCACCCTGCGGAATGGGTTTAATATTAAATTCAACAGTTCTGCCGCGTACGTTGAAACGCTTAACGTTCTTCGTATAATCTTTAATTACAATAAATTTTTGCATATTTAAATTGTTTTAAACAGCCTTTCTCAAAGCAGATTAAATAGTGACTGGTAATCAAATTGTTTCCTCTTTATATAGGGACACGCGAGAGAAATAAAGATCGTGTTTACGCCGATATACATTTCCATACGTTATCCGAGACAACAACAACCTTCGTTTAGTATGCTGCAGTCGAAAGTATAATTTCGAAATTTGCTAACTGAGCGCCGGGCGCCCGCGCGACACTTTCACAGCAAACTGCATAGTCGGCGACCGATTATAATACGGAAATTTAAGGTGAAGCATCCGCTTAATTAAATCTTAAGTTAGCTGCAGAACACTTGATCTGACTTGATCTCTTTCAAATAATATATCTTTGTTTTTATGAATGAAACTTACGATGAATTGTACATAATTTTAAAGCCAATACTTCAAGGCGTAGTAATAATATACATATTATTAAATTTATGTACAATTAATTGATTGAAAACGATTCAAAAATGGATTTGAATTTCTCAAAAATGCCGAGTACGATTTTCTTTACATTTTTTTGTATATTTAAGAATATGGTCCTCTATAACATATACAATTTTTATCCAATTTAAATTTGTAACTTTTGAGAAAAAAAATAAACATGCGAAAACACGCTCAAAAGCAGGCTTTTTCGGATATTTTTGTTTTTTTTTCAAAAGTTACAAATTCAAATTGTATAAAAAATTATGTGTTATAGAAAACTATGTTCTTAAATATACAGAATTTTTTAAACAAAATCGTACTCGGCATTTTTGAGAAATTCAGCCTCGAAATTTTGATATCTTGACCTGCTGCATATCAATTCAAATTTGTTTGTTTTATAGAAATTTCACATTCTTTATATTGTACATATCAAAAAGTAGAATGTTGTGAGATTATTCTGCACTACTTGTTCCTTCATTTAGATGAGAATAAGTATATAAAATATTTTTTTGAAATTTGAATTTGTTGCAGCAACTTTGCGAAATTCTCATTTTACACACTTGATGTGTGCTTTGTCGTACACTCAGCGCAAAAATTAACATCTAGATTGACAGCTGTCATTCATGATATATTTCACAATGTAGATATATGTATACATGTTATGAATGAGTATTTCAGAAATTGTGGTTTGACATATATCTATTTTATTTTTCGTATTATATTACACTAATATTCGAAGTTATTAGTACGATACATCAGGTTTTACTGCAAACATTTGATCAATTTTAGCAGAGCAGATTAGTAGAATAGTATGGTTAGTAATATTGAAATAGATTGTTGGTTTTAAAAACCGATATTTTTAACAAAGTATTTAATTTAACGTTTATAGACAACAATTGTTATTCTAACCTTAAATATTGCACAAAAGGAAGTAGGAATGTATTTATATTGCTTACAGATTATAAGATGAATGATAACATAAAACAGAACAAATATATCTCGTCGATGCAAAATTAAAAATACGTACATAAATTTATAAACAAATGCTTGTGGAAAAAAATATTTTCATATTTGGATATATAAAAAAAGCATTACAACTCTGATAGTGCATGTATTTTGTTTAATTGAAGCGTTTACATGTTTTCAATACATTTTAGGATTACAGTACGTAAACATGATTAGAAAATAAATGAGAAATTAGAACTACGATTCTAAAGTCAGAATATTCAAGTTGCTGTAATGTCGTTTTTATGTCATAATATCAAATAAAATACTATATGTTATTACATTTTAGTGTTTATTGTATTAACATATCATTTAGAATTATTTTCCGTTATTTGAAATAATTTTCTTGAAAATCTTCAAGTTTGTATAATTTTAAACTACATGCCAATACCCCTACCACTATTTAGCATAGACTCAATACTTGGTTTTTTATGATTGGTCAGATCAACATTTTTGTTAAAACTACAAGAAACCCTACTTACACGATAACAAATTGTTGGTTAACGAACTTCAGGCCGTATGCTTCACCTTAAATCAACACCGGCTGACCTTGCGACACTTTCACAACAACAACAAACTGCATAGGCAGCGGCTAATGACCTTTATACCGCGCATTCAAATTTAAAATATAACATAAAAACAGCATCTTTAAATGCGCGGCGGCGGCGGGAGCGTTGGCGGCGGCGGAGACGCCGGTAAAGGGTAAGAGGGGGAAAGAGGGAAATAGTGGTAGTGTGAGAGAGGAAGAGAGGGGGGCAACAATCTCACATCACTACTAGGTGGCGCTTCATGTGGTAGTGGAGGGGGGTCGCATAATCGTCCCAATACCTACTTCTTAAATGAACGCTTATTTCAATAGTTACCAGGAATACAAACAAAACAGAAACTTGTAATATTGACAGTTGACAGAATGAATTTATTTTCAATACGTATAAGTTTTTAAATAATTTTGCACTATTGCAGCGCGAGTGGAAGCCTCGAGTAACAAAGAATCACTTTTCGCTCTTAATACCCAAATCACTATTTTATACAGAATTTTAAAACAAAATAATGTACATAATTTTAAATTAAATAATGTTTCGTGTCCAACGACCTTAACTCAGCAACTTCATCAACGACTGAAGTGAATAAAATACATAAATATATAATAAAATAACAACAATGTTGAAATTATTTAACATAAATAAATATTTTGACGCTATAATTGCAGAGCCATCTATATGTTAGTTTTTAAGATCTGAAGTAAGAAGAGATATATAATTGTTTTCCCGTTTTGTTTTTTTTTGGCTAATTGTTTTTTTCATGTGATTAATAAATAAATCGTTAATTTATGATAAATATAAAAAGGTGTTTTATTTACTAATAATAACAAACAACAAATAATACAACAAAATTACCCCCACTATGGCTAACAACCACGTATACAAACAATATAGAACATTAAGCTCACAACTTTCGTCAAAATCTAGAAAATATTTCAAAGCACATGTCAATAACTAAAATCAGAAACATAAAATGCTGAAAACAGCACCGAACAAGCGAAAAAAAAAACATATTTAACATAACCAAGATAAAAATTATAAAAGACAATTTATAAACTTATTGCAAGTTTCTTAATTTATAACAAGCTCTTTTGTTTGTTACATTCACGCAACAAACTTTCAATTATATTTATCAATTTATTTATACGTCAAATTTTTAGTTCAATTTTTGTTTGAAACATTATTGGGAATATACAATTCAGAAATTATTTGAAAACAAAAATTTTTCGCTCAATATAATTGTTTGGATATAAAAAAATATTAATCAGTTTCAAAGCTTTTGCAGTTTTCGAGATCCCTATGTTAATCTTTTCTACATTCATGTATTTTCATATGTTTTGAAAGAAGAAATTAATGAAAATTATTTTAATCTTTACTATCTTCATGTATTTTGAAGTGTTTTTTCAAATCGCCTCTTTGTACAAATGTTTTTTGGCAAACTGAGCATTCGTACTCCTTTATACCTTTATGAATTTTCAAATGTCTATTCAAAACCCCGCTTTGTGTAAACTTTTTATTGCAAATTGAACATTCAAAATCTTTTCTACCTTCATGCATATTCATATGTGTTTTTAAAGACCCGCTTTGTGTAAATGTCTTCTTGCAGATTGAACATTCAAAATCTTTTCTGCCTTCATGGACTTTCATATGTGTATTTAAATAACAATTTTCTATAAATTTCTTTTGGCAAATTGAACATTCATAATCTTTTATACCTTCATGCATTTTCATATGTTTTTTCAAATTAGAATTTTGAGTAAATTTTTTCTCGCAAATTAAACATTCATAATTTTTTATACTTTCATGTATTTTCATATGAGTTTTCAAATTAGAATTCAGTGTAAATTTCTTTTCACAAATTAAACATTTATAATTTTCTCTACCTTCATGCATATTCATATGTGCTTTTAAATTAAAACTTTGTGAAAATTTCTTTTCACAAATTAAACATTCATATTCTTTAATTCCTCTATGTATTTTTATATGTTTCTTTAAAGACGACCTTACTGTAAATTTACTCTTACAAATTGAACATTCATAATCTCTAATACCTAAATGAGATTTCATGTGATCGTGCAAATAATACTTCTGGCTAAAGTTTTTATTACAAATTAAACATTCCAAACCTGTTATACTTTTAATATGATTTCTCAAATGAGTATCGAATATAAATCTATCTTTAAACACTTCTTTACACATTAAACATTGAAACTCTTGACTGTCTGTGTCGGTATTGAAATTAGTTTCAACTTTATCCAATGCATTGTTATCGTCACTAGCATCACTTGACCCGCCATATTGTTCATCATCAGATACAGATTCACTCTTAATAAGCACCTGGCAAAACTCTGGTGGCGCGCTATCTTCAGATGTAAAAGATTCATCTTTCTCATCGATGTTATTGTCTACCTTACTTGTCTCAATTGAATCGCCATTTTGTTCATTATCTGCTACAAATTCGCTCTTAATAATTTGCTGATAAAACTTTCGGTCTGCGCTGTTTTCAGATGTAAGATATTCTTCTTTCACGTCAATGTTATTGTCTACCTCAGTTTTTTGTTCTTTATTCAATGCATTCACTAGCATCGCTTGATCCACCATTTTGTTCATCATCCGATACAGATTCGTTCTTCATAAGTTGCTGATCAAGTCTCGATCTGTTGTCTTCAAAGGCAAGAGATTCTTCATTCCGTCACATCATTTAATATTCTAATGAATCCCATTCTCATATCAGTTGTTCATAATGAATTACTCTAATTTTGTTATAATACTTTTATATAATTATAATTGTCCAAACAATTTTACTTAAAGGTAGAAAAAGAGTAAAATGTTGTGCGGCACGAGGAACCAATGTATACAGGATTCTCCGGGTTCAGTATAATCTGAAAGAAGAAAAATATTTAATAATATTACTTTGTAATGAAATTAATAAACTATTGTCCTTGCTTTGGTGGTCGTTTTAAAATGACGTCATTCTATTTTATTTGACATGACCTAATTGTATCTGAAGTTAGCTGCAGGACACATAATCCAACTTATTTTAATTATAAATGAAACATAATATTTCACATATTTATTATTATTTTTCCAAATTTATTTTTAAAATGCAGTATAAATGGAATGACGTATATTAAGGTGAAGCATCCGCTTAATTAAATCTTAAGTTAGCTGCCGATCTGATCTGACTTGATCTCTTTCAAATAATATATCTTTGTTTTTATGAATGAAACTTACAATGAATTATACATAATTATAAAGCCAATACTTCAGGGTGTAGTAATAATGTACATATTATTAAATGTATGTACAAGTAATTGATAGAAAACGGCTCAAAAATTGACTTTAATTTCTCAAAAATGCCGTGTACAATTTTCTTTATTTTTTTTTGTATATTTAAGAATATGGTCCTTTATAACATAAAATTTTTATCCAATTTTAATTTGTAACTTTTGAGAAAAAAAAAATATACATGCGAAAAAAACGCTCAAAAGCAGGCTGTTTCGAATATTTTTTTTTCAAAAGTTACAAATTCAAATTGGCTAAAAAAATTATGTGTTATAGAATACTATGTTCTTAAATATACAGAATTTTTTTAACAAAATCGTACTCGGCATTTTTGATAAATTCAGACACGAAATTTTGATATCTTGACCTGTTGCATTTCAATTCAAATTTGTTTGTTTTATAGAAATTTCACATTCTTTATATTGTACATATCAAAAAGTAGAATGTTGTGAGATTATTCTGCACTAGTTGTTTCTTCATTTAGATGAGAATAAGTATATAAAATATTAGAAAATATGAAATTAAACAATAATTACTTCACTTTACAATTAATAAATATAGTATCCTGTATCCTTTAAGAAATTAAAGTTCAAATAGCTGACTACAACATAAGTAATCTAGAGAGAGGCTACGCCCTGCTGCAGTAGACAAGCAACCAACTACACGCAAAAGAGTAGAAGGTCGTCTGAATAAGCGGGCAAGACCAGATCCAATGAAACAGCGGAAAACGGAAAACGAAGATAGAGACTTATAGTATATAAATTAAGTAAATTAAGTTAAGTTAGTAAAATAACAGGATAGACTAGTGATCTAGGGTTAGAATCTAATAATAAGAAGTAAGAGAAGAGGGAAGAAAAGCGAGAGAGATATTTAGTCAAGGTAACAGGAGTCAGCTATTTAACCGTGCTTGATATTGAGGAAAATAAAGAAATAATAGATTTCTATATATCGTTCAATCTGTTGAAAGAAGGAGGGAGGTATCCTTTGAGCGAGGCTGTGTAAACTAGCAAACCACGAAGCTAGGACACACTACAATATAGGGAACAACTCTATCGGAAAGTTATTCGCCATAAGACTAGCAATCAGCAGTACTTACGTTTTTGTAATAATGCTCTTTATTATTGTTTTAAAAGTACATGTTTACAAGTTTTAGGTGTTGTCATGCTCGCCGCAGTTTCCAGAGCGGCAGCCGATCGCACAGTACGCAAGCGTAATCGCAGTACTTACGTGCATGTTTGGAAATAAACAACATATGTCAACCCTAGACAAGGCAGAGCCAAGAATATATTCTACTGGATCAATTCCAGACTTATTAAAAAGGAAATGAGACCAAAAAGAAGAACTAGCTAAAACTGAAGAAGATATCTTCAAGAGGAGTAAAAAATTATCAAGATCACCAGCAAAAAAAAACCATTCAAACCAACTCGCCAATAATAGAAAAAACACCAAGCAAACAACTTAATAAAGCAAATATGGAGGAAATACAGAATATGCTACTTGATATGAAAAAAAGAGATGAAAGAAGACTTGAAACATAACAGAGAAGAACTAATAAATGAAATCAGAAAAAAACAACGACATAATATAGAAGTTAAAAACTGACCTCCTAGAAAAAGAAAAACAATGGAATAAGGATAAAGAAAATTTCGAAGCCCGTATTGTGAAACTAGAAAAAATAATAGAAATGCAAGACAAAACAAACGTCGAAACAACATAATAATTAAAGGCATGAGTTATGAAGACAACAACATATTACCGAATGTGAAAAGTGTATTACATGGAGATCTACACACCAATGTAAAAATAAAATCTGTTTACAAAATTAACACCAAGAATTCCCAGCCTATGATAACTGTAGAACTCGAATCCTGGGACGATAAAATGAAAGTCATGCAAAACAAGAGAAATTTCCAAGGGAAGGAAATCTACATAGAAAGTGTCTTACCAGCAAATGAAAAGAAAATACAATCCATAATACGGCTAACTGCACGTCAAGAAAAAGAAAAAGGTAACCTAATTAAAATAGGTCAACGATAAAACATTCATTTGGTCGCATGAGAAAGCAGAACTAATAATGTCAAAAAACTCATAAATACCCCCAAACACATGTTTATGGCAACCATGGCTAAAACCCGGATACGAACTTGGCACAGCGAAATAACAATACTAGTGGAAATGATTTAGATTTTAGTGAAACAGAAAAAAAGCAAAGAAAAAGAAACAAAAGAAAACAAAGTAGGAAATTGTCACAAAATAATGAAATAGATACCAGGGAAAACTTCTATATTGGATGCTGGAACGTGAGGACAATGCTTGACACCAGCAAAACTCAGGAAATTGCCCAAGAAATGGACGAAATCCACCTTAAAATAATTGGCCACTAATGGAATGGGAAGGTATCTCAGAAAGAATAATATGGGCTCGGTTTAAAGCAAAATACCGGAATATTACAATACTTAATATCTACGCACCGACAAACGACAAGGAACCAGTAGAAAAAGAATTGTTCTATGTTGAAATGCAAGGAACCTTCAGTAAAATCGATAGAAAATATAAACGAGATATTAAAATTATAATGGGAGACGACTGGAATGCAAAAGTAGGTAAAAACAACACTGACATGGAACAAATAATGGGAAAATATGGTATAGGGGTTAAGAATAACAATGGAGAGCGACTAATAGAATTTTGCATAATGAACAATATGATTATCGGGGGAACAATGTTTCAACACAAAACCATACACATAGAAACGTGGACGGCGCCAGGAGGAAGAACAAAGAATCAAATATACCATATCCTTATTGAAAGAAAGTGACTAAACTCACTTAAAGACGTACGAGCAATGCGAGGAGCGGATATTGGGTCTGATCATGCGCTAGTCAGAGCTAAAATGAAAATTAGTTTAAAAACACATCCAAGAAACGAACGAAGAAGAGAAAAGTATAACGTTAGATGGTTAAAAGGCGATGAAGATATACGAGAAAAGTTTAAACAAAAAATAAAAACTGAAATCGGAAACATAGAAGAACTAAATAATTACGATTGCGAGGAAGTATGGCAAAAATATAAAAATGCTCTTAGATCGGCAGCAACAGATACTATTGGAATAAAAAGGAAGACGGACCAAATATGGTTATCGAGAGACACAAGTAAGAAAATTGAAGAAAGGAAGAATATTAAAACAAGAATATTATGTACAATGAATGAGAAGGAAAAAAATATTCTAGAGAAATGTTACTGGGAAAAGAACAAAGAAGTAAAGAAATCTGCCAGAAACGACAAGAGAAGGTACATAGAAGAACTCGCGCTAGCAGCTGAAGAAGCGGCTCGTACTTTTGATATCAGAGGGTTATACGAAATAACACGGAAAATCACAGGAAAACGACAAACACAAACACGGAAACTGAGAAGTAAAAATAGAGAAAAAACTGATAAAACAAAAATTGAAATTAAACAAAGATGGACCGAACATTTTACTGAACTGTACAAAAAGAACGAAACACAAGAAATAGAAAACAGAGACGAAACACAGCATGGAAACTACCTAAAGCTAAATGAAGAAGAACTCACCAAAGATGAAATATTAACATCCCAGCTGAACTAATTAAAGCAGACTTAGAAACAACAGTAGACGTATTATACATATTAATGAATAAAATATGGAACGAAGAATATATTCCACAGGACTGGTCACAAGGAATCATAATTAAGCTACCAAAAAAAGGAGACCTGTCAATCTGTGAAAACTGGAGACCCATCACGTTACTTTGCATGACAAGTAAAATAATGACCAAGGTAATACTAGAAAGAATGAAAGGAGAAATTGACAGTATATTAAGACAAAATCAAGCTGGCTTCCGAGCGCAAAGATCTTACATAGACCAAATATGTACTCTTCGAATTATTATTGAACAAGTTATAGAAATGAGAGGCGAAATATATGTAAACTTTGTCGATTTTGAAAAAGCATTTGACAAAATAGACAGATACCAACTGTGGAAAATATTACAGGAATATGGAGTAACAGAAAAATACATACGAATGATAAAGCTTGTATATGAAAACTACACAACAAGTATTGAACATGAAGGAAAGCTCTCAGATAAAATAGAAATTCATAGTGGAGTTCGACAAGGATGCATACTATCCCCATTATTGTTCCTCATAGTAATAGACTGGATAATGAGAAGAGTGCAAGATAATAAAACTGGAATTCCTTGGAACCCATTCAAAAAATTAGAAGACCTCGAGTTCGCAGATGATCTCTGTCTGTTTGCAGAAAAGAAACAACACATACAAGAAAAAACAGATAGGCTAGTAACAACAGCAAAAAAGCTGGTCTAAAGATAAACGGGAAGAAAACGAAGATGCTAGTAAAAGCGAACAACAACGAAGACAAGATAAATATAGAAGGTGAAGATATAGAAGAGGTAGAAGAATTTTGCTACCTGGGAAGCGTTATAAATAGCAAAGGAGGATGCAAGAAAGACATAGAAAGAAGAATAAATCAAGCACAGAAAGCTTTTAACATGCTAAAAAAATATGGTCAACAAATAAAATCTCCAAAACAACAAAAATCAGACTCTTTAAGACAAACATAAAGAGCGTACTACTATATGGCGCAGAGACCTGGAATACAAGTTTGCAAAATGTGAAAAAGATACAAATATTCGTCAACAAGTGTTTGAGAATAATATGTGGCATATTCTGGCCCCAAACGATTACAAACGAAGAACTATGGCATATTACAGAGGAGGAAAGCATCAAAATAACACTACATAGACTGAAATGGAAATGGATAGGCCATACGTTACGGAAAACACAAGACAACATAACAAGACGAGCTCTTGATTTCAATGTAAGCGGCAGCCGGCAGCAGAAGAGTGGGTAGACCTACAGATTCCTGGAAACGAAGCGTACAAAGAGAACTAAAAAAAATAAATATATCATGGAACGAAGATAAGCAAATAGCTGCAAACAGAGAAGACTGAAAAAAACTAATAGAAAGAATTATAGAAGTGGATCAGAGCTAGCAACTCGGCCATCAAAAAAATGCCACAGAAACGCCGTAAGGCGCCTTATGCTCCACTGGGAGTAATATGAAGAAGAAGAAGACAATTAATAAATAGAAGACCTTTTTATTACGTGTTGGTAGGCGATCAGTTTTATGTAGAAGGTTTTTTTTTTCGTGTTGCTGACTAATCTACTTTATGAATTTACGTATTATAGGAGTAATACCAGTTTTACAGAATAAAAAAATGTCGTTTTTATGTCAAAATATCAAATAAAAAACTATATGTTATTACATTTTAGTGTTTATTGTGTTAACATATCATTTAGACTTATTTTGTGTTATTTGAAATAATTTTCTTGAAAATCTTCACGTTTTTATAATTTTAAACTACGTTCCAATACCTCTACCACTATTTAGCATAGATTCATACTTGGTTTTTTATGATTGGGCAGTTCAACAGTTTTGTCAAGACCACAGGAAACCCTACTTATACGATAACAAATTGGTGCTTAACTAACTCCAGGCCGTATGCTACACCTAAGCGTGCAAAATTTTTAGTATAATTAATTACTTTTTAGAAAAAAATAAATATATAATAAAATATGCAAAAATCTGACTTTTCACTACAGTGAAATTTTGCGTATTTTTAAAATTTCTGTATATTAAAGACCGAGTTTTATAAGAAATATTTTTATTTTCGATCAGAAAATAAAAACGCAGCCTGCGGTTCGTTTTCTAAACTTGGACGCGTGCGATAAAAGTGTTATAAAATGAGTTATTTATACTATTTTGCGTTTTAAACCGAATCAATTTAGGGCAAATTGTATATGAAATGTTGTGGTTGGTAACTGTTATTGACATTTATACAATTGTTTAGATTTTAAGGTTATATTGAAATTTTGATGTTCTCAACTTAATAGGTTCAGTAAGTCATCCGTTACTACTCGTACCAATCGTCTAAAACAAAATGTTGCGTATTGTAATGAACGCTCTTTTGATACGCAACGGAGTTCCTTATGAACTTAAAATAAAAAAATCTGATGTGGACACCACATGACTTCCCTGTTTGCTATGGATTAGAACAAAAAAAATAATAAAAGATTTAATGTCAAATATGTGTAATTAAAAAAATATCTATAGTTTAATTAATATATATATATATATATATATATATATATATATATATAGGGTGTTTCACAACTTAGAGCAAAAAATTAAAGGGTATATTCTGTACAACGTGCTGATCATGAAACAGAAACATTTTTTTTTTAATCGCAAAACTATTTTCCATGTTTCCCAGTCCAAAATTTTTCGTTGCCACTGCCAATGGATGGATTATTATGTTAAAGTTATTAATTAAATAAAATTCTATTATAAATAACTGCTAATAATTGAATTGCGTAATTATTCTTTCGTAGTTGATACCTACTTCATTGTTTGTGTTTAATAGGAAAGCGAATCCAGTGCAGTACTACAAAAAATGTTTTAGGTTACCCTTAATTTTTCGAATTTAAAAAAAATTCTTTATATTCTATATATATAATATTTCAATTTAGATATCGCGCTTATGCAAAGGGCTAATTTAAAAATTCGTATTTGTTTATAAAATTAAAATAATACCATTTTTTTCAAGGAAAACCATTTTAACCAAAATCTATTATGTTATTTCCATTGATATAGTAGTCTTATATACCAAATTTGGAAAGTTTTAAATTATATATGAATATAGTTTTTCATGAAAATCTATTATAGGCTTCAAGTAAAGTACCACTTCAGGAAGTTATATAATGACCAAAAAAGGAGGTGCACAACTAGATGTTATAACAGTCCCAAATATAAAATTTCAATTTTCTACGGCTTACCGTTTTTTAGTTATGTGAGATACATATGTACGTACAGACGTCACGACGAAATTAGTCAAAATGGATTCAGGGATGGCCAAAATGCATATTTCCACTGAAATCTGAGAACCGAAAATTTTCCGCTATTACAATACTTTCTTTACTTCGTACAAGGTAGTAAAAACATGTTTTTAATATTTTCAAAATAATTATAAATAGAAAAGTATGAATTGCAACCGCCTTCACATGTTCGTTTTTTAGTTCTGGATAAATATTCCTACACAACTTATATTTAACACTTATGTGAGAGTTTTAGGTACAAATTCAGGCAAATATTTAAAATAATTTTAAATTATTCTGGCTCCGCCACTGACCGAAACCATAACAAAACAAGGCGATCACGTGCTGTGACAACATTAACACTAGTAGTCAAATACATGCAATTAAAAATCAGTGGATTGTATTCAAAAAGATCCGTTTATGTTTAATATATGTTATGAAACGTCCGACATTGCTCTTCCTGTTAATTTAACATTAATGAATGATTCATTTCATAGAAATGCATGCGTACTAGGAAAACAAAACGAAAAAAAATCTATTTACTTACATGTTCTAGTCGAGCATATTGAATGTGTTTTCACTTAATCTTGCCACTTAAATACACGACCAAATACTGTTTAAATTTTAAAAGATATAACTAAACAGTGCTCAACATTCACTGCTTACTACAAAACAGAGACAACAACAGAACTACAAGACAGACAGACATAACAAACACAGTGTTGCCAATAGACTTGACATGAATTTCCGATAATTGAGAAAAAAATCTACAACGGTGTTTCTTAAAAGGTTTTCTGAAAATATTATTAAATATAAACATTGCTTTTAATAACTTCTGTTATTTAATAAAATCAGCAAATATATAATAAAATTACAAAAAAAAATTATAACAAACTTAATTTACCAAATTCCGTTATGAAAAGTTTTGTTTTACAACAATTTTTGAGTTTATGAAATGGCAATTTTTTCAAAACTGTCTTTCATGAGTTATGTAAAGAATTCTTTACATTACTAGTTACGTAATGAATGCATATATGTATTAGCAAAGAGCATAAATTACATGTATGCTCTTTGGTATTAGTAATATATTGCTGATACTGGGTCCAAAAACGAAAGAGATATATGCTATTTTATCTTTGTCCATACTTGCTTCAAAATGCGCATGCCCGTAATACGATTGGCTGACATCAATTTCTAGCATGTTAAAATCTATCGCCATATTTTAAATTTATTGAAAATTAAATATTTTATCAATTAAAGGTCATGTCGATTAATATAGCAGTACATATTAACTTATTGATTCATATTTTTCTATAAGTTACATATTTCCTTGTTTTTAGGAAAACTGTGAACAAAATCATTCACATGTAAATAAACATATTTAAAATTCCGATTATTAAATCATTTAACCATCTGAACTAACTTGAGAAGATATTGAAAAACACGTATAACAACTGCCTTGCATAATAATAACGAAGAAGATAGTCTTTACTCAAACAAATGTAACAAACAGACTAATTCAAATTCACACAAGCGGTGACGAAGAGAGCTCGCCATATTTACAATGTCTCTACCACTTCGTCATTAGCCAATAGTATTCCAGTATTACGGGCATGCGCATTTCGAAGCAATTCTGAACAAAGATAACATGGCATATTTATTTCTCTTTCCTTTTTCGTTCAAATAACATTGCTGGTATACGGCTATATATATGAATGAATGTTGACAGTTTGAACTTTCTCAAAAATGTTTGCAAATAACGGAAAAAAACTATTTATTAAAATTTATTGGATTTAAATACACTTAATAATTTTTCTGGTATTAAACAGTTCACGGCCAAATTAGCAGATTCTTCGATATCAGAAGGAAGGTCTGTCTCGGATTCAGAACTCATTTTCAATGATGACATAAGTTTTAAATTTATAAAATTTTATTCATTTATTTTCACGGCAACGCTTTAGTAAATTGATTGATTGATTTTGAAGTATACTGAGCTGCCATAAACCTAGAATTTTATGTATTTTAAAAATTATTTTACTGAAATTAGATAAAATTTTGTACGTAATAAGTACGTTATGATATTGTTTGACTCACATAATTTGAAAAATTCGCTTCACTCGTTTTGGTAAATATTATGTTCGTCAAACAATATCAACCTTTTCATAACTGGTTACGTAAATAACTATTTAGCGCATTGCCTTTAGAAACGCTCGCATTTAACATCTTTAACACTAAATTGTATTTCAAGAACATAAATACATAAAATATGTTCAGGAGCAGACGAATAATAAAATAACAAATCCTAACCAAACCAATTATTTTATATTGAATGACATATAAAACAATATCAAAAATACGAGTATGAAGTGTCAAATTATATTTTTTTAAGTTTTAGAATCACTGGTAATAAAAGTGGTAGATGATATGGGGACTATTCGGCAGTTTAGCCATTGAAGACGCACGACAAATACATTTTTCGATTGTTCCACAGAAAACGTCAACTTTACGATGACAAATAAGAGCGTAATTGTCAATGAATTCACATGTTATTTTTTAAGTTGCATGTAAATATTTCCTAAACAAATTGTATTTATTAAACACTTATGTCATATTTTTAGATGCAAATTCAGGTCAATATTTAAAATAATTTTTAATTATTCCTATCCCTTTACGAAAGTTCTGGCTCCGCCACTGACCGGAATCATAACAAGGCGATCACGTGATCTGTCAACGATAATCGTGGTAGCCAAATACATACAATTACAAAACAGTAGATTACACGCGAAAATATCTGTTTATGTTTAATACATATGATGAAAAATTCAAGATTGTCAACACGATGAAATACTGTTTAAATTTTAAAACACAAATTACAGTGCTCTACTTTCACCGCTTACTACAAAACTGACATATCTCATACAGTGTTGCCACTAGACGGACTTGATTTTCCGCTTCTGATTGAGACAAAAGTTGTTACGCGAACGCTACGACTTTTCTAAAAAATAACAAACCTAAAATTTATATCATGAAAATTTTACCTCAAAAAATATATATATAGTTGACAGTTAAATTAAATGAAAATTATAAATAAAAAGTTGCCATGTTTCGTCTCAAGTAATATGAAATGTTGTTAGGCCTAGCGGAATTTCAGTACAGTTGGCAATACTGAATAAGCAATCTACAAGAATCAATTGTTTAAACACAACTCGAAGAAGTGTTCCCAACATGTACGAAACAAAATTGTTTTTAAAAAATGTATTAAAGCTTTTATGTAAATAAGGATTGATAAATACATACAATAAATAACTATCAAATTGACAGCATATAAATACATTAATTGATGGCTGGTAACCGCACTTCACACGAAGAAATATATCACTTACCGAGATCTACTATGGCAGAGTGCCACACCCAGTAATGGGTAAATTTATTTATTTTACAAAACTGTGTTATTGGTTAAATTTCCAAATGTTTTGCGTTGATTGGTTAAAAACAAGTCAAGGTGAAATTATGGTTAATAAACTTTATTATTTTTTACTATTTAGTAAAAACTTCTTTTTACAAACTGAACATTCATAATCCTTAATACCTTCATGTGCTTTCATATGTACTTTCAAATAATTAGTTTGGGTAAAATTTTTTTTACAAATTGAACATTCTTCTCTGATGCCTTCATGAACTTTCAAATGTCTTTTTAATGAAGCATTAAACATAAATTTCTTCTTACAAATTGAACATTCATAATCTTTAATATCTTGATGCATTTTCATATGTGGTTTCAAATAAGATTTTTGTGAAAATTTCTTTTTGCAAATTGTACATTCATAATCTTTAATACCTTCATGCATTATCATATGTGTTAACAAATAACAATTTCGTGTAAATTTCTTTTTGCAAATTGAACATTCATTAGCATATATACCTTCATGAGCTTTCATATGTATTTTTAAATAATAACTTCGTGAAAAATTCTTTTTACAAATTGAACATTCTTCTTTAATATCGTCGTGTATTTTAGAATGTGTTTTTAAATCGTTATTTTTTAAAAATTTCTTGTTACAAATTGAACATTCATAATTTTTAACACCTGCATGTATTTTCATATGATTTTTCAAATATAAATTTCGTAAAAATTTCTTTTTGCAAATTGAACATTCATAATTTTTAATACCTAAATGAGATTTCATATGTTGGTTCAAATTATATTTTTGACTAAATTTTTTATTACAAATTAAACATTCCAAACCTGTTATACTTTTAATATGATTTCTCAAATGGGTATCGAACTTTAATCTATCTGTAAACACTTCTTTACACATTGAACATTGAAACTCTTGATTGTCTGTGTCCGTATTAGAATTAGTTTCATCATTCAATGCATTGTTATCGTCAATATTATTTGAACCGCTATTTTGTTCGCTCTTAATAAGCTGCTGGTAAAAATCTGGATGGACGCCCTCTTCAGATGTAAGAGATTCTTCTTTCATGTTGATGTTATGGTTTACTTTAGTTTTCTGCTTTTTATTCAATGCATCCTCACTAGCATCGCTTGAACTGCCATCTTGTTCATCATTCAATACAGGTTCGCTCTTAACAAGTTGCTGGTAAAAGTCTTGGTCCGCGCTGTCTTCAGATGCAAGAGATTCTTCTTTCACGTCAATGTTATCGTCTATGTCAGCTTCCTGTTTTTTATTGAAACCGTCATTTTCTTCATCTTCCGATACTGATTCGCTCTTAATAAGTTGCTGATGAAAGTCTTGGTCTGCACTGTCTTCAGATGTATGAAAATCATTTTTTAAATCGGTGTTATTGTCTACCTCAGTTCTATGCTTTTTATGCAATACATTAGGGTCATTTGAACCGCCATCTTGTTCATCATCTGATACAGATTCGCTCTTGATAATTTTCTCATAAAAGTCTCGGTCTGCGCTGTCTTCAGATGTAAGAGATTCTTCTTTCACGTCGATATTATCGTCTAATTCAGTATTTTGTTCTCGTTGTTCTTCACATGACATCATTGTATCTTCATTCTCTTCTTCTATGTTTATTTTTAAGCTTTTTTAGCTGTTCACAATTGAACTGATTTGTAATTCATTAAACCTCATTGTTCTTAAATGTGGAAAAAGAGCAGAGTCATAACTTGTCGCACGAGAAACTAGTATTTGCAGAATTATTCGGGTTCAAAATCGTCTGAAAAATAAAGAAATAGTCAGTAATATCTACGGTTTGTTTGCATATATTTGAAGCAAACATTAATTTTACAAATTTTGTACGAATTACAAAAAAAAAAAGATTTTTGTTTTTAGATTCATTATTTAGATTTTACGAGTGTTTATCTACAATTGTGTAAAATTTACTTTCAAAACAAGAGCTGGGCTATACTCCCTTACTTTCTTATCTTTTAATTCATTTACTTCTTACATAGTGTTTCACTGCAATTGTGTGGAATTCACTTTCAAAAACAAAAACACAGCGACGTTAATACAACAGGAAAGGTCCTGTTGTATTAACGTATAATTTTTAATCTTGAGAACTCTGGTTCGATCCCCACAGTCGACAAACAATTTTCACCAATTTAAATCTACCCCTGTGCCTCCCCCACCACTAATATAATTGAGGGCCGTGATTTGATGGCTAGTAACCGCACTTGAAGAAATATATCACTTACCGAGATCTGCTATGGCAGAGTGCCACACCCCGTAATGGGTAAAAGGCGTGATGATATATTTATTTATTTGAATTCTTCTGTAAACATATCGAACCATATTCTTATTTTTTTACATTCAACTGGTGTAAAAAGTAATAATCTTCATTAAATTTTAAAGTAAAAATTAGATAAATTCGTTTGGTTTTTTTTACTTTGAATTAGTGCTATCTCGTACTGTTGAAGGAGGGGTTTTCTTTAATTGTTGCCGATGGTAGTAATTGCTTTTAAGATTCACACTAATTACAATGTGCAGATACTCTATATCCCGCTAAGCTTAATAAGATTAAAATAATTTAGAATTTTTCAAAGTACAGTATCTCTGACTTATATTATTTCCCAGGACTTATTTTGTAATAATAATTGTTAATGTTACTTAGAAATTACAATTTTGGTCATCCCAACTAAGTGTTAGATTGTCTAGTGCAGCAATACACCTGTTAGCTTTATTTTATAATTTAAGAAGTATATATACGACATCAAGGTTCTGGGTTCAAATCCCGGCGAATGCTCATGAATTTTCAAAAATTCTAACAAATTTGTTTTATAATTTTGTGGTATTTATTCTTACGTTCAAAAATAAAATGTTCCGGACGTGTTTCAATTTAAGTGTTTATGAAGAAAATCGCCATATTTGTGGAACTATTTGATAAAATTTAAATAAAATGTCTGGTAAATATTAAATATTTACCAGACATTTTATTTATTTTTGAAAAAACTGGCATGTAAAAGCGTACTACGATAGTATAGAAATGAACTTTAATTAAAATTTCTGTTTTAATTTTAAATAATTGTAAATATCATTCATGTGTACTTTTCTTATTGTAATTTTATTTACTTAACTACAAATATATTTGGGGGCCGTAATTGGATGGCTGGTAACCGCACTTTACGCGAAAAAATATATCATTTACTGAGATCTGCTACGGAAAATGCCACACCCAGTGATGGGTAAAAGGCGTGATGATATATTTATTTTATATTATTTTATCAGTTCAGTGCAAGTAAGTTTTAGTTTTGTACAGTTTTATCCACGACCTATGACGTCTCTCTTCAGCTTAAATTTTTTTCTATATGTAAGGATGCAGTTGCACCCACCTTAATAGGTTATTTTTTAGTTATATGTAAAGTTTTAATTCCAAATTTCCACCCATTTTAAAAATAATTTTTAATAGCACTCTCCCCTCGCAAAATTTTTGAATGCGCCACTGAGTATATGCACAATGCGATCACGTGATGTACCAAGTACCAGCGTTGAAGATAGTTATCAAATATAGGATTCATTGTTTGATGAAAGCACCCAATATTGCACTTCGGGTTGACTTAACTGCACAAGTTAACTTTTAATAATTGTCCGTTTAATAGAAATTTCATTATTAAATTATAAAATAAAACACTTAAAATCTAAATCTACTTACGATTCCTGGTAAAGCATACATAACCTCTTTCTGTTTTTCTTCGTGAAACACTGTACTTAACTTCCAGTAGGTACATAACATTCAACGCCAATTACAAAACCAGAGATAATAGAACAAAACAGAGGGAGTCGACATACTTCAACGTTTACAAAATATCAACTGTACTGAACAGTGTTGCCAACTGGATTTATTTCAATATCGATAGAAGCATGGAAAAAATGTACATTTACAAATTTACCAGTGGCCAAGTATAAACAGGATGTTTCTATACGTCTGTACGAAACTGTAATGACATATATAATTTAATATACTGATTATAGAAACAAAAGTATTTTTTGAAATTCGCAAAAATTAGCGTATTTCATTCCTAGCGAACATTTTAGTGTCACTGGTTTAATAGTACATAGTAAATAAAGTATAGTACAATAATTATTGATTTATTGAAATAAATTGAAGGAACATAATCAATAATAATATGAATTTGATACTATTGATAAGTTGTAACTAATGGGACCTGACAACAAATATTTTGGGTGCTTGCGCGAAATACTCATTTTGCGCACCAGGATGCGAAACAGTGCGCAAAATACTAATTTTGCGTTCTAGGGTGCAAAACAATGCGCAAAATACGCATTGTCATGGTAATGTAAATGACGAAAAAATCACGTACTTCTTGTATTGATATTAGTGAAAAAAAATTAACATTTTTGGACAGTTGTACGCGAAAAAGATGTTAATTTCATTGTTGCCAGGGAAACAAACAAAACAGAAACTTGTCATATTTACAGAACGAATTTATTTTTAGTACATATACATTTTTTCTAAAACTGTCAAATAATACTAATTTTTTTCACTAATATCAATACGCGAAGTACATGATTTTTTCATCATTTACATTACCATGACAACGCGTATTTTGCGCATTATTTTGCACCCTTATGCGCAAAATCAGTATTTTGCGCAGTTTAGTATTCTAGTGCGCAAAATGAACATGTCGCACAAGCTCCCAAATTATTTGTTGTCAGGTTTTATTAGTTACAACACATCAATAATATCAAATTCATATTATTGTTGATTGTTTTTCTTCAATTTACTTAAATAAATCAATAATTATTGTACATACTATTCTTTATTTACAGTTGTAGAAAAAATGTATTTCGTGGGCAAATTTTTTGTTTTTTGGCGCGTTCAAATGACTTTTATTGTCTCGACTAAAAGTAACATTCTCACGCGCAACAAAAAAAACAAGAATTTTGCGCACTTAATACAAAAATAACTAATTTTGACAGTTGTACAAAAATTAAATGATTTAATTATGAAATATAAATAGTTGGGATTATGAATTTGGATATTAATTAAAAACTTAGTTGTTTTAGTTCTGCATTTATTTACGAAATAATATATTTGTTCGACCGAGAGGTCGTTTTGCGGGAATTGCGCAGAGAGAGAATGATGCACATCCGGCTCGAAGGACCAAATGTTCGACCGAGGGGTCGTTTCGCGGGGAATGCGTAGAGAGAGAATGATGCGGATCCGGCTCGAAGGACCAAATGTTCGACCGAGGGGTCGTTTCGCGGGGATTGCGTAGAGAGCGAATGAGAGCAGAAAGTAAGGCAGAGTGATGCAATGCTGGAAGGAGAAGGTACGGACGTTCTTCACTTCCAGGAGCTGCTCTGGAAGACTTAACACAAGGATGGTAGCTCTTTGCTGAAGGAGAGACAGGATAATAGGGGCAGGCCCACAAATAATGCGTCAGGAAGTGACAAAGCTAACTGAAGTCACGTGGTCTAATCAACAAAGAGAAGGAAAGATAAGCTAGTGCAACAATGTAAATGAAAGAGAGCCACAGGAGGGATTGAATTCCCAAAACGCAAATGAAGGTGCCTGGAGGGCTGAACAGCTGAGGCGAGTATGGGAATCAATAGGTAAATTGCAGTAAACAAACTAGGAACTATTTTAATACCCAAAAAATATCTAAATATTGTACAATAGCACACAGAAATGAATAAATGACTTCAAATAAACCAGAATTACAAAACTGAATAACTTATAACCAAAAAACGATATGAATTGATGTTGTGCGATGATACATATAAATAAAGCGTACTTACGAAACAGTAGCAAATACAAATTATTCAAACTTATACTTAGTGACAAAATGTTGCTGGTAGCAGTACAAAATCTTTCCCAATTGAAATAACAATAAATGCGTATGCGGAAAGCTGAAAGAATGTTTAATATTAGCACTAAACACTTGAGCGTAATTAATTTAGCGTAAAAAGCGAATTGTGTAAAAACACGTGGCCGTAAGAGGCGTACAGGTTAATAGAACCTACGTGCGACTTGGTGCACAGCGAAAGCGAGTTACAAAACAAGTGAGATTTACAATAAATTAACAGCGAGAAATATAACTAAACCTAAAGTTAGTTGGTGGCGCTCAACAGATAGCGCTGGGTGTTGGTGATAAACCGGAGAGCGGCTGCGGAGGCAGTGGCGTCTCAACAATATTATTTATTTTAGCACTTCTTGGGTGCTTTGCATGGAATCCGCCATCTTGGTACATTGGAAATCGTTCGATACATACTTTTAGTGTTTTATATTTTAGTTGGTTGGTACTGTCTCAAACTTAAACTTTAACCGCAACATTTTTTTTCTAAGCTTTCAATGTTTATTATTTATTTTTGCACCCTCTTATTTACTTAAAGATCATTTACTATAATTATATAATCACTTTTAATCGTATGAAGTTTCATATGCCGCGCCAAAGTGAAATACTTTTTAAACTTTTTTCGGCAAACTTCACATTTAAAATATTTGTTACCATTGTGAAACTTCATATGTTGTTTTAACTTGCTGTTCAATACAAACTTTTTATGGCAAATTAAACATTCAAAGTTATCATGAAGTTTCATATGTCGTGTTAAACTACTTTTTTGAATAAATGTTGTATTACAAATAGAGCATTTAAGTCCTCTAACCTCTTTATGGTATTTCATGTGTTCTTGAACGACTATTTAATTTGAATTTCTGTTTACAAATAGTACATTCAAATTCTGTAATGTCGGTATGTTGTTTCATATGATGATGCAAATTATTTTTTCGTAAAAATACTTTATTACAAATTTCGCATATTAATCTTTCAATATTTTCTGCCAATTTTGAAGGAAATGAACATTTATAAGTTTTACAATCAAATTCTGTAATATTTTTATGAAATGTCATAATATGTACTTTTAAAGAACCATTTCGTTTAAATCTTTTCTGACAAATTGTACATTCATGATCTTCGATACATTTATGACGCTTGATGTGACGTTGCAGACCATTGTAAAATTTTTATTACAAACTGTACATTCAAATTGTTTGATTTCAATATGAAATTTCATATGTTGGTTTAAACTACTGGTTTGCGTAAACTTTTTTTACAAATATTACATTCAAAATCATTAATTCCGTCATAGGTTTTCAAATGTTGTTTCAAATTAGTAGTTCGTGCAAAACTTTTGTTACAAATTTTACATGAATGCTTCTTAGGTATCAACAAATCTTTCTTCTTTGATTCAGAATCACACAATATGCTATTCGTAATGTGACTTAAACTAGTACATTCTTGTTTACAATTTGGCACACTTGTATTTTACAAATTCATCTGACTGTTGATAACCTAAATTTGTGCTGTCTTCGGAAATAACTAATTCTTTCTTGATGTATATTTCTTCTGCATCTTAATTCTCCTCTTTAATATCTAAGACTTCCATCTCGAGTTCTTGTTTTAATAATAGTTTATAATTAAATACAAACTCTTTTGTTTACTTGACAACGGTTCTTCTAATTCTTGTTTAATATCTAATTTGATATCCATTTTTATTTCTTGTGGCATCAATGGTTCACTATGATTTACTTTGATTTGTAGTTTAATTGAATGTTTTTATTTTACACTAACTTTTTTAAATGTAAATCAAAACAAACTTCTAACAGCTGAGCGGCTATAGCGCTTACGTTGTTCAACTAGCTACAAGTAAAAACAAAACATTTAGTATTCGTACCGTTTTAAAAAATAGTCGCATGTAAAAAGTGCTGTAAAAGTACAACAAATAAAGTGGTTTTTGATATATTATTAAATATGGTACTATTTATTGTATTTATTAAAAAATATAATATGTAACTGAGGTAAATAAAAGCGGATATAATTATATAATTATTTGGATTTAATTCTGTATTTATTAATGAAACATTTTGTTTCCTCTGTGTTTAATTATTATTATAGATGTTTTGAAAGTTTATTTGAATAATATAATAATTTTCAAATGATAGTGGCACTTATAATAATTATACAGTCGCTATAAAATCGTGATTAATATTTATAAATCATGTCAAAGCATTGTTTAGGAAAGACTTACAAATGATATATTTTAAATCTTTCATGATGTTTTATATATAGTTTTAAATAAAGATAAATGATACGGGATGTTCCAGAATGATTGCAAAAAAAATTAAGGATATATATTATTGTATGTACTGATTACAACTCGAAAGCAAATTTTCCGGAATTCTAAAAATTTTTTGCACATTACTTGATACAAATATTTTGCGTGTCACTGGTTTGATAGGTTACAGTAATAAATAAAAATCTGATGTGGACACCACATGACTTCCTTGTACGCGTATTAAACTATAGATATTTTTTTAATTGCACATATTTGACAAAATCTTTTATTTTTTATTTTTTGTACTAATCCATAGCAAACTTAATTTAAAAAAAAACAAAAAATATATAATATTTAAATTTAGATATCTCGCTTATGCAAAAGGCTAATTTAAAAATTCTTAATGTGATAGACGCAGAATTTAATTCTCTAAAACTTTTATTTGCAGCATTCATTTCTAAAATTAAAATAATACCATTTTTTTCAAGGAAAACTGTTAGCAGCTTCATGTAATGTGCCACTTCCGATTAATCTATTTTAACCAAAATCTATTATGTTATTTCCATTGATATAGTAGTCTTATATACCAAATTTGGAAAGTTTTAAATTATATTTCAATATAGTTTTTCATGAAAATCTATTATAGGCGTCAAGTAAAGTACCACTTCCGGTAGTTGTATAATGACCAAAAAGGGAGGTGCACAACTAGATGTTATAACAGTCCTAAATATAAAGTTTCAATTTTCTACGGTTTACCGTTTTTGAGTTATGCGAGATACGTACGTACGAACGTACAGACGGCACGACGAAATTAGTCAAAATGGATTCAGGGAGGGCCAAAATACCTATTTCCGTTGAAATCTGAGAACCGATTACAATACTTTCTTTACTTCGCACAAGGAAGTAAAAATTAGTTAACATTAAACATTGAAAGAACTGTAACCTAATAATCCAGTGGCTAGAAAAATGTTTGCTTCAAGTAATGTGCAATTATTTTGCGAATTTCAGAAAAATTCTTTATGCGTTGTATTCAGTCCATCAAATATGTACCTTTATTTTTTTTGCAAATACATTTGCAACACCCTGTATTTTTATTTTATTTTTTTAATTTAAGTTACTCTGTACAACAGGAACTTGATTCCAATTACAGTTCAGGGTCCGCACTCACCGAGCCGCAGTGTAGTAGTTTATATAATTATAGCTTGAGTGAGATTCGAACTCGGGATCTCCGGATTAGAATTCCTTTTTGCTATCCACACCGCTGTACCGACGGTACTACAGTATTGTGATCGCGACACCGGAACATAGGACTTTAACATGTAAAATCATATATTATAATTTCCTGCTTCCCTTATTATTTTAGAGAAAAAAGCTTCAAATAAATGTTATAGAGCTTAAAATTCTACATATTGCATGTTTTTTAACGACAGAAATTAAAATGAAAATGTTGAAAATGCAGAAAAATATTCCTAGTTTCATGAATTTATTGTCAGTAGTTATTTATTAGTCTTGAAGTGAATTATAAGAAAAAATGGTGGATAATTACTCAAATAGTGAAAGAAATGAGTTTCTTAAGTACCCCAAATAATATCTACAAAACTAGACATGCAAATGCATGAACAGAACAATTTTGGAGGAGTGCAGAAAAATGACAAACCGATAATTAAAAAATATGCAACGCAATTTTTATCAGACTTTGTTTGGCAAATAATGGAGATTTATATGAGCACTGAATTTGAGATAATTCTGAGTTTATTCTGCATTACATTTAAAATACAGTAAAAACGTTTAACTGTTATTGATAATAACAAAAAACAACGGTCCATAGGACCATCAACACTTTTACAAAACGACAATTTCTTTTACTGTAATTTATCATCAAAATTTGGAATTTTACCCATTACTGGGTGTGGCACTCTGCCGGAGCAGATTTCGATAAGTGATATATTCCTTTGCGTGAAGTGCGGTTACCGGCCGTCAAATCACGGCCCCCAAAGATGTTAGTGCAGGGGGAGCCACAGGAGTAGATTTAAATTGATGAAAATTATTTGTCGCCTATGGGGATCGAACCAGGGTTCTCAAGATCCACAGACCGACTCGATACCACTGAGACTAATAAATAAGTACTGGCAATAAATTCATGAAACATGGAATAGTTTTCTGCTGACAGATAAAACGTGAATCATTTTCAACATTTTCAATTTAATTTCTGTCGTTATAAAGCATGCAATATGTAGAATTTTATGCTCTACAACATTTATTTGAAGCTTTTTTTCTTTAAAATAATAAAGGAAGCAGGAAAATATGATTTTACATGTTAAAGTCCTATGTTCCAGTGTTACGGTCACCACCCTGTATATGCAATATCGTTGTATGAGAACCGAATAGGTGACGTCGCAATTGAAGAACCGGGAATATATTTTAAGAAACTAATAAATAAAAAATATAATAGTTTTGGATTATTTTCATAAATCAGAAAAATCAGTAACTTTTTTATTCTGTTATGACCTTATTCTTAAAAAAAAAAAATTGAAACCGTCCATGATTCTTTGGATTTTTTAAACTACAGTTTAATCTAGATCTGTGCAGTCTTCAAAATATCAAATTCTTCTTTGATGTGGATTTCTTCTGCTGTTAGTAACTTTCTTCTTTAATATCTCGTATTATTTCTTTATTAAATAAACAAAATAAATAAATATATCATCACGCCTTTTACCCGTTACTGGGCGTGGCACTTTGCCGTAGCAAATATCGGTTAATGAAATAATTATGCGCGTGTTATGCAGCTATTAGCCGTCAAATCACGCCCCCAAAGATGCTAGTTGGAGCCATAGGTGTAATATCTAATGTCTTGAAAATCAGATGTCGTCTGAGAGAATCGAACTTGAGTTCTGAAATCTATCGTTGAGCTATCTTTATTAATAATATTCTTGTAT
The DNA here is from genome assembly GCA_947425015.1 of Pterostichus niger. NCBI lineage: Eukaryota > Metazoa > Arthropoda > Insecta > Coleoptera > Carabidae > Pterostichus > Pterostichus niger. The sequence continues at coordinate 18,697,531 of OX380346.1, read as the reverse complement.
ATCATTTGATGATAATAGTTCTTCAAATTCTTGTTTGACTTCTAATTTATTTTCTTCTTTGATGAAGATTTCATCCGGTATTAGTAATGCGTCTTCAAATTCCGCTTTAATATCTATTTCTTCTATCTTGAATGTATGTTTATTTTCTTCATTTGAAGTTGATGGTCGAACAATATTCAAATTTGATGACTTTTTTCTGTTTTTCGGTTTTCTTACAGCTAGGTGTGGGACAACGCCAGATTTCATTCGTTTTCTTATATTTCCCATCATTTTGAACTCCATATAATTTAGCATGTCTTCTTGAAGCTGCAATTATCAAATTATCAGTTTTGTTTTATAACTAAAATATAATAGTTATTTACGTAGCCAGTTATGAAAAAGTTGATATTGTTTGACGAACATAATATTTGCCAAAACGAGCGAAGCGAGTTTTGCAAATTATGTGAGTCAAACAATATTACGTTTTCATAACGTATTATGTACAAAATTTTACCTAATTCCGCTAAAATAATTTTTAAAATACATAAAATTCCAGATTTATGACAACAAGTATATTTCAAAATCAATAAATCAATTTACCAAAGCGTTGCCGTGAAAATAAATGAATAAAATGTTTAAATTTAAAGCTTATGTCATCATTGAAATTGAGTTCTGAATCCAAGACAGACCTTCCTTCTGATATCGAAGAATCTGTAAATTTGTCCGTGAACTATTTAATACCAGAAAAATTATTAAATGTATATAAATCCTAAACATTTTCATAAATAGTTTTTTCCTTTATTTGCAAACATTTGAAAGTTCAAACTGTCAACATTCATTACGTAACTAGTTATGTAAAGAATTCTTTACATAACTCTTGAATGACAGTTATGAAAAAATTGACATTTCATAATCTCAAAAATTCATGTAAAACAGGACTTTTCATAACGGAATTAGGTAAAAACTATTTACTATCACCTGTCCTAATTAAGAATGCAGACTGTGGAAGTGCGATTGAAATCATTTTTCATGCATCTGTCAAACAAAATTGATATTTACGTGCACAATTCAGCCCGCGAAATTTAACTTTTTATAAACAGCTCGACGATAGTTATTTATGTAGCCAGCGTAGTGAATTAATTTTTCCGGTGAACTAGGAAGTTTGTCCATAATCCAGTGAGTCCAGTGTATAAAGTTTTATTTCCACCTTCACACTTTATTTTTTTAATAAAAAGACACATTACATTTTGTAATAAAAGGATGTTGGCGATAGGATCATTTATAGCTAGACGTTGTCATGGTGTTGTGATCGTTGTGACTATTAGTCAGTGCCAGCAGTTTCGTGAATTCTAGAAATAATTCTAAATACTGGATTTAATTTTTTTTTAATTCAATAATATATATTATTTATTATAATGACACCTATTGGATGGTATTATTTTCAATAGTGATTTCATGAAAAAGTTTTAAGAAATAATAATAATATATCACGCCTTTTACCCATTATTCGGTGTAGAACTATATCGTAGCAGATAGCAGGTAAGTGATATATATATATATATATATATATATATATATATATATATATATATATATATATATAACCGTGTCAAGTTGCGGTTACCAGTTGTGAAATCATGGCCCCCAAAATTGTAAAAATAAAATGGTACTACTCTGCTTATTTAATTTTCTATCTTGTTTAGTTTCATACTTTGCCACCAGATAGTGTACCGCTTACAGTGTTGCCAAGTTAGTGCATTTTCCACTAAATCTGGTGGATGGTGAGTGGTGTTCTGCAGTGAAATTTGACTTTTAGTGGTTAGTGGGTTTTCTGGTGATTTATCAGAATTTTATTTATTTTTTGACAGTAAAATTAATTTATTTTGCCGGCCATTTTACTACCATTGTAATTATGTCGTTTCTCGATGGTTTGCTCGTACGTCGTAGATAAATTCGTGCAACTCGTTTTTGTCCTGACTCGTCACTCTCGCTCCCACTCGTCGAAAGTCGGACACACAAATACAAACACAAATGATAAACTGTTTATGATTCTTTTTTTTTTCAATAATAATTATAACACATACATACATAACATCACGCTATATCCCCTTAAATAGGGTAGCACGAATCCCTGAAACATTCATAGAGCATCCACTAAAAGATTCATACAAAAATCAGTTCACGTCAACATTCTCATCCTGACACACGATACTCGTTTCAATCACATTAACACTTCCTTCATACAAACTCTTTCCTTCCTCACAACCAAAATCCATCATCACGCAACAAACCTTCATCACATCCATCCATTCACTCCTGTATACCTGTTTCATATATCTTCACTTACGCCCACTTCTCTAACAACGAATCTATAAAGAAATAAAGGCAGCATCGCCTGCACTTGTTTCAAAATACATTTAACACAATTGCAGTTAGACACTGTATAGTAAAATTAGAATAAAAATGTTTTAATTTATAATAGATAGTATTTGCGTTAATAAAATTGGGTCATGCTCATTTTTTTTTTAGAAAAAGTCCCTTCTTGAGAAATATCTAGTAAACAGCGATTTCACACTGTTGGCAACACTGATCGCTTATCATAGATCGCCAATTGAGCGATTATTCTTTCAAAGTTTTAAATAATCCCTAATCAAAATTTTCTGGCTATGTCACTGAACAGTAATCTATGTTTGTTACTGAATTTTCACGTGGGGCAGGGTAATATGTTATTAACAATAAGTAAATTTGAAGTATTACATCAAAATGATCTTCACAGACATATAAATGTTTGGTCTTCGGAATTGTTACTTCGGCGTCAAAAATTGCCTCGTACCACTTTTTCCGAATTTCTTCCTTCTGTGGCACCATCACAAACACTTTACTTGGGTCTGTCATGTCTGTATTTTTACAAATAGGAATCATACACTTTTTCATTGACATAACCTAAAAACTTTTTATACATATTCGGAATATTATTCACTCAAATACAAGTTTTATCTGTTATTATTACACTCACTAAAACAATACATATTAAACATAAAGCGTAAAATAAACTTCAAGCAACAAACATTGAAATAACAGATGACAGTTCTATTAGGAATCATAGCCAATGAGAGCGTTTTATTCTAATTAAATACTTGTGACGTTTGCTTTAAACCATCTAATATTTTGAAACCGAATATGTTTAGACGGAATATACATTAGCAGATTGTGCATTTCCCGAAAAAAATAAAACTCAAAGCTTACAAAATCCGAAGTTGTTTTGCCCGCATCTGATTCAGCCGATTATGAATTTATCGCTAATAACTTCACCCTAAAAATACAACCCTCTCATGCATGGTGACCACAAATGAGGACATTTATTAAAAAAATAAATTCTCGGACATTATTTACTTGAAACCTACTTTTTATGCATAATGTCCACGTATGAGGACATATTTAACTAAATATTATACTCTCAGGTGGCAGCAGTGTTCTATACATCCACGAATATTATGTGTTTCTAGCACGACAGTTATAGGTTAGAATGGAATTCCGTTGAATTGTTATTTATTTTACAGCAGATTATATTGTCATAAAAGTTAAGAAAAATTATTTTATATTGTATATAGTCTTCTTAATGTATCCAATTTCTTTTGATCAATTATGAGTTTTAGAAACTATAGTTTGCATGAATTATATTCGTGTCCTCATACGTGGACATTTAGCAATAACGTTATTTTGGTGATATTGAAGATTGTCTGCACATGAGGACTTTATGGTGTTAAATTTATGTCTACATAATTACCACCATACAATGCTATTAGTTTTTTTTCATACAGTTATTTTTTTGTATTAGAAATAGCAAGCGATTTGAAGAAAAAATTTCGAGAAAAGATAAAGATATATCATCATCACGCCTTTTACCCATTACTGGGTGTGGCACTCTGCTTAAGCAGATCTCGGTAAGTGATATATTTTTCGCGTGATGTGCGGTTACCAGGCGTCAAATCACAACCTCCAAAGATATTAGTAGAGGGGAAGCCGCAGGGGTAGATTTAAATTGGTGAAAATTGTTTGTCGACTGTGGGGATCGAACCTGGGTTCTCAAGATCCACAGGCCGACTCGATACCACTGGGCCACCTACACCATGAAGATAAAGAATACATACATATTTCCAGACCACGTGCTATAAAAATATATAACAATCACATGGGTGGAGTAGATCTCATGGATTCTTTAGTTGCCCTGAATAAAGGTGGCCACTATAAAAAAATGAGTGATGCAAAGAATACATCTAGATGTAAAAATACATTATGTAAAAGCAAAACAAGATACATTTGTGGCCATTGTAATATTATAGCTCTATTCCCGAAATGTTTCGAACACTATCACACATGAAATATTTATGTTATATATTATCCGTCCCCATATGAGGACAAAATGTTCAAACTTGTTATTACAAAATGTCCTCATTTGGGGACTAAATGTTTCATTAAGAAACAATAAAAAAATAAAAAATTTGAAATTAGCAATTATTTATTTGATGCCTAATGTCCATAAAAAAGCATTTTGGAATTTTTAACTTTAATATCAAAATGTATGCATGAGAGGGTTAATTGTTAAATCAAAAGTTGGGGAACTTTTTTCGCTATTACACTAAAAATATATTTCTTAAAAGAAAAAAATATCAGACTATTTAAATTCAAAATAGTATAATGAATTTACTTTTAATTTCGAATGCTAAGCATCAAGTCACGCTCCCGAATATGACTATACACGTTTGGAGACCGTGATTTGACGGCTGGAAACGCGCATAAATATATCACTTACCGAGATCTGCTACAACAGCGTAACCCAGTAATGGGTAGAAGATGTGATTATGTATTTATGCTTATTTACTTTTTTCAATTTAAGGGATCGATTAAGTTTTATAAATCTCTCTAGTTTAACTTTCCGACGTATTTACTAAATTAGTTTATACATGAAAATACTTATCCACAAATGACAACATATTATTTTAACCAGATATAAATAAAAGAGATAAATTTTACTTGCTTTTTTTAGTTATAAAAAAAAAAAATAAATATATCATCACGCCTTTTATCCATTTGGCACTCTGTCTAAACAAATCTCGGTAAGAGATATATTTCTTCGCGTGAAGTGCGGTTACCAGCCGTCAAATCACTGCCCCCAAAGGATATTAGTGGTGGAGGAACAACAGGGGTAGATTTAAATTGGTGAAAATTGTTATATTAGGATATAATATGGTTATATTGTTGAATTCATGAAAAAATATTCAATTTAATAACATAATATATATTATATTCACATTTAAAATTTAAAAAGTTGTGTTCCGTGATTTAGAACCACTGTTAGAATAAATATTTTCTTTTGTTCATTGTAACAACCTTGTAAAATAAAAATTGTTGTCTAGGATAACCAATCTCGTAGCTCCTATATTTTTCGAGATAGCAATGGAGCCTTACTTAAAGTGTACACATTGAATAATGATTAAAGTAAGTTGTGAATTATATTTCCTATATTTTGAATAAACGGGCGTATTTTTTATTCTTTATTCGATACCAAAAATAACTAATTATGTTATACTATTTTCATTTTAAACTCAAGGGATCGGCATAAAAAGATTTAATGCACCGCAATTATGTTTACAAAACATTTGAATCGTAATGAACTGTTTACTTAACTCTGTCTCTAGGGGTTACGAGACTTATAACTAAAGCCCGGATATTTAGGCACTTAAAAACACCTAAATAAGCAGGCATATAGGCCGGTAATTACTCTAAAATAGGCGGGATTTTAGGCAGCCTAAATATAAATAGTTTCTTTAATAAAAATTATACACTAATTCTTTTTCTAAATTTGGTACTCGTACTTTTCATTAGAAAAAAATATTCATTTTAAACAAAAATTAACGCAATCTAAAAAAAATATTTAGGGTTCTTATTTTATTAACTATTATATAAATTCAAATTATGTAGTATACTTTGATTCACAAAATATTGCGAGCAACTGCTGAATGGAATTTTCGGAAAGGGACTGTCTTCGGTCAGTCAGAACTTGCTTGTAAGCTGAAAACTTCGTTCGACATCATAAAATGTAACAGGGGCGTTCTTATATTTAACTATATTGTCTAAAGTGGTAACTTTCATTGATTAATGGCAAAGGAGCAATTGAATTGCCACATAAAATTTTGACTAAAACTTGATTAAAGACAAAGTAAGTACTTTAAATATAGATTAGGATGGAACACTTTGCCGAGTGTTGAATTAATCAACGAAATAGATGATAGATGGCGTTGATAAGCCTTGTCTGCTCAATTTAAGTTGAAATAAGCAACAAAAATAGGCAAAATAGGCTGTATAAGGTAAAATAGGCACAAAAACCAAAATATAGGAAAAATAGGCTTTAAGGCACGAAAAAAAAAACCTTCCATTATACGTAAACATATTACCTATGTATAGAAAAACCAAATTGCCTGAAGTATATTAAAATTTGAATCTAGGCAATTGCCTAAAAATCCGGGCTTTACTTATAACGTGCTAGCCCGTGTAAAAATTATAACGGGCTATTGACGTTAGTTATCATGACAACATATCTAATTTTAAACTTTTGCCACTTAAATATTTTTGATTAAACAAAATCTGTCAGATTTTCAAAGTCTACCTTGATTGAACATTTTAGTTATTGCGTTATACTGTTGCAATGAATTTGATTAAATATACATATATTGCGATTCAAATGCACATAAAACATTGTACAATGCTCGACCGTTAACTGAAATTTACAGGCTCACACAGATAACAGGCGAGCGCCAGCCTGTTCGCCCGTTACCTTTCTATGCTCGCCTGTAAATTTCTGTATAACGGTCTTGCAATGTAAATAACTATTACAAAGGAACTCAAAATATGTTCCGTCATAACTGGTTTCACAAGGTTCACACAGGGTTGTACAGCCCCATTCGCCGATATTTTTAAATGGTCAATCATAGAAAAAAACAAGAATAATTTTAGGCTGAATACGACCCTTGAAAATTTACCTATTTTGACCATCGATAAGTGATATGGGGTAGCCGTACTAATAGATTTCATTGTAGTTATATGGGACAGGGACGTTTAATAGTTTTATGGCGATCCCTCGAGTTTAAAATGAAAATAGTATAATAGCATACTCGTATGGAACTCATTTCGCATGGAAGTTACAGGTTTCAATTACGTCTGTAATAAGTTCTCGACTTTACCGATCTAAAGCCTTCAGCATTTTTACAATTCATTCGATATTCGCCATACGAAATAAACTGTCAAATAAGTTTATTGAGAATAGTGAATGAACATAATAGATTTACATTTCAGTGTTGCCAATAGAAGTAAAATTAAAAAATACATTTATAAATATAATACATTAACAAAACAATCTTTGTTACAATTTGATACTTAATTTTATTTTGCAATTGTAAATAAACGAATATTTATACATGCTGGATTTTTTGATTGAGCCGGGTCAGCGAATCTCGATAGCGAAATAGATCCGAATTTTCTTTACACCCGGCACTCTTGATACATATTTCTGATATTCGTCAGTGCTGCAAGACAGTCGTTTACAGTGTTGCCATCAGTGTGATACCGCTGCCTACTCAGGGGCGGATCTAGCGGGGGGGTCATGGGGATCATGACCCCCCCTAAATATGGGCTTTTTTTAATGTTGGCCCTAATACGTAATAATGTAATTATTTACGATAACTCAATTTGTTAAACAAATTAAATAGAAAATATTATCTAAGAACTTAAAATTCTCAGATAATTAAGAACTATTGTTTGATTTATTATTCTAATAAATAGCCAAAAACCAATATTTTGTGGGGATATTATTTCAAGCCGCAGATGGGAGAGGTATTGAGACGGTACACCAATTATACTTGATTATAAGTTTTTCTGTTTAACAATAATCATATTTAAACTTTTTTTTGAATAACCAAGTAAAAGCATGTAGTGACAAACGGTTTTTTTAAAACAATTATTAGAACGCCGAAACTAATCGGGTGTTTTAAAATGTCAACAAAACTCTAAGCTTAAGTATCATAAATTAATAAAAAACGACCAAGATTTGAAAGACGTTAACCAACACCCGGGAATGTTGTGGCCAAGTGTCAAATGGCTAGCCGAGGGTAGTTAACAGAGCCGTACCGATAAATTTGAGCTTCTCAAACTAAAATTATCATAGAATATTAAAACGAGATTAATACTCTTACCATATCAAGAAGAACACGATAAACTAAAAGAATCAATTTAGTTAAAGCATCGCATGTCCTCAGTAACATCCAGATGCACAATACATCGACTGCCCATTAAAAATAAAGGGAAACCAACCCTGTTCAGAGTTAGGTTGCAAGGACGATACATGACAATATGTAAAGTTCTATCACATTTTTGTACAAGTAGCTCTCGCGTTGATTTAATTTATATTATGGTAATTAAAATACAAAAGGGTTTGGAAATAAGAGGGGGAAAAATTTGAGACGTATACGTTCCGTCTCTTTCTCACCCACTCGATGTAGTCTATAGCTGTCTCTATCACATTGAAAAACGAACCAGAGCACCCGACGTACCACCACCATGGGTGAGAATTCCTACAAGAATCCAACGAACGAATAAACGTGCAGGAATTTCACCCCGCCAAGTCACTCTGAGTATTAGGAATTGCTCGCGACAAATAAGAAAGATTGGAAAGATTGTTAGCTCTCTCTGACACATACAAAACCTGATCTTTTGTCCTCGATCACGCCAAGACGATGCTAACAAATAAGAGTAACATAAACAACTATTTTCTCCGAAAGATTTTGTGATTTCTGTTTAGCTTAGGGAAATGGCATCTTCGATCGCAGTTCAATCAAGGATCGAGGGCGGCGCTTACCTGTATAAAACACGACGTTTTATCCAGGAACAGGATCTTGGCTTCGGTCAGGATCAGCTACAGTTCAGATGCGACTTGACTATTTTTGGTTGTTGCACGTTCTGTTGGTCATATTCTCAAACTTCAGTTGCGACTTGACTAGCCTTGGTTGTTGCACGTTCTGTGAGGGCACCGTATTATTTTAACTGGCTCTTTGAGCACAATCATTATCACAAGTGCGAAGATTCACGACCTTCTAACTTGGGATGAATATTTGTGGACTAGTTACCCAGAATTAATTGAGACATAGCTCTTTGAGCACATAATAAGTATCACAAAGGCGAAGATTCACGACCTTCCAACTTGTAATACTATATCTATTTTTGGGGACTATTTACCCAGAATTGGAATAATAATCGCTCTTTGAGCACAGAAATAATTGAGTGAAGGATTATTCTCTCACTGACATATCTTGCCTCCGACCGTCACACCGGTGACACACGGAGGTGTACCAGCCGTCACCGAGGGGTTCCCGCACGCTGCCACGACCTACTGCAGGCCGCTAGCCGTCACCGAGAGGTGCCCGCTGCCCGCCATCTGCGCTAGCCTACCAGCCGTCGCCGAGGGGTTCCCGCACGCTGCTACGGCCTACTGCAGGCCGCTGTCCGTCATCCACGCTAGCCTCGCTAGCCTACCAGCCGTCACTGATGGGTTCCCGTCTACCGCCGACCTACGACACCCGAAGGTTTTTGTTCTAAGTTTCAGAAGCCGACGCCGCCTGGCCTTTCCACTTAAGATACAACAATTATTGGCGATAACCGACCATCTGGCTGAGTCCGTCTGCACGGGGATTCAGAGTCACCCTCCGTTCGTGTTCGTGGGTGCCGAGATTCATCTGCCAAAAACCAAAGCAGCAGTGGCACTCATACGACACCATTATCGTAACTACTGCTTCAATCTCTTAGCTTTCATCTTATATATTTTGTGTCATATTATCATGTTATGTTCGATTTATCCATTACTGATTTTGAATTCCTCTGCCTGTGTGTTTTTGTGGTTTCCCTCAGGTGTCAGGTGAATACCAGAGAACTTTGTACCTCCACAGCCGAAATAAATAACATTTAAATAGTTTCAATGTGTAATTTCTCTACTTCCTCATAATCTAATTGGTCCTAAATAATATGAAATAATAAATTTTTATACTAGACGATTGCCGCGTCACAGTATTCTATTGAAGACCTAGTCAAGTATGTTACTTATAAAATCAACTTCTAATTCAATATTTTTTGTATTCTATCGAAGAACCGTTTAGATATTGAAACTTTATTATTTAAAAATTGTTGGCGTTCTTAGGGGAAATTTTTGAGATGGAAAAAAAATTTGTTATCTAAGTATATTCTAAAGATGATAATGTTATTCAATGTAATTTAATGTGAATTAATGTGATTCCAAAGATGATTTAATGTAATTTAATGCGATTCCAAAGACGATTTAATGTGATTGTAAAAATTATTTAAAGCAGGAATATAATATGAGCAAATACAAATGTTTTTTTATATTTAGAAGATGGGCAATACCCCCTTCCCCCCGAGACAAAATTCACTTCATTACCCTCCATCCTAATTCGAAGTCTGCATCCGCCCCTGTGCCCACTAGATTATATAGAGTTGAAATCACTATAGATTTTCACTAAAGTCTAGTGCAGCCGAGCGAGGCCATGTATGCATTACATATAAAAAATTGAATGCCAAATATATGCAATTAAAAAAATATCTATAGTTTAATCCGAGTACAAGGAAGTCATGTTGTGTCCACATCAGAATTTTTTATTAATTTTTATTAGTTTTATTAAAAAAAACATTACATTTTGTAAATTTTCACCGAAGTGTACATCAGTTGAAAAACCTATTTTTTGCACTTGAATTGTGGGAATCACTCTTCAAAAAGGTGAACAGGTTTATTGAATTAAAATAACATTAATTAGGTAATTTTCGTCATAAATGTTTTTTGGTAAACGTTAATTTTATATTGAAACAAGAAATTCATTCAGTTGAAAGTTATACCTCTTAGTGTCAACATGTTGTTGTTAGTGGTTTTAACAGCAGTATTTTTCAAATCTGCCGAGTTTTTATCAAGCGGCTCAACGACATTCATTTTAAGTTACCGACCATTACATCGCATTTCATATGAACATTTCGCTATTTAACTTAACAACGTTAGAATTAGAACACTGCGATATCCACGAAGTTGACAAAAATGCATTTAAAAATATGCCAAATCTGGAGAATCTAGTACTATATTATAATTATATAGTAGAACTTGACTCCAGCACATTTCAAAACACTCGGAAACTAGAAACTTTGTATCTCTCGGCAAATAACCTGAAAAAAATCGAAAAAGGTTTATTTTCTAATTTGACTCTCTTACTTATCTTGAATTTAGTTCAAAATAATATTCAATATATTGATAGTAACGCATTCGAAGATTTGCAATCACTGCAAGTTTTATTTTTAAATGCAAACAAAATATCACATTTGGATGCAAATATATTTTCATCGTTATTAAAATTAAAATATTTAAAGATTACATACAATAAGTTAAAAACTTTAAATACGAATTTATTTTCTCAATTGTATTCATTAGAAAAATTGTACTTGCATGGTAACCGCATTCAGGAAATAAATGCGGACTTATTTTCAAAATTAACCGTGGTGAAAAATATATCATTATCAGATAACCAAATACGAAATGTTGATGTAACAAGTTTTGAGAATACTATTAGACTGGAAAACTTATGGTTAGATAACAATAATTTAGAAAAACTTGATGACGGGTTATTCGTCAATCTTACCCAACTAAAAATGTTGAACTTGCATAATAATAAAATATCACAAATTGGAACTAACGTTTTTCCAAAAACAATATTTCCATTAAAAATCAGTTTAAATGTGAATTATCTTGAAACCATCAATGATCAAGTCCTGGCCAATTTGAACTTGTATTATTTATTAATTTCTTCAAATCCGCTAAACTGCAACTGTGATCTGCTGCCAATCTACAACATTTGGTCGGATGTGAGTGACACGTCTCCAGCACCCGCATGTCTTCAGCCGATTAAACTTAACAACAAGCAATGGAGTGAATTGAACTCGACAGATTTTACGTGTGGTAAGTTATTTTGAAAGAGAGAATTTATTGTTAGTTTTTTTTTTTTAATCATTTATTTGAAATAGCTTTGTCATGTAACACATATATAAAAGCTAATTTTGTTACACTGCTTTTTCAAAAATGATGGCACAAAATTCTATTTTGTACAACTGTATTTATTTTTATTTGTGAAGTTATCGTAATGTCAAACAGACATCATTTTAGCTGTCATTGCTCATATAAGTATCAATCAATTTTATTTTTATTATGAAAAAATAAGAACATAAAAGTAAAAACAACACTTTTCTTTTTACTTAAATTTAAAGATATTTATGTTTAGAATGTTATTGATAATATTGTAAAGCTCTAACCTAAGTTATAAATGTCAAAATAAAAACCTCGAAATTTTATTAATATGAGATAATTTGTAATAAATATTAGCTTACATTTTTATTTTTTTAGATTGATGCTGGAATGCAGTCCGTTTGAAGAAGTTCAACAGAGTTTAATTAAAAATATTGTTTCAAATTCTACTTAAACTTTAAATAATTATAAATACATCTACATTATTTTTTAAATTATTTTATTTTAATTTTTTGATTAATGTAAAACTAGAGTGGAGTCAATAAAACTTTCGTAATAGCTGATCAAATATCAATAACGATATAATAGAATATATTTTTTATAATTCAGACAAAAATAAGGATATTAAAAAGAAGCGTAGTTTGTGCAGCAGTTATTTGAACAAAGTATATCTAAGTAAGAAAGTTAAAAACTACTTGACACTATATAAATAGAGAAACCTTTTATCGGGAGGGCATAGCCATTGATCCAGGAATGAATAATGAATTAATAATATCTTAAATATATTAATTTAAATGATTGTTATTTGTTTGTGCCCTGTAAAGTGACAATCGATGATATCTTTGCCGTAATACTGATTAGCAACTAACAACTAACCATAGACAAAGTTTAACCGGAAGTTGAAGCAATACCAGTACAAAATTTCAGAGAATTAAAAAAATACTCTAATATAAACTTAGTTGAACAATCCAGTACATTTATTATATAAATGTAAAAATTATTTGAGAGGATTGTTAAAAAATTGCATACATGATTTTGAAATTTATTATGTATACAATCATCTTTTCGAGTTTTGTTCGAGAACTAGTCAAGGCCAGTGTTGCCAACACGTGAGACTTTTCCCGAATCGAGGGAATTTTTACATCTAAATCACAGAATATTACTAGAAGTGAAAGTCAGAAACAGTAACCTAAAATTTGAGAAAAATAGAACTTTACAACAAAGTTAAAAGGCCAATCTGATATTATCGTGATTTTCCGTTTCTTCTTTCTAACTTTGTGATTGGTCGATTTAAAAGAGCATAATGGCAGCATGTCAGCTAGCAATTTTTGTTTGAAAGATAAGTAGTTTGGTATTTGTATTTTGTTGAAAATGATGAAATTATATCATTTCAACATCCTTGTACAACTTTTGTCTTAGAATATTAAATTAAATTGTTTATAACATTTAGATTATTTAATTTTATGAAATATAGTAGAGATGGGCGAATATCATCCGCGAATAGTCGAATGCCGCGAATATTGACATTATTCGATATTCGAGATTTTCGAATATTAACGTCAGTATAGCGAACATTCGAATACCTCGAATATCGCGCCATATGTTGACTTCAATTTTTGACTATGTTTTCCTTTATCATTTGTACATAAACTTAAAGCTATTACAATACTTTGAAGTTATTAATAACAAAGATATTTTGTTGCAAAAACCATGAAGACGTACCATAAATTTGTTTTTCGCCAACATCAGCCCGTACATTTCACCGTAAATTTGAAGTTTTCGTTTTTTCCTTTTTTGTTTGCACTTTTTGTTTTAATTTAATTTTATCTTAACAATTTCATTTAAATAATGAAAAGGACATAATTAAATAATTATTAATAATAAATAAATTAACTTTTAGGAGTATTCGAATATTCGAGTACCTCGAATATTCGAGATCTGATTAATATTCGTATTCGATATTCGAATTCGAGAAATTTGATATTCCTCCTTCTCTAAAATATAGCAATAGAAATTTCAAAATAAATAAATAATATGAAAAACAGAAAATTATGTATTTTGATGAATATGTAGTCCTTACAATCATACATATATTATTTATTTTATTAATAAAATTAATTTTGATTTCTTTATTAACATACAAAACTTGTCAGTTCATTATTGGATATTTTTTTTTTTAATTTATATATCGGACCAACTACTAAGGTCATATGCCGATATGTCCTTTGTATGGTCGCCACGGGCGGGACCCGAACCCACGACCTTATGGTTGCGAGTCAGGCCCTCAACCCGCGCGATCTTCACGCGGGACAAATATTGGATATTATTAATATATATATTTATCTTAAAATACCTTTGAATTATAATATAAAAAAGAAATATATCATCACGCCTTTTACTCATGACTGGGTGTGGCACTCGGCCGAAGCAGATCTCGGTAAGTGATATATTTTTTCACGTGAAGTACGATTATCAGCCGTCAAATCACGGTCCCAAAGATATTAGTGGGGGGGGAGCCACAGGGGTAGGTTTAATTTGGAGAAAATTGTTTGTCGGCTGTGGGGATCGAACCAGGGTTCTCAAGAACAACAGGCTGACTTGATATTCTTCACCTTATTACACGTTTTTAAATTTCTCGCCAAAACTGAACAACAAAATGAAATATCTTAGGTCATTGAATTTGTAAGCGAATCATTAAAGGCGCTGACAAGAGTTTCGTTTCTGGCAGTATTCTGTGGTAAAATATTGTATAAACTCCTTGTTTTTCGCTAATTTTACGATGTTCAGCAATTTCACAAAAATAAATAAAATAAAAAAAGGCACAACTTTACAAAACGATAAGACTATGTTTTGTGTTACACGACCAGCAGAGTTTTAAATTAAAATAATTTTAATATGCTATTTTTTATTATATACTAATAATATTGTATTAAAAATATATTTAATTTATTTAGTTTTTACGAAAATTGTTTAACTTGTGTGGATAATTTCATATCTCTTTGAAGGAATTTAATTTCTAAAATGTTGGCGATAATGGTCTATGGGAACCCCTCACTAATAAAACTGCGTTATATACAAGGGCGTTGTATTAAAATATAATATAGTAACACAAACATTTTCATTACAGCAGATATTTACAAAAAAATAATAATAATTTGATAAGAAGGTATAAATATTATTGTAGTATCATATATTTATTAGTACATTATACTAAATACTTTTATATGTTTCAGTATACTGAGTGAATCTAACCTAGAAATAAAAGCTTAAACTTGATCAACTTTTGATTGATATACAAGATGTCTAAAAACAAAAAGAAGGTATGATCTGTTTGTGTCTGTTTTAATTTTTAAAACTTTGAGTTTACATTAGGTGAAACTATCTTCTTTATTACCTATTCCATCGAAATGGTCTGATCAAAATGAAGAAGTAATAGAAAGGAAATTATCCGATAAAAGATCTGAAAACCGGGCAGTAAGAGAAATACTAAGTGGACCATCATTACAATATTTAAAGAAAATTACAAGAGTGCAAAATCCCTATCTATTCCAGCGCTACAGTTTACGTAAACTGGAATATAAATATCGCGGAATTCGATTCGTTGAACGTACGTTAGTTCATGCAACAGCAGAATCTAAGATTCCTTCGATAATAAAAAATAATTTGGATTGGCGTTTGGTACAACGAGCCAAGTTTGGCAAAGGAGTCAGTTTTTCGGATTCTGCGGAATATGCAAACAAAGAATGTGCCAGGAGCAATGGAGTTAATAGAGCTATGATTGACTAAAGTTAATTTATATTATGACAGAAAAATTCTGATGACGCCTGGATTCGAACCAGGGACCTTCCGCATACCGGGCAGAGATGCTAACCGCTACACCACGTCACCTGTGTTCGAAATATGGCATCAACTGAATTTTTCTGTCACAGTGTCTAAGCGTAGCTTCGTTCCGAGAGACTCCTATATAGGCATTGACAACCGGGTTCGTCTACAGTGACACAGTTTTTGATTATGAGGGAATCATACCCAAGCTTAGAGCTAATATTATTAAGTTGTGTGATTATTAAAGGTAATCATACCTGTAGTTTTTGACTAAAGTTAATTTATATTATGACAGAAAAATTCTGATGACGCCTGGATTCGAACCAGGGACCTTCCGCATACCGGGCAGAGATGCTAACCGCTACACCACGTCACCTGTGTTCGAAATATGGCATCAACTGAATTTTTCTGTCACAGTGTCTAAGCGTAGCTTCGTTCCGAGAGACTCCTATATAGGCATTGACAACCGGGTTCGTCTACAGTGACACAGTTTTTGATTATGAGGGAATCATACCCAAGCTTAGAGCTAATATTATTAAGTTGTGTGATTATTAAAGGTAATCATACCTGTAGTTTTTGACTAAAGTTAATTTATATTATGACAGAAAAATTCTGATGACGCCTGGATTCGAACCAGGGACCTTCCGCATACCGGGCAGAGATGCTAACCGCTACACCACGTCACCTGTGTTCGAAATATGGCATCAACTGAATTTTTCTGTCACAGTGTCTAAGCGTAGCTTCGTTCCGAGAGACTCCTATATAGGCATTGACAACCGGGTTCGTCTACAGTGACACAGTTTTTGATTATGAGGGAATCATACCCAAGCTTAGAGCTAATATTATTAAGTTGTGTGATTATTAAAGGTAATCATACCTGTAGTTTTTGACTAAAGTTAATTTATATTATGACAGAAAAATTCTGATGACGCCTGGATTCGAACCAGGGACCTTCCGCATACCGGGCAGAGATGCTAACCGCTACACCACGTCACCTGTGTTCGAAATATGGCATCAACTGAATTTTTCTGTCACAGTGTCTAAGCGTAGCTTCGTTCCGAGAGACTCCTATATAGGCATTGACAACCGGGTTCGTCTACAGTGACACAGTTTTTGATTATGAGGGAATCATACCCAAGCTTAGAGCTAATATTATTAAGTTGTGTGATTATTAAAGGTAATCATACCTGTAGTTTTTGACTAAAGTTAATTTATATTATGACAGAAAAATTCTGATGACGCCTGGATTCGAACCAGGGACCTTCCGCATACCGGGCAGAGATGCTAACCGCTACACCACGTCACCTGTGTTCGAAATATGGCATCAACTGAATTTTTCTGTCACAGTGTCTAAGCGTAGCTTCGTTCCGAGAGACTCCTATATAGGCATTGACAACCGGGTTCGTCTACAGTGACACAGTTTTTGATTATGAGGGAATCATACCCAAGCTTAGAGCTAATATTATTAAGTTGTGTGATTATTAAAGGTAATCATACCTGTAGTTTTTGACTAAAGTTAATTTATATTATGACAGAAAAATTCTGATGACGCCTGGATTCGAACCAGGGACCTTCCGCATACCGGGCAGAGATGCTAACCGCTACACCACGTCACCTGTGTTCGAAATATGGCATCAACTGAATTTTTCTGTCACAGTGTCTAAGCGTAGCTTCGTTCCGAGAGACTCCTATATAGGCATTGACAACCGGGTTCGTCTACAGTGACACAGTTTTTGATTATGAGGGAATCATACCCAAGCTTAGAGCTAATATTATTAAGTTGTGTGATTATTAAAGGTAATCATACCTGTAGTTTTTGACTAAAGTTAATTTATATTATGACAGAAAAATTCTGATGACGCCTGGATTCGAACCAGGGACCTTCCGCATACCGGGCAGAGATGCTAACCGCTACACCACGTCACCTGTGTTCGAAATATGGCATCAACTGAATTTTTCTGTCACAGTGTCTAAGCGTAGCTTCGTTCCGAGAGACTCCTATATAGGCATTGACAACCGGGTTCGTCTACAGTGACACAGTTTTTGATTATGAGGGAATCATACCCAAGCTTAGAGCTAATATTATTAAGTTGTGTGATTATTAATCCAGGCGTCATCAGAATTTTTCTGTCATAATATAAATTAACTTTAGTCAAAAACTACAGGTATGATTACCTTTAATAATCACACAACTTAATAATATTAGCTCTAAGCTTGGGTATGATTCCCTCATAATCAAAAACTGTGTCACTGTAGACGAACCCGGTTGTCAATGCCTATATAGGAGTCTCTCGGAACGAAGCTACGCTTAGACACTGTGACAGAAAAATTCAGTTGATGCCATATTTCGAACACAGGTGACGTGGTGTAGCGGTTAGCATCTCTGCCCGGTATGCGGAAGGTCCCTGGTTCGAATCCAGGCGTCATCAGAATTTTTCTGTCATAATATAAATTAACTTTAGTCAAAAACTACAGGTATGATTACCTTTAATAATCACACAACTTAATAATATTAGCTCTAAGCTTGGGTATGATTCCCTCATAATCAAAAACTGTGTCACTGTAGACGAACCCGGTTGTCAATGCCTATATAGGAGTCTCTCGGAACGAAGCTACGCTTAGACACTGTGACAGAAAAATTCAGTTGATGCCATATTTCGAACACAGGTGACGTGGTGTAGCGGTTAGCATCTCTGCCCGGTATGCGGAAGGTCCCTGGTTCGAATCCAGGCGTCATCAGAATTTTTCTGTCATAATATAAATTAACTTTAGTCAAAAACTACAGGTATGATTACCTTTAATAATCACACAACTTAATAATATTAGCTCTAAGCTTGGGTATGATTCCCTCATAATCAAAAACTGTGTCACTGTAGACGAACCCGGTTGTCAATGCCTATATAGGAGTCTCTCGGAACGAAGCTACGCTTAGACACTGTGACAGAAAAATTCAGTTGATGCCATATTTCGAACACAGGTGACGTGGTGTAGCGGTTAGCATCTCTGCCCGGTATGCGGAAGGTCCCTGGTTCGAATCCAGGCGTCATCAGAATTTTTCTGTCATAATATAAATTAACTTTAGTCAAAAACTACAGGTATGATTACCTTTAATAATCACACAACTTAATAATATTAGCTCAGAGCTATGATTATTGCAAAAGTTCTTGTTGGAAAAGAATATCCAGGACAGCAAAATATAAAAATACCTCCCAGGGGATGTGACACTACTTATGGAAGAGGTGACCATGTTTTAGTCAAATATTATGATGATGAATTTTATCCTGCATATGTAGCATATTACGATGATTTACCTTCTCTGTATACCTTTCGTTTATAGGATCAGCATTTATATATATATATATATATATATATATATATATATATATATATATATATATATACTAGCTGACCCGGCAAACGTTGTTTTGCCATATAAATTATTTCTAGTGAACATCAACGTGTGGGACCGAATACATGTAATTTTGTAATGAAACTCTTTAATTTAATTTTTGTTTGAACACACGTGCTGTAATTTCATGACGATGTATTGCATTTTGTCCTGGCAATAGCAAAGATGTAATCTCCGGCCCTTTTGGATTACATGTAAACGTAATAAATAAACACGGTTGTCCGTATTCGCGCACGAAAGTCATAGCATCCTGGATGTATTCTTGCATGTGACGTGGGCTGCCTATGTACTATGATGGTAGAATGATAGAGTTACCAATTTCGGCGATGTCGGCGTTGCTCACAATAGCGTCTCGCAAGTGAATGTATTCTTCAACACGCAGCTTCTGTTGATTATATCGTAAGTATCGTAGTCGTTCGCTCTCTATCTTCACGTACATGTCGACCATGAATTGTTGGCAAAGCTCACGACACTGAAGAATGACGTTGTTCTAACCGCGTCTAATCATCAGACATACATACATACATAACATCACGCTATATCCCATTAAATGGGGTAGCATCAACCCGTCAACATTCTCATCCTGACACACGATACTCGATTCGACCATATTAACACTTCCTCTATACAAACTCTTTCTTTTCTCACAACCAAAATCCATCAACACGCAACAAACATTCATCCATTCGCTCCTGTACACCAGTTTCGTAAATCTTCTTCAGACGATACGCATAATAATCCTTCGTGCTAACGTTCTTGTTTGTTTCGGCTCCTGTAATAATATATTCATAAATATTAATTCAAATTAAGTATTGATGTTTAAAATTATGAATTAAGTTTCATAATGAATGAACGGGATACCGTTGTTTAATATTTATGCAATATCCGTCTTGTCCCTGAACTGAACGGTAAATTTGTAAAAATGTATGTGGTTGTTTGGCATTGGCAGCAATGAGCTCGCCTTGTGATAAACATGGCCTTTGATTTTGAATGTTGAGATAAATTGTTGACCATTTGCAGCATTATTTTTAACTATTTCTGTTGCTTCGAACGATATCATTTGGAAACATGAATTGAATGTTCGAATTGACTTCAGGAACAGGTTAGAATCTGGATCCGTACCGATAAGTGAACCGTTAAATGGTTCAAGTGGTGTTTCAATTTCCGGTAGTTGCACTTTTCCTGACGCGCAACACATCCCGGCAGCCTCATTTTTGAATTTAAGCGCATTACAATGCGGACATTCCTTGTCCATAGCACCAATCCCCACTTTCGAATGAGCGTAATATTAAATATCGGGCTCGTACTCGAATGCTAGACGACGGAATGAATCGGATGAAAATGCTCGATGTACTTGTTGGCGTTGTTAGTCATTTGCTCTGCGTGTGTCAACTACGAATCAACGCGCTTGTCTTTGTTCTAATCGTCTTTGTTGATTTTGTTTAGCTCGTGCCTCTTGTGATTCAAGCAATTGCGCCATGTTCACACGCACATCTTCTATTCTATCCTGTTGGATTTGTTCGTCTGTTCTTTGGGCTCTTCTATTTCGCATGTCTGTTGATCTAGTCGTCCGACGGCCCAAATCAGACTCTTTGCGACTTGCTGGCTTTGTTCACTGTACAAAACAGACAAATAGATCAAATTGAAGTACTTAATGCTAGAAAACAGTATACTGATAATGTATTTGTTCTTTTATTATTTCACCTACCTTTAACAATTATAAAATACGTATATATTTCTTTTAATTGAAAATGATTCCCAAAAATTTTGCACGCACTGAGTATTATAGTATTATTAATTGTCGTTTAATAATAAATAATAAATAAGAACTAATAAATATGTGAAAATATTCTGGAATGGTTTATACAGGTAACACAATGGTTGTTGTTGGCGGGAGCTCGTGACACGTGTTGAAAGCTATTGATTTATATGAGATCACTTAATTGACTGAACGTGAGAACTATCTTGAGCAAAATGTGAATAAATAATAAAGCACTGCAAATTGATGATATATTTACTATGAGAATATACTTAATATGAGAGTTGCAATGAGAAAGTAAAATGATAAGTATAAGCGTCCCTGCTACGATCGACGCACAATCAATAATAATGGTCGAAAACGGTTTAGGCCCTAAACTTTAGTGAGTGAGAGAAAGCTTATTGTGTGAGAAAGACAGGAGACCGGCTTCGTTCTCATCCCTATTACCGGCAGACGCCTGGCGGGAATAACAGATAATCGACCGCTATTAAAAAATAGGGGTTGGTAGTAAAAAGGTGAAAATTTAGGGTTGTATGTATTTTTTAATGCCGAATCGTAAAAAAATAAAAAAAAAATTTTTGGGGTGGACCACCCTTATCACTTAGGGGTATGAAAAATAGTTTACATCCTATTCTCAGACCTACTGAATATACACACAAAATTTTATAAGAATCGGTCAAGCAGTTTCGGAGTAGTTTTGTTCCAAACACTGTGACACGAAAATTTTATATATTAGAAGATATATATATATATTAGGGTGGGTCGAAAAAAGTAGATTTCGTTCTCTAGAGTCTCAAATGAAAGAGTTCCATCCAAAAAGTGGTGGAGATGTGCTGAAACATTTTTCTGATGAATACCCAGGCAGCACCGAGCACCTCAAAACGCCGTTTTTTGCACTTTTTTTAGATTCTGGCCAATAACTTTTTACAATTTGCTTCAAATTGGCTGAATTTTTTTTCTGGTATTCCCAGATCAATACCGAGTAAGTCAATATAACCCACATTGGGGTTTACCCTCTCATAAAGGCGAAGAAAAAATCCTCAAAGTACCCAAAAATCGGGTTTTTCAGGTATTTTGTTATTCCGTCCATATTTTTGTTTCTGTGTACATGCAAAACATCAGATTCATCAATTGTATGATCTAAAGAATAGTTTCAGATCATATTAATGTGAAGACAGATGGCAGCACCTAATTAAATCCAATATTTATCAACATTAAATAGGCGATAAATATTGGATTTAATAGGTGCTGCCACTTATCTTCATACTTATATGATCTGAAACTGTTCTGTAGATCATACAATTGATGAATCTAATGTTCTGGATGTAACACAGAAACAAAATATAACGATTCCAATCGACGGAATAACAAAATACCTGAAAAACTTTATTTTTGGGTACTTTGAGGATGTTTTCTTCGGCTTTAGGAAAGGGTAAACTCCAATGTCGGTTATATTGACTTATTCGGTATTGATCTGGGAATACCACAAAAAAAATTCAGCCAATTTGAAGCAAATTGAAAAAAGTTATTGGCCAGAATCTAAAAAAAGTGCAAAAACGGCGTTTTGAGGTGCTCGGTGCTGCCTGGGTATTCATCAGAAAAATGTTTCAGCATATCTCCACAACTTTTTGGATGGAACTCTTTCATTTGAGACCCTAGAGAACGAAATCTATTTTTTTCGACCCACCCTAATATATATATATATATATATATATATATATACAGGGTGTTATATTTTAATAGACCCAGCAAATATCTCGCTTATTTATCAACTTAGCAATTTCTTTCATATAACATGATTTATACAGCAACATGAAAGCTAGTTGATGACGCATGTACATTTATGATCATTTCCGGTTTATTAGTAATTAATATCAACTCTGAAATTTCAAATACATATTTTTTTTTTTACAAATTTGAAAAGTGCATAAAATTTGCTTTACAATCGTGTAAAATAATCCATATGTTACATTATTATAAAGTAAAATGGCGGGCACTTTATTATACACCAAATCGGAAAGAGAATAGTGAGCCATGGACTGTGGCTTGAAATAAAACAATTAACTAAAACAATTGTAATTATTATTATTTTTTTTAATTCATATATCGGACCAACTACTCAGGTCGTATACCGATATGTCCTTTGTATGACTGCCACGGGCGGGACCCAAACCCACGACCTTACGTTCGTGAGACAGACCCTCAACCCGCGCGGCCATCACGCGGGACAAGTAAAATTATTGTTATTAAACGAAATAATATTAAGTGTTTCTTATTCTTATTTTACAGAAAATGAAAAAAAAAAATTATTTCGTTTAATAATAATAATTACGATTGTTTTAGCATCTTGAAGCAAGTATGGACAAAGATAAAATAGCATATTTCTCTCTTTTCGTTTTTGGACCCAGTATTAGTAATATATTGCTAATACATATATGTATATTACTAATACAAATATGAGCGAGGCTAAAAAAAAGAGGCGTAGTCCAATTTTATTAGCGTAAATACTATTATAGTAAATAAAAAGTTATTTGTGTATTAAGAGCGTAAAGTGATTCTTTGTTACTCGAACACGGTAATTATAGGGTAATAGGAACAAAGACACTTTACGCTCGTGATACACACATAATTTTTTCTACGATTGCATCTTAAAATTATTAAAAAACGTATACGTACTGAAAATAAATTCGTTCTGTCAATTGGCAATATGACAAGTTTCTATTTTGTTTGTATCCCTGGTAACTATTGAAATAAGAATAAGCATTTAACGTCTTTTTCGCACGTTGCCATTGGAGACGCGCAAAAAGGATGTTTTTCGATTGTTCCACAGAAAACGTCAACTTTACGATGACAAATGAGAGTGTAATTGTCAACTTTTCATAGCAATCGTAGAAAAACATTTTTATTACAATTTTTTTGTAAATATAATACAAATACAAACGATAATCAGTTTATCGTTTGTGTTTGCTTTTGTATCTTCGACCTTCGACGAGTGGCAGTGGGAGTGATGAGTAACGAGAACGAGGCGCATTAGTTTAGCTGCGACGTACGAGCGAACCACTCTATTACAAAATAAATTGATTTAAATGTCAAAAAAATTAAAAAAAACACCAACTACTAAAACCAAAATTTTACCGCTAAACAACACTAACAAACCAGCAGATTTAATGGAAAATCCACTAACTTGGCAACACTGATAGTTCAGCGGAACAACTGAATGAATGACTCAAACGATTAAATGCAAGTAGCTTTGCCTCAGGTTGCGCATTACATTCGTTAATTATTATTTTTTGAGTTACCGCAAAATTATCTCAATATGGAAATATTTTACTGACTTAGATGACTACAATAAAATGTGATTATTGTTCCTAAATTCTAGTGTTAAAGACGGGTCAACAGGTAACCTTAATAGACATTTTAAAATAAAACATATTACTGCATGTAACTTGCAAAAGAGAAAATTTAAAAATTCTGCAAAACTTGTTTCCAGTTTACAATCTGTGATAATTTTTATCAATGTAAACACATTTGTGTTATTTTTTAGAGAAATTTGATTCGTTCGTATATTATCGGAAATTGACTACTGTAGGTGCTTCTTAGTCAAAGTCTTTGAACAGATTTTTTCAATTTTGCGTTCATAATGCCTATGGCACACTGGTTGAAGAGCATCGATGAGCCCTTCAATGAAACAACAGAACGCACCCGTCATTGACGAAAAATAAAAGCTTCTTTAAGTTTTCAAAGAAAAACTAAAATGCAAAAATATGCTAACGTGAAATGAGACACAAAAGATACATGTGAAATGAGAAACGTTCGTTTCATCGATGAGCTCTTCGATGGAAATAGAGGAGCCTCTATTTTTCGTCGATGACGGGTGCTTTCTGTTGTTTCATCGAAGATCTCATCGATGCTTTTCGACCTGTGTGCCATAGGCATAAGGAAGTCATTAGGAAACCCAGTTGCGTATTGAAAGAGCGTTTATTACGATACGCAACATTTTATTTCAGACGATTGTTAGTAGTGTACGACATGTCGACATACTAACTCTATCGAGTTGAAAACATCAAAATTTCGATATAACTTCAAAATCTGAACAATTGCATGAATGTCAATAACTGCTACCAACCACAACATTTCATATACAAATTTTCCTAAATTTACTCGATTTGAAGTATCGTAGATTTTTTAAATATTTTAATTTTATAAGACTTTTACCGGACTTATTTTTTATGTCTATGGCACACTGGTCGAAGAGCATTAATGAGCTCTTCAGTGAAACAACAGAACGCACCCGTCATTGAGGAAAAATAGAGGCTCCTCGATTTCTATCAAAAAGCTCATCGATGAAACGAACGTGTCTCATTTCACTTGTATGTTTTGTGTCTCATTTCACGTTAGCGTACTTTTGCATTTTAGTTTTTCTTTGTCAACTTTAGAAGTTTGTATTTTTTGTCAATGACAGGTGTGTTCTGTTGTTTCATCGAAGAGCTCATCGATGCTCATCGGCATTATTTTTAATACATGAATTGATAGTAAATATAGCTATTATTACAATATTCTTATATAAGATTTGTGTTTCAATGGCATTTTCTATTTAAAAATTGTCATGTAAATATTGCACTAGTTCTTTATGGTTTTATTAAGTTTTATAACAACTGATTACCTTAATTCATCATTATAATGTTTTTAGTAAACCTGCCTCTTTTCAAATTAGACCCTAGCAACATAACAGCATTCATTTTTTTACTACAGTTGATAGAATGAGCAGAGTTGCATAAGCGTGATCATGCATGAGTATTGATTTTAATATTTATAGAACTCGCTCTCTGGTGGCCCGGGAAAACTGGAGCTTTCTCTACTCGACGTGTATGTTCAAGTATCTCGACATAATCTCTTGTGGCGTTTACTTGTCACGGATTCTGAATTTTAATAAATTATTTAAATCTGCTGCGTTGTTCGAACTTGTAACGTTTAAGTCAAATATGACTCTCACATTTTAATTTAATCTTAGGATAGTCTGAAACAAAAGTTCAATATAAATGATAAAGTATAAGAAACTTGAAAATTATGGAACAAATAAAGTAAAATAAATATATCATCACGCCTTTTACCTATTACTGGGTGTGGTATTGCACGTAGCAGATTTCGGTAAGTGATATATTTCTTCCCGTGAAGTGCAGTTTCCAACCGTCAAATTACGACCCCCAAAGATGTTAGTGGAGGGGTAGTTTTTATGTGATAAAAATTGATTGTCCACTGTTGGAATCGATCTCGAGTTCTCAAATCCACGCGATACCCCTGAGCCACCTACCCCAAAGTTGTAATTTAGATATTTCGCTAAAATAACCTACATACTAACGCGAAATATTGGCAGTCCATACTGCGGAAATATTTGCGTATGGAATTTCACAACTCAAAAAGTTAAAAATATTATTGTAGTATACCGGGTGTCTACTTTTTTTTCCGAACATAGGAAATTCAATGTTAAAATTTTAATTTAACGATATCTCTTTACCTATTAATTTTAGAACAAAAGAATACTGAAGAAAAATGTTCAGAATGAAAAACAGCATTCATAGAGTATAATGGGGTAGGTGGCTCAGTGGTATCGAGTCGGCCTGTGGATCTTGAGAACCCTGGTTCGATCCCCACAGCCGACAAACAATTTTCACCAATTTAAAAAATCTACCCCTGTGGCTCCTCCACCACTAATATCTTTGGAGGCCGTGATTTGACGGCTGGTAACCGCACTTCACGCGAACAAATATATCACTTACCGAGATCTGCTTAGGCAGAGTGCCACACCCAGTGATGGGTAAAAAGCGTGATGATATATTTATTTATTTTATTTATTATAGAGTATAAGTTTGTCGTTCAATTATTTCTTATGTCCGAGTTAGAAACAAAAGAAAATACACGCTTTAAAGCAATTATCAGAGTGCCATGAGAAATTAAAACAATAATTTGTTTGTTGTGTCTGACATTATTTGACATATTGGACCAGAATTGGAAGCTTACTATAATTGATTTATTTATTTAATTATTCGAGCATTTAATTTAATAATAAAATTAATTATAGCAACTATTATTTTTTTTCTACATAATCTAGACAAATAAATACCTATTATTAAGTTATCTAATTTGTTTTATTTCTCATGGCACTCTGATAATTGCCTTAATGCGTGTATTTTTTTGTTGCTTCTAACTCGGACCTAAGAAACAATTGAACAACAAACTTATACTCTATGAAAGCATTTTTTCATTCTGAACATTTTTCTTCAGTATACTTTTGTTCTAAAATTTATAGGTAAAGACATATCGCTAAATCAAAATTATAACAATGAATTTCCTATGTTCGGAAAAAAATGTAGACACCTGGTATATTATATGGGGTATCTTGAGAACCCTGGTTCGATCCCCACAGCCGACAAACAATTTTCACCAATTTAAATCTACCCCTGTGGCTCCCCCTCCACTAACATCTTTGGGGGCCGTGATTTGACGGCTGGTAACCGCACTTCACGCAAAACTATATATCACTTACCGAGATCTGCTACGGCAGAGTGCCACACCCAGTAATGGGTAAAAGGCGTGATGATATATTTATTTAGTATATTTATTATGAATTTCAATGTTTAAAAGTCAAATATGAATGAGACAAGTGAGTAAAGGTTTATTGGTTTACATTTCGGCTTTGTTCAAAGTCAACTTCAGACAAGTGGTGGTGCGATGAGAGGTGAATGATCATAATAAATTACTCCTTTATTCCTGATCATTTTATGTAAATAACAATTTTCACCATATTAAATCTACCCCTGTGGATCCCCCTCCACTAATATCTTTGGGGGCCGTGATTTGACGGCTGGTAACCGCACTTCACGCGTAAAAATATATCACTTATCGAGATCTGCTTAGGCAGAATGCCACACCCAGTAATGGGTAAAAAGCGTGATGATATATTTATTTATTTATTTTTCATTCGAATGTACAACGTTATAAATGATTACATAAAAATGGAAAGACTGTACGGATCTAAGGAACGTCAGATTAGATAATGGATCGACAGAAGTCGGATCAAATTTCGGATCAGATCAGATGTCAGATTTGGATCGAGGTTTGAATTAAAACGAATTGCTATCAAGATTATCAAAATTGCTCCATATATGTATTAGTAATACATTGCTGATACTGGGTCCAAAAACGAAAAGGGAAAGAGAGTGAGATATATGCTATTTTATCTTTGTCAATTGTTACGTTCATTTTGTGTCTTCTGTCATAATTTTATTCTGTCTAAATTTTTGTGTATCTTCACCTGAAACTAATTCTCAATTAAATATTAACCGATTAAATTCCCTCATACTTAGCTTAATTTAGATTGCCCTCTTGCAGTATTTCATTTAGTAGTCATAACTTAAATTCACCTTCTTTTGTTTTTGTCATTGTTTTCTTTTAGGTTAACCACATTTTCGTTACCTGTCATTTCAATTAGCGGTCGTGCGTCGTGAATGCAGCTCTGCCGAGATTACTATCTCTGTCTTCGCGCAGGTTGTTCTCTCTCTCTTTCGACAAATTTTACAGGTTTGTTCTTCGAACGAATTCCTTTCTGTTCGCACGAAGTTTTGCGTTTTTGACTGATTTGTGAGATTTCGACGTTGGAAGTGTGCTCTATTTAAATATATTCGGCAAACTAGGTGTTTTGCGGATACCCTTGTGGGGAATAACAAATATTGCACTAACAGTGAATATTGCAGTAGTGAATGTTGCACTATTCAGCGGACTTGTTCCGGATAGATTTCCAATGGCCAAGTCACATATCTCAATCACTTTCAAGCCGCCCTAGAACTCAGGTAATCTTCAAACTAGTCCTTTTGAATCAGTATTGCCTTGCCGCAATACATGACACTAATCCAGATTTTCATTTCAGGCTTGCTTGTTTTTGCTTTTCTGTTTCTGCTTTTTGCTTGTCGACGTTACTTGTCGTCGTTGCTGTCGTTTGTCCGTTTTTTGTGAGCCTCTCGTCGTACACGTTGACGAGGACGGTGTACTAAAATTT
Organism: Pterostichus niger; assembly: GCA_947425015.1. NCBI lineage: Eukaryota > Metazoa > Arthropoda > Insecta > Coleoptera > Carabidae > Pterostichus > Pterostichus niger. Next base: position 18,668,388 of record OX380346.1, on the reverse strand, counting down.
TCGAGGAAAAACACGCGGAAGTGGCATCACGCAGTACCCGCCATTTTGATTTTGAATGCCAGTCTGTGGATCAAGCCTGTTCCAGGGTTACGACATCCTGCCAGCGCCTGGACACCGACCACAGCTAAGCAAATTCCATGTTTATATTATATCCTCATTCTATTTATTTTATTTTAGTATCTATTTGTTGTTCCTGCAATTTGCAGAAAACGTATGTGTAACTAGTATGTATTTTAGTATATTGTTAACAGTTTGTGATACTTACTTCTGTTGAAGAAGTCCGGTCAAGCGAGTCATTTATTACTATTATTTTATTTTGCTGTGGACGAGTTGTTCCTACGTAGCGCGTAGCTAGTACGTCGGATAGTGGCTAGGGCCTGCGCTTTGTGTAATTTCGGCGCCCGTATCGCGATCGTTGGTACCATCGACCCGTCATACGTCGTTATCGCGCCTTGTATCACTATAGGTATTTTGACTTACTGCCGCAGTCCTACATACTATCGAGAGGACCCAGCGACCCGCTGCGCTAGTTTCCCTTGTTGTAATTACTTTCTCACCCTTGATTGGATTTCTCGATCTACCCCATTTTTGTTGTTGTTAAGCTTCTGTTTATTTGATTAATTTAATATACTTATTTATCCATTCAGTACACTGGCCGTTAGTAATTTCGTGCACCCTCGTATCCCCTTCCTGGGAAGTATCCCGAATTTTGTCGGCCGTCGTACTTTTGTTGAACCGGTCGCGGCTCAGGCCGGCTGGCGCCCATTCATTTTTGTGATTTATCACCCCTTCTCCGACTCACTCCCATCTTCACTGAGTTTAGCCGTGGTTCAACCGTTCCATCCGGGTTCATCATCCAGGGAGCGTATGGTTGATTACGTGTAACACCAGTTTTTGCGTTACAAATTTGCCGCCAACACGCGGGGCAAATTGTAAGCAAATGCCCGTAATACAGGAGTACGATTGGCTGACGGCAATTTCTAGCATGTTAAAATCTAGCGCCATATTTTAAATTTGTTGAAAATTAAATATTTTATCAATTGAAGGTCATGTCGATTAATATAGCAGTCCCACTCATTAAATTATTGTTTCTTGTTTTTTCCATAAGTAACATATTGCCTTGCTTTTAGGAAAACTGTGAACAAAATCATTCACATGTAAATAAAAATATTTAAAATTCCTATTATTAAATCATTTAACCATCTAAACTAACTTAAGGAGATTTTGAAAAACACGAATATCAATTTGCTGGTACGATAATAACGAAGAAGATAGTCTCTACACAAACAAATGTAGCAAACAGACTAATTCAAATTCACACAAGCGGTGACGAAGAGAGCTCGCCATATTTGCAATGTCTCTCCCACTTCGTTGTTAGCCAATAGTATTCCAGTATTACGGGCAAATCCCAACAAAGATAACATGGCATATTTCTTTCTCTCTTTCCTTTTTCGTTCAGATCACATTGCTGGTATACGGCTATCAGTAATATATTACTAATACATATATGATTGAAACGAATCGCTATCAAGATTATCAAAATTACTTTGAAAATAGTTCAGTTGAGAATCAATGTTAGCAATGACTATACTCTTTTCATAAAGCACACAACTTTCAGCGCTCCAAGCGATGCTTGTACGAATCTCTTTGACAGACCGAGCGTATTGTTTTTGTTTTAGATCTGTAGCCAAGAACTTGACAGTTGTAATGAAAGTCTTATTTTAATGCTGAAATTTACTTTTAATCAGTTATTTGTTTAATATACTTCAACGATCTTAATTGTCAGCATAAACTGCAAATTCCACATTTCAACAAATTAAGTATGTCTGACATTGTAAGTTTATTAAATGTTTTTAAAATTAAATTTGATTAATTTGTTTTTAGAGATTGTCTGTCAGCTGCAGTTTAATATGCATCAAATGGATATTCCCCAATCTAAAAGTCAACTTAATTTTCAAGTGAGTAAGCAGGTTATAATAGTTTCAATTTTATTTTATTCTACTGATTGTAGTTTCGTAGTTCTTAATAATTTTTTTAATTTTGACTGGTGTAACATCGAACTGAGCGGGAATTATAAAACGATTTCTTGAAAACAATTAAGTGACCAATTTTAATAGCTGTCATTTGCTAAGAAAGTTCTATTATTTCATTAGTTTTTGGTTTTAAATGTTGAACTACTTTAAATATTTAGTACAAAATTAATGTAATGTGTATAATTTCATGTGAAATATGGCAATTATATTTAATATTAGCCCATGATAAAACGATAATCTGTGGTAGGTGTGGTTTGTAGCTAGTTTCGTTTGTACATTCTAGGTTAAAAATATATTGATGTACATGTATCTTTATTTCAATTAAAGCTCTATAAGTATAGAATAATTATGCCTTTTTCGTCTGAATATTTATAAAATATGTCCCATGATATTGAGTAACTTATAAAGCGTTGAAAACAGCAAAGCCCGGCCATCTCGACACTCGAAAGGATGAAATAATTGTAAATGATTAATATATACCGGGTGTAAAATTGAAATATGTAATACAGGATTTTTCAAAATTATTGCAAATTTTTTTAAAAGTATATATTATTTGATGCAAAAACAATTTTTCGAAATTTGCAAAAATAATTGCATATTATTTGAAACACACATTTTTCGTGCCACTGAAATTCGCAAAAATTAGGATATTTCATTCTTAGCGAACATTTTTAGTGTTACTGGTTTAATAGTACATTCAATTAAAAAATAAATAAAAATAAGGTATTACGCTAGGTACATAATAACTAATTAATAAATGATTATTTGTAAGTAGTGTTTATACTTTTATTTCATTAGTAACATAATTATAAATAATTAAATGTACTATTAAATAAGTGACACTAAAAATGTCCGCTAGGAATGAAATACCCTATTATTGCGAATTTCAAAAATAATCTTTTTGTTCTGTAATTAGTATATCAAATTATATATGTCATTAAAGTTTCGTGCAGAGGTATAGAAACACCCTGTATATAATGTTAAATAATAAAAACTGTCGATTGTATTTATGCAAGGGTAACAAGCAAACGAAAAATTGGTTTTTATAAAGAAATTTATTTCTTTAATTTGACTAATTCATTAAATAAATAACTTAAATTAAATTGCTTAATCGAAAATAATTTAAAATTATACTTGAACGTGTATTGACATATTTTATTTAAAATAATAATAATGAAAATGATAATAATAATAATAAAAAACTTGATGAATAATTTGAATAAAACACAAAATATTTAAAACAGCGCACAATTTTCTTTATAAAAGCTATTTTTCGTTTATGGGGTATATGGCTCAATGGAATCGAGCCGGTTTGTGAATTTGAGAACCTAGGTTCGATTCCCACAGCTGAAAAACAATTTTCTCCACGTTAAAAATTATCCCTGTAGCTCCCCTTCCACTAATATCTTTGTGGGTCGTGATTTGACGATTGGTAACAGCACTTCACGTGAACAAATATATCATTTACCGAGATCTGCTACGGGCCAGTGCCACACCCAGTAATGAGGAAAAGGCGTGATGATATATGTATTTATTATTTTTTTATAAAAGCCATTTTTCAGTTGCTTATTACTCTTGCATAAAAACAAATGTGCAACAAGTGGATACTCATTAGATACAATTAATGCTTATTTTTTTATATGTACATTTTTGGTTTAATTTAATTAAGAAAGCAATAATCCTCATAAAAAAATATATTATTGTATTTCCTGTATTACAAATTACAAAATATTTGAGGAAAATGCATATTAAATTTATATTAATTTAATTCAAATCGCAAAGTAATCAGCATGCTATTAAAGAAACAAATATATAACCTTTCTTTTTTCAGATAAATTTGGTTTCAAAGATTCCTGTGTACTGAAGAAAATGTATCGTCACATAAAATATTACAAAAAACCCTGGCAAGTTGTGAATTATAAATCACAATAAATAACAGCGAACAATTTACAAAACAGGAACCAAAAATGAATATCGCATTTAAAGACGATGCCGAGTATGGTTTAAATGTGACCCAAGAGCTTGAAAGTTTATTTTATTCATGTCAGGAACAAGAAACAAAAAACTTTTGTGTTTTGGAAAACATTGTACAAGAAGAATCTTTGAAGCAGTGTATACAGTGTGAACCAGAATCGAAGAAAAGTGAACAACCTATAACACCGGACAATGATATTTCATTTAATATTACAGAAGAAACAAATTATTCATTATTTGAGTTTGAAAAAACACCCGAACAGATATTTAGTGGCTTTGAAATAAAAAAGAATAATAAAGAACAACAAATGTTACAGCAAAAATCAGAGACGAATTTCGATGTAAATAAACAAGAGACTGTAGTTTTATTATTATTGACGACACAGCAACAAGACATAGAAAATAATGCCAACATTCTAAAAAATTTGACTGCAAATAAATCTTTTAAATGTTCTCTTTGTAATAAAATCTTTAAATTTAATGATAATTTAATACAACATATGCAGCAGTTTCATTCGCATTTAAACACTCTTCAATGTACAGTTTGTAATAAAATATTTGAATGTAAAAAAAATTTAGGAGAACATTTAAAAATTCATTCGGACATAAAAAAATATGAATGTAAAATTTGTAACAAAAAATTTTCACGAAATTTTCATTTAAATGAACATATGAAATATCATTCTGGAATAAAAAATTTCCAGTGTACACTCTGTGACAAAAAGTTTGTTCACAATAGATTTTTGAAAGATCATATGAGACTACAGCATGAAGGGGTTCGAGTTCAATGCCCTATTTGTAACGAAACTTTTAGAAGTAACTATCATTTAAATCAACACATGCAAATTCATTTAAGCATAAGTAAATATGAATGTACAATATGTAAGAAAAAGTTTTTTCAAAAAAGAAATTTGTATCAACATTTAAAAATTCATGCAGCTATTAGAAAGTTTCAATGTACAATCTGTGGCAGAACATTTTTACGGAACTGTCATTTAAAAGAACATATGAAATATCATTCCGAAATTAAAAACTTTGAATGTACAATATGTAATAAAAAATTTGTACATAATCGATTTTTGAAAGATCATATAAAAATAATACATGAAGGTGTTCGACTTCAATGTACAATTTGTGATAAAAAGTTTGTTCGTAATTATTTGTTACAACAACATATGCATCAACACTTAGATAAACCTAGCAAAAATAATTATAATAAAATATATACTCGTAGAACTAAAAGACAAAGTAGTAAACAACAAACTTCGTTGCAAGAGATTCTTCAAGAAGAATCGAATCAAGAGCTTGAAAAATGTGCATCAGAATCGAATAAATGTGAACCGTTAATAAATGATGAAGAAAATGATATACTTTTAAATAACAATGAAGAGTTTATAGACTCATTATTGAAGCGTGAAGAAACACCAGAAGAAATATTCATCGAATTTGAAAAGAAAATAAATAATTCAGAGCTCCTGTTAAAGGAAGAACCAGAGCTGATTCTAGACCTAATAGAAGAGTTTGAAAATGCGGAATATACCGCTGAATGTAAGAATAACATAAAATATTTTCAATGTTGTTTATGTAAATTTAAAACTCTACGTGAAGGTTACATGAAAAAACATATAACTCAAGTGCACCATAAAATATTTGATTGTAAAATATGTAGTAAAAGATTTAGTAAAAACATTGATTTAGATAAACATTTGATGGAACACGAAGGTCACGAAGAAATTACATGTAACATTTGCGATAAAAAGTTTACAAAAATAAATAATTTGAACCGGCATTTGAAAACACATTCAGGGGTGAAAGAATTTAAATGTAAAATTTGTGATAAAAGTTATTCGCAGCAGGCTCATCTGCAGCGACACATGAAGTCGCATGAAAATGCACGTATTAAAGAATTTAAATGTGAAATTTGCAGTAGGGAGTATTTTCAAAAGGATCATTTGAACAGACATATGAAAAAAAGTCATTCATAGACAATGTGTCAACAAATAGGAATTAATTGTTTTCCAATATATTAAGAATCCATTTAGTGGAATAATACAGGAAGTTCAATTCAAGTGAGACAATATTGTATCTCGAGAACTAGAAGAGCAACGATGTTGGTTAAATTATACAACAATTTCTATGTTACAATGAGCAAATACTTTTTTCTACGATTGCTATGAAAAGTTGACAATTACACTCTCATTTGTCATCGTAAAGTTGATGTTTTTTGTGGAACAATCGAAAAATATCTTAGTCGTGCGTCTTTAATGGCAACGCGCGAAATAGTTATTTGTGTATAAGAGCGTAAAGTGATTCTTTGTTACTCGAACACGGTAATTGCAGCGCGAGCCGAAGGCGAGAACTGCATTAGTGTAAGAGGAACAAAGACACATACGCTCGTGATACACTCATATTTTTTTCTACGATTGCATTTTAAAAATATTTAAAAACGTATGCGTACTGAAAATACATTAATTCTGTCAACTATCAATATGACAAGTTTCTGTTTTGTTTGTATCCGTGGTAACTATTGAAAAAAGCGCGCATTTAATATCTTTTTCGCGCGTTGCCATTGGACACGCGCGCTTTAACGTCTTTTTCGCGAGTTGCAATTGGAGACGCGCAAAAAAGATATTTTTCGATTGTTTCACAGAAAACGTCAACTTTACGATGACAAATGTGAGCGTAATTGTCAACTTTTCATAGCAATCGTAGAAAAAAAATGTTAAATGCGCTTTTTTCAATAGTTACCAAAGATAGAAACAAAACAGAATTTATTTTCAGTACTTTTGTTAATAATTTTAAGATGCAATCGTAGAAAAAATGATGTGTGTATCACGAGCGTAAAGTGTCTTTGTTCCTCTCGCTGTAATTACTGTGCTCGAGTAACAAAGAATCACTTTACGCTCTTAATACACAAATACCTATTTTTTACTTGTGGTTCTTAAAATGAGAGCCTCAACTGTCTTATTTTAAATTGGAACCAATTGTAATTATATTCTGAATTTAACGAATGCAAAATTGAGTGCCCTCACATTATAAAGTTTTTGAAACAAATGCATATTAAATTGACTTTAATTTAAATCAAATCGCATAGGAATCATCGTGCTATGAAAGAAACAAATGAACAAATAATATTCTTACCAATTAACGAAATTTTTCATAAAATTGTTGTATTGACTAGAGATGGGTAGTTCGTAATCAACTCGTTCAATTGATCCCAGGCCGGTACTGTGAACGAAGTGAACCGGATCGCTAAATGAAAAAGATCCGGGTCGCGGCTCAGTGATTAACTTCAATGTTTTTGAAATTGTTTTACCTTGAATAAAACACAGAAAATGTAAAAAATATAAATTTTATTTATGAACATCATAAATTAATACATTAATACATACAATAATTATTGATATAAACATATAATAACAAAATACATAGAAAATAGAGTACATATACAATTTTTTAAAGTTATTGGCTGGTGCCACAAGCTTTGTTTTTGGGTGTTTTAAGAACAAGGTTTTAACATGTTCGAGATAGCTAAAACACTCAAAAACACTGTTCTTAAAACAGGTAAAAACAGAGCTTGTGCTACCAGCCATTATTTTTAGATTGGGAAGAGCCACAATTGTTACAACTGTTATTATAAACATTTGTAGTAAAATTTGGACAATTAGAAATCGAAGTTTCTGGAGCAGCTTGGTTTGCAATTGATAAAGATTGTGTATAATTTGCAGATTCTGGTGTACTCACACAAGTTGAAATTAAAGGTGTATTTTTTAAATACCAGTACTCGAACAAAAAATATTATACAAACTACGTGCTAGAAGACGTCTTCCGCTCATTCGCGCTATTAAAGACACTCGCTCGTGCTTTAAAAATGTGCTCATGCGGAAACATCGTCTTCCCGCACTTAGTTCGTAAATAACTTATATTAATTATGTCACAAGTAAATTAGTTTTGACAGTAGTTATTTATTGCGCTCTTTAAATTTTCTGAAAAAAACTATATGTACGATAGGCGACTATCGTTTTAAAATGTTTATTAAGGTTACCTGTTGGCCCGTCTTTAACACTTAGAATCTGGAAACAATAATCACATTTTAGTTTATTGTCACCGAAGTCAGTAAAATGTTTCCATATTGAGCTAATTTTGCAGAAACTCATTATAAATAACTTTAACTGCAATAACAAGTAACATATTAATTAACGAATGTACGAGCTACTTGTTTTTTATCAGTTGTCATTCATTTGTTTTATTGTTTGTGCATCCGAACTGGGAAGCCGAGAACCGAGCGCTTCAGTTGTTCCACTGAACGACTAAACCACTGCACTGACGAAAATCAGAAAGATGTATAAAGTGAGTCAGTGAGTCGGATCTTTTTGTGATCGAGATCCGCTGATCCGGCTCAACCAAAAGATCCAGCACACCCATCTCTAGGATTGACATTGAATAATTAATCAAAGAAGAAAAATAAGAAAGATGATGCAAATATCCACAAAACGATTTTTTTTCAACTTATTGTTATTTCTTCTCTTCACTCATATCTTGTGAACCATGCATACATTTTTTAAAACAAAAACATCGTTAAATTGGTCCTACTAATTTGAGAAATTTTGTATAATTTAATCGAAATTGTAGCTTTCATAGTTTCCGAGATCCATTCTTGTACGGAAGACACCCTGTATATATTTTGTTAGTATAGTAAATACAATTGATTATGTTAAATTTTTGACTGTTAGAGCCCGTTTATCAAGTCAGAGACATTTTTTCTACAACTGTCAAAAAAATTTTTTTTTTTCACTAATATCAATACGCGAAGTACGTGATTTCTTCATCATTTACATTACCATGACAACGCTTATTTTGCACCCTAGTGCGCAAAATGAGTATTAAAAACAATTATATAAAAAGGTCCACTTTTTTGCATTAAATGTATTTGGGGACAATTTTGTAGTTGTCAGGATCATAGCTTCCATTTTTGTTATGTAGGTATTTAAGCTAAAAACTAGAAAACAACGTTTTTTTTAAAGGGCGTCAAAACCTTCCATTTTATCGAATCGGGACGTATAATATGACAAATTTAATGCAAAAAAGTTGAACTTTCTGAATTTGTTGCAAAAATTAACCTATAACTACAATTGCGTTATGTGCACGTTTGTAAAGTTGATATTATTTTTTTTTTTGGTGCTATAGATCCAGTTAGCTAAAGCACTTCCGGTTATATTGAATTAACACATACATCATTGTAAAGTAGAGACTTCAACCTTTCGCAATTTTCGTCTTAGATATATTTTGTAATCTACGAAAGCATTTATTTGCCTGAAAACAAGAATTTTTTACAGTAGCATCGATTAGTGCGAATGAAGGGGTTTAAAGGTCATTTTTCCAAATAATCGCTGAACGTACTGTAACAACTGTCATATTAAGTATGGGGTGAAGATAGCTTCCTACATCTGTCATTGTAACTTAACCTTACTTTTTAAATAATTCATAAAACTGTACATTTTGTTGTTGTCTTAACTTGCATACATACATACATACATAACATCACGCTATATCCCATTAAATGGGGTAGCACGAACCCGTCAACATTCTCATCCTGACACACGATACTCGATTCGACCACATTAACACTTCCTCCATACACAACCAAAATCCATCAACACACAACAAACATTCATCCATTCGCTAGTGTACACTGCGCTTGTTTCTGAAGATCGTCTCCGCACAATTGCAGGTAAACACTCAAAACATCTAACCAATTAATCTAAAATCAAGAATCATACGCTTGTCTTCATTCATCATATTTATCCTGCAATTAATTTTCTCCAAACATTCCTATCCTGACACACCACTTTTGCTTCAACCACATTCATAATTCTTTTCATACAAGCTCGTTTATTCTTCACGCTCAGAATCTTTCGCTCACGCAACAACCCTTCAATCATATTCATCCATTTGTTCCTAGGCCGTCCACGCAAACTTTCACCCTCAATTTCACCAACATACACCTGTTTCACCAATCTGTCATTCGACATACGTTCTACATGACCAAACCATCTCAACTGACTTATTCCCACTCTTCTTACAACATTCTTCCCAATCTCACATTCATCATACACCAATGTATTCCGGACACGATCTCTTCTAGTATATCCACACACACCCCGCAAATATCTCATTTCCACAGCAGTTATACGCCGTTCATGTTTCTTCATCCATACCCAACATTCACTACCATACATCAACGTAGGCACTAACACACCATTATAAACACTCAATCGAGCATCTCTGGATACATTCACGTTCCGAGTAAAGGTTCCCAGAGCACCCAATATCTTACATCCAGCAGATACTCTTCTTTCAATCTCTCGATCAATACGTCCATCCCTCGAAAACACACTCCCCAAGTATACAAACTCATTTACTTGACCCAATCTCACACCATTCACCGAAACATTGCAATCAGTCACCAAATCACTCTTCTCAAACACTAACACTTTACATTTATCAACATTCAGTAATAGATTTAAACCTTTTCCTACTTCATTTATACTTAGAATCATTCTTCTCAATTGTTCTTCAGATTCACCCATTACAACTACATCATCCGCATAAGCTAACGCAGGCACTACACTGCCACCAATACGTACACCATCCGCCCCATTCAGCGACTTTCGTAACAACACATCCATATATAAATTAAACAACCACGGGGACATCCCACAACCTTGTTTCACGCCAACATCTATAGGAAACCAATCACTCAATCTACCATCAACTCTCACCGCAGCCTCGCTATCTTCGTATAATGCACGAATCGCTCCCAACAAATTACCATTTATACCGTACTCTAGAAGTACATCCCACAGAATAACTCGATGAACACTATCATATGCTTTTTTAAGATCGAGAAAGCCACAGAACACCTTCTTGTTCTTAGCAAGTGATTTCTCAACAATCATACGAAGAGAAAACAATTGATCTACACACCCTCTCTCAGGCAAAAATCCACCTTGCATATTACTCAACTTGGAGATTGTTAAGGTTCGTACCTTGTGAATAAGAATCTTCCCGTACAACTTCCCTACCACACTCAACAAACTTATCGCACGGAAATTAGTACAATCACTCGAACTACCTTTGCCCTTAAATAAAGGACAAATGATAGCACGTTTCCAATCATCAGGAGCTACACACAGTTTCAAACAAAATCTAAATAAATAAACTAACCAATCAAATAATCTCTCACCACCATACTTCAACATCTCATTCGTTATACCATCCAAACCAGGAGCTTTACCATTCTTCAAACGTAACAATGCAAAACTCACATCACTTTCATCTATATCCCATTCATCACTTCTAACATTTTCTCTTGAATTTTCACTACAACAATTCGATCCATTTACGCTACCATATAAGCCTCTAAAATACTCACACCATCTATTTCTAACGTCTAATTCATTCCACAATAACTCACCATTCGCACTCTTAATCGCTTTTACTGCCCTTACATTACCACCTCTCAATCTCTTCACACTCAACCAAAACATTCTTTTATTCATAGTAAAATCATTCGTCATTCTTTCACTCATCAAATCATCAAAACGCACCTTACTTTCTCTCACTACTCTCTTAACATGTTTATTTAACCTTTTATATTCTAGCAAACATTCATCACGTAAACTTCCAGGCACATCTTTTACATGTAGAAATCGCAAATACGCTCTCTTTTTCTCTTCAATTGCTTCTTTCACTTCATCATTCCACCATGCATTCCTTGGACAAGAGCCTAATCTGGCTTCACCACAAACTTCTTTTGCACATTTAAGAACTGTATCCTTAAATTTCATCCAAACATCATTTATGCTGCATTCAAAATTAGGCTCACATACAGGCAAAGATTCATTTATTTTCTCAACAAACAGATCTCTAATATCCTCATTCTGTAGTACACTAGATTTCACACGAAACATTTTTTCGGTGCCTTTTACCCTCATTCGCCAACATTTATCCAGACGTATACGCGACACCACCAAATAATGATCATTCGTACCCAATTCAGCCCCACGCTTCACACGCGTATCCACAACTAAACTTCTTAGTCGTTCATCATACAAAATAAAATCAATCACACTCCGCCTATTCTCCCTCACATTCTCCCATGTATACAAGTGAGCTAATTTATGTTTAAAGACAGAGTTGGAAACGAAAAGATCACGCTCTAAGCAGAAGGATACTATTTTCCTACCGTTTTCATTCACTCTCACATCACCATATTTACCCAATACATTCCCAGACATGCTTCTCTTTACTCCCACCCAACCATTCAAATCACCACATACGATAACTTTTTCACCTGGATCACACGAATCAATCACACTATCTAACAAATTCCAAAATTGATCTTTCTCAAGATCACTTTCGGATTCAGTTGGGCCATAAACTGACACAACGAAGATTCTATGAAAGCCTACCTTAAGTCTCAGCCAAAGAATTCGCGATGAAATACAACTATAATCTCTTACAAACGGTTTCATCCTTTCACTAACAAGCACTCCTACACCATGTTTTGCCCGTTCATTTTCTGCAACACCCGACCACAAGCAAAACAATCCATCTACCTCTTCTTCATTACAGCCTTTCCGCTTTGTCTCGCTCACACACAAAACATCTACATTATACACACGCATTATATTCACCAATTCATTTTCTTTTCCATTTATACCTCTAACATTCCACGTACCAAACTTACATTCATCAAATTTCGCCCATTTATTCCTCATTAGAACAAAAGATAAAAGAAATAGGGTTCTCTCGGTAAAAGAAGAAGAAGTTAAGGTAGCTTACCAGGCTTATCCTTAACTATAAAAGAAAGGAAATAAATTACATTCACACACCTGTCAAATGTAAACTTAACTTGCGATCGTAGGAAAAGTATAGTATGTGACTGTATGAACGTTTATAAAACTTATTCTATCAGATAAATTGTCTGCCACTTTAATCCAACTGTAATAAACGGGACATAAATAATATAATTTTCACGCAACTGTCAAACAAAGTTGGCGCCGTACGTCCGCGAAATTCATTTTTTTTTAAACAGCCCAACAAAAAATCATTACCGGGCTGTCATCTTCTTTGACAGGCTGAAAGTAAATCAATCAAAAATATGATTGAAAAATACCACTGATAAATAAACAACTTGTTACTTCTTCCGAAAACGTCTTCTAGGTTGCACATTTATATTTATAATAACCAACATTTCGAATGTAATTTGTAATAAATTTAGAAGATTTTTAATGAACATTAGGCAGTTGCGAAAAATTTAGTGTGCAGCTCGACCGCGAAGTTATTCGGTGCGCTAAGGAATCCTTAGTAAGGATATAGTCTGCTTCAGCCACAGAATTGATTCATTTCGCGGTCTGGATACACACAAATAACTTTGTACATATATACTGTGATTTCGATGTGATAATTTTAGATTGTTAGATTAGCCCAGCACTGAAAAAGGGCTCTAAAGAAAATTATGATATAACCTAACTAAATATTTAAATTTAATGGAAGATGTTGGTGGCGACCTGCAGCAACTTCGGCGCTACACGACTAAGGCACTTTTCCAGAATTATATAATAATTCAAGTCTCTTAAATAGTTTTGGCAGTTTGTGCAAGGAATCCATGTTTGTACTTGTCAATTATTGAAGTTATTATAATAAACTAGTAAGTGTATAAATATAAAGTATGATAAAAGTTTTATAAAATTAATTATTTATACTATTTTTTCTATTTTGCAATTCTGTGATATTTTAAACTAAGTCAATTTAGGGCAATTTGTATATGAAATGTTGTGGTTGATAACAGTTATTGACATTTGTGCATGAGATTTAGAGGTTATATTGAAATTTTGATGTTCTCAGTTTGATGTCATCCACTACTACCAATCGTCTAAAACAAAATGTTGCGTATAGTAATGAACGCTCTTTCGATACGCAACTAGGTTTATGAACGCAAAATAGAAAAATATTTTTTCGAAATTCACCGAAATAACATTCAAATTTCTTTTATTCCATAGAAGTTATGTAACAGTTCTTTCAATTTTTAATATTTACAAATTTTTATTTATTTTATTATAATTTATCAATCCAGTGACACAAAAAATGTTTGTTTCAAGTAATGTGCAATTATTTTTTGCGAATTTCAGAAAAATTCTTTTTGCGTTGGAATCAGTGCATCTAAAATAGTTGGGGGCCGTGATTTGATGGCTGATAACCGCACTTCACGCGAAGAAATATATCACTTACCGAGATCTGCTACGGCAGAGTGCCACATCCAGTAATGGGTAAAAGGCGTGATGATATAGTTATTTATTATTTAGATAATATATACCCTTATGTTTTGCAATCATTTTCAAACATCCTGTATGCGTTCTTGAATTTCCAATATTCTACGCATTTAAAGTACCTTAGTCTACGACTGCCATCATAATACAATTCGTCAAATTTTATTAAACAATTAAGTGTTAATTAAAGTCCTTAAATTACTAGTCGTTTATAGCAAAATGGACCGGTATGTCTCATGAACAGAGTGTTTCATTTAAAACAACCAATGCTTTTTTTTTGGCGAACTAGTGATTTTAGCGACAAAAGTAACATATATAAAATGATCAGGAATAAGGGGTTAATTTATCAGTAATAATAAACCACATATTCAATCAGCGGTTCTCAAATGGTAGAAACAAGACTGTATTTTTAAAATGGTATCGAAGGACGCACAATAGCGTTTTCAATTCTATTTTTGAAATGTTCTATTATTAACTTCCCTAATTATTTTAGATAAAAGAGTTAAATAGTTTGTTGTATGGTAAAATGTCTGCATTATTGACACTAATATTTATAATTTTATTCTATCTGGAACCGGAAAAATGTTGGAAATGTTTATTGATAATTTTCTTAAAATCATCATTGACATTAAATAACAAAACCAATTAATAGTTATTGTTTTTATTAAATAAATCAAATTTGTAATTAATATCACATATGTTTTGTTATTTCATGGCACTGATGACTGTATGAAAATTACCAATAAACATTTCCGTCATTTTCCGGTAGAGTAAAATTATAAATATCAATCTCAAAAAATGCAGACATTTTTCCTCTACAATAAACTATATAACTTTTTTGATGTAAAATAATTAAGGAACCCAATAATGAAACATTTTAAAAATAGCATTGAAAAACGCTATGGTGCGTCCTTATATTCATCAGCCTGTATAATTTTTTAGTCCATTAGATGGATAATTTTTTTCTAAATTCATGATGAAAATATTGTGTAAAGTTGAAAATTATATGTTTGATCCACTGAAATATAGTATTACTGGAATGGCCACTGGCGCGCTCGGAGCGGAGTGGAGTAGGGACATATCTGTCTTTGCTGTATAGTCCAAACAAAAATGTTACGCTGTGTGGCACCGGGCCGATGCATTCTTGATTTTGATGATTTCTCACTGCTCTCGTTTTTTAAATTGGTATAAATGAAACAAATTGCAATACATCTGTGAGTACGGTGGTGTGGATAGCGATACGGAATTCGAATCCGGAGATCCCTAGTTCGAATCGCACTCAAGCTAAAATTTATATAAAAACTATCACACTGCGGCTCGGTGAGTGCGGACCCTGTACTGTAATTGGGATTAAATTCCTGTTGTACAGAGTAACAAATAAATTAAAATATTACAATTTATTGCAATGAATTAGAATTTATTCCAATTACCAAATTGATATAAAATCATTTAATTTGTAATTTGAGATTATTATTTTCTTCACTGGTAATTAAAGATATTCTCTTTTTCATTCGCTGATTTTAACACATACAATAGTATATTAAAGAACGAGTTTTATAAGGCATATTATTTCGCACGCGTCCAAGTTTAGAAAACAGGACAAGTGCGACAAATGTCTTATAAAATGAGTTATTTAAACTATGTATTTTTTCTATTTTGCGTCTTTTATAAATTAAATTTTTAAACCATTGTTATGGCTTATAATGAGGTGCCAAGTTTATGGAAAGTTGTAAAGGAATTGTCCGCCGCCATTTTATGCAATAATTCAAAAACAATTTCTAATCTAGTCATTATTATAAACAGATTATAGACTTTTTGGGGTTTTGTAAAACTTTGTACATAAATGAACAATTTGTCATTATAAATCAGTCTTCTAGCTGCAGTATTATTAAAAATAAAATAATTATAATATTGTATAGAAAGTACATAATGTTAATAAAATGTTTAATAACAAATTTGTAAAATTATTCACTTCTGAATTTTCCATTACATTATTTAATTTGTTTATGATATACTACATACATATTTCACTTTGCTTCTAGCTTTTAATTTTGTATAGGTACAGGGTGTTTCAAAACTTATGCCACTTATTTTAACCCCATCCTCCATATAGTACTCTTACTTACTTACTTAATCCCGAGCCTTTTCTACCTTTACAGGTGTAAGGCTGTTGTTGGAGTTGAGTGAAACTTAGTGTGTTGGGTTCTTCTTCCAGCATTCTCTCCATGCCTTCCTATCTTTGGTTAAGTTTCTCACATGGTTCCATTGTATTTCTCTCTGTTCTGCTGCTTCTTTAACTTCCTCGTTCCAGGTTTTATCCGGACGACCTCTTCTTCTTTTTCCTGTTGGTCTCGCTTCGTATACTCTCTTTGGTAATCTATTTTCTCCCATTCTATATACATGCCCTAGCCATCTGAATTGTCCTTCCTGTATCAATTGTTCCACGGGTTTTGTTTTGAGATTTTCCCTGAAAATTTCATTTCTTATTCGATCTTTTCTTGTCTTGCCCTCTATCTTTCTTAGGAATCTCATTTCTAAACTTCTTATTCTGCTTCTGGATTTTTCTGTGGTTGTCCAGGATTCACTCGCATATGTTAGTATAGGTAATGCTACCTTTTTCACGACTTCTACTTTTACTTCTTTTGGTATTTCTTTCTTTCCTAAAAACGTTGTTCTTCTTGCGTTAAATAACCTTCCTGTTTTCCCTGTTCTTTCTAGTATTTCATCTTCTAGTTTTCCTTTATTGCTTATCATTACTCCTAAGTATTTGTATGTATCCACTTGCTCTAGCTGTGTGTTGTTTATTTTAATCTCGGGTTTTTCGTCTTTGCCATGGATAATCATGGTTTTAGTTTTTTCTCGGTTTATTGTTAGATTTTTCTTTTCCATTTCTTCGTTGTATATATTTATGTTATATTGAGGCGACAAATTTAATCGTTTACGGTCTTTGTTTCGCAGTGCTCATATGTACGTATATTCAGCAGAGTAAAGAAACAGTTTTGATAAACATTGATCAGAAATTGTGTGTGTGAAAGTGCGTTAATTCAGTGCAAAAACAGAAGAATATAGTCTAAATAGCAAAGTGGAGAAGAGACCTTGAGGGTAGCGAGGCGGTGCGCGCAGTGCAAGTCGTAACGCAGCGTGCGAAACCAACAGAGAGGTACTCAGTATAAATTCTAAATTCAATAGTGATAATTAACGTAGTTCGGGGTCCGGTACATAGTATTAACAGCAAACAGATGAGCAAAAATAAAAGAAGAGAAAGAGAATCAGACAGCAGCGTCGAGGAAGATTTAAACGCTTTCAGGAGTAGTAAAAAAGTTATAAGAAGCCCAGACCAAACAGAAAGAAAAAAACAAGAACACATAAATAAAAAAGAAGAAAATATGGATATGGAAGAAATAAAGGTAATGCAAGAAATGATGAAAGAAATCCTGTCAGAGGTAAGAAACACCAATAAAGAAATCTCAAACATAAAACAGGAAATGAAAAAGAACCAAGAAGAATGGGGACGAGAAAAGAAGAATCTGATAGAACGAATTGAAAATCTAGAACAAAGGGCCGAGCAACAAGATAAAGCAAGCAGGAAAAATAACATAATCATACAAGATAACAAAGAGAAGGAAACAGAAGGTACACCACTTGACAAAATACTACAGGAAAAACTGCAGCTTGATATTAAACAAAATAAAATAACAGATATCAGCAGAAACAAGGATAAGAAGGTAATAAGAGTTGAATTGAAGTCGTGGGAGACGAAGCAACACGTAATGATTAATAAAAAGGCATTGAAGGGGACAAAAATATTTATCGAAAATGATCTTACACTAGACGAAAGAAGAATACAGGCAGAGATACGTAAGATAGCCAGAAGTGAAAAAGAAAAGGAAAAATGATTAAAATAGGATACAAGAAAATTATACTAAATGGAACAAAATTTATTTGGGACGAAAATGAAAAAGGGGTCGTGCAAAGGCAACAAAATCCAAAAAACTATTAAAATCGAAAAATACTGACCCCACGACGACGACTACGGCAATTTTGAAGGAATACTCCAAAGGACAAAAAGACAAAACAGATAGGATATATAAGGAAAAACAACTACAGCAATTAAAATGGGGAACGTGGAATGTAAGAGGTATCACATGAAAAGAACAAGAACTAGTCCAAGAAATAAAAAATGCAAAGATCGATATTATCGGAATTACAGAAACAAAAAAGAAAGGCAAAAATACACAACAAATGTCTCAAGATCTCTGGGAAATTTGGTCAGGAGTAGATACAGCACAGAGAGCGGCAGCAGGAGTAGGTTTAATAATGACAAAAGAAATGATGGCAAGAGTGACCAAACAACAACAAATAAATGAAAGAATCCTAACAGTAGATATAGAAACAGGAAATACAGGAGAACAATACACAGTACTGGTCGTCTATGGACCAAATGAAGATGAAAGTAAAGAAATAAAAGAAGAATTCTTCGAAGAATTACAGAAACAAATAGATAATACGAATAATGAAATAATATTGATGGGCGACCTAAAGGGAATAGTGGGGAAAGAGAATAAAGGAATAGAAAGGCACCTAGGACAAGCAGGAGAAAAAACAAAAAATTCAAATGGCAGGAAAATAATTAAACTAAGTGTGGAAAATGACCTAGTGATAATGAACTCTAAGTTCAGTCACAAGGATATTCACAAATACACAAGAGAGGAACCAAGTACAAAACAAAAGTCAATAATAGATTATTTCATAGTTAGCAAAAACATAGAAAGATTAGTAACAAACGTAAAAGTTAACAGAGGACCAGAAATAGGAAGCGACCACTACCTTGTGAAAATGACAATGACAGGGGTGAAACAACATAAAGAAAAACAACGAAAAGTGGTAATACATGAAAAAATAAAAAGCCACCTTCTAAAAAACGAAGAAAATATAAAAAAATATTAGAAGAACAATTAACAGAAGAAAACTGGAGATCTGCTAGCGACAAGTGGGAGCATTACAAGAGCGTGATATTAAACGCAGCAAAAGAGGCATGTGGCGTAGCAAAAATAGGTAATAGAAGTATCAAGAGAACACCGTGGTGGACAGAAGAGATAAAAAAGGCAGTGAGACATAAGAAAGAAAAATGGAAAAAATATTTGGGAACAAAAAACATCGAAACCTACGAAGAATACAAAGAAGCAAGAAAAAACACAAAAAACCTGATAAATGAAGCTAAAAAAGAATCTTGGACGCAATTTGGAAACAAACTAAAAACAACATTCACCGAGAACCAAAAACTATTCTATGGAGCCCTGAAGCAAATGAGAAATAAACAACAAGACACTTTACCAAACATTAAAAATAAAGAAAACCAAGTTTTATATCGTGAAGAAAACATATTAACCAGGTGGAGGCAATATTATGAGGAATTATTAAACGAAGACACAGACGCAGCACATGAAGAAAATAAGAAAGACCCACATCACAACGAGAAAAAGAATCAGGTGGCAAAATGCGCAACACAAATCAACACAGTAAGCGAAAAAGAACTGGAACAAGCGATAAGAAGAATGAAGATCGGAAAATCAGCGGGGCACGACAACATAACACCAGAAATGTTAAAATATTCTGGAGAACTTAGTCACGAAAGATTAAGAGAAATTATGGGAGACGCTATGGCATCAAAAGAAGTACCGGAGGATTGGCAAATTGGCATAATAATACCGTTCTTCAAAAAGGGTGACAGCAAGGAGTGCAAAAACTACCGAGGAATTACACTACTGAGTGTAGCAGGAAAATTGTTTGCAAGAATTCTGGAAACAAGGGTACGGGAAAAAATAGAGCATACAATAGAAGAAACCCAGTGTGGCTTTCGGGCAAACAGAGGTGTACAAGATCACAGATTCGTACTAAGACAGATATGCGAAAAAGCCAAACATTCAGGAAGATCAATACATGCATGTTTCGTAGATTTAGAGAAGGCGTTTGATAAAATAAAGAGGGAAGACGCCTGGAAAAGCTTAGAGAATAGAGGTGTAGATAAAGAAACAGTTCTACAAATAAATAGCCTCTATAAAAAAACAAAAAGCTACGTGAGGATAAAAAACCAGGCAACAAAAATGTTTGAAGTAAAACAAGGCCTTAGACAAGACTGCGTTCTAAGCCCACTACTGTTCACATTAGTACTAGACGATGTAATAAAGAGATGTAAAGAGAAAATAAAACCATATAACGTGGGATACTGGAAGCTGAAGAAAGTAAACATCAGCGAACTCTGCTATGCTGACGATATGTTTATTGCAGCAGAGACCGAAGCGGACCTCCATATAGTACTCAATTTACTAATTATTAAACAATAGTTATTTACGTAACCAGTTATGAAAAGGTTGATATTGTTTGACGAACATAATATTTGCCAAAACGAGCGAAGCGAGTTTTGCAAATTATGTGAGTCATACAATATCACGTTTTCATAACGTATTACGTAATAAATTTTATCTAATTCCGCTAAAATAATTTTTTAAATACATTAAATTCTAGATTTATGACAGCTCAGTATATTTCAAAATCAATAAATCAATTTACCAAAGCGTTGCCGAGAAAATAAATGAATAACATGTTTAAATTTAAAACTTATATCATTAAACCTTTTACCTACTACAGGGTGTCACACTAGCAGATCACGGTAAGTGATATATTTATGTGCGTGAATAATTTTAATTTGGTTAAAAAAGTTTGTTGGCTGTAGGAATCGATCATAGCTGTTTAATTTCACAGTCCGACTAGATACCATTTAGCCATCTACCAAATATTCAACACACTGAATTTGTGATGAAACATATTGAGAACATTTTGTAAAACGGTAGGACTATGAATTTGTTGTGTTTCTGCTCTCAGATGTAGAAGTTTGAAATTTGAATAAAACAATTCGCATATTTTATTCAAATACTATTCGTGCTTTTGTTTTTAATTTATAGCTGATTATTGAATGTCATTATTTACTTAAGTGTTAGTTTTATTTACAACAATGTATGTTTTGAAAAATATTTGTTTCGTGTGTTTAACGGATACTGACAAGAGTTTAAAGAAAGTGTTACACAAAAATGCAGCAGATG
Source organism: Pterostichus niger (assembly GCA_947425015.1). Classification (NCBI taxonomy): domain Eukaryota; kingdom Metazoa; phylum Arthropoda; class Insecta; order Coleoptera; family Carabidae; genus Pterostichus; species Pterostichus niger. The sequence goes on along the minus strand of OX380346.1, from coordinate 18,646,947 downwards.
AAATATTTACAATTGTTAAATATGCTCTACCAGAACTTGTAAGTCGATATTAGTTATGATACAGTGGTTTCTTTTAAGTTAGTATAAACTTACGTTTCTATAACCTCTACGACTCACATCAGCTGTTTGCAAGACAGTTCCGTGGCATGCAGGGCTGGCTTGATATTTTTTAGCTTCCCGAACACAATTTTAAATTGAATCTTTCCCGCCGCAAGAGCTGTAGAAATTAAAATTTAATATTATTAAACATATTAAAAAAATAATTAAGTAAAGCGTTATTGAATAAAAGTCTAAGCTGATGTTCACACAAATGCTTCTTTTCCACCTTAACTAATATAATATTATCAATCCTATCACTAATGCATTACTTAATTTCTGAGTTCTCAGTCATGGAACCCTTCATAAATATGTAAAACTATCTTTACTTTGAAATAGATCGAAATATTAAGGTGAGGCATCGGCCTGAAGTTCGTTAACCAACTATTTGTTATCATGTAACTAGGGTTTCTTGTATTTTTGACAAAAATGTTGATCTGACCAATCATAAAAAACCAAGTATGAGTCTATACTAAATAGTGGTAGGGGTATTGGCACGTAGTTTAAAATTATGCAAACGTGAAGATTTTCAAGAAAATTATTTCAAATAACAGAAAATAATTCTATATGATATGTTAACACAATAAACACTAAAATGTAATAACATATAGTATTTTATTGGATATTATGACATAAAAACGACATTACAGCAACTTGAATATTCTGACTTTAGAATCGCAGTTCTCATTTCTCATGTATTTTCTAATCATGTTTACGTACTGTAATCCTAAAATGTATTGAAAACATGTAAACGCTTCAATTAAACAAAATACATGCACTATCAGAGTTGTAGATGCTTTTTTTATATATCCAAATATGAAAATAATTTTTTCCCAAGCATTTATTTATAAAATATATAATTTTCAATTTTGCATCGACGAGGTATATTTGTTCTGTTTTATGTTACCATTCATCTTATAATCTGTAAGCATTATAAATTAATTCCTACTTCCTTTTGTGAAATATTTAAGGTTAGAATAAGAATTGTTGTCTATAAACGCTAAATTAAAAACTTTGTTAAAAATATCGGTTTTTAAAATCCATTTCAATATTACTAACCATACTATTCTACTAATCTGCTCTGCAAAAATTGATAAAATGTTTGCAATAAAATCTGATGTATCGTACTTATAACTTCGAATATTAGTGTAATATAATACGAAAAATAAAATAGATGTATGTCAAACCACAAATTCTGAAATAGTCATTCATAACATGTATATATCTTCATAGTGAAATATATCATTATGAATGACAGCTGTCAATCTAATTTTTGCGCTGAGTGTACGACAAAGCACACATCAATTGTGTAAAATGAGTATTTCGCAAAGTTGCTGCAACAACTTCAAATTTCAAAAAAATATTCAATATACTTATTCTCATCTAAATGAAGGAACAAGTAGTGCAGAATAATCTCACAACATTCTACTTTTTGTTATGTACAATATAAAGAATGTGAAATTTCTATAAAACAAACAAATTTGAATTGAAATGCAGCAGGTCAAGATATCAAATTTTCGAGTCTGAATTTCTCAAAAATGCCGAGTACGATTTTGTTTAAAAAATTATGTATATTTAAGAACATAGTTTTCTGTAACACATAATTTTTTTAGCCAATTTGAATTTGTAACTTTTGAAAAAAAAAATCCGAAAAAGCCTGCCTTTGAGCGTTTTTTCACATGTTTATTTTTTTTTCTCAAAAGTTACAAATTCAAATTGGATAAAAATTGTATATGTTATAGAGGACCATATTTTTAAAATATACAAAAAAATTAAAGAAAATCGTACTCGGCATTTTTGAGAAATTCAAGTCCATTTTTGAACCGTTTTCTATCAATTATTTGTACATAAATTTAATAATATGTATATTATTACTACACCTTGAAGTATTGGCTTTAAAATTATGTATAATTCATCGTAAGTTTCATTAATAAAAACAAAGATATATTATTTGAAAGAGATCAAGTATTCTGCAGCTAACTTAAGATTTAATTAAGCGGATGCTTCACCTTAATAAAAGTAATACATTTTTCATTCTTTTTTTTCTTTCAGACGATTTTGAACTCAACAGATCCTGTATACATTTGTTCCTCGTGCCATACAACACTTCGCTCTTATTCCGCGTTTAAGAAAAAATGTTTAGACAACTATAGTCGTTTCACTGATTATATAAAAACATTGCTAGGAAGCAACACCACCTCGGACCAGAGTTCCAGCGAATTACAAATCCGAGTAATTAATTGTGAACAACTTATAAAGGATGAACATGATTTTCATTTAATTATTGAAGAGAATGAAGATGCATTAATGTCATGGGAAGAACAACATGACCAGAAGATTGAGGTCGATGATTACATCGATATAAAAGAAGAACCTCTTGCATTCCAGCAACTTGTGAAGATCGAATCAGTATCAGATGATGAACAAGATGCCGGTTCTAGCGTTCTTAATGAGGATATCAATGCTGTAGATCAAAAAGCTATAATAGAAGATTACATCGTCGTCAGAGGAGAATTGGTTGCCCAAGAAGTTTCTGTTATCAAATTAAATAACCGAAATGAAAATGAAGATTCACTGCCATCAGAAGAACAAGATGATTTTAATATTGCAGTAGAAAATAATATTGACATCAATGAAGAATTGCTCGCATCTAAAGACAGCGCAGACCGAGAACTTGCCCAGCAACTTGTCTGTACACGCAGCGAGTCTGTATCTGATGATGAACAAGATGGTGGTTCAAGCGGTACAGAGAATGCATCGCATAAGGATGAAACTAATTCCAGCACCGACACAGGCAGTCAAGAGTTTCAATGTTCAATGTGTAAAGAAGTGTTTACAGATAAAGTAACGTTCGATACCCATTTGAGAAATCATATTAGTAATATAGCGGGTTTGAAATGTTTAATTTGTAATAAAAAACTGAGGAGTAGAACACTTTTGAAACAACATATGAAATCTCATTTAGGTATTAAAGATTATGAATGTTCAATTTGTAAAAAGAAATTTACGCAAAGCTGTCATTTGAAAAGACATTTAACAGTACATGAAGGTAGAAGAGATTATGAATGTTCAATTTGCAAAAAGAAATTTTCAGATAGTAGTAATTTGAAAGTACATATAAAAAGACATGAAGGTAGAAGAGATTATGAATGTTCAATTTGCAAAAAAAAATTTACAGTTAGCAGTAGTTTGAAAAAACATTTAAAAATACATGAAGGTAAAAAAGATTATGAATGTTTAATTTGCAAAATGAAATTTATGAAAAGCAGTAATTTGAAAAGACATATATATTCTCATGAAGGTAGAAAAGATTATGAATGTTCATATTGCAAAAAGAAATTTACACGAAGCTCTAATTTAAAAGTACATATAAAAGTGCATGAAGATAGAAATCATAGTAAGTGATCAATTTGCGGAATGAAATTTCTGAAACTTTTTCCTCTTGTTCTTGTAGCCAGATTTGTTTTTTTCTCATTTATTTTTTGCATCTCCGCGTAATTCTTCTATCCTGCTTAAATTAAACGCTTTTTGTGATTTTAGTCCGGGTAAGTACTAGATTTCTTTTTTTTTGCAATTTTCATTATCACTTGGAAAACGCGGTACTTGACAGAGTTAGTCTTGGTGTTCTGTTTGACGAGAAAATGACCTTCAACGTTCATATTAAGGCCATTATTAATCATCATATAAAAGCCTTGGATTTGTCATCAGAAATTTACAATCTTTTCAAAAAATGTCTACACTCAAGTCTGCTTTTTGCATTTGTAAGGTCTAAACTAGAGTACTGCCTCTAAATCTGAAATCCTATTTACATTAAATATATCAAAGTGATTGAATCAATTCAAAAAATGTTTGTGAAATTCTGTTATTATAAACTTTATGGGCAGTACCCTGGTTACGACATTAATTATGTTACTTTACTTTCTGATGTAAATATTTTATCTTTGGAAAACTGAAGAAAGATATTAAGTTGTTTATATCTATATAAATTATTGAATGATTTAATTGATGATCCTCGTTGTCTACAGCGCTTATCGTTCAACGTGCCACGAATTTCTTCCAGAAGTAAATTTACTTTCGTATGTAATACTGTTAAAACTAATTACCAATTAAAATCGCCCATAAGACAGTTGTGTACTATATTCAACAATATTTCATATAATATTGATTTATTTGGTGATTCTTTACATCAATTTCGCAAACTATTGTTTATCAATTTTTCGCAGCTGACTTAAACTATTCTTTTTATGTATATTTGAATGTATCTATTTCTATATTTGAGATTTACATCAACGTTTGCATTTTTATGTAAGATATTTTTCTTGTTTATGTATTATTTTTACTAATGTTTATTTTCGCCAATTGTTCATTTATATTTACTTTATGAATCGTCCTGTAATTGGGATCGTAGTATCCTGTTGGATTTATTAGTTAATAAATAAATAAATAAAAGCATTAGAACATGTTTTTATAATTTAAATTAGAGATATTAAAAAAAGGGTTAACATTTGTTACTATTAGTTTATTTTCAAGATCAAATTATTATAACAATGGCAATCAAATATTTATGTTTAGTAAATAAATTAAACACTTAATAAATGACATTACTCTAAATTAAATTCAAAATAAACTCATTTAGTATATTATGTAACAAGTTTATAAAACGAATGTACTATTTCTACGATCACAAATTAAAGAACCATTTTTTTAAAAAGTTTTATGAATTATTTAAAAAGTAAGGTTAAGTTACAGTAACAGATGCCTGAAGCAAACTTCACATTGTGCTTAATATTTCAAGTCGTGACTAAAACGTTCGAAACTATGGCTTGTCAATATGTGATTAAGATCGTATGTACACCAGTACGTTAAATGACATTTAAAATAACGGAAGTAAAAAATAGTTATTTACGAACTAAGTGCGGGAAGACAATGTTCCCGCATGAGTACATTTTTAAAGCACGAGCGAGTGTCTTTATTAGCGCGAATGAGCGGAAGACGTCTTCACGCACGTAGTTTATATAATATTTTTTGTTCGAGTACTGGTATGTAAAAAAATACATCTTTAATTTCAACTTGTGTGAGGGCACCAGAATCTGGAAATTATGCACAATCTGTATCAATTGCAAATCAAGCTGCTCCACGAACTTCGATTTCTAATTGTCCAAATTTTACTATAAAAGTTTATAATAACACTTGTAACAATTTTGGCTCTTCCCAATCTAAAAATATTGTCTTTTAGTACAAATATCAAACCTAACCTAAAATAGATTAATTAATTAAAGCATTTTATGTTGTTATAATCTTACTTTTCCATTAACCTAAATTGTTGTATTCCACAATATGTGTTTTTTAAATTATTTATATAGTATTAGTCCCGATTTTTATTTGATTACAATTTGCAAGAAGTTATATCAATGACGTCTTTAATTCAGAGGTTGTCAAATAGATGGCACTGATGCTGACAAATGTTGATAGAATTACTCATATTTCCCAAACTTTGAATAAAGGAAAATTCGGAGAAGTTGTATTTTATAAATTAGATTTTATTATTATCAAGACAGATATATTTTAGAATGTTCCAAAGGGCCAGTGTTTTTTTTTGCAATTTTTATAGTCAAGTCGATCGGGAAGCACTTGTTCCAGGTGCGAGAAGTGTCAATTTGAAGGTTACGAGTACAAAATAATAATAATTATTATTATAACGAACATAATGCAGTTGCTTGAAAAATTTTGTATAAACCTCGGCCGTGAAATGATTTGAAGTGGTTAGAAAATAATCTGCCTCGGTTTTCAGCTTTATCCGCCGAACTTTTTTTCAACACACACAAACAATCATTTTACGGCCTAAATGCACAAATAACTATTGTTATTGTAAATCATTCAGAAATGTATACTTTTTTGTCAGATGGTCAACAAAAATAAGTTTTTGTTGTGCTTTAGAATTTTAATAATTAGTTAGGACAAAAGATTTTTTAACATATGACTTCGACTGAACGTACAGTAATGAAGATAATTTTAAAGTTAAATTTATGACAGAAAAATTCGGATGACGCCTGGATTCGAATTTTTCTGTCATAAATTTAAATTTAACTTTAAAAGGACAAAAGATATTGAAAAACTTTAAGAGTTGTTATTTAAATTCAGTCAAGTTAAGAAACAATTTTTTGTACATTTTTAAACATTTTTGTTGCTTAAACGATATCAGAAGTACTAAATGTTTTGGTACCACTTGAGACAGTATGGAACCGTTCAGCCAATGAGAAGTTTCATTTCTAAATAAGTACAGCCACGTCACAATATTTATAAGTACGAAATCAACTTTTAATAATTTTCCATTTACTACTAGTAATTTTGTAAGTAAATATTTTACATGTATGATACAAATTTGCCATATTTTAATACGAGAAATACGGAATAATTTTCCATTTTGAGATTTTGCTTAGAAACTATTTGTTTAAAGCCATACTCATGGCATATAATGAGGTGCCAAGTTTATGAAAAGTTGTAAAAGAATTGTCCGCCGCCATTTTATGCAATAATTCAAAAACAATTCCTAATCTAGTCATTATTATAAACAGTTTATAAACATTTTGTGGTATTGTAAAACTTTGTTCATAAATTGGCAAATTGTCATTATAAATCAGTCGTCTAGCTACAGTATTATTAAAAATAATAGTTATTTACGTAACCAGTTATGAAAAGGTTGATATTGTTTGACGAACATAACATGTGCCAAAACGAGCGAAGCGAGTTTTGCAAATTATGTGAGTCAAACAATATCACGTTTTCATAACGTATTACGTGCAAAATTTTATCTAATTCCGCTAAAATAATTTTTAAAATACATAAAATTCTAGGTTTATGACAGCTCAGTATATTTCAAAATCAATTTACCAAAGCGTTGCGTCAAAATAAATGAATAAAATGTTTAAATTTAAAGTTTATGTCATCATTGAAAATGAGTTCTGAATCCGAGACAGACCTTCCTTCTGATATCGAAGAATCTGCTAATTTGCCCGTCAACTGTTTAATACCAGAAAAAATATTAAATGTATTGTAACGTTTATTACAATTTCGGGTTCGGTGAAGTTTATTATTAAATAAAAACACGAGTAATGAAAACACTAACAAAATATTTATTTAAAACGAAACTAATGTAGTACAACTACTAAGACATATATTTATATTCAACACGTATTTATATTCACAACAAAGTATTTAGCAACGACTTGCACTGTTCACACTTCGAATACAGAATGCCTCTTCCCGGCCGAAACTCTCCTTTATATACTGCAACAATGTATTCGAGAATATTCGAGAGCTTCTGGCACACGGTAGAAGCATGACGCAGAACAGGTTCGAACTTGTCTATTGCGTCTGAGACAGCGGTGAACGTGCAGCAGACATGTCGCCTGTTCCAGACGGAACAGGGCCGTACTCGCTACAGTATATATATATCCTAAAAATTTTAATAAATAGTTTTTTTCCGTTATTTGCAAATAATTTTGAGAAAGTTCAAACTATCAACATTTATTACATAACTAGTTATGTAAAGAATTCTTTACATAAATCTTGAATAATAGTTATGAAAAAATTGATATTTCATAACCTCAAAAATTCATGTAAAACAGGACTTTTCATAACGGAATTAGGTAAAATTTATTTAATTCTAATATATTAATAAAAATAAAAACTATTTTGCCCTACAAGCTCATATTCTTTTCATAAAATTCACCAAATTTGAAATTAATAAGAAATGTGATTATTCCATAAGAGCTTGCTCGTATGTTAAATTAGTTTAATGCCCGCTCATCATTTACTTCCTTTGTACATACTTGTTACTAGTAAGGTTCATTCATTAATCGTATTTTAAAATTTAGTTTAGCCGTAGCAGATTCCGGTAAATGATATATTTCTTTGTGTGAAGTGCGGTTACCTGCCGTCAAACTATGGCCTAGATGTTAGTAATGGGGGAGCCACAGGGGTAGAATTAATTTGGTGAAAATTGTTTGTCGGCTGTGGGGATCGAACCAGGGATCTTAAGGTTAACGTATTAATCATTACGAATGAAACCGGATTAACGATAAAAAAAATCCCGGATACGAATTAATTAATGCTTGAGGGCAGATTCGGTAACGACACCAACACAAAAAGTAAAAATAATTTTGGTTTTATATTTTGCTTAAAATATTCAATAATATATCCATGGCAACTTGTGTCCACTAAATAAAATTGACAATAACAAATCTGATGTGGACACCACATGACTTCCTTGTACGCGTATTATACTATACCTACATTTTTTTTATTTGACATAAATAAAATAAATAAAATAAATATATCATCATGCCTTTTACCCATCACTGGGTGTGGCACTCTGCCTAAGCAGATCTCGGTAAGTGATATATTTTTTCGCGTGAAGTGCGGTTACCAGCCGTCAAATCACGGCCTCCAAAGATATTAGTGGTGGAGGAGCCACAGGGGTAGATTTTTTAAATTGGTGAAAATTGTTTGTCGGCTGTGGGGATCGAACCAGGGTTCTCAAGATCCACAGGCCGACTCGATACCACTGAACCACCTATCCCATTATTATTATTATTATTATTTGACATATTTGACGTAATTTGACACTGACATTAATTTTTTTATTTTTCCCTTATATTTTGTTCTAATCCATAGCAAACTTAGCTAATTACATAAAACAAGAAATATATAATTTTTAATTTAGATATCTCGCATATACAAACGTCTAATTTAATAATTCTTAATGTGCTAGACGCAGAATTTAATTCTGTAAAACTTTTATTTGCAGCATTTATTTCTAAAATCTAAATAATACCATTTTGTTCAAGAAAAACTGTAAGCAGCTTCATGTAATGTATCACTTCCGGTTAGTTCATTTTAACCAAATTCTATTATGTTATTTCCATTGATATAGTAGTCTTATATACTAAATTTGAAAAGTTTTTGATTATATTTTAATATAGTTTTTCATTAAAATTTATTATAGGCTTCAAGTAAAGTATCACTTCCGGAAGTTATAAAATGACAAAAAGGGAGGTGTACAACTAGATGTTATAACAGTCCTAAATATAAAATTTCTATTTTCTACGGCTTACCGTTTTTGAGTTATGCGAGATACATACAGACGTCACGACGAAATTAGTCAAAATGGATTCAGGGATGGTCAAAATGGATATTTCCGCTGAAATCTCAAAACCGAATGAACAATGAGCCTCTGATTGTATTTAAAATTATTCAATACATTATATATTTTGTGGTCATTCACGTTACTGTGAATATTTTGTAAAACGGTAGGAATATGTATGTATTTGTGTTGCAATTTCTACATGCGGAGGTTTGATATTTTAATCCAACAAGTCTTGTATTTTATTCTTTTACTGTTCATTCTTTTGTAATCTATTTGTAACTGAATATTGGTTACTATTATTTATTTAAGTGTTAGTTTTATTTACAACAATGTATGTTTTGAAAAGTATTTGTTTCGTGTGTTTAATGGATACTGACAAGAGTTTAAAGAAAGTGTTACTCAATAATACAGCAGATGAAATATTTACAATTGTTAAATATGCTCTACCAGAACTTGTAAGTCCATATTAGTTATAATACAGTTGTTGATTTTAAGTATTATGTTTCTATAACCTCTACGACAGAGATGTGCATCTACGTGTAATCTTTAATTGTCGACATCTACACGTAGACAATACGTCGACAATTCTAGCGACGTAGACAATGTAAACAATGTAGATAATGCATCTGACAGTTGTAAAATTCAACATAACCTAAATTTATTCCTTTGTAACTATTACATGTATTCGTATTCGTGAGCTCGGGTCATTATCGGTCTTTATATAATAAAACTAATAAAGCAAGTGCTCGTCCATTACTAGATGAATGTCTGTTTTGGGTCTTGGGCGAACTATCATATTTTTAAAATCCAACGCGCCATTTCACCAGACGGAGTTTTCTTTGGCGCTATTTTTAACAGTAACCAGTTGACAAATTTTGAACGTTTTGTCCTGTACAACTAATTTTTTTCATGTAATCCCTGGAATAAAAATAAAAATCTCTACCAACATTTAAAATTCCCCAGTTCTAGGGATAAAATTGTAATATGACTTAAGTGAACACAGGTGTTTTCATTGTCTACATAGTCTACATTGTTTACATGAAAAATGAAGACGTAGTCTACATGATTGTTTACACGTAGAGAATTGCGTAGATTACTTCCAGTAGACTACAAGCACATCCCTGCTCTACGACTCATATCAGTTGTTGACAAGACAATTTCGTAGCATGCAGGGCCGGCGCGATATTATTTAGATCCCCACACACAATTGTAAATTGAATCTTTTCCGCCACAAGAGTCATAGAAATTAGATTGTTAAATTTTATTTAAAAATAAAAAAATATATTATCACGCCTTTTACCCATGATATGACACTTTGTTGTAGTAGATCTCGGTAAGTGATATATTTATGCTCGTGAAGTGCGGTTACCAGCCGTCAAATTATGCCGCTCATGATATAAATGTAAGGGGAATTTAATGTGGTGATAATTATTTGTCGGCTGTGGGAATCGAACCTAGATTCACCTGAATTAAACAAATTATATGTATATATCAACAAGTCATTTTATAGCCGCCCCCAAAAATCTGATTGCTGGGAGCCACAGGCCGAAAGGTTTGTAAAACTTCAACTATTTGCAAATAAAATATTATGACTGTGGACTTGAAAACCTGTGATAGATTCCCACAGCCGAACAACAATTTTTTCTTCAACTGTCAAAAAATGTTTACTTGTTTTTACTAATATCAATACGCAAAGTTTTACATTTTTTGCCATGCCAGAATGTATTTTTTCTACGATTGCTTTGAAAAGTTGACAACTACGTTCTCATTTGTCATGGTAAAGTTGACGTTTTCTGTAGAACAATCGAAAAATATATTTTTTGCGCGTCTCCAATGACAACGCGCGAAAAAGACGTTAAATTCGCGCGTTTCCAGTGGCAACGCGCGAAAAAAATCTTAAATGCGCGCTTATTTCAATAGTTACCAGGGATACAAACAAAATAGAAACTTGTCATATTGACAGATAACAAAATGAATTTATTTTCAGTACATATACGTTTTTAAATCATTTTAAGATACAATCGTAGAAAAAAATATGTGTGTATCATGAGCATAAAGTGTCTTTGTTACTCGAGCACGGTAATTGCAGCGCGAGCCGAAGGCGAGAGCTGCAATAGAGTAAGAGGAACAAAGAATCACTTTACGTTCTTAATTCACAAATAACTATTGTGCACTGTTTTGCACCCTAGAGCGCAAATTGAGTATTTCGCGCACGCTCCCAAGTTTTTTTTTCCACGTTATATTTGTTATAATACATCAATAGTACCAAATTCATATTATTTTTGATTGTTTTCCTTTAATTTACTTGAATAAATCAATAATTATTGTATTATTTGACAATTGTAGAAAAAATGTTATTTGCATTTTGTGGGCGAAATTCTTGCTTGTTGGCGCGTTCGAATTAATTTTTGTCTCGACTAAATGTGACATTCGCGCACTTAATAAAAAAATTACTATTCATTACTTTAGAACTACACCTTTGGTTCCCCACCACTAACATCTTTAAGAGGCTTGATTTGACGGCTGGTAACTGCACTTCACGGGAAGAAATATATCATTTATCGAGATCTGCTACGACAGAGTGCCACACCCAGTAACGTATTTATTTATTCTATAAATGAAACAAAGAAGCATTTGATTTTTTTAACAAAGTGATATCGATTTTTTCTTTTCTTTCAGACGATTTTAAATCCGGAAAACCCTGTATACATTTGTTCCTCGTGCCACACAACACTTCGCTCTTATTCCGCGTTTAAGAAAAAGTGTTTGGACAACTATAGCCGTTTCACTGATTATATAAAAACAATTCAAGGAAGCAACACCACCTCGGATCAGAGTTCCAGCGAATTACAAATCCGAGTAATTAATTGTGAACAACTGATAAAGGATGGAAATAACATTCATTCAATTTTTGAAGAGAATGAAGATACATTGATGTCATCACAACATCACCAAAAAATTGAGTACATCAATATAAAAGAAGAACCTCTTGCATACCAGCAATTTTTTAAAAGCGAATCAGTATCAGATGATGAACGAGGAGGCGCTTCAAGTGATCTTAATGAGGATATCAATGCGTTAGATCAGAAAACTATAATAGAAGATTATATCGTCGTCAAAGACGAATTGAATGTCGATGAAGTTTTTGTTAGCAAATTAAATCTTCCAGATGAAAATGAAGATGCACTGCCGCCATCAGAAGAACAAGTTGATTGCAATATTGTTGTTGAAAATAAAATCGACGTCGAGGAAGAATCTCTTGCATCTAAAGACACCGGAGACCGGGAACTTGCCCAGAAACTTGTCTGTACACGCAGCGAGTCTGGATCTGATGATGAACAAGATGGTGGTTCAAGTGTTACTAGTGAAGTTAACAATGCATTGGATAAGGATGAAACTAATTCCAATAAAGACACAGACGGTCAAGAGTTTCAATGTTCAGTGTGTAAAAACATGTTTACAGACAAATTAAAGTTTTATATTCATTTGAAAAGTCATTTGAAAACTGTATCGGATGCAGAATGTTTAATTTGTAATAAAAAATTTTGCCAAAAATATAATCAAAAATATCATTTGAACCAACATATGAAATGTCATTTAGGTATTAAAGATTACGAATGCTCAATATGCAAAAAAAAATTTACAAACAAATATCCTTTGACCAGACATCTAGAAACACATGAAGGTATAAAAGATCACGAATGTTCAATTTGCAAAAAGAAATTTTTAAAAAATTATCATTTGAACAGACATATGAAATTGCATAAAGGTATTAAAGATTATCAATGTCCAATTTGTAAAAATAAATTTGCACAAAAAAGTAATTTGATCAGACATATGAAAATACATGAAGATAGAAAAAAGTATGAATGTTCAATTTGCAAAAAGAAATTTTTAGAAAATTGTAGATTAAAGAAACATATGAAAAGTCATTTGAATATTAAAGATTAGGAATGCTCAATTTGTAATAAATAATTTATAGAAAAATATCGTTTGAAAAAACATTTAGAAACTCATAAAAATGTGAATGTCTTTATATTTATTATTTCATGGAAATAAATGTGTATATTTGTATACATTAACAATATATTATAATTATATTTGAATTCTAATATAATGCTTTTTATTTTGAAACAGTGATATATATATATATATATATATATATATATATATATATATATATATATATATATATATATATATATATATATATACAGGGTGAGTCTGGGAAGACGCCCCCCCCCCTTTAACTTTTATATTATGAGTAATAGAAAAAAATGGTTCATATGAAAGTTTTATTATTTTAAATATACTATTTGATGGCAGATGTAGATATTTTTTATAAAGTCAGGTTTACAAGATACGACTATCAACTTTTATTTTTTAAATAGCAACCTATAATTATTTTACTAAAATAAAAACCGCCATTTTTTTCTCTTTTCAACGGTGTATTAGTTTTTATTAATGTATCTGAAAAAATTCGAGAAAAATAAGAAAATTGAGAAATACTACAAATAATTTTTATACAAATATTATAGGTGGCTATGTGAAAATAATTTGTTTTAAGTTGTTTTTGTTACTGAATTTGTTGCTTTAGTTTGTTAAGTTGTATAACACTGTTACATTTTGTTTATTTTCACATAGCCACCTATAATATTTGTATAAAAATTATTTCTAGTATTTCTCAATTTTCTTATTTTACTCGAATTTTTTCAGATACATTAATAAAAACTAATACACCGTTGAAAAGAGAAAAAAATGGCGGTTTTTATTTTAGTAAAATAATTATAGGTTGCTATTTAAAAAATAAAAGTTGATAGTCGTATCTTGTAAACCTGACTTTATAAAAAATATCTACATCTGCCATCAAATAGTATATTTAAAATAATAAAACTTTCATATGAACCATTTTTTTCTATTACTCATAATAAAAAAGTTAAAGGGGGGGGGGGGGTCGTCCCAGACTCACCCTGTATATATATATATATATATATATATATATATATATATATATATATATATATATATATGTATAATAATAATAATAATAATTACAATTGTTTTAGTTAATTGTTTTATTTCAAGCCACAGTCATGGCTCACTATTCTCTTTCCGATTTGGTGTATATTAAAGTGCACGCCATTTTACTTTTTAATAATGTAACATATGGACTATTTTACATGATTGTAAAGCAAATTTGATGCACTTTTCAAATTTGTAAAAAAATATATTATGTTCCATTTGAAATTCCAAAGTTGATATTAATTACTAATAAACCGGAAATGATATCATGAATGTACATTCGTCATCAAGTAGCTTTCATGTTGCTGTATAAATCATGTTATATGAAAGAAATTGCTAAATGTATATACTGGGTGTCTACTTTTTTTCTGAACCTATTAATTTTAGAACAAAAGTGTACTGAAGAAAAATGTTCAGAATGAAAAACTGCATTCATAGAGTATAAGTTTGTTGTTCAATTGTTTCTTATGTCTGAGTTAGAAGCAACAGAAAATACACGCTGTAAAGCAATTATCAAAGTGCCATGAGAAATAAAACAAATTAGATAACTTAATAATAGGTATTTATTTGTCTAGATTATGTAGAAAAAAGAAAATAATAGTTGTTATAATTAATTATATTATTAAATTAAATGCTCGAATAAATCGCCAATGACTGATAGGCAATGGCTTAATCTATTGTAGAATTCTCGACGAACGGAAGTTAATTGTTTTTGGGTAATATTGTTGCACACTTGTATAATTGCATTTCTTAAGGATGCAATGTCATTGTATGTACCATGTTGGTACACTTTTTCTTTTTAAATATGACCACAAAAAGAAATCACAAGGAGTAAATCTGGAGATCTAGCTGACAAATTAATTGTACCTTCCTGGCCTATCCACGTATCAGAACACTGATTTAAAAATAATTTAATATTTAATATTTGTGTGCCGGGCAGCCATCATGCTGGTACCAGACGATGCTATTATCATTAGAGTAAGCTTCCAATTCCGGTCCAATATGTCAAATAATGTCAGACACAACCAACAAATTATTGTTTTATTTCTCAAGGCACTTGATAATTCCTTTAAAGCGTGTATTTTATTTTGCTTCTAACTCGGACATAAGAAACAATTGAACAAGAACTCTATAGATGCAGTTTTTCATTCTAAACATTTTTCTTCAGTACAATTTTGTTCTAAAATTAATAGGTAAAGAGATATCGCTAAACCAAAATTTTGACATTGAATTTCCTATGTTCGGAAAAAAGTATATATATATACATTTTTAGAAAATTGTAGATTAAAGAGACATATGAAAACCCATTGAGTTTCATAATAATACATTAACATACGAATATCGTACAACGTTTTATCTACTATCGTGAACTTTATTCAAAAATATAAAAAAAAAACATAAATATATATCTGCTTTGAAGTTTCATAAAAACAAAATGCAAAATTGCCACGGATTCTGATTTCTTTTGTTTGTATTGTTTATTGTTCTGTCAATAAACATATTTTACAAATGAGTGATTCTAGAGACAACAATGCTTCAGAAATTGAAATAGCTGCTTATTCCGCAATTTCAATAAGTGAGCGTAAGTGAAGATTTACGAAACAGGTGTACAGGAATGGATGGATGTGAATGAAGGTTTGTCGCGAGATGATGGATTTTGCTTGTGAGGAAGGAAAGAACTCGTATGAAGGAAGTGTTAATGTGGTTGAAACGAGTATCGTGTGTCAGAATGAGAATGTTGACGTGAACTGATTTCTTTTCTTTATTTATGAATCTGTTAGTGGATGTTCTGTGAATGTTTCAGGGGTTCGTGCTACCCTATATAATGGGATATAGCGTTATGTTATGTACGTATGAAAAATATCTCTGAAAAAAATTTACTGGTTGCTTTCTTGAAGCGAAATTCCGATGAAGCTAAGAAATCAATTTTTTTATAAAAATGAAATACATACATTAAAGAAGCAAATAATGATCAATATTTAATGATGAAGGTAAACACAGCACTTCGGCTCGCGCTGCAATTACCGTGTTCTATTGACAAAGAATCACTTTACGCTCTTAATACACATAACTATTTTCTACAACTGTCAAAAAATGTTTACTTTTAATTTCACTAATATTAATTCGCAAAGTACGTGATTTTTTCATCATTTACATTATAATGACAACGTGTATTTTGCAAACTGTTTTACACATTAATGCGCAAAATCAGTATTTTGCGCAGCTTTTTCTCACGCTGCATTGGTTACAACACATCGGTAGTATTTTTATTGTTTTCCTTCAATTTACTTGAATAAATCAATAATTATTGTATTATTATTTTTCACAATTGTAGAAAAAATGTTTGTATTTCGGGGACGAAATTCCTATTTTTTGGCGAGTGCGAATGACTTTTTTGTGTCGACCTATGGTATCGACTAAAAGTGTCATTCTAAACTTGGACACGTGCGATAAAAGTCTTATAAAATGAGTTATTTATACGATTTTTTTTCTATTTTGCGGATTTTACAAATGAACTTTTTTTTAAATCTGCGATACTTTAAACCGATTCTATTTAGGGAAATTTTTACATGAAATGTTGTGCTTAGTAACTGTTATTGATATTTATGCAAGTGTTCAGATTATGAGGTTTTATTGAAATGTTTACTTTCTCAGCTTGATAGGTTCAGTATGTCATTCGCTGCTACCAACCGTTTAAAACAAAATGTTCCGTTCTGTCGATAAGCAACTGGGTTTCATAATAATTTCCTTATGAACGCAAAATAGAAACAACTATCATAAAATTAATAAATAAAATAATTCTTTCCTTAAAAATAACCAATAAATACTAAAAAAATAAATACGGGCGAAGCCGGGTTGTCAAGACTGAACTATTTAAGTTAAGATTTGGGAATTTTGTTTTAATGGGGTTCTCCACTATTTAATTTTTTTTTATGAAATTTCATCTAAATTGAAAACAATGTATAGTACTAGAAAGTCTTAATTGATGTTCATTACTCCTAATGATTTAAAAAAATTAGTATGATGTCATTTTGAAAATTTAGTGTAAAGCTTGTGTGTAAGTGTATTCGTTAAGTTTGAATAAAGAATATAATTAATATAATTTGTATTTTTCTTGCGAGGTTTATAATTTTAAAAATGCACTTGTTATACATGGTTGAATTGAAAATATTGCGTAGAATCCAAATTTTGAAAAATTTGTAGGATGTTCCATTTAAAATAAGAAAGTTGGGGTCACTTTCGGTTCAACCAGAAATAGAATGTTTTCACTTTTTATGTAGTTTAACGTGTCTTTTCATGTAATTTCTAAATCGATAAAATGAATGTAATTACTTTAGCCTTTTACCCATTACTGGATATCATACTAGCAGATCTCGGTAAGTGCGTGAATAATTTAAATTCGGTTAAAAAAGTTTGTTGGCTGTAGGAATCGATCCGAGCTTCTTAATTTCACTTTCGGACTTGATACTATTGAGCCATCTACCCAATATGCATACACTATAATTTGTGATCAATGGTATTAAGAACATTTTGTAAAACGGTAGGACTACGAATTTGTTGTTGTCACTTCCAGACGTAGCAGTTTGAAGTTTGATTCAAACAATTCTTGTAGTTTATATAAATACTGTTCGTGCTTTTGTTCTAAATTTGTAGCTAGATATTGAATACTGTTATTTTTTAAGTGTTAGTTTTATTTACAACAATGTATGTTTTCAAAACTATGTGTTTCGTGTGTTTAACGGATACTGACAAGAGTTTAAAAAAAGTGTTACACAATAATACAGCAGATGAAATATTTACAATTTTTAAATATGCTCTACCAGAACTTGTAAGTTGATATTAGTTATGATACAGTGGTTGATTTTAAGTCAGTATAAATTTACGTTTATATAACCTCTACAACTATCTATGTGAATTCAGCAATACTTTTTCCCAGCAATACACTAACTTACCTCAACTATAGTTCTACCGTTCAAATGTATAGCTAGCTGTCAGTAATAGTTCCGCAGCAATACCAGCCAGCAATAATTTCATTATTTCCTTAACTATTAAACTTCATCACGGGAAATTTAGTTTATTTATAGACAGTAATGTTTACTAGAATAAACAAATAACTGAAAATTGATACATTGTTCCAAAAAGAAGTATAAGACGTTTATACCCAGCAATAGATTTGAAGGAGCACTGCAGATACACAGCGAAGTGACGTCATCAATATATACGTCATGTGTGACTCGTGCCGTCTCCAGCTATAGATTTGATTTATTTCATCCCTGTTAAACTCTCAACTATATAATTTCGTACACATATAAACAAATAGTTGTACTTCAATAACATATCAACAAAAAAGTGAAATATTACGTTAAATGTGGCGTTATGGACATATTTATACCTAGCAATAGATTCAGTAAAACCATCCCTATTAAATACTATCTTCTTCTCAGTGAGTCTGGATCCTGTACTATAATTTGGGTAAAGTGCCTGTTGATTTATATATATATATATATATATATATAAATCAATAAACAATTTTTATTTCTTGATAATGTATCTCCAATATATGCAATAATAATTGTGATTTGATAAAATCTCTCTAGGTATAAATGTGTCCATAACGCCACATTTAACGTAATATTTCACTTTTTTGTTGATTTGTTATTGAAGCACAATTATTTGTTTATATGTGTACGAAATTTTATAGTGAAAAGTTTAACAGGGATGAAATAAATCAAATCTATAGCTGGAGACGGCACAAGTCACACATGATGTATATATTGATGACGTCACTTCGCTGTGTATCTGCAGTGCTCCTTTAAATCTATTGCTGGGTATAAACGTCTTATACTTCTTTTTGGAACAATGTATCAATTTTCAGTTATTTGTTTATTCTAGTAAACATTACTGTCTATAAATAAATTAAATTTCCCGTGATGAAGATTAATAGTTAAGGAAATAATGAAACTATTGCTGGCTGGTATTACTGCGGAACAATCACTGACAGCTAGTAATACATTTGAACGGTAGGACTATAGTTGAGGTAGGTTAGTGTATTGCTGAGAGAAGGTATTGCTGATTTCACATAGATTCCACAATGTAAGTACATCAGCTGTTTGCAAGACAGTTTCGTATCATGCAGGGCTGGCTTGATATTATTTAGCTCCCCAAACACAATTTTAAGTTCAATTTTTCTCGCCACAAGAGATGCAGAAATGAAAATGAAATATTATTATACATGTGAAAAAAATTATGAAATAAAGCGTTATTGACTAAAAATCAAAGCTGATGTTAACACAAAGGCTTTTTTTCCTTCCTACCTAAACAATTCTGTCAATAATACATTACTTAATTTCTGAGTTCTCAGTCATGGAACTCGTTATAAGTATGTAAAACGATCACTGTGATAGATTCCGATAGTCTCATGACGTCAGGAATAGTATTGGCAATTTTAAGGAATTGTATACTTAATTCTTTTACAAAGAATAAGTTTGAGGTGATGGAAATTTAAATGTACGTGCATGAACTACTTACTACATCTTTTGTGCGGGACGCATGTTTCTAGGTTGCTGTATAAATATTTCTTCTTCAACTAAGTCTCACTAGAAAATCCCCTCTATATTGTAACTCGGTAGATATTTGAAATAGATCGATACGTTAATAAAAATAATGTATTTTTCATGATTTTTCTTTTCTTTCAGACGATTTTGAATCCAAAGGATCCTGTATATATTTGTTCTTCGTGCCACAGAACACTTCGCTCTTATTCCTCGTTTAAGAAAAAATGTTTAGACAACTATAGTCGTTTGACTGACTATATAAAAACATTGCAAGGAAGCAACACCACCTCGGATCAGAGTTCCAGCGAATTACAAATCCGAGTAATTAATTGTGAACAATTCATAAAACATGAGAATAACATTCATTCAATTATTGAAGAGAATGAAGATGCATTGATGTCATGGGAAAAACAACATGACCAGAAGATTGAGGTTGATGATTACATCGATATAAAAGAAGAATCTCTTAAATACCAGCAACTTGTGAAGATCGAATCATTATCAGATGATGAACAAGATGCTGGTTTAAGTGTTCTTAATGAGGATATCAATGCGTTAGATCAAAAAGCTATAATACCAAATTACACCGTCGTCAAGGCCGAATTGGATGTCGATGAAGTTTTTGTTATCAAATTAAATCTTCTAGATGAAAATGAAGATGCACTGCTGCCATCAGAAGAACAAGTTGATTGCAATATCGTTGTTGAAAATAAAATCGACGTCGAGGAAGAATCTCTTGCATATAAAGACAGCGGAGACCGAGAAGTTGCCCAGCAACTTGTCTGTACACGCAGCGAGTCTGTATCTGATGATGAACAAGATGGTGGTTCAAGTGTTACTAGTGAAGTTAACAATGCATTGGATACGGATGAAACTAATTCCAATACAGACACAGACAGTCAAGAGTTTCAATGTTCAGTGTGTAAAGAAGTGTTTACAGATAAAGTTATGTTCCATAGCCATTTGTTAAGTCATCTTAAAACTTTATCGGATGCAGTATGTTTAATTTGTAATAAAAAATTAAGCAAGAAAAGTAACTTGAAGGATCATTTGAAATGTCATTTAGGTATTAAAGATTACGAATGCTCAATATGCAAAAAGAAATTTTTACAAAAATATAATTTGAAAAGACATCTAAAATTACATGAAGATATTAAAGATTATGAATGTTTAATTTGCAAAAGGACATTTATACATAGGAGAAATTTGGAAGTTCATATGAAAATGCATGCAGGTATTTACGATTATAAATGTTCAATTTGCAAAAAGAAATTTATACAAAGCTGTCATTTGAAAGATCATATGAAAATACATGCAGGTATTTACGATTATGAATGTTCAATTTGCAAAAAGAAATTTATACAAAGTAATAATTTGAAAGTTCATATGAAAATGCATAAAGGTATTTACGATTATGAATGTTCAATTTGCAAAAAGAAATTTATTATGAAACAAAATTGGCAAGTCCATATGAAAATGCATGAAGGTATTAAAGATTATGAATGTCCAATTTGTAAAAAGAAATTTGCACAAACTAGTAACTTGAAACTACATATAAAAGTACATGAAGGTAGTAAAGATTTTGAATGTTTACTTTGTAAAAAGAAATTTACACGAAATACTTCTTTGAAACTACATATGAAATTACATGAAGGTATTAGAGCTTATGAATGTCCAATCTGCAATAAGAAATTTGTAGGAAATTGTAGATTAAAGAGACATATGAAAATTCATTTGAATATGAAATAGTAGGAATGATCAATTTGTAAGAAACAATTTATAGAAAAATATCGCTCGAAAAAACATTTAAAGACTCAAAAAATGTTAATGTCTTTATATTTATTTTATATTTATTATTTCATGCAAATAAATGTGTATATTTATTATATTTGAATTCTAACATAATGCTTTTTATTTTCAAACAGTGATATATTTGTATTTATTTATTTTATTATAAGTTGAGTTTTATCAATAATGAATAGTCGTGTACTAAATTAATAAGATTTTTAAAATAACTTTATGTTCAACTGTACCATAACTACTTTATGATACTATTTAGTGGTTATAGAAAAGTACTTTTTGTACGATTGCGATGAAGAGTTGACAATTACGCTCTCATTTGTAATCGTAAAGTTGATGTTTTTTGTGGAACAATCGAAAATATTTTTTTCTACAATTGTCAAAAAATGTTAATTTTTTTTCACTAATATCAATACGCGAAGTACGTGATTTTTTCATCATTTACATTACCATGACAACGCTTATTTTGCGCATTATTTTGCACCCTAGTTCACAAAATGAGTATTTCGTATTCTAGTGCGCAAAATGAATATCTCGCGCACGCTCTCAAACTATTTGTTGTCAGATTTCATTAGTTACAACACATCAATAGTATCAAATTGATATTATTGTTGATTTTTTCCTTCAATTTACTTAAATAAATCAATAATTATTATATTATTCTTTATTTACAGTTGTAGAAAAAAATGTTGTTTGTATTTCGTGGGCAAAATTCTTGTTTTTTGGCGCGTTCGAATGACTTATTGTCTCGGCTTGCGGTCTCGACTAAAAGTAACATTCTCACACGCAACAAAAAAATACACTTAATACAAAAATAACCATTCTCTACCGCTTCCTTAGTAAAGGTCAATAATGATTATTGACCTAGGTAAATAATGAGAACTGTTACTTTTCAAAGAAATTCAAGCTTCTGAATTTATTTAAGTCATTAAATGCAAGAAAAATATTAATTCTTAATTTTAAATTGCCGCCTAATTTCAAGTTGGCATTCAGTTTGAATAGTATCTTTACATGAGAGTGTGCTTTACTGTTACATTGTGAACTATGTAGTTATTTATTGTTAAATTTTCGAAAAAGTAAATGTTTATTATAATAATCTTACATTGTACAGTTTTGTTTATTTTAGGGTTATAATTGCATTTCTATATAAAAAACGGGAAACATGAATAGTATTTATTGCTGCAGAACCCGTGTTTATTGAAATTTAAGTGCTTCGTATATTTCATGAAGTTGCAGTGACGTTCTCCGTTGCTAAAAGTTCTGTAAATTTAAAATTGTTGCAACTATTTTTGGACATCTTGCTGACTGTATGAAGTCCAATGTTTTGTCTTTTAGATTTGCCGTGTTGGAATCTAATTAATTCTTTTGCCATGTTTCTTAAGCATTTCAACCAGGACGCATTCTCTCGAGGATCCAAATATTAAAAAAAACAATGTTAAAAACAAAAGAATTTCATTTCTGCCTGCTAGGTTTTTGTAGATATTAACAAGTATTTATATCAAAATGCTTATGTTATGATTAATGATTAGTGAAAAAAAGTATATAAACCTCGATCTTGGTATTGGATTAATAATGATGATCTTCTCAACCTTGGCTTATAATATACTATTAACATGCAATCGTACGAAGATTATGTGTGTATCACGAGCGTAAAGTGTCTTTGTTCCTCTTGCTCTATTGCAGCTCTCGCCTTCGCCTCGCGTTGCAATTACAGTGCTCGAGTAATAAAGAATCACTTTACGCTCTTAATACACAAATAACTATTTTAAGCTGGTATTTTTATGAAGAATGATTTTGTGCTTCTTGTAAAACTTTTTTTATAAGTAATTAACTAATGTTTTACAAATTCCTTGAAATATCTTATTTTTATATTATAAAATTTAGTGTTTTATACACAATAATATTAATATTTATACGTAGACTAACTTTTAAAATTATTGATTAGTATTTCTATTTAAGAATTCTTTTTTTTATTAAATTTTTATTCTATACTTATTGCTATTCAAAATTGAATGAAATCAGTGATGTCTGTAGTGAAATCAGTAAAATTTTAAATATGTCAGAGTCAGACAGTAGCAACGCGATTTACTTAATTTTAAAATGTTGGCAGAAATTAATTACGACATTTTTTCATAAATATCGCATATTTAAAGAGTTTGAACTAAAGAAAATTGTATGTATCGATTACACAAAATAGATTTAGTGGACTTATTTTATATTACGACCATAACATCGCCTCGTCCGTACACCTACTAAGTTCGTGCACTAAGATTATGTTCAGATTTATTATATTTGATATATTACTAATTTAATATATTTTCAGTACATTAATGATCACCATGGTGAACTTCATTGAATTGCACTAAGGCTTATATGGCATCGTTTTGCCACAAAAAAGTTGTGAGTGAGTTTTTTTTTACAGATTTGTTACATCAAGTAATGCCATCTAGTGACATTTATTTCAATTAAATGAAAGTGAACACGCTAGCAAGTTACAAAAACAACCTTTAGATATTTGAAAATTAAAGTAAAAGAACTTGAACATATTTGAAAATTGAAGATTACGTGAGAAAATGGGATACATTTAATGGAATTGTGTATTCGATTTTTATATATTCAATATTATTAGGCATTTTAATGACACGGCCATAATAAGCGTACATCCTTCCCTAGAGATTTGTTCTTCCTCACGGGTGAAAAGTATCACTTTCTTTGCACAATTGAAACAAAAAAATCTTGCTTTTTCGTAGGGCCGTAAAACAATATTATTAATTATCAGTGGTATTGAGTGGGACAGTGGATTTGAGAACCTGGGTTCGATTTCTGCAACCGATAAACAATTTTCACCACATTAAAATTACATTTATGATTCCCCTCCACTAATATCTTTCAGCCCGTAATTTAATAGCTTTACGGGCATAAATATATCACTCATCGAGAATTGTTACGGCAGAGTGCCAGAGCAAAAACATGAGTAATGTATATTATTCTGCGCCTGATTAAAATTATATACAAACAAGGAATGGAGACATTACTTTTTATGTTTGCAATAGAGATGAAGTTGTAGTAAAATTTGAAAATAAGTTTTAATTGAAACCCTGGATAATAAAACTTAAAATTGGGAAGCAAGTTTACAAATTTATGAAGGTTTGTTTCTTGCACTTAAGGATAATGATTATTTTTAATTAGTTTTCTGCCTATTTTTATATACATTTATATTTAAATATTTTTAATATTTAAATCTAATCACATAAATTTAAATTAATTATTTTTTTTTCCAATATCTGATTATTTTATAAATTTATAACAAAAAAAACATATATATGTATAGCGGAATATAATGAATCGTTTTGCTTACTGCTAACAATTTTCACAATATATGTAGCAATTTTTAAAAATAAAACAGTAATAGAAGTTTTTCAACGGATTAACTTATTATTTGAGGTTGTTAATTAAAAATCTTGAATACCTAACTGAAATGTAACTTCATATGTGTTTTCAGCTGACAATTTTGTGCAAATGTTTTATTACAAACTGAACATTCAAAATCTTTAATGCCTAAATGAAATATAATATGTCTTCTCAATTTACTATTATGTACAAGCTTGTTACTACAAATTGTACACTCGTGATCTTTTATACCTAAATGATTATTCAAATGTACTTTTAAACTGCTGCTATCTACAAATGTCTTGCTACAAATACTACATTTAAACTGTTTAATATCAAACTGACAACTTAAATGATGTTTCATATGTTTCTGCATGTGATCTTTTCGCCCAAACATTTTTTTACAAATTAAACATTCAAATTCTTTAATATCTAAATGCAGTTTCATATGTTCGATCAAATTACTCCTTTGGCTAATTTTGTTCTTGCAAATTGGACATTCCAAACCTTTTAGGGCTTTGATGTGATTTAGCAAATGAAGATCTAAAGTTGTTTTCACCGGAAATCCTTCATTACACATTGAACATTGAAACTCTTGATTGTCTCTGTCGGTATTAGTTTCGTTCTTATCTAATCCACTGTTATCCGCACTAGTGACACTTGAACCGTCATCTTGTTCATCATCTGATACAGACTCGCTGAATGTACACACGAGTTGCTTGTAATATTCTCGGTCCGAGTTGTCTTCATATTCGATAAATTCTTCTTTGATGTGAATGCTATCTCCTGTAACTAATTGTTATGTACTAGGCTCGTTTCACACGAACGATATTTTATCTTACGTTAAGTTTAAATGTATTAATTGCAATAGCAGATTTATTTGCGGTAAAATAATTTTGTTAGATATTACCGCAAAAGAAAATTCACAAATAAGTTTTAGGTAATGCAGAATGGGCTTCTATACCTTTTTTTAAATTAAACTTCATAATAAACTATAGCAATTGGTGAAAATGCGAGTTTAAAATACTTTATATAACAATAGATGATTTTTTGAAATTTTGTATGTGACGTCACATATACCTTTCAGTGGTGCTTGTTTCATTCAAAGAGTGTAAATAATACATTGGCCAACTTGAATTCATCTAACGTTTATTATGGCCGTTTTATATGTCATTCAAATTTTTAGTTTCAAATTTACAAAGCAAGCATGGCAACTAGCGCCTCTGATGATATACGTCGTAACTAACATAACCTAACCTAGTCTAATATAAAATGTATAAATAAAATCCCAATGCCAGTATATCCTCCTCATTCCTTTTGTCCAGCCGGCTGGACAATATAATTTTGTTTTGTTAGAAACATTTGCACTTTGCATAGGTATAGTTCGCATTTTCAGTAGTCTAAACATTTAGTTAACCTAGTAAAGTTTTTCCTGGAACATAGATGGCAGTACTGTATTAGAATTGTGATGGTGACATATCTGAGATTTGTAGATTTAGCCATTATCTAGTATTCTTTATGGAAAAATCTCTAAAATAGATCTTGTGGTAGATATATAAATGTGTTTAATCGTATCTCAAATAAATGTACTTTGCAATTTACTATCATTTTGTTTAATTGCATTTGTTTTTCTTGCATATGCCGTTTAATATGAATCTAGACTCATTGAATAAAAAAATAATGATTTAAACTAGATATTTATTTCTAGGGACTGAGGAGGATATGTATTTCATATTATCACATAAACTTCAATGGGGTAGGTGGCTCAGTGGTATCGACCCGGCCTGTGGTTCTTGAGAACCTTGGTTCGATCCCCACAATTTAAACAAATCTACCCCTGTGGCTCCCTCACTACTAATATCTTTGAGGGCCGTGATTTGACGGCTGGTAACCGCACTTCACGCGACAAAAATATATCACTTACCGAGATCTGCTTAGGAAGAGTGCCACACCCAGTAATGGGCACAAGGCGAGATGATATATTTATTTATTTATTTTATTTACATAAACTTCAATTTTTAAATATTTTAAAGTTGATTCAATTTAATTTTCAAATATTTTAAGGTTTTTTTTTTGTAATTTGACAGCATGATCACCGTCATTTAATTGAACAAAAAATCACTAGATGGCATCACTTGTCGTACCATATCTGTAAAAAAACTAATAAAAAATTTTTATATGGCAAAACAATGACTCGAAACGGCTATAATAAGCGTTAATTTAATTAAATTTGCCATGATTGGACTATTCCAAAATTCGGAATTCTACTATATTCCAGTTGAGATTAAAGTAGATGGCACTGTGCACGCGACCGGTTTTACATACATAAAATAAATAATTTAAATTTTTGCGCCATTCACGATTTCATAATCTTGCAAGCGTCTGGCTCTGGTTAATCATCCATAATAATATAATTTGATAAATGATAAAGTATGATGATTAATTTGCAGAACATACAAATGAAATTAACAAATTAGCTAAACAAAATTATGTGTATGAACAATCGAATTAATAGGAAGTTAATGTCAAACAGCTGTCACTACTGTTCATCGCATCATTTTGTTTTGCTTTCCGAATTTGGATTGGATTTTAACCAATCCGAAGACATACATTATTGAACCTATCTAACTCTATGATCCATTCTTATCTCGAATTGATTATAGCTAAAACTTTATTGAGAATTGGGCGCATGTTTACACGAACGATAGAATTCAAAGAATTTTAACATAATTGACAATTGACACACTTTTTTTCAAATTCAAGCAGACTGTAATACTTTTTTCTATTTCAAATAGTTATTTTATAATTTTATAGATATTTATAATATTTTGTTATTATTTTTAAAATATATAATGCTTGTATGAAAAAATATAAATTTCCAATTACAAAACTGACAAGTATTTCTTACCTAAATGATGTTCCAAATGTTTTTCCAAATGATCTTTTCGTCCAAACATTCTAGTACAAATTAAACATTCAAATTCTTTAATACCTAAATGCACTTTCATATATTGTATCAAATTACACCTTTTGCTCATTCTTTTACTACACATTGTACATTCTAAATCCTTCATATTTTTTATATGATTTATCAAATGAGTATTTAAAGTCGATTTATTTATAAAATCTTCCTCACACATTGAACATTGAAACTCTTGACTGTTCGTGTCAGACTCGTTCTTATCCAATGCATTTCGACCTAGTCTGTCATCAGATACAGACTCGCTGAGTGTACAGAAAAGTTGCTGGTCAAGTTCCCGGTCTGCGCTGTCTTCAGATGCAAGCGATTCTTCCTTGACGCCAATGTTACTTTGTACAACAATATTGCAATCGTCCTGTTCTTCCGGTGACAGCAGTGCAGCTTCAGTTTCAATATTGAATTTGATCAAAACTTCGTGAGAATTCCATTCGTCTTCTTTAACAGTTTTTTGGTAGTGTTTATCATTGATATTGATAACCTCGCTATTAACACTTAAAACGCCATTGAATTGTTCAAGTCGCTGATGAAGTTCTGGATCTGGGCTATCTTTAGATTCCGTCAAGTGCTCATTGATGTTAATGGTATCATAAAAAAGTTGTAAGATTGTATCGTTCTTCGGATGACAGGCATAAAGCTGCATTTTCTATTTTTATCTTCAATTCTATATCGTGTTCTTGCTCCTGCTTTTCCAGAGTTTCACAATCATTTACTCTGACTTGTAATTCACTGTATCTCTTGTGCTGGGTGTTGCTAGGTCCTTGTAATATTTGTAGGCAGTGATTCCATCGGTTATAATTTTCCAAACACTTTAGTTTGAACGTGTAGAACAAGCTTAGTGTTATGCTGCATGATGAACAGATGGAGACTGGATTCTCAAAGTTCAAAATTATCTGAAATCAATAAAATACTTTTTACTTTGCGATGTACTGAATACAACATAAAAATATTCTTTTCCAAAATTCACAAAAATATTTTTTCCGTAATTCGCAAAAATAATTACACATTACTTGAAACAA
The DNA here is from genome assembly GCA_947425015.1 of Pterostichus niger. NCBI lineage: Eukaryota > Metazoa > Arthropoda > Insecta > Coleoptera > Carabidae > Pterostichus > Pterostichus niger. The sequence continues at coordinate 18,617,940 of OX380346.1, read as the reverse complement.
ACATTTTTCAAGCCACTGGATTTATACGTTACAGTAATGAATAAAAATTGTGTAACATTAAAATTAATTTAAATAAAATTGTGTAACAGTTCTTTTAATGGTTAACGTTTACTTATTTTTATTTATTACTGTAAGATCAGAGGAATGAAAAATGTTTGTTTCAATTACTCTACAATTATTTTTACGAATTCCGGATTTTTTTTGTTGCGTTGGAATCATTATATACAATTAATTTTTTTTTATAATAATTTTGAAACCTACTTTATGAAGTGAAATCATTTATTACTTAATCTTGAAACTTATAATAACATGGCTAAACTATAGAATAATCCACAAAAATATCAAATTAAAAAAATTATGCTTCACAATTTCAACTTCTAATTATTATTAAGTTGTTATTATTTATTTGTATTCTTATGGATGTCAGAAAAGTTCAGGTTTTGTTATTTTTATATTTATTAATATCTGTTGCTTTCACATTTTCTTGTCAATTATTTTATTAAAATACAATTTTGTATACACTGGTGTAGATTTTAAATTTTCTATATTCTTATCTTTTTAGGATCCAAATTAAATACGTTTGAACTTGAAATTTTTATAATTCCCGCTTATTTTAACATCACACAATGATCTTGAACATAACTATAAATAAATTATAAATACTTACAAGTTCTGGTAGATCATATTTAAGATGTATAAATATTTCATTTTCTGTTGCCTTGTGCAATACTCTCTGAAAATTATTTTTATCTTCATCAGTTAAACACGTGAAACAAATATTATTCAAAACATGCATTTTAAGGTAAAGTACACTCTATATAAAATCAATACAATTTTCTCGTACGTATAACGTATTGAACAATACTCCTTTATCATAACTCCATGACGTTGCACAGTAAAGAGAATAAATTTTCATGTCAGTGATACAGTGATTGACTGATGCCTGAAAAGATTTACAATGTAACAAACAAAAGTACACTAGTGTCTATGATAAATGACATTCATTTGAATTTTACTACTTATGTCAGTTCACTGTCAGTCGATGCATCGTTTTCACGGTTTTACTTAATTTGATTGTGGCTATTTCCAAGATTTTAAAATGTATTTATAATAAATTTTCTCAATGTAAATCGGTCTTCTATGAAGTTACGACAAGATAAACTATAGTAACATAAAATAGCATATACCTACCATTTCATCAAATGTTCTTAGTGAAAGATTTGTAGGTTCGCGGACCAGAATAAATTTATTTAGTCCCCCTTGAGTTTGAAAGATATCAAGAATGTTTTCATTCGCTAATTAAGAGATATTATAGCATTTCTATTTGTTATTTTATTTATTTTTGTTTATATATTTTATATTTACAATATAAATAAATATGATTTGTATGAATAACTGTTTAACTTTTTACAAATATTTGTGAATTCTTACTTTGGTAAAATTTATAAAATGTTTCTATATCCTCGTCCGCATACTTTATTTAAATGATTATGGATTTAAATGTGTATTATTATACAGGATAGTTTAAGATTATTGCAGAAACTTTAAGAGTATATATTATTTGATGTACCGATTACAATGCAAAAAGAATTTAAAAAAAGTTACAAAAATAATTGCACATTACTTGAAGCAATCATTTTTCAAAATGAAAATTAATCCAAACCAAGGTCGCCAAGATTTTTCTGAAGTATCTGATCTTTAGCATAACTAATTAGAAATCTACCTGAAAAACACGGAAATAAATATTCTTCTTTTTGTGAGATTTTCACGGGCATCCATAAAATGTTAGGATCATCATCGAACCGAGCTCCACAAACTTTTAATGTTTCTATGAGTCGAATAACTTCTTCCCAATTAACATTTTCTCTACTATATTCGGAATACTCTAAAGGTCTATTTTCAAAGTAACTATAATAATTAATACTTAGTAAAGAAATGATAGCATGCCATAGAGTAGCACCATTACAGTCTGGTATGTTAATGTCCACGTCATATTTTGTAAGTAATAAAATTAATAAATCTATATGCCACGAATGAGCTGCAGTATACATCAATGTTTTTCCGTATCCATTTGTATCATTTACGTTTTCGCTACACCCCAACAAGTCCAGGATGTCGGCAACTCCATCCAAACTTTCATGTCTGCGATCACGTGCACCTTTTACAAAAGCAAATAAAGGTATTTCCCCGCTATTATTTCTTATATTTATATCAGCTTCGTGTTCGATTAAGAACTGTATGGCTTCAAAATCCCAATTACGAGCGGCAATATGTAATGGTGTTTCTTGACTCTCGGTTTTACTATTAATATCTACGTCAAATTCTAGTAGCACCTTCGTCGACTCTAGGCTACTAGTGTGGCTAGCTTCGTGTAATAAGTTGATCACAGAAATGTATTCCTTAATATTAGCACTAACTTGTTTTGTACATCCGCATCGAAAAACATTCGGAATTGAATTTAATATGTAATAATTAAAACCAACAATTCCATCTCCAATATCGGTGAATATTTTTTTCAAAGAGTCCGTAGAATTCCATTTTATAAGACCTATTAAAATGTTTCTAAATATTTTACTATTAGACTTTAATGATGTACTTAGTAATAAGTTTTTATTTCTTTTGTAAAATTTGTAGAAAGTGTCTGCATTCTCGTCCGCATACTTTAAGATAATTGAATGTTCAAAGATTTCAATGTGCATATTATATCTGTCGTATTTCAATAACAATTTTAACAAAAACTCCAAGCAAGCATCGTAACAATGATGTCTGGCTTGTTCATCAGACGCACGCATGTGATATCTTACTATCTCTTGTATGAATCTGTGCAGCCAGATTCGGGAGCTATTAGGATCATATCTGATAAACGAGAAGTTATCAATCAAACTTAAAGTTTCTCTTAACATAGTTTTGCCTTTTTTACAACTTTGTAAGAGTTCTTCAATGTTGGGCATTTGTAATAAGACATCCAATGTTATGTGTTCGGGGTCCAGAAATGCGACAACAAACAACACATTTGAAGCCAAGTCGCGAAAATTAATATTTTCATTGTTATAGAGTTTTTCAAACGATATCCTAAATGCGGTATATATTGAATTTGCGTAAATATTTGTACAATTTTCAGAAATTGTTTTATCCAAGTGTACATGTTCGTTTTGCTTGATTTCATTGACATATTTTTGAAGGTCGAAATATTGACCTGCACTCTTCATTCGCTGCAGGACATATGCACTGGAGACTGGCAGACCTAGTGGAACGTTGCCGAAGAGCTCCGCTAATTCTCGGTACAACTCGCGGTCTTTCTCTTGATAGTAATTAATTAAGTTTGTTAACAGAACTTCGACAGCAGAATCTGAGGTCAGGCAATCTAATTCATACGACATGACATCGCTTCCCCAGTCTTTCGTTTGACTGGTGATCAACAACCAAAAGTTATTTGAATGTGGTGGCTCAAAGCTAACAATACTTCTTCTATTCAATCCGTTATCGAAAATAAACATAGTTTTATAGCCTTTTAAATGCTCATAGACGACGTCTTGAGGTTTACTCTCTAATTCAGACAAGTTCATTATTTTTAACAAGTCTCTGAAAAAGTTGTTGATGTCTTCAATATTCTCCGCGTTCACCCAAAATATCTTCTCGACTTTTCCTTCATCCTGGCATTTCCTAGCAAAATGTTTTGCTACTTCACTCTTACCGTAACCAGGAACTCCGCAGATTACAACTTTGTGCTTGTTTTGTTGAAAGAATAAAGAGTCCAACTGCTCGATGTCTTCTTCCCGACCACAGAAACTGTTTACCAAAGGTGGAAAGTTATATTTCTGCAGCTCAATTTGTTTCTGTTGTGATGAATTAACAATCACATTTCCAGCAACATGAACGTTTCCTAGGCTCTGAATTCCAACAGCAGAATTGATTGCCTGCATTCTAGAACTTTCGGAAGTCATATTTTGTTGTATGTTGGTTGAGAACCTGGAAAACAATATATTGTAATTTCGTCCACTACTTAAACTCAGTTTTTCAACTGGCTGGTAAACAAGTTTAAATTAAATTGCCCGATACTATATACCCAAATACCTACGATCTTATATACTGGGACAAAACAATTTCAAGCATCTAGAAGACTAGAGTGCACTGTAATATTTGTGGTGTCTTAAGCTCTAGTGCCAATTCAATGAATCAGATTGGCTGAATCTTGAAAGTGACAAGTGACTGGCCAATGGTCAACTATTAGTTGACCAAAAGCTGTTGTATAAAATACGTATTTGATTTTTGACAGAAAATAGTCTGCCTTTCAACCCCGGTCGTCTAAATTTTTCTTCGGCACACACAAATTTACACGCAACTGCCTAACGTTAATTAAAAATGTTCTAAATTTGTTACAAATTTACTGTCGAAATGTTGGTTATTATAAATATGAATGTGTAACGAAGATGACGTTTTCGGAAAAGATAACAAGTTGTTAATTTATCGGTGGCATTTTGTAATCATATTTTTGATTGGTTTAGGATCAGCCTGCCAAAGTAGATGATAGCCCAGTAATGAATTGTTGAGCTGTTTACAAAAAAGTTGAATTTCGTAGGCTGAATTGTGTGCGTAAATGTCAATTTTATTTGAGAATTGCGTGAAAAATATACTTATCAATGTTGTATATAACGAAGTAAACAAAATAATAACCAATAACCTCAAAATAAACTGTCAGTTAGAAGAAGACAGAGAACATGATAATAGAAAGAATTTAAATAGACTATAAATGTGCAAGTGAGATGTTTAAAAAATAGGCAATGATCTGACGTCAGAATGCTATTAAAAACACATAATCAAAAAATTTATAACATTTTTGAAATTTTTTAATATAAATGACTTATTTACTATTTTCTGGCCCCATTGCTCTGTATTTTCCCGTCCACTAACATATTTGGAGGCCATGATTTGACGACTGATTACCGCAAAATATATAATTTATCGAGATTTGCTACGGCAGAGTGCCACACTCACTAATGAATAAAATTTGTTATGATATATTTATTTCATTATTATTCATTTATTAAATGAACATTTCACTGTATTTTTTTTAAATGAAAAATTACAAAATTTATTTAAAAATCATTTACACAATGAATTTTTTTAGACGATCATATTGAAATGTAAATTTATTTACCTACAATAATAATATGTTCTCTGGAGTTATGTCTTCAAGTTTATACTTCTAAAAATAGTTTTAAAAATAATCCATCGAAATTACAAGACATTTTCACAGCTGTTATTTGCCACTGAACCAACAAAGATTGGAAATAACTGAGATAAGATAAGTACATATACTCGTATTATTAGCATTGATATCTTACTTTTTATCAATAACTTTTTTCAGTCGTATAGTTTCTGCGAATTATTTACAAAATTCTGTCGTACCATCCTAAGTGGCAAAATGTTAATAGAGGCAGCAATTTTTAGTTTAATTGTTTATATATACAGGCTGAACAACAAACTACGGCTCGTAGAAGTTTAACATGTGATTTTAAATTACGGATGCTTTAAAAAAATGGCTTCAAATGGTACCATGAAAAACAAAAATAGATATTTATTTATTTATGTCACGCTGTACAACAGGAACTTGATCCCAATTACAGTACAAGGTCCGCACTCACCGAGCTGTAGTGTGATAGTTCATATAATTTTTAGCTTGAATGAGATTCGAATTCCGTGTCGCTATCCACACCACCGTACTGACGTCTGAGTTTACCACAATCGATGACATTTTTCGTTGTCAATTATGACAGATAATTAATTTCAAATTTATTATTTTTCAATCTTATTGAATTTTGTGACACTTTTTTTTCCTTCTATATAATATTTATTTAGTGCTGTGAATTCTGTATATATTTTTACCTAATTTCGTTATGAAAAGTCCTATTTTACATCAATTTTTGATGTTATGAAATGTAAATTATTTCATGACTGTCATTCAAGAGTTATGTAAGGAATTCTTTCTCAAAAATATGTACAAATAACGGAAAAAACTATTTATTAAAATTTTTAGGATTCATATACATTGAATAATTTTTCTGGTATTAAACAGTTCACGGGCAAATTAGCAGATTCTTCGATATCAGAAGGAAGGTCTGTCTCGGATTCAAAAATCATTTTCAATGATGACATAAGCTTCAAATTTAAACATTTTATTCATTTATTTTCACGGCAACGCTTTGGTAAATTGATTAATTGATTTTGAAATATATTGCGCTGTCATAAACCTAGAATTTTATGGAAGGTTTGTAAATAAGCGACTGTGGGTAGGAATAGAAAAGTAATGAAAATACGCAGGAATCCAGTCAGAAAATTATACAGTTTATTTACTGAGCCAACGTTTCGTTGCCAACCGCAACTTCTTCAGGGCATAGCAAAATATGTGTGTAAATAGTTAACAGGATAAAAAAATAAAATAAATAAAAAACAGAACATCCAAAAAGATGTAGTCAAAGGTAAAAAACAAACAAAATAACGCCAAAAGCCTCATTGAACAGTTGAAAAATTGAAAAACGGTGAACAAGTTCTAATAAATATGTCCTATAAACAAGTTAGGTAATTTGCTCGTTACCTAACTTGTTTATAGGACATATTTATTAGAACTTGTTCACCGTTTTTCAATTTTTCAACTGTTCAATGAGGCTTTTGGCGTTATTTTGTTTGTTTTTTACCTTTGACTACATCTTTTTGGATGTTCTGTTTTTTATTTATTTTATTTTTTTATCCTGTTAACTATTTACACACATATTTTGCTATGCCCTGAAGAAGTTGCGGTTGGCAACGAAACGTTGGCTCAGTAAATAAACTGTATAATTTTCTGACTGGATTCCTGCGTATTTTCATTACTTTTCTAGAATTTTATGTATTTAAAAAATTATTTTAGCGGAATTAGATAAAATTTTGTACGTAATACGTTATGAAAACGTGATATTGTTTGACTCACATAATTTGCAAAACTCGCTTCGCTCGTTTTAGCAAATATTATGTTCGTCAAATATTATAAACCTTTTCATAACTGGTTACGTAAATAATTATTATCTTGTTTTCTGATGCACGTTATTTGCTGTTTCTGATAAAAATGTTGACGGGTTCGTGCTACCCCATTTAATGGGATATAGCGTGATGTTATGTATGTATGTATGTATGATAAAATAAAAATGAAGCATTTCTAAATTTTAGTTTAGTTTATTTAATACCAATGTTGAGTTGTTATATAATAATAAAAATTTATTATTTATTTAGAATCTGTAAAATGTAAGTATTGTTTGAAATCTGAATGTTTTCTGTATTTTATTTGTTTGAACATAATTTTGTAAATAATATATATTGTGCTGAATCGAACCATAACGTTTTCAATGCTATTTTTGAAATGTTCAATTGTTGGTTACCCTAATTATTTACCATCAAAAAAGTTAAATAGTTTATTGAAGAGGAAATGTGTCTGCATTTTGTTTCACTAATATTTATTTTTACGATATTTTTTTCTACGATTGTTATGAAATGCTGACAATTACGCTCTCATTTGTCATCGTAAAGTTGACGTTTTCTGTGGAACAATCTAAAAATATCTTTGTCGCGCGTCTCCAATGGCAACGCGCGAAAAAGATATTAGATGCGCGCTTAATTCAATAGTTACTAGGGATATAAACATAACAGAAACTTGTCATATTGACAGTTGATAGAACGAATTTATTTTCAGTACATATACGTTTTTTTAATAATTTTAAGATGCAATCGTAGAAAAAATTATGTGTGTATCACGAGCGTAAAGTGTCTTTGTTCCTCTTGCACTATTGCAATTACCGCGTTCGAGTAACAAAGAATCACTTTACGCTCTTAATACACAAATAACTACTTATTTTATTAAGTGCGCGAAATGAAAAACATGGATTTACCCCTAAAATACAAACATCATTTTTTTAATAGCTGTCAAAAGAGAATAACACACTAATTATTGATTTATTTAAGTAAATTGAAGGAAAACAATCAACAATTTTATGAATTTGGTACCATTGATGTGTTGCAACCAATGTAATGTGAAAAAATAATTTGGGAGCGTAAGCGAAATATTCATTTTACGCACTAGGGTGCAAAACAGTGCGCAAAATACGCGTTGTCATGGTAATGTAAATGATGAAAAAATCACGTACTTCGCACAATATATTAGTGAAAAAGTGAACATTTTTTGACAGTTGTAGAAATAGTATATTAAGGACATTTATAAATTAAATTTAAAACAAATTTGCAATATTTTTAACCGAACCAAGTTAGGGAAATTTGTATATGATATGTTGTGGTTTGTAGCTGTTATCGACATTTATCAGTAGTTCAGATTTTGAGGTTATATTGAAATTTGAATGTTCTCAGCTTGACAGTTTCAGTATGTCATTCGTTGCTACCAATTATCTAAAACAAAATGTTGCGTATTGTATTGAACGCTCTTTCGGTACGCAGCTGGGTCTCATAATGACTTCCTTATAAACGCAAAATAGAAAAAAAGTTATTTATTATAATAATGACAGATAGAAACAATAACTTTTAATTAGTACATTTGTTTTGTTATCTCATATCACTGATGGTTTTAAGAAAATTACCAATAAACATTTCCGTCAATTTTCCGATTCCAGCTAGAGTAAAATTATAAATGCTGGTATCAAAAAATGCATAAATTTTTCCTCTACAATACTATATCATGCCTGAATAGTTTTAGAAAAAATACAAAAACATGTGTTTTGTAACTTTGTCATCGAATGCTTCGTTCTCGAGATATTTAAGCGTTTCCAGACTTTTTGGACACCCTGTACGAAAAACAACAAACAATACAAGGCATAAAATTATATACGTCAGCTTTTGATTATTTCGACAAATTATAGGAAATAATGTTTCAAAATATTTCCTCAAATAAAGAATCTACAAATATTATATACTATAATATACTAATGATAAAATTGTCGTTGTTTACGCAATAACACAAAGTACAACCGTTTATAAATCCTTTATTGCACTAATTTTTAACGTACTTATATAAAACAATCTGTGTTACAATTTTCTATTTAAACAAGGATGTTAAATATATAACATCCTTGTATTTAAAGAACTAAAAAAAGTGATATAAAAAACATGTAGTACCAACATAAAAAAATACAAGAAAATTACATCAGTGTTATTAAATACAAATGTCTTTTTCAAACTGTAATAAAAATATATATATCATTACACCTTTTACCAATTACTCGATGTGGCACAAGTATGGTTACTAGCCGTCAAATAATGGCTCCCAAATATATTAGTTGTGTCAGAGCCACAGAGATAGTTTTTATTTGGTGAAAAATTGTTTGTCGGCTGTGGGGATCGAACCAGGGATCTTAAGGTTAACGTATTAATCATTACGAATGAATCCGGATTCTCAAATCCACAGGCCGACTCGGTACCACTGAGTCATCTACCCCAAAAGTTTCATAATTAATAACTAGGTTAATTTTTCATGGAAATGCAGGTGTTTGGCAGCACTGTAAAGCTAATTTAAAATTCTTTCAGAAAATATAAAAGAAATAGGCCGCTTTCCAAAAAAATAAATTTTATCAAAAAGTGCCTTTTAAGTTTGTAGAAAAAATTTGATAGTAAAGAAAACAGCCATTTGTCCCTACTTTTTCAATCACCCTGTATTTATTCTGATACCTTAAATTAATTGCCACAAAGTTAAGAGATTGAACTTCTGCAACGCATGAAATTACAATATATCATTTTCAGATTCTCAACTAGTATAAAAGTGAATATGGCATCCGGGAATTCCAGAATACAAATTGACTATTTCGCTGTCGGATTTCAGAATCAAGGAAATGTTTAAGTTACTGGGAATGTAATTCTTCAAAGGTTGTTACGACAGAAACAAATTGAGCTACAGGAATATAACTTTCCATTCGTAATAAACAGATACAAAGTTGTAATCTGCGGGGTTCCTGGTTACGATAAGAGTGAAGTAGCAAAACATTTTGCTAAGAAGTGTTAGTAAGAAGGAAAAGTCGACAAGATATTTTGGGTGAAAGCGGAGAATATTGAAGACATCAACAAATTTTTGTTTTCAATAACGGATAGAATAGAAGAAGTATTGTTAACTTTGAGCCACCACATTCAAATAACTTTTGGTTGTTAAGTCTGCTGTCGAAGTTCTGTTAACAAACTTAATTAATTACTATCAAGAGAAAGACCGCGAGTTGTACCGAGAATTAGCGGAGCTCTTCGGCAACGTTCCACTAGGTCTGCCAGTCTCCAGTGCATATGTCCTGCAGCGAATGAAGAGTGCAGGTCAATATTTCGACCTTCAAAAATATGTCAATGAAATCAAGCAAAACGAACATGTACACTTGGATAAAACAATTTCTGAAAATTGCACAAATATTTACGCAAATTCAATATATACCGCATTTAGGATATCTTTTAAAAAACTCTATAACAATGAACATATTCATTTACGCGACTTGGCTGCAAATGTGTTGTTTGTTGTCGCATTTCTGGACCCCGAACACATAACATTGGATGTCTTATTACAAATGCCCAACATTGAAGAACTCTTACAAAGTTGTAAAAAAGGCAAAACTATGTTAAGAGAAATTTTAAGTTTGATTGATAACTTCTCGTTTATCAGATATGATCCTAATAGCTCCCGAATCTGGCTGCACAGATTCATACAAGAGATAGTAAGATATCACATGCGTGCGTCTGATGAACAAGCCAGACATCATTGTTACGATGCTTGCTTGGAGTTTTTGTTAAAATTGTTATTGAAATACGACAGATATAATATGCACATTGAAATCTTTGAACATTCAATTGTATTACAGTATGTGAACCAGAGTGCAGACACCTTCTACAAATTTTACCAAAAACATAAAGTGGAATTGTACTGACTCTTTGAGAGAATTAATTAACGATGTTGGAGATGAGATTGGTAATATTGTCAGCACCTTGTTACCGCCAGATGTAGGGTTTTATTTTTTATTCGTGTACGATCTTAGCAGGAGGATGTCAGGCTGTCTTTTATTGTATCCGTTTGGTTAGTCTTTTCTTTTCTTAGCGTTTTAAGTGTTTTATAAAATAGCTTTTTCCTTGCTAGTTTTCTCCATTTTTTCACTAAATTAATTCCATCTTTTTTAAAATTCTGCTTTGAACAATTCTTTGATTTTTTATGCCCTTCTTTAAACGTATTTGTTTTGTGTTTTGTCATTTAGGTATTTCATCCATGTTTTCTTTTTCTCTTTTACTGCTTGTTTAATTTCTTGTTTCCGCCAGACTGTTTGCTTTTTGTTAGTTCTTGTTTCCATAGTTCTATATAGCTTTTTGCGGCTTTTGTTATTTTTGTTCAATGTCTGTTTCATCATTGATTTTAAGTATTTCTGTTGAATATCTCTTCTTCGTATTTTTTGCTATTATCATGTCTTTTAGTTTGTATGTTTTTATTGTTTCAAATACTGTGTCTATTTTCTTAATTTTCTCTTTTAATTTTTTTCTCTGTTCCAGGTTTTTTTAATTATTAATACAAACCGAACTCAAAACAACAATACTACAAAGATTACATCTCCTGCTTATCATAATATATATTAATTGTACAGTCTTTGAAATTAGAGATAGCCACGTTATGACGTTTAAATACAAACATACGGACCACAGACTTACTTGATCACCTTCTAAAATGATGACAATGACGTTATTCATAAAAGAATTTCAGAAAATAATATTTATTAATGACGTTAACGTGTTTATATTCTGAAACCGGTAAACTATTGAACAAACCACGGATGTTATGAGTCATAAAAGACCTTAGATGTCATCTGCGGCTGTTATGATACTCATAACATTCCTACGTATGTTAATAGCTATTACTCTAATAATAATGAACTATTTTTTTATTATTTCACTAGCATTCAAGTACGTGGCGCGAGATTAAAAAATTATATGACTTTTGAGTGATGTATTTTTATTCACCAATAATAAAGATCGGAAATAAAAATTAAGATTATCACTGATAAAGAACAAATATATCTTATCTGTGCAAATAAATATATGTATCTTGTTATTTGTTTGGCAGATATCTGCATAAGAATTCGCAGTACTTACAATATAAATAAATATTGTAATTAACAAGTAAAATAAGTAAATTTACTAGTATTCATTGTGTAAAGTAATATTTTACTTTGTAAGTTGCATCACTATCTGTTTTTCACCATGTAAGTAAAATATAAATTATACATTTTATATTATTTTAGGCGAATCAATAGCACATTAATTATATTTTATTTTGATTATATTTAATTTAAAAATGTTCTACTTGTACAATAATGGTAAATATGTACCTATTTTCGTACGAATTTTTTTACTTTTTTAAATTTACCTCAATTTAATAAATATAAATAAATATATCATCACGCCTTTTACTCAATACTGGGTGTGGCACTCAACCGTAGAAGATCTCGGTAGGTGATATATTTCTTCGCTTGAAGTGCAGTTACCAGCCGTCAAATCACGGCTCCCAAAGATGTTAGTGGAGGGAGAGCCACAGTTATTACTTACTTACCAGCCTGCTTTTATGCATGTAAACATAGGTTTCATGTCCTGAAACCGGTAAAAACATGTTACCGTATACAACTTGCAAAATAGAAAATTTACAATTACAGTTAACAATCGGTGATAATTTTTACCAATGCCAATTACTATGTGGCATCTTTAGTTAAATCGGATTTGTTCGTATATGACCGGAAATTGAGTTCTACAGTGTACGAATTCACTAGAAGTATCTAGCAATCGAAACAGCGCGGCACTCAGGTTTGCATCAGCTGCGACCCGGATCTTTTTCATTTAGCGATCCGGTTCACTTCGGCCAAGTTACTGAACCGACTCAATTGAACGGATCGGTCAAGAACTACCTATTTCTATTTGACTTACGCATTTTTACTTGTTTCTTTAAGAGCAATACAATTCCAATACGATTTCAATTAATGTCAATTTAATATGCATTTATCTAAAATAGTTATTTGTGTATTAAGAGCGTAAAGTGATTCTTTGTTACTCGAGCACGGTAATTGCAGCGCGAGTTTCATTAGTGCAAAAGGAACAAAGACACTTTACGTTCGTGATATACACATATTTTTCTCTACAATTGCATCTTAAATGATTAAATATATGTTCTGTCAACTGTCAATATGACAACTTTCTGTTTTGTTTGTATCCCTGGTAACTATTGAAGTAAGCGCGCGTTTAATATCTTTTTCGCATGTTGCCATTGGAGACGGGCGACAAGGTTATTTTTCGATTGTTCCACAGAAAACGTCAACATTACGATGACAAATATGAGCGTAATTGTCAACTTTTTATAGCAGTCTTAGAAAAAGTACTTTTTCGATTGTTCCACAGAAAACGTCAACTTTACGATGACAAATGAGAGCGTAATTTTCAACTTTTCATGGCAATCATAGAAAAAATATTTTTGTAAAATAAAATAAATAAATATATCATCACGCCTTTTACCCATTACTGGGTGTGGCACTCTGCGTAAGCAGATCTCGGTAAGTGATATATTTTTTCGCGTGATGTGCGGTTACCAGTCGTAAAATCACGGCCCCCAAAGATGTTCAAATATTTTTGTGATGATACTAAACTTTGTATTCGTTGAATACAGAATAAAAAAATATAAAATATATGTTCTCATTTCAAATAAGAAAGTTATGTCCTATATTTGGAGAAGTATAGGTACAAAAAGTTAATAGTTTTATAATAGACTTGTAAAATGGTATTTCTTTGTTAACTTAATTATTAATCAACCTTGCAACTCTTATAGTTGAATTGAACATTCTGTTTATTGCGAGTAACATGTCGAGTGCACGAATATTCAATTTGGAATCTCAAACAAAGAAAATATCTACGTCAGAGCACCGCCTGTCTTGTCTACTCTGACGAGCTGCACTTGCAATCTTGTAGTATCAGCCGTTGACCTATGAACATGCTACGGCAATAATAATAAACAATTTTCCGAAAATCTTATCTACCTATATGATCTCTATGACTCTATACGGGCTGATAACCGTGACACCGGAATATAGGACTTTAACATGTAAAATAATATTTTTATAATTTCCTGCTTGCTTTATTATTTTAGAGAAAAAAGCTTCACATAAATGTTGTAGAGCATAACATTCTGCATTAAAATCAATAAACAGAATTAATTTTACATGCTTTATAACGGCTTTAGTATAAAAATAGGAATAGCCTTGGAAATGAAACAAAATTGTTGAAAGAAAATAGCTTTAAACGAACTAAGTAGCGCGAATGAGCGGAAGACGTCTTCACGCACGTAGTTTTTATAATATTTTTGTTCGAGTACTGATATTTTAAAAAAATACATCTTTAATTTCAACTTGTGTAAGTCCACCAGAATCTGCAAATTATACATAATCTTTATCAATTGCTGCTCCAGGAACTTCGATTTCTAATTGTCAACATTTTACTATAAATGTTTATAATAACACTTGTAACAATTGTGGCTCTTCCCAATCTAAAAATTATTTTTTTTTAATTTAAATATCAAACCTAACCTACAATAGATTAATTAATTTAAGCATTTTATGTTGTTATAATCTTACATTTCTATTAAACTAAGTTGTTATATTCCACAATATGTGTTTTTTCTTATTATTTATATAGTATTAGTCGCGATTTTTGTTTGATTACAATCTGCAAAAAGTTGTATCAATGACGTCTTTAGTTCAGAGGTTGTTCAAATATCAAACCTAACATAAAATAGATTAATTAATTTAAGCATTTTATGTTGTTAACAACGTCTTAAATTGAATTAGATATATCTGAAATTTAATTTTTGATATCAAATATTAAAGACCTTCAGAATTAATTTTTTATATCAAACATTAATTAAAGACATTAAAAATTAATAAAAGATATCAAAAATTACTTAGTGATATAAAATGAATAAAAGACGTCAAGAATTGAATTTTTAATATCCTTAATTAAATAAAGACGTCTTTAATTTGAAATACATCTCCATAATTCAAAACATATCCATAATTCCAAATCGTCTCTATAATTCAAATACATCTCCATAATTCATATACATGTCCATAATTCAAAACATACCCATAATTCAAAACATATCTATAATTTAATGTCATCTCCTTAATTTAATTACATATCCCGAATTTCAATTATGGAGATGTATTTTAATTACGGATATGATTTCAATTATGCATATGTTTTGAATATCGGATTAATGACGTCTTTAATTAGTTTATGATACCCAAAATGAATTAAAGACGTCTCAAATAGACACTAAAACTAATAAAAGACATGTATTTTAAAATAAATTAATTAGATACGTCTAAAATTTAATGAAAGACGTCTGAAATTGAATTAAAGACGTCTGAAATTGAATTAAAGACGTCTTTAATTGAATTAAAGGCGTGTTAAATTGAATTAAAGACATCTTGAATTGAATTGGAGACATCTGTAATTCAATTTTTATCCATGCAATAGGAAAAAACATTCTCTGAATTTAAGACATCTTAAATTAAATTTCAGACATCTCTAATTCATCTAAGACGTTTTTAATTCATTTTAAGACGTCGTCTTTAATTCAATTTCAGACGTCTCTAATTCATTTTAAGACGTCTCTAATTTATTTTAAGACTTTTTAATTAAATTTCAGACGTATTTAATTAATTTGAGTTTTAAATTAAATTAAAGATGTCTTTAATTTGAACAGCATGTCCCGAATTATTAAATAGAAACCTATATAACGTGCCATAATTTAAGTTCTGTTTAACTTATTTATTTCGACATTCCGGTACACTCAACATGTACCTTCGTCAGGTAAGAAAATAGTAAATAATAAAATATAACTATAAACAAGTAACTAGTAACAAGCAATTCTAATTTCTTGATAAGCGGAAATTAAATTTTATTCAGTTCACAGCCATCACAGTTGTTCATGGCTCTGAACAAACAACCATTTATATAATTTTGGCCTGGCTACGATCTTTGTGTCTTCAAATTTAATTTTGTGTAGAAATTGTATTGCAAGCTCAGCAATCAAAGATTTATTAGGATAATTTAGTCGAATGCAGCGCTTAAGTTCAGTATATCTTGTTGAAATAGTTCTTCCCGTTTGGCCAATGTAAATTTTACCGCAAGGAGTACTATATAATCCTGATGAGTGAAAAGGGACAATATCTATTGCACTTTTCAATACGTGCTGAAGTTTAATGTGAGGTAAATAAAGCCCGTTTTAGATGGTGCAATTTTTCATGCAAGTTCTGTAGCGTAAGAAAGTTGCAAGAAAATTACTTCGTTTAAAACAAAAATTGCGGCAAGAATTATTGCCCTGACGAACTTGCAAGTTGCTGCAAGAAAATTCCATGTTCTAATTTTCTTGCGGCAATGTGCAATGTTTTAGTGACTTTAAGTGTTGCCAACTGTTCATCAAATATATCACAAATTATCCGAGCGTGATTTAACCAATGTTTTGTGCTCCTATTTAAAAATAAACACTAGCACTGAACTTTTAATCATTTAGTTT
This sequence comes from Pterostichus niger, assembly GCA_947425015.1. Taxonomy (NCBI): domain Eukaryota; kingdom Metazoa; phylum Arthropoda; class Insecta; order Coleoptera; family Carabidae; genus Pterostichus; species Pterostichus niger. The sequence goes on along the minus strand of OX380346.1, from coordinate 18,601,337 downwards.
TTACTATAGTAATTTTTAAGTAAATAGTTTACATTTTTGATACAAATATATTGATTATGTTTAATGAGCCCATTTCTATGTGCTGCCATGGCCAACTTCATTGAATTGCGCTAACGCTTATTATGGCCGTTTCATCCATCGGTTTGCCATACAAAAATTTATTGTTTTTTTACAGATTTGGTACGTCAAGTAATGCCATCTTGTCATATGTAATTCAATGAAAGTCATTACGTTTACTGCTGTTAACCAGTTCCGATCTTTTAACCGGTCTTTTGGTTTATAAAAGACCGATCTTTTTAACCGGTCTTTTAGCCGGTCTTTTTAACCGGTCTTTTGATCAATCTTTTAACCGGTCGTTCTGGCGGTACAATTGACCATTAATTGATTTCTTAAAACTCTAGTTTTTCATCTAACTTCAATTCTCAAACATACATTAGAAAATGTCGAATAAGGTAAAAGTAAACAGAGTAAGTAGGTAGGTACATAATTGAATTTTTAATGATGTATCATAAAATTTAGCGGTATATTTATTACAAAGTAAGAATTCCGACACCGACATCTTTCTGAATTGATTAGGATTATGTTCTACTTAATTGGTTTGCGCAACTGGGTGTCATAAAACTTAGAAAATTTTCAACATGCTTTGTAGAATGTCTCTTACTCATTTTCATTCTGTTCATTCATCCCCCTTAAAAGAGTGGGGTAAGTCTTATACTTTTATAGTTTTCAATTAGTTCTAGTTTACGAATGAACTTTACTCATTCATAGTCATACTTAGAATTTACTAGTGCGGTCTTTTTTAGGACCGGTCTTTTTAACCGGTCTTTAACCGCTCTTTTAACCATTTGGTTAATACCGTTTTTTAGGACCGATCTTTTTTTAATCCTCAATTTTTGTCAGCACTACTTGATGTTGATATGAGCAAATGAAATACATTTAATGAAATTGCGTACGTTTAATATTATTAGGTTGGGTTAGGGTATGTTAGTCATAACGTAACTTGTCAGAGACGCTAGTGACATGGCCACTCTGTAAATTTGAAACTAGAAATTTTAATGGCATATGAAACGGCCATAATAAGCGTAACGCATTTCAATGAAGTTGGCCATGGTACTGTATAACTTTTAATATTCTACTTTTTTTTTAGATATTTCTGGCAAAAAAATAAAATCTAGTATGACATTTAAAAGTTCACAATTTCATTCAGGAATTATTGTAACTAATAAGGCTACAGCAGGCCTTATAAATTACAACGGAAATATCAAATTTGAAGGTGATCTGAATATTCGGAATTCATCAGAGTACGAATTTGAATTACTAGAATTTGATGTACGGCGTCTCATAAACACATTCAATGGCCGGGAATTGGAAATGAAAAAATTGGACTATTTATTTTTCACCCAGAACAAGAAAAAAGTAGCAATATGTGGCCTTCCAGGTTTTGGCAAAACTGAATTGTCGAAACAATACGCAAGTATCTGTCTGCAAACTAAAAAAGTCAATAAAATATTTTGGATCAACTCTGAGAACAAAGACTACCTTCACCAATCATTCAGTAGTCTTAAAATAATCTATGAAACATTCGACGAAACAAAATGTTTGTTTATTTTCGATAATAGCTTAAGCAGACAAGACATCATCGATTACGAGCCCCCAGAGAGTGATAACTTCTTCTTGTTGATAACAAGTCAGGAGAAAGACTGGGGAGACGATGTTGAGTCCTTTAAGTTGGACTCACTGTCGCCTGAATCAGCTGTCAATGTTTTCCAATCAATTTTAAATACTAACTACAAGATCGAAGACAAACACTTGTATGAAGAGCTTGCTGGCGTGGTCGGAAATGTCCCATTGGGACTTCAGATAACAGGTGCTTATATTCGACTACGAATTCAAAGTTTAGGAAATGACTTTAAGCTTGAAGAATATATTACAATGCTTAAACAATCTCAGAAAGAGTTTATCGATTTAAAACTTCCTAACTTTTCAAGAAACACTTATGAAAATTCTATTTGTGGTGCTATCAAAATATCAGTTGATAAAATCCGTGACGAAGAAGATCTTGAACTGAGAGACTTGGCTTTAAATGTTCTTTGTACATGTTGTTTTTTACATCCGAATTTTATATATTTCAACAATTTTTTAAAAATGCGTAATATTACTGATATTATGACAACAATTTTTGATAAAGAGAAATTGAAATTGGCGATAAATTTACTCGATAATTATTTATTTCTGGATTTTAAACCCAATAAAAAGCAGATAACAATACACAGATTTACCCAGGAAATCCTACAATTTTATTTGGGTAAATCCGAGCCCCTGTTGCAAATGAATTGCTTCTGTTCTTGTTTAGATTTTGCAAGAATTAAAGATAACCTCGAATTGAATAAACATTATCATATATTACATATTCTGACATTTGCCGATAATAATACAAATATTATTTCAAATTACTGTATTAATCATATGTCTAAAAGTGATAAAATATTTGAAACAATTTTAGTTTCAAGTGTTTATTTTGGATTTCAAAAATGTTTAATCACATTACTTGATCATTTTGGTGATTATACAAAAGAATATGTTATTAAAAAGAATTTAATTCACTTACCAATTCGAGGTAATCACTTAGAGATCTTAAAATTGCTGGTTCAGTATGTTGATATAAACAGTACAAATGATGAAGGAAATACAGCATTACATACAGCTGCGTCTAGAAGAAACTTAAATGCAATTAAAATATTAATCGAACACAAAGCTGATACTAGTGTAAGAAATGCAGAAGGAAATACACCATTATTTACTTTTATAGTAAGCTATAGAGGAGGATATTATATAAACTTAAACGAAACAATACAAATATGTGAATTGTTAGATTGCGAAAAGAATAAATGTACCACAAATTACATGGGACAATCATTAGTTCATGTAGCAGCAGCTACTTGCCAAGAACAACTGATAACATTACTCACCAACAAATATAATATGAATGTAAATGAACGTGACATAAAAGACAGAACTCCCTTACACACCATTATTTCAAGTTCAGCAACATATGCTCGTCACACAAAAATAATGACAAAAATATTCCAAGAAATTGGCAGTTTAATTGAACCAAATAATGATTACAATACTGATACAGTTATAAATGTTTTGAGCGAATATTGGGCACAAATATTACAATATGTAGTAAACATCATGAAAATACATTATGGAGAAGATATGAGAGAGTTCAAATTTAATAACAACAAATTTATGAAACGGTTTATTAATTACAACTCAAGATATACTGAAGGAAAAAAACCTTATAATTCAGAAGACGCAAAGTTCATGAAACTGCTTTTGAAGGACGAGAATGAGTTGTTGGAACAAGAAATTCTACAGATCCATGCATTTGTTTCATTGTTCAAAATAGCAATGATAATTATGGACAGAATTAATAATGGGCAAGAATATTCTTTCAATGCGTTAATTTTTGCAGTTAAACAAGACAATAAGAATCATGTAAAGGAAGTTATAGCAGCAGCAAGACAATTAATCAAACAAGGAGCTTCAATTGAATACAAAGATGTTGAAAACAAAACACCTTTAGACTACGGAATGTACTATAAACTCTACTATCTTGTAGATTTATGTTTATTTGATGATAACGACTACGAACTCCACTCCACACTTTCTTATCATTTAAATCTCCATTATTTTGATGATGACGACAGACAAAATGACGATGAAGATACACAATATGATAATGAAGATATCAGCGAATTCTATTTATTGCACAAAGCAATTCTTTGCAATAAGATAAAACTATTGAATCTATTACTGCAAAGTGGTATCAACGTAAACAGTACAAATAAAAAAAAGAATACGCCGTTACATGCAGCAGCTTTCCACTGGCACTTGAAAACAATGGTTCGATTAATCGTGAACGACGCGGACATCAACGCTAGAAATTATAATGAAGAAACGCCTTTATTTTGTTTTATACGAGGCGCAAATTTTCGTGAAAAGGTTGAGGTAGATGAAATTAATTTGGTTTTCGATGTATTAAAACTAGAAGAGAATAAAAATATTACAAATAATAGAGGACAATCATTGCTGTACATAGCTGCTGGTTTGTGTAATCATCCAGAACTGTTAGATCTGTTATTACAACACAATTTAGATGTAAATAGCACCAACGGTAATCAGGCTAAACCACTACACACAGCTGCGTTTAAAATGAACTTACTTGCAATCAAATGTCTAGTTCAACGCGAAGCAGATATATATGCTAGATATTGTAATGGAGAAACAGCTTCATTTTATTTCATCCGAAGTGCATGTACTTCTGAAAATATTAATGCAGATGAAGTAAATGAAGTTTTTGACTTATTAAAATTGAAAGAAAGTCGAAATATTACAAACAATCAAGGACAAACATTGCTGTTCATAGCAGCAGCTTTTAGTAGCAATACCGAACTGTTACATTTGATACTACAACGTGGTTTTAACATAAATAGTACAGATGATAATCTGGCCACACCGTTACATGCAGCAGCGTTTGAATGGAACATAATTGTCTTAAAATTTTTAGTTAAACACGATGCAAATATAAATGCTAAAGATAGTAATGGAGCTCTTGCATTATTTTATTTTATAGACAGCGCATATCATCGTAAAATTATTAACTTGGAAGAAGTACATGAGGTATTAGAATTATTACATTGCAATAAACATACTATAGATAGCAACAACAACACCTTGCTTTACTATGCTACGATTTCATACCACAAAGAATTGGTATTTTTACTCTTAGCAAAGTATAAAATGAATGTGAATCATCAAAATTCACAAGGAGACACCCCATTACATCATTTTATTACAAATTTGGACAAAAGAGGTTCTCGAATGCAAGAAGATGTGATCCGAATTGTAGAGGTATTAAAAGAACATGGTGCTCATTTAGATATTCGAAATAAAGATGGGAAAACACCGTTTCGCATAGCTCAAGAGATGGGTGCGGAATTTTTACGCCCCTATCTTACTAAGACTGAAACTGTCCCGAAACATCAAAGGTGTTCGATTTGTTGACGATCTTATGTGTTTAGTATTTTTAGTAAGATTCTGAAAGGATATAACACATTATGTCACTGTGTGTATGAAGAGGCAGAAGTATGTAACTTAGAACATTGGATGAGCCGTAGTTTATAGCCGAACGAGCGCAGCGAGCAAGGCTGGTAAATAAGGTGAGTGCTATAAAGTACGACTTGCATACTATGCTTCGATTGGCTTGGAGGCAATTTGTTTTTTTAGAATATGTTAGAAAAGTTAATTGTATCTCAAAGAGTGCGTTATTGTTGCTTTTAACAATGTTATTTATAATTATCAAAGTCTCAAATTAGTAGAGACAAGGTGAAAAGTGTTTTTCTATTTTGTGTTCATAAGGAAGTAATTAAGAATCCCAGTTGCGTATCGAAAGAGCGTTCATTACGATACGCAACATTTTGTGTTAGACGGTTGGTAGTAGCAGATAACAAACACTGTCAAGATGAGAACAATAAAATATCAATATAAACTTAAAATCTTAACAATTGCATACATGTCAAAACTGTTAGCAACCACAACATTTCATATTCAAATTTTCCTAAATTGACGCGGTTTAAAATATTACAGATTTTTTTAAAATTCTAATTTATAAAGACGCCTTTTACCCATTACTGGGTGTGGCACTCTGACGAGGCAGATCTCGGTAAGTGATATATTTCTTCGCGTGAAGTGCGGTTACCGATCGTCAAATTACGGCCCCCAAAGATGCTAGTGGAAGGGGAGCCACAGGGATAAATTTAAATTGGTGAAAATTGTTTGTCGGCTGTGGGAATCGATCCAGGGTTCTCAAGATCCACAGGCCGACTCGATACCACTGAGCCCCCTACCCCATAAAAAAGAAATCGTTCTTTAATATACTATTATGTTTATAACAAATAAACAAACAATATCAAAGGTATTTAATTTTTGTATAATTATTATAAAACTTTTTATTGCAAAAATATGTTTAATATATAATATATTTCATTTCTAATAAAAAAGTTATGCTTAAAAAAAATCAAGTCCGAAAAAGTGTTGTGCAAACAGCTTCAGACTCAATTAGACGCATGATATTTATCATTTTATCAGCAATAAACAAATAAATAACTATTTTCATACGATTTTGTTGTGAATATGTGATGGCCTCTGTATAATTTTTCATATGATATGGGTGCGATTTCTTTATTCGCTTTGACTTACTTACACAAAAATCGTACTATACCTAAAAACCAGTTTTACACCAAACCAACTTAAGCATTGGGAGCTGTCATATTGTAACTAACCTACAAAATTGTATTTACTGTAAGATAAAGCAGATAATTGTAGCATTTTAGAAATACAAAATTAATTAACTGCGTTCTTGAATGTGTGAAGGAAAATAATATAAAAATGAACAATTCTGAAGAGGCAGAAGTATTACAACTTTTGTACAACTACAAGAACGAAAATAAAATAACAAATCTGCCAGAATATCCTTTAACAGATCGTAATTTTGTTAAAACTGTATCAAAATCAATTACTGATATAATTTATAATTCATATAAAAACAAAAGTTTAAACTCAAAGAAAACAAGAGAGACAGTAATTGTAAGTATAAAGTTATCCAGAATTTATGGCTATAATAATAAGTTTGTCTTTTAGGAACTATTAAGAAAATGGATTGAACCAAGTTCTCACATATCAATAGATGAATCAAACTACGATATTTTTATCAAATGTCTCAACAAAGAAACCAAACCACTAGACTCTTTTTATAAAAAATATGGACAAGACTTTCTTAAGGTTTCCACAGAAACATCAAAAGTTAAAACAAAAAACGATTGGGAAAACATATGCGAAACTGTAAACAAAAAATATATGACAAATTTAGAATACAAAATAAAGTCTGGTATGTAAATAGAATAATTAGATTTTATTTATTTGTTTGAGATGTGTTTTCAACTTTTAGGTCTTATTCAAACTTGGAATAAAAATCAATTTGAGCTTACAAAATTTGATTATAATGGACCAAATAAAACGTTTCAAAATCCAGATGTAGAAAATTGCTTACAATTTTTACAGGGTCTAAAAAGTAACCCTGAAATAGTTGTCCGCCAAAATGTAGAAACGGTTCCTACAAACAATTTCGAATCCATTGATAAGTTTACGTGTTCAATATCTAAAGAAGATACGAATGTACAACTTGGATATGCGTTATTAAATTTTGAGAAAAATGTAGAAAATGAAAAATTATTTTTAAAAGTTTTACAAAACATTTCTTTATCTACTACTGAGACTGGATTAAGATTTGTCGATTATATCTGGATAAATAAAGGTAATTATTGAGTCAATTGTCCTTGTCAACTAATACAAAATATATCATCACGCTTTTTACTCTAGAGGGTGTGGAATTCTGCCGTAGCAGATCTTGGTAATTAATATATTTATGCGTATGAATTGTCGGCTATGGGAATCAAACCCAGGGGTATGTGGCTCAGTGGTGGTATCGAGTCGGCCTGTGGATCTTGAGAACCCTGGTTCGATCCCCACAGCCGACAAACACTTTTCACCAATTTCCATCTACCCCTGTGGCTCCCCCTCCACTAATATCTTCGGGGCCGTGATTTGACGGCTGGTAACCGCACTTCACGCGAAAAAATATATCACTTACCGAGATCTGCTTAGGCAGAGTGCCACACCCAGTAATGGGTAAAAGGCGTGATGATATATTTATTTTTTTATTTTATTTGTTTTCAAACCAAACGTCCAGTGTGATACCATTGAGCAAAAACAAATTTGCAGGTTATTTCTTGGAATACGGCTCGATTTTTATTAATTACACAAATAAAAGACGACGTTCCGGGCCTATGATAAGAAAAAATGAACAAAGCTTATAGTCAATAAATTCACATTGAAATTATAAAATAATATAAATGTTTAACAATCCAAAACTACATACTGGTAGTGAACGTTGTCTTTTATTTGTTTAATAAACTTGAAGGCGTATTCCAAATAAAAAAATTATTAATACATAATTTAAAAGCAAACCCCTACTTGTTTATTTATCATTGTAAAAAGAAAATGATTTAGAATTTTATTCCGCAAAAAATATACAGGCTGTTTCATTTAAAAAAAGTAAGTTAAATATTTTTCCGGCTTTGTGGGACATGTTTTATATTTCACTTTTTCTTATATATTTAATAATTCGGCAGAAATAAACTGGACATTGAAAAATCAACCACCTGTATAGATTTACTAGTTTCTAAGAGTCGCATACCTTGGCCCAAGTCCTTAATTATAATTTCTTAATATTTAAATTAGTATAATTTACTAATATTGCTTTTTAAAAAAATATTTTATATTTGCATAGTCGACACTTGATTTTAACTTATAATAATAAAAAAATAAACACTTGTTTATTCCACAATATTGATTTATTAACTTCTTATGATCGTTTCGTCCTTTCGGACATCGTCTGATGATGAAAGGACGAAACAATCGTAACAAGTTAATAAATCAATATTGTGGAATAATCAAGTGTTTATATATTTTATTATTATTATAAATTACTTATTAATTGATTTTTTGTTTGTTTTCCAGATAATTTGAAACTGTCGCCCGAAATTTATATCAAAACGTTTGAACATTTTCAGCATCTGTATGAAAAACCAATGATTACTTTAGCAACAGAAGTATTAGAAAATTTAAACATAAAAAGCGTAGATTACGAATATGAATTACTTATTGACAACTCTAATATTAAAGACTTATTAAAAATATGTGATTTAGAATTATATAGCAATGTTATTTTTATAGTAAATAAATTGTTAGCTTTAAGTAAATTTGATTTGAGGATATGTAAAATGTTGAATATTGTAAAAAATATTTTCACAAAGATGAATTAAATATTATATTTTGTATTGTATTATATTTTTAAAAATTATTTCGCGGCTGAGATACACTCATTAAACAACTGCATTATGCTCATTAAAAAATTTAATTTCCAAGGAGACAAATGAGAATTTGTTTGTTTATCGGCGTGAAAACTGGATATATTTTTTGTAAAAATTCTTGGATTCGATGGATTTTTTACACATATTTATACTTTTTTGAAAATATTAATATTTTATTGCTATATATAATGCCAAGTCCTGTTTTCAAGAACGGTATATATATTTGCATTAAATTAATTTATTTCTTCGGCAACATCAGATAAATAATTATTAGTGATATCTAGTTTTGTGTCAAGAAAATCTAACCAATCAGTACAGTATAAGATAATTATATAAACTACCACACTGCGGCTCGGTGAGTGCGGACCCTGTACTGTAATTGGGATTAAGGTCCTGTTGTACAGCGTAACATAAATAAATAAATAAATAAATAATTATCCGAATTAAAAAGATAATTTGGTAAAGATTTAGGATATGTAAAAGTACATATCCTCATAATTTGTGTCCCTTTTTAACATCATGTAAGATGTTTTCTTCGTCCAATTGAAAGATTGAATCTTAGTTCCTATTTTGTGTGTATTGTTATTTCAAGTATATACGAGTATAATCTGTGATTTGTATGTAGATAGTAAGACATATATGTATGTGGTTATAAGGTTTACCTTTTTACTTGACTGGTGATATATTTGAATTCTATGAATTTTTTCCTTACTATACAGAATGTTAGAAAAATAAAAGTTAAAAATTTAAGGCTGGATAATACATGTCAAAACAATGAAAAAAGTTAATATAAACATATATCCGGTAATGATTAGTTTCAGAACTATAGCAATTTTAATATTTTTATTACATACATTTTATTTACACAATAAACGGTGGACAGCGATTTCACAAAGATGGCCAGTGTTGCCAAGTTAGTGGATTCTCCACTAAACCTGGTGGCTTGGGGTGGTGTTTAGCGATGAAATTTAGCTTTTAGTGGTGGTTTATCTGAATTTTTATTTTTTTACATTTAAATTAATTTATTTTGTAATATAGGGCCTTGTCGATGTTCGATTGCTCATGCTTATAGTGGCACGCTTGTGTATCTCGTTCTCGTCCTTTCCTCGTCATTGTTCACTCCCATTCGTCAAAGGTCGAAAATACATTTTGAGAAAACTTTTTAGTGGGAATGTAGTAGTTTCAACTCCATAATCTAGTGGACAACGGTTTCACACTGTTGGCAACACTGCTGATGGCAAAAGTGATTCATAACCTGTAGTAAATGGCGTAGATGTTAAACGTATATTATTTTTCTTGGTAGTTTGCTGCTTTTCGAAACAATTGACGTATTTATCCATCAATATAAATATTTTATTTTGAGTGATAAGATGGCTGATGATAATTACGATGATGTTAAGTGTGCTAATTGTGATTGTTATTTGTCATTTTCACCGGTTTTCGTGAAAAATGATGGCCACAGTATTTGTGGAGATTGTAATAAAGGCAAAGAACAATTTTCAATCAGAAACCTAACTTATGAAGCTCTTGCAAAACGGTTAAAATTTCCATGTCGTTTTAAAAGCTCAGGCTGTGACAAGCAACATAGTTGGGAAGAAGCTAAGCGTCACGAAGAAGAATGTGAATACAGAAACTACAATTGTTTAACAAAAGACTGTCAGTGGATTGGAAATTTATTCAGTATAAGGCAACACTACGAAGACAATCATCCAAAGTTTCTGCTGAACTTGCCGAGTCAGATGCAACCTAACTTTACTGTGTCTGAAGATTCAAAATATCTTACATCATTTTTAAATCATTTCTTTGTTTTACACGTCAGTTATTCAGTTTCTACTTCTGTATTATCATATTATACTTGTTTATTGGGAAAATTAGATGATGCTCAATTTTTTGAATATGTTCTTGACATTACTGCAGATAAGGGAATTATAAATTTGAAAAAGTCAGTGAAACCAATAACTGAATTGTTTTCCTCAGAAAAAGATAATGTTATCGAGATATATTTAAACAGTTTGTTATCAATGGGTCTGATAACAAAATATGAAGATTGTACATTTAGTTTTTCAATTAAATCAAAGAATAATGACTGCAATAGTTGCAAAGCAAAATTGACAAGTGTTATTTTTTTTGAAAACAATAGTTATTGTGATGCATGTTTTGATAAAAATTCTCATAAACCAAATATTTCAATTAAATGTAAAAGCTGTATCTATGAAAGTATCGAACTGAATTTAGCAAAACACGAATACTGGTTTTGTCTCAAAGAGAAACCATGCAGAAAATGTCCGACTATTCCAAGAACTTATTCATATCCTACCTATAAAGATGGTTGGTTTACACATTATATAAATAATCACATATTAGAAAAAAATATATTTAAAACCAACACTTTCTCGTTTAGCAAAATGATTGCTAATGATAAAGAAAAAAAAGTATTTTTAACTTATAACGCAGTATTTTTGGTGAAATTTAAATTTTGTGAAATATTGCAAACATTTTCTTGTAATGTAACATCTAATTTGGCAAAAAATAAGACGGAACATTTTGAGTGCTCATTCCTTTTATCCAATCCATATACAGGTTATTTATGTAAAGTAAAGTCGATGGTTCCTAACTTGTTAAGTAACCAATGTGATTGGGAAGGAACTGAAACAAATGATGTAAAGAATTCATATGTTTGGTATAATTACAACAAACAACTGGAAAAGTTGTATACTGTTAAGATAACTATAACTAAAAAATAAAATTTAAGAAAAAAAATATGTATTTTTAAATGTTAATATGTTAGTTGTAATAATTTTATTTTCATATTTTATACAATATATGTATGTACATCCAAAGTTAATAATCATGAAATGAAATAAATATATTTATTTATTTATTTACGCACCCAATTACAGTCCACGGTCCGAGCTCATCAAACGGCAGTGTGCCAGTTCATATATTTTTAGCTTGAGTGGGATTCGAACTTGTTTTGTGATTTCATGGCACTGATGATTTGAAGAAAATTACCAATTAGGATTTCAGTCATTTATACTTCCTTGTACGAAGTAAAGGAAGTATTGTAATCGCGAAAATTTTCGGTTCTCAGATTTCAACGGAAATAGGTGTTTTGGTCCTCCCTGAATCCATTTCGACTAATTTCGTCATGCCGTCTGTACGTACGTATGTACGTACGTACGTATGAACGTATGAACGTACGTACGTACGTACGTACGTACGTACGTATCTCGCATAACTCAAAAACGGTAAGCCGTAGAAAATTGAAACTTTATATTTAGGACTGTTATAACATCTAGTTGTGCACCTCCCTTTTTGGTCATTATACAACTACCGGAAGTGGTACTTTACTTGAAGCCTATAATAGATTTTCATGAAAAACTATATTCAAATATAATTTAAAACTTTCCAAATTTGGTATATAAGACTACTATATCAATGGAAATAACATAATAGATTTTGGTTAAAATAGACTAACCGGAAGTGGCACATTACATGAAGCTGCTAACAGTTTTCCTTGAAAAAAATGGTATTATTTTAATTTTAGAAAGGAATGCTGCAAATAAAAGTTTTAGAGAATTAAATTCTGCGTCTAGCACATTAAGAATTTTTAAATTAGCTTTTTGCATAAACGAGATATCTAAATTTAAATATTATATATTTTTTGATTTTTTTTTAAATTAAGTTTGCAATGGATTAGAACAAAAAATAAAAGATTTAATGTCAAATATGTGCAATTAAAAAAATATCTATAGTTTAATACGTGTACAAGGAAGTCATGTGGTGTCCACATCAGATATTTTAGGTTACAGGTAGAGTAAAATTATAAATATTAGTGTCAAATATGCAGATAGTTTTCCTCTAAATAAACTAGTTAATTGTTTTGATGTAAAATAATTATTAAACGTTTAAAAAACAGCATTGGAAACGCTATGGTGCGTTCTTCGATTCACCACTTGTATGTTAGAGTCGTCATTATAACTTTTTAGGGGCCTAGATTTATTTATTATGTACTAAACATAATACTGCTCTTAAAACAGGCAAAAACAGAGCTTGTGCTACCAGCCAATGTTTACAGTTATTTATTTCAGTAAATGAAAATAATAGTTATTTACGTAACCAGTTATGAAAAGGTTGATATTGTTTGACGAACATAATATTTGCCAAAACGAGCGAAGCGAGTTTTGCAAATTATGTGAGTCATACAATATCACGTTTTCATAACGTATTACGTAATAAATTTTATCTAATTCCGCTAAAATAATTTTTTAAATACATAAAATTCTAAGGTTATGACAGCTCATTATATTTTAAAATCAATAAATCAATTTCCAAAGCGTTGCCGTGAAAATAAATGAATAATATGTTTAAATTTAAAGCTTATGTCATCATGAAAATGAGTTCTGAATCCGAGACAGATCTTCCTTCTGATATCGAAGAATCTGCTAATTTGCTAGTGAACTGTCTAATTGCAGAAAAATTATTAAATGTATATAAATCCTAAAAATTTTAATAAATAGTTTTTTCAGTTATTAGAAAACATTTTTGAGAAAGTTCAAACTGTCAACATTCATTACGTAACTAGTTATGTAAAGAATTCCTTACATAACTCTTGAATGACAGTTAGGATAAAATTGGCATTTCATAAACTCAAAAATTGATATAAAACAGGAGTTTTCATAACGGAATTAGGTAAAATATGTTTTAAACAATTTGTATAACTTAAATTAGATATTACTACCTACCTTTGAAAGTGAATATTCAAATTACAATATAATTTTTGAGAACTATCTGATAATCACACCTGGTAGCACAAGCTCTGTTTTTTCTTGATTTAAGAGCAGTGTACTCGTATTTGGGTGTTTTAGCTACCTTTAACATGTTAAAACCGTGCTCTTAGAACAGCTTGTGCTACCAGCTGTCTTTCACAGTAAGAGTCGTCTTCAGCATAAAATATTTTAACCAAAGTGAGGATGCTTCAAAGTTTTTTATTTTTAGGTTAGAAGAGCGTATATGAGAGCCAGACGACGATCATTGCCTACAGAAGAGACTCTCAAGGCTAATTATAAACTTGCCAAAAAAAACTTGAGCCTGGAAATTAAATTCGAGAAATCGAATAAATGGAAAGAGCTAATAAATACAGTAAACAACGATCCGTGGGGCAGGCCATACAATATTGTAGTAAAGCGAACCAACCTACAAACCCAGATAATCCCGGATAAACTCCAAGCTAAAAGAATAATACAGGAGCTCTTTCCGGTATGTAGAATGAATACGTGGCACAACCGACAAACCACAGATATAAACCCCATCACGGAAGGTGAAATAATGCTGGCAGGGGGGAAAATGAAAATTAAAAAAGCACCGGGACCAGACGGAATCCCTCCGGAAGTAACTAAGCAAATTGCAGCCCAAAGACCACAATGGTTCTTAGAAACCTTGAACAAGCTGCTCACGGAAGGCAATTTTCCTAGTAGATGGAAAACTGCTACCCTGGTACTGATCCCAAAACCGGGAAAGATTAATATGGAGGAATCCTCCTCATACAGACCCCTGTGCCTGTTAAGTACGGTAGGTAAATTAATGGAGGGAGTTATTAATTTAAGAATTAACAACCATTTGGACGAAGGGAATAGACTATCAACAAACCAATTTGGTTTTCGTAAAGAGAAATCTACCATAGATGCGATGGAGATTGTCAAAAGTATAGCGGAAGGGGAGATAGCGAAAAGCACGAAGGCTAGGGGATTGTGTGCATTAATAACAATTGACATTAAAAATGCATTCAATTCGGCGCCTTGGGAGAGAATTATTGAGGCGATGGACTCCATGGACTTCCCTCCAGAGCTGATAAACATAACAGGATCCTACCTGAACAACAGGTGGATCGAGTACCAGGGCGAGCTCTACAGAGTAACATGTGGGGTGCCACAAGGGTCAATACTAGGGCCGACCCTATGGAATATTTTCTACAACAGTATCCTAAACTTGCCTGTGCCAAGAGGTGTGGAACTAATAGGTTTTGCCGATGACTTGGCAATAGTGGCTACCGACAAGAGGGAACCGGTACTTGAAACTAGAGTAAATACAACGCTTCTGCTAATTCAGGAATGGGTAGAGAAGAATAAGCTCAAAGTTGTGCCCGAAAAATCTGAGGCAGTGCTATTGATTGGACGGAAAAAGCATAAAGCAATAACTTTCAAGATGGACGGTAAAATAATAGAGCAAAAACAAAGTGTTAAATACTTAGGAGTCTTTTTCGAAAAGAGCATGACTTTTACAACACATCTGAAGGAAACAATGCTAAAAGTGGACAAAACAATTAATGCGCTCAGGAGGCTATTCCCGCGAATAGAAGGCCCTAGTGAACAGAAAAGAAGATTACTGGGCGCAGTAGCTCATAGCATTATGCTTTACGCGGCACCTATCTGGGTCAGCGTGTTGAGGTTTAAGTATTGCAGCAAGATGTTGGCTAGCGCCAACAGAAAATTAGCTCTCGGCATCAGCAGGGGGTACAGGACAGTGGCAGGGGAAGCAGCAGAAATGGTAGCTGGGCTAACACCCCTTGACATCTTGGTTAAGAAAAGGGCGAGAACTTTCAAATCAACTAAGGCGGAGAGATTAGAAATTAGGAAACAGCGCAATCAGAAATGGCAACAAGCCTGGGATAATGACAGGCGGAACCTCTGGATACACCGGCTCATTACAGATGTAGCTGAATGGGTAGACAGGAAGCATGGGGAGGTCAACTACACCATTACTCAATTCCTTACAGGACATGGGTGCTTTCAGGTATACTTGCACCGGATAAAGAAAGCAGATACGGAACTCTGCAACTACTGTACAGGAATTGACTCGGTGGAACACACAATATTCAACTGCAACAGATGGGAAGAGCTAAGGAAGAAGGCAAGAGGTAAAATAAACAGTAATATAACCCCAGGAAACATTATCCAGCTAATGTTGACGGATAAGGAGAGTTGGGACGCAATAGAGGAAATGATCCATAGCATAATAAGAACTAAAGAAGAAGACGAGAGGGGAAGAGAACAGAACAACAGACAAGTAACTTTGATGCAGTAAGGAAATAAGGATGCAAAGTAGAAGGCCAAGAGGAAGAAGTAATGCATAAGCGGTTCCTCCCTCTGCGCTCGATGTAAAGGGAGGGGGGTTTTAGCCGGTAAGAATCCGGCAGTACCCAGTAGAGCGGAACTACTGGGTCTCTATCGAAGATTTCCCCCCTACCCTCGTAAAAAAAAAAAAAAAAAGGTTAGCACTATGTCTTCGTTTACAATTGTTACGCCGTTAACATATCATACTTTTTTTCATATTGTAGTTGAGATGTCTTTGGGAGTAAATTTAATGCAATATTTTTCGCGCTCTAAAGCCTATTTCACACGGTGCAATTTTTCATGCAAGATCTGTTGCGCAGGAAACTTTCATCGTATAAAACAAAAGTTGCTGCAAGAAAATTATATGTTCTAATTTTCTTGCGACAATGTGCAATATTGTAGTGACTTTAAGTACGTCATACTGTTGCCAACTGTTCATCAAATCAATGTGATGCTTGTTTATGCTAATTAATTTAGTTTTTTTTTTAAATTTAGTTCACAATGCCAGAAACGTAAAATAAAAGCGACACAACATTTTAAATAAACTTGTGGAAACAACATCCTTTATTATATCACAGTTGCATGTTGGTACAGAATTAAAAGTACCTATATTTGTTGCTGCAAGTAGTTGCACCATGTAATACAATTTTGAAAAATTACATAAATTTTCTTGGCGCTATATTTATTGCCTAATTGTGCAACAAAACTTGCACGAAAAATTGCACCACCTAAAACGATACATACCATACATTATAATAGATTAGGTTATTGTCTAATTGAAAATGGTGGTGTTTTTGAATATTTATTATAATTATGTGTTATTTTTTTCCTAATTAAAAAAAATTGTTGTTTGAGTGCCAAAATTTTGTTGTGCAATATTTAAAAAAACTTAACTCTTAATAAAATAATATTATTTAAACAAAACTGGTTTTTAAACTTTTATTTATTTAATACAACCTGTATTTTTAACAACGATATTTATTTATGTAAATAATCATATTTTGAAAATTGTCAAGTAGAAACGTCAAATAAAACACTCGCAAGAAAATAAAACAAAACAGTCATAGGTAACGATATTTATTTATATTAAAAATTGAATAAATCGGTGAATTTACAAAATTTAAAAGTTAATTTACGGGACCAAATTACTAGTAAATTGAAATGTATTTTACATCGTTTGATTCAGTAAAATGATATCTTTCCAGTGATACTACAATTATTGTTGTCTGATAGAACATCGAGCAACAGCATGCAAAAAACTGATTTCCCATGTTAATCTCCTATGTACACTTTTAAAACAGACACCCGGTATACCAAATTTGAAAAGTTTTGGATTATATTTTAATATAGTTTTTCATTAAAATCTATTATAGGCTTCAAGTTTAAAGTACCACTTTCGGAAGTTATATAATGACCAAAAAGGGAGGTGCACAACTAGATGTTATAACAGTCCTAAATTCAAAATCTCAACTTTCTACGGCTTACCGTTTTTGAGTTATACGAGATACATACGTATGTACAGACATCACGACGAAATTAGTCAAAATGGATTCATAGACGGTCAAAATGCGTATTTCCGCTGAAATCTGAGAACCGAAAATTTTTGCGATTACAATACTTCCTGTACTTCGTACAAGGAAGTCAAAAACCTGGAAATATGTTTTTCTTTTTTCTACAACCTTTTATCCGACTTAATAAATTCTAACTTTAATTATAAAGCAAAATGGATGAAAATTCAACCAATATTAATACATAATTAAAAGCAAACCCCTACTTGTTTATTTATCATTGTAGAAAGAAAATGATTTAGAATTTTATTCCGCAAAAAAATATACAGGCTGTTTCATTTAAAAAAACTAAGTTATATATTTTTCCGGCAAATTTGTAGGACATGTTTTATATTTCACTTTTTCTTATATCTTTAATAATTCGGCAGAAATAAACTGAACATTGAAAAATAAGCCACCTTTAAAGGTTTACTAGTTTCTAAGAGTCGCATACCTTGGCCCAAGTCCTTAATTATAATTTCTTAATATTGAAACTAGTATAATTTACTAATATTGCTTTTTTAAAAATTATTTTATATTTGCATAGTCCGCCCTTGATTTTACTTTGACTTATAATAATAATAAAAAATATAAACACTTGATTATTCCACAATATTAATTTATTAACTTTTTATGATCGTTTCGTCCTTTAGGACATCGTTTGATGATGAAAGGACGAAACAATTATAAGTTAATAAATCAATATTGTGGAATAATCAAGTGTTTATTTGTTTTATTATTATTATAAATTATTTTATGTTCTTATTAATTTATTTTTGGTTTGTTTTCCAGATAATTTGAAACTGGCGCCCGAAATTTATATCAAAACGTTTGGACATTTTCAGCATCTGTATGAAAAACCAATGATTACTTTAGCAGTAGAAATATTAGAAAATTTAAGTATAAAAAGCGTAGATTACGAATATGAATTACTTATTGACAACTCTAATATTAAAGACTTATTAAAAATATGTGATTTAGATTTAGAATTATGTAGCAATGTTATTTTTATATTAAATAAATTGTTAGCTTTAAGTAAATTTGATTTGAGGATATTTAAAATGTTGAATATTATAAAAAATATTTTCACAAAGATGAATTAAATATTATATTTTGTATTGTGTATATTTTTTTAAATTATTTCGCATTTGTTCATCTCTTGTTTTTAAGTCCATGGCTA
Source organism: Pterostichus niger (assembly GCA_947425015.1). Classification (NCBI taxonomy): domain Eukaryota; kingdom Metazoa; phylum Arthropoda; class Insecta; order Coleoptera; family Carabidae; genus Pterostichus; species Pterostichus niger. The sequence goes on along the minus strand of OX380346.1, from coordinate 18,582,502 downwards.
TTACTATTAAATTGAAATTACGTGAATTTTCAAATTTAATTTCTGCAGTTATGAAGTAGTCAAAATGAATTTTGTTTATTGATTCGGATGTAGAATTTTATGCTTTACAACATTTATTTGAAACATTTTTTCCTAAAATAAATAGGGAAGCAATGCGCACGGAAAAACTGATTTGCCATGTTAAACGCCTATGTTTCACTTTTCGTGTTACACCCGTATATATATATATATATATATATATATATCTCGTATATATACCGGGATTTTTTTTTATCAGTAAACATAGGGATATGTCATTACCATAGTTACAGTTAAAAAGTTTGACAGAAATGCATTAGAGCGTTTATTTTAAAAGTAAACATAGGAACATCCCATGTGAAATTATGTGCTATTTGGGGTTCACATATCGTAAGATCTATGCAGGAAAATTTTCCAGACCGAGAGCAGAAATGAGTACTTGTACCGTCATTCAAAAGTACCAGGTTGTTGTTGGTTATTATATTTTCGATAATTTTACCTCTGCGGTCCGTGTTTTCAGATCCCCAGATTAGATTGTGCCCGTTAAAGTCGCCTGATACTATATATGGAGAGGGCAACTGGTCTAGTAATTTGTTAATTTCTTGTTCGTCTAGATTTATATTGGGTGGAAAATATACACTACAAATTGTTGCTCTTATTGGTGTCAGAGTTTGGATTGCAACGGCCTCAATTTTTGTGTTGAGGTTTATTTCTTTAGCGTGGTTGTTGTTTTTTAATAGTATGGCTACACCTCCGCTTGCGTTAATGGGGTTGTTTCTATCCTTTCTGTAAATGTTGTAATTTCTTATCGTGACGTTTTGTGTGTTCTTGAAACGAGTTTCTTGGATGCACATAATTTGGGGATCGTACTCTGCGATAAGTTTTTGTATTTCACCTAGATGAGTGTAGAAGCCGTTACAGTTCCATTGTAGTATCATATTAATCTGTGCTTTCAGCTAGTGATTCTTGGCTGGAGAATATTGATGTATCTACTAGGTCGAGACTGAGTTGTTTTTTTAGAGTGTTAGTTGTTCGTTTGATTTTTGTTTTCATTCCTTTTACTGTTAGGTGTGGATATATTCCACACATCATTTTTATCAATCCTGTTATGTCCGTTGTGTATTCTCTGGCTATTAATAGCGGGTTAGAATTTCCATATGTGTTTTCTATGAATTCTTTGAAGTCTTCATAGTTTAAGGGGTATTTGTCTGAGTTTGAGTTTATGTGCTGTTTTGTTGGTTCTAGTTTTTCGTCTAATGATATGGCTTTGTCCTTAGAGTTTGGTTTTACTTTTTTAGTGATAGGTTTTATTATGATATTGGTATTATTTTTTGATATAGTTGCTGGTGTGGTTATGTCTGCATTGGTTATTTCTAAATTGGGAGCTGGTCTTTTTTCTTGTTGAGTGTTTTCTGAATCAGATGTAAAGTGTGATGCTGTACGTTTTGTCTGTGTGTTATTGAGGGGGATCATTTCTGGTTGTGCGTTGTTTTCGCATTGGTTGCTATTGTGTCCTTGTTTTTTTACAAATAAAGCAGGTAATGGTGTCTTCTGCTATGAATATTCTATAATCTATATCTTCGTACTTGATCAGTATGCTGTCTGGAATGTTTATACTTTCTTCAGCGGGGACATATACCTGTCTTCTAAAGCTTAGGACATGGGCGTATTCATTTTCTATCATTCCTACTCTGAGGAAGTTAATGGGTGATGCTAGTTTCAAGCCTGTTGTTTTTAAGTGTTCTTCGATTATTGTGTGTGGTATTGAGGGGCATACATTGGAGAGAATTAAGCGTTTGGCTGGTGTTATTAATCGTCTGATGTTTATGTCTTTGTTTTCTATGGAAATAGTATTGTGATTTTTAATGATATAGTCAACCAACTCTTTCTTTTGTACGTACATGCAGACTCTATTTTTCGAAATTCTGGAAGCGAAAATAACGTTTTTGGGTCCAATTATACTGCCAATGCTTGTGATATATTCTTTAATTTTGATACCATCTATTGAATTCATTATGACGCCTTGCTCTTTGTTTGGGAAGTTGAAGGTGGCGGGTTGGCGCGCTACATTTGCGAAAGATTGTTTTTGGTTTGTGTCTGTGCTGGTCATATTTGGTTGAGGTTGGTTAATCGGTGTTGAAGATATCATGTTTGTTTTGGTTTTTAACGCCGCTGTGGTCAGCGGTGTTAATTGTTTGTGTAGTTTTTCTACTAGGTAATAGATGGCTATTACCTTACTTAATTTGAGGAGGTTTCAGAGGAAGGTTAGAGGACATTTATATGGGTAATTGGGTAAGTAATCTGATTTTTATGAAATGTGAATTACGAGCCCTACCTTATGCTGCTATTTTGCTTGCGTCCGGTTCGGTTGTACTCGTATTTGGCACATTTATTTAGAACTATTCACGACCTAAGTAAACACGTGTGACTTACTCAGTAACTGTCGTGACTATAAAGGTAGGAAAAACAGCGGGAATCCAGAAATCAAACTAAGAGGTACAGATATCAGCTACACTGAAAAAGTAAAATTCTTGGGGATCACATTTGATAAAAAACTAACATGGATACCACATATAAAACAATTAAAAAAGGAATGCATACAGAAACTGAACATCATAAAAGTTTTAGGACACCAAAAATGGGGAGCTCACAAGGAAAACATCCTAAATATATACAAAACACTTATAAGATCTAAAATAGATTATGCCTGCATAGCTTATTCAACAGCGAAACCATCAATCCTCAAAATACTAGACCCAATACACAACGCAGCCCTGAGAATAGCAATAGGAGCCTACAGGACAAGCCCTGTGGAGAGCATTTTAGTCGAAGCGGGAGAACCACCATTGGAAACCAGGAGAAAACAACTCACCTTACAATACGTCATCAAACTCTCAACAAACCCTAATAACCCAGCATTCAGTAAAATATTTTCCTCCCAAAACCAATTAAAAAACTCAGTACCCCTACAACAAAAAATAAATTCCTACCTGCAAGAAATCCAATTAACACTACCCCAAACACAAAAAATCTCACACCACAAAACCCCACCATGGCTATTAAACCAACCGAAAATCATTATAGACCTTACAAAATACCCTAAATCCCAAACTCCAAACGAGCTCTACAAAAATATGTTTAACGAGATACATAACAATCATCGCGATCATAAATTCATATACACAGACGGATCCATACACAATAACAAAATCGGTACCAGCATTGTCTCGGAAGACGAATCCCACAAATATCAACTCCCATCAAACTGCAGTACATACACCGCAGGAACGTTTGGCATCAAAGAAGCAACAAATATAATTAAACAAAGGAATGATGGGAAAATTGCCGTATGTACAGATTCACTAAGTCTCATACAAAACATCACTGACATATACACCAAAGACGCATTAATACAAGATATACAAGAAAATATCAACGAAGCAATCCAATACCAGGGAAAAGAAGTTGTTGTAATATGGGTACCATCACACAAGGGAATAGTCGGCAACGAAAACGCAGACCAGGCAGCGAAAGAGGCAATCAACGAAGATATAGAGACGATCCCAATACCAGTGAACGATATAAAAAATAAAGTAAAACGAGACATAAAACAACAATGGAAAAACACATGGCAACACACGACCAACAACAAACTCAGGGAAGTTAGAGAAGAAGTAGGAGAATGGATCACACCCGAAGACCGGAAAACACAAACAATCATGACCCGTCTAAGAATTGGCCACACACGAATCACACACGAACACCTTCTGCAGAAAACCCAGCCAAAAATATGTGTAACAGTTAAACACATTCTTATAGACTGTAACAAATACACTGCACAAAGACACCAACATAATATCCCACCAACACTACAACAAGCACTGTCAAATAACACAAACAAAATAACAAATATTGTAAATTTCCTCAAAGAAATCGACCTTTTTAAAAAAATATAGATGTATCATATTAAAACTCTAATATCAATACTATGTAAAAACGTAAACAACACAATGTAAATTACTGTACCGGAGTATTAGAGGCCGCAGATGCCGAAATGCTCCTAAAATACATGTTAATAAAAAAAAAACATAGGAAAAATAATATTTTCAGCAATACATTGAAGTCTGTTGTAATAAAAGAAACATTTTAAGTTTAAACAAATTAAATGAATTTATTTACTTTAAATTACATTAGTTTAAATAGGAATTTTAATTAAGTAACTTTTCAAAATTACCCCCATTAATTGTTCTACGCTCATTCTATCACCATTATAAATTTTATTTTTTAAGTGGCCCCACTTCTCCACATCGTTCTGACCATCGTTGGGGGAATATCCGGTGCAGATAATTTCGTTCATTTTGAGTATAATGCGGGGGAGCACCATCCTGTTGGAACCACAGTTCCTCAATATTTAAATTATTTATTGCCGGGATTACTCTCTCTTGTAACAACTCTAAATAATTTTTCCCATTTATATAACAAGGCCCCACTATTTTATTCCCTATTAACCCGGCCTGATTTTGAAAGAGGACAGTTTTATTACTTTGACAACTATAGATGACAACAATGTTATTACTTTGAAAATCGTACGACACTAATTAACGACCAATAGAAACACTTATACGAGCATGGGTTACCTAGCAACGTCAAGATTTTCTTGGAAATTTTTCATTCGTAGACCAACCTAAGTGAAATTAATAAGTGGAAATTTTTATGTCAAATTTGACAGTTGGACAATATAGTGAAACGTCATATTGAATGTTTAGAAATTATAGTTTTATTTTAACGGTCAGTATAATCAAGAAAGCAGTAACTAACGCATATTAATTAAAATTAAAAACACAATTGTTATAAGTAATGCTTCCTTTGTAAGAAGAATCTGATAAAATGTTAGCAGTAGAAGAACAAATGATACTACCAGATTCAGGTTTTTTTTCATTCCTCATGCTTTCTATTATATTTTTATGATGTTCTGCATCCATTTGCAAATAAGGCCGAATATTACGTTGCTATAGTTATACTTGTATTCCAACTTGATTATTTCGAATAAAATTTAAATATTAATTTATGTATTTTTGCTTTTTGTAGCGGTGTCGTTACGATTTTCTTACCGAATCTACATTCGAGCATTAATTCATATCCGGGAATTTTTTTGTCGTGCATTCCAACAACGTAATTGGGCCCTCGTGTTCCACTCGGGCCGATTAATACGTTGTTGAAATGCACTCCTAAAAATTTCCGGAAAGAATTAACGCTCTTATGATATTATAAGTGACAACTACAGATGACAGCAATGTTATTTTCACTATGTTTATTTATAAAATAAACGCTCTAATGCACTGCTGTCAAACTTTTTAACTGTAACTATGGTAATGACATATCCCTATGTTTACTGATATAAAAAACTACCGGTATATATATATATATATATATATATATATAATATCGTAATCTCTTTGAATTTAATAAAAATAAATTTATTTTTATTTTTATTACAATAATACTGGTTACAAGATTATTGTATGATGTTAGAATAAGAACAGAACAAGAACAATACAGAGTTATCAACTTATATAGTAATATAATGACTAATAATACGTCAGTTGATAATCAAATGTCAACTGATTGATATTATGATACATAAGTAAACAATTAAATGTCATATGACTAATATGATGATAAGATTTATCATCACAGTTACATGATTAATATTATAAGGGAATTAAGTAAGATGACAATACATAATTCCTCCCCAACAAGATTTCATTATAATATTTATCTTAATTTAAGGGTGAGAGTTCTATATCTTCCTTTTTATCTTTATTATTACCTTTCTTATATTTTATATATTTTATACATAATTTTACAATTAATATTAAAACTAATATACTTATTGTTATATAAATAACATAGAAGTGATGACTATTATTTTCTATTTTAATTTCACGTATTTTTTGTAATTCTTTATAATTATCTTCATATTTTTGAATTTTTTTCAAATTTAAAGTACCGTTTATTTCAATTTGATTCTTATGAGGATTCATATTTTTGAATTGTAATTCTTTATAATTTTGATTTATAATGTTAAATATATTTTTATTCACTTGACAATCTTTATTAATTTTTATTTTATATATTCCTTGAATTTCTTCATAAATATTTAAATTTTTACAATTTATTTGTATTTGTTGTTTATTAGTGTGTACTATAGAGCAGCGGTTGCCAAAGTGGTGGTCCGCGGACCATTAGTGGTCCGCGAGAAAATTTCGCTGGTCCGCAGAAAAATGTGGAATATACTTACTCATCATGTTAAGTTATGTTTTAAGATGCATTAAAACATGATTCAATTCATAACAATACGTGACAAGTTATAAAAACTTCTGTCGTATACTCAGTATGTACAGTATACTATACTGTACACACTGGCCATTGGACCAGCGGTCTTCCATCTCTGTCTCGCAGAATCGTACTCTTTCTGCGCGTAAGCATGCATCTAAAAGAAAGCCTCATCGACCTATCGTCCGACGAAACTCTCAAATTTAAATTTCATTCATCCTTATCAAGACCTCAGTTTTAGCTTTCCATAAAAAGTGAATACCCTTTGCTTAGTGTAATTCTCCACAACTTATTTATGTGAAAATGCCTTTTCATCTGTCACAGTCATCAAAACACGGTACCGATCTCGGCTTGAAATAAATGCAGTTCTCCGTCTTGCAGTAACAACATTGGATCCAAATATCCATAATCTTATTTCAAGTAAGCAGGAACATCCATCACACTAGGAATGTATAACGCTAAAAATTTGATATATTTAAACCATCTTTTAATTGTTTTGTTTGTACAATTTTTGTTTATTTTTTAAGAATTATATATTCGACATCTCTGTCTGTCCAGTAAATATGTTAGAATTTTTGAAAAATCATGAGCATTCGCCGGGATTTGAACCCAGAACCTTTCACTCGCTAGGTGACTGCTCTACCACTTGAGCTACAAATAGTGAAAGGTTCTGGGTTCAAATCCCGGCGAATGCTCATGATTTTTCAAAAATTCTAACATATTTGTTTATTTTGTTTATATTATTATGGTTTATTAATAAAGCTTTCATAACTTGGTTACTATTAATAGTTTCATTTTATTAACTAGGTACATTTTATGTGTTCTTTGATCACAATTTTTTTTTATAAATATATTTAACACTTAAAAAATTCTATTAGTGGTCCGCGGGATTTAAATTATGAATTAACTGGTCCGTGAGGTCAAAAAGTTTGGCGACCGCTGCTATAGAGTGTCAGCGTCAGCAACCACCACCAAGGAGAAGCACCAGGAATTAGGCAGATTGTCACCATCACCAGTTATTTACATAAATAAATGATAGACGAAGAAGAGATCCAGTCGTGGAAATATTATCTCAGTCAGGAGAATTATATCCTTTTAACTGTATCCTTTGTAACTTATAGCAAAGTTGAAACCTCGAAAAACACGAACAAAATCTCAAAATAGTTAGGTGGACAACTAGGGACACCTATCGGTGAGATACAGCACAATAAAATTATAACTTATCAGCAACCCACTACACATACCTGTTCAAAGGTCATACGCTTGCTAGGCGTTGGCCCATTCAAGTGTATCATACTAACAGCAAAATACATAAAAATGGAGCTAGCGGATATCCAAAAGTTACTCGTGCAATTCCGAACAGATATAAGGCAGGATATCAGAAGTGATATACAAGAATTAATTCAAAAAACGAAGAACAATTTAATAAATTACAGGAAGAAAACAAATGTTTGAAAGAAAAAGTAGAACAACAAGAACATAGAATTAAAATATTAGAAAGAGAAACCAAAAATAAGAACATAATTATACATGGACTCGAAGAAAATACAATAGAAACGGAGAAGATAAAAACTGATCTAATGAAACTCTTTTCAACATATTACCAAAATCTAAATATACACGAAAGTGAAATTGATGTAGCCAAGAGACTGGGAAAGGAAACTACGGGCAAATGCAGACCAATCTTGGTAAGTTTTACAACAATCAATAGACAAAATGAGATAATGAGAAATAAGAAAAATCTAAAAGGAAGTAAACTATATATCTCTGAAGATCTCCCTAAACATATTATTGAAATACAAAAACAACTTATTCCGGCGATGAAAAGATCAAGGCAGGAAGGAAACTATTGTTACATCAATTATGATAAATTAATTATTAAAGAAGACACAAACAAACAGAATAAGAAAAGAATACTCTCCGAAGAAGAAAATAACGCTCAACCGGACAAAAAATCTAACGTAATACCAACAGAAGCGGTTAAAAACACAGTCAGTAATATAGAAAAACAACAAAGGAAAAGAACAAGTTCACTTAGCGGCGCAACAAATAATACAGACATAAGGAAACTTTTTAACATAAACAAATAGCAATTATGGGGTAGATGGCTCAGTGGTATCAAGTCGGCCTGTGGATCTTGAGAACCCTGGTTCGATCCCCACAGCCGACAAACATTTTCACCAATTTAAAAAATCTACCCCTGTGGCTCCTCCTCCACTAATATCTTTGGAGGCCGTGATTTGACGGCTGGTAACCGCACTTCACGCGAAAAAATATATCACTTACCGAGATCTGCTTAGGCAGAGTGCCACACCCAGTGATGGGTAAAAGGCGTGATGATATATTTATTTATTTTATTTAAATAGCAATTAAATTCGCAATTACGGAAATGCTCCAATCCAAAACAGAAACCTAATAAAACAACGAATAAACGAAATATAGATTTAAATAACGAACCGCAAACTCTCCCAAAACGGCCGGTCACCGCGGGAGAAAATGACCAAACCCCCCATTTAAACAAACATAAAATTAAAGATAATAATAAACTAACTATAGGTACACTAAACGTGAGAACTCTGATAGGTGAAGATAAGCTCTGGGAATTAGAACACGCTCTAGCAAAAATAAACTGCAATATACTAGGAATGTGTGAGACAAGAAGAAACGAAAAAAGAATTATCGAAAGAAAATCAAATAATATCTTATGTCACGGTCCAGGGAAGACAGGAAACTATGGAGTAGGTTTTCTAGTGCAGAATTATTGTATAATCGATTTCAAAGCCTACAATGAAAGAACGGCTATGCTGAAAGTGCAATTAAAATCAAAGAAAATATTAACATTAATTCAAATATATGCACCAACAAAGGACTCTACTGAAGAGGAAATTAAACAATTCTATGAACAACTATTCGAAATAGTAAACGAGCTCTACAGTGGAAAAAATGAAGTCTTAATTATGGGAGATTTTAATGCCAGGGTTGGCGCTAAAAAACAAGAAGATGGGAATACAGTTGGTAATTTTCACTACGGAAGAAGAAATGACCGTGGACAACTATTAGTTGAATTTGCTGCAAGTTTACAATTAAAAGTGGGAAATACCTTTTTCCATAAAAGAAAAGAGAGCTCAAAATGGACATGGATATCACCAAAGGAAGAGAAATATGAAATAGATTATATTTTGTACAAAAATGCAAACATGGTAGAAAAAGTAGAAGTAATTCAAAATTTAAAATTCAATACCGATCATAGACTCGTCAGAGCAACAATCTCCATGGGAAAAACAAGGGAAGGAAAGAATTCTTCAGTAAGGCAAAAATATACAGAATACTACCAAATATGGAGTCACAATACAAGGAAAACCTGGAAAAAGCGATCTCCTATTTGAGCCCTCAGAAACATTAAAGAAAATCAAAAATAAAACAGCTCTACAAAAAATAGAATTCTGCGAGACAAGGAAACTCACCAAAACAAAAATCAAAGAAGACCTAAGAATCTGTAATAATAAAAAAATAGAAGAAATTGTAAATAGCTCAGGAGCAGTTAAGAAAATGAAAAAAGAATTAAGCCAAGGGAAAACTGGATAGTGGAAATAAGAGATCAGGGGACAGAGAACACAAACAGAAATGACATACTTGAAAAAGCAACAATTTTTTATTCACAATTATACAAAAGTTCTATTTCCGAAAACAACAGAGCAAAAATAACTCTAGAAAAAGAGTCACAAATCCCAGATATCATAAAAGATTAAATATTAAAAACTATATCCGAACAGAAAATGAACAAAACTCCAGGCGACGACACTATTACCAACGAGATGCTTAAAATAGGAGCAGAAGAGCTTATAGAACCACTTCAATATCTTTTTAATAAAATCATAGAATTAGAGATAATCCCAAAACAATGGTTAAATTCCAACATAATACTATTACATAAAAAAGGGGACAGAGAAATCTTAGATAACTACAGACCTATCAGTCTATCTTCAAGCCTGTATAAAATTTTTACTAAAATTCTACATTCCAGAATATACAAGAAATTCGAAGAATTCTATAATATTCAACAAGCGGGATTCAGAAGCGGTTTCTCTACTACAGACCATTTACAAACAATCAACCAAATATTAGAAAAAGCAAAGGAATATAGCATAAAGATATACATGGCCTTCATAGACTTTCAAAAGGCATTCGATAGCATAGAGCACCATTATATTCTAAAATCATTAAAACAGGCAGGTATTGAACATAAATATATAAAACTAGTTAAAACAATTTACAATGGAACTACAGCTAAAATAATAATGGACAAACCAGGAAAAAGTTTCAATATTTCAAGAGGAGTACGACAAGGCGATCCGCTGTCTCCAACACTATTCTCATGCGTCCTAGAAGCAGTGTTCAGAAAATTAAACTGGGAAGATAAGGGCCTACGAATTAATGGAAAATACTTGTCCAATTTACGGTTTGCAGACGATATTGTCCTTTTTACCGAAACACTAGACTGTCTCAACACCATGCTAGAAGACTTGCAGTACCAATGCCAAAATGTAGGACTACATATGAATCTAAATAAAACCAGAATCATGTCCAACGGCCCCAAAATGAACAATAAATTAAACGATTATAATTTGGAATACGTAGACAAGTATGTATATCTGGGACAAACCATATCACTAGAATAGAAGAACAACACTAGCATGGAAGAAGTACTGGGCTTTAAGGATATATTCAAAGGTGACTTTTCAATCACACTAAAACAGCAAATACTCGATTCCTGTGTCCTACCGACATTAATCTATAGCTGTCAAACCTGGAGTCCAACACTCCAACAACTGAGCAAACTAGCCATTACACAACGTAGGATGGAAAGAAGCATGTTGGGAATCAGTAGAAAAGACAAAATACGTAATACTGAAATAAGAAGAAGAACAAACATAGTAGATGTAACATGCAGAGTAAAGAAATTGAAATGGTCCTGGGCCGGCCATATTATGAGAACAAAGGACGATAGATGGACAAAAAACACCACTTTATGGATTCCATTATCCAACAAAAGGAGAAGAGGCAGGCAGTCAAAACGCTGGCAAGACGAAATCAAGAACTATGCCGGAGTAACATGGACAAGGAAGACCGGAAATAGAAATGAATGGCACCAAATGGGGGAGGCCTTCGCCCGAATGTGGGTTGGTTAAATTCCGTTTTGCACATATTATATGTAATATTTAATTATTAATAATTCACTCAATTTTATTATAACTATATTAATATACTAATAATTATTGATATGTAATATATTAGGGATTTATAAATAAAGGCTATTATTATTATTATTATTATTATTATTATTATTATAGGGCTAACTATAATAAGATCGTTAGTATTATGGATTTGTTCAAATGTGTTATCAATTTGTAATCTATGGTACTTACAATCATCAATTCTTTGTTTCATAATTATATTATTTAAACAATTACTTATCTCAAAATATTGAGTTTCACATAAATAAACACTATTAACAATTACACATTCGTTAATAATAAAATAATTATTCTCTTCTTTAAAATATGTCGTTTGTTGTTCATTTATTATAACCAATTTATCATTTTTATAAGTTGGAATAGGAGTAAACTGGTAAATAGGATACATTCTATTTGAGAATACAGGTAGTGTTATAATGAAGTGTATAATTTTGTTTTCAAAATTACAATGTGTTTGAATTAATTCATTAATGTTCCATAAATCTTTATCTTGACTGATTTGTTTTAAATTGTCTATTGACATAATATTTGGGTCTAATTTATGTAACGAGCAGAATGTTAAACTATTTTCTATTTGTCTAACTAGATTCTTTAGGTTAGTAATAAGTGCATTTATCTCTTGGATTTGTATTCTAGCATCTATAAAACTTTCCCAACTTGCTCTAGTTTTTAATGTTTTTATTATTATTTCTAAACTTTTCTTTACATTTTCTTCATTATGTTCTATTTTTTCCAATTGTGAATTAAAATGAGTGGTTACATTTTTTATATATTTAAAATTTTTCATATTTTGATTTTGCAGAGTATTTTGAATTTGTTTAATTTGTTCAAACATTCTCATATATCTTTCATCATCTATAATAATTTTTGTATTTGCTCATTTAATTCATTATAATTATAGTCCAATATATTAATTTGATTTGAAAATAAGTTTTTATATTCAAATATATTATTCATTATTTGTTCTCGTGCGTTAGTTAATTTTTTTAATTCTGTAAATATAGAACTTATATTGTAATTAAAATATATTATTTTATTTACTTCTTTAATTTTGCACTGTCCTAATTCGACTAGATGGAATCCGTTATCTTGTGAGATATCTATCAATTGGGCTACGCATCTGAAACATTTTATTGTTTTAGTCTGTTTATCCGAATGTTTTTCATGCCTAGTTGGTCTTTAATTTTTACTTTTCCTAATATTGGGTCATATTCTTCTATTTTTATCTTTTTAAATAATGGTTTTTTAAATTTCTTTAATAATCTAGGATTTTCTTTAGCAAACATTTCTTTTGGTATCTCTAAGGGGTTATCATTTTCTTTGTAGCGTTTTTGTTTCTCTGTCTCAATTTTTGTTTTAATGATTTCAAACAACTCAGTTTGTTCATCTTTGTATTGTTGGATTAATTCTTCATTTATAACGGGAATAATTTTGAATGGTATTTCGTTATTTTTTCCAAATATTTCGTTAGGGGTTAACTTTGTAATAGAGTGTTTTGTATTATTATAGGCTAATATAACTAATTCTAGTTTTTCTAATAATGTTTTATTATTAAATTTCTTGTTATTTTCTATTAGTCGCAAATGCTCTATGAGAGTGGAATGTAATCTTTCAATTGCGTTGCTTTTGGGGTTGTTTACGCAAGTAATGTGACTTTCTATGTTGTGTGTTTTGAGTAGGTTTTGTACGAGACTTCCTTTAAATTCTGGACCAGAATCCATTATAATTTTATTTGGTATAGTAAATGTTTGAAAGTATTTTATTAATTGATTTAATACGCTCCTTGAGGATTTATCTTCAAGAAAGTATATTTGTCCTTGTTTTGAGAACTGATCATAAATAGTAAGAAAATAATTTTTATCTAGGCATAGTAGGTCCATATTTATTATGTCGAAACGTTTAGAGGGAGTTGGTGTAAGATTATCGATTGCTTGTGGTGGTTTTCTATTATATTTATTTAATTTACAGTGTTCACAGTTGTTAATATATTCAGTGATGTTTTTTATCATGTTAGGCCAAAAGTATTTATCTTTTAATGCGTTTAATGTTGCTATTATTCCGCGATGATTTGTTAATCCGTTATGGAAGTCGTGAATTATTTCAATTTGTTCATCTTCGTCTTCTATGTCTGTTACTATTTTATTACATGAAATTATATTTATAGTAATTATATTCGAAAGTGTTTTTTATAGTATTCGAGAGTATTAGATCTAGACCTTTTTCGATTATTGCGAAATAACGTATTTTTGGTATAATGTTTCTTTTAAGAATTTATTATTTCTTGTTCTAGTATAATTTTGTTACATTTACAGTGTATTCTCATCTTGTTGTGTTCGAATAGTCGTTGTGTTTTAATTTCTGTATTTCCATCATGTGTTTCTAATATGAGTTGGTTGTTTGCGATGTTAAGTCTATCATTTATAAATTTTAATCCATTTACTAAGTTTTCTGGATCTGAGTGTACTGTGTTATTGTCGCTATCGTTATTACTAACTGAGTCGTTAATGTTTGTTTCCGGTAGTGTATATAAGTTAATTTGGATATTTGTGTCTTCAAAATTTTTTAATATTTTGTTTTTAACATCTTCCCATTTTAGTTCATCTATGCCACATCCTAATTTGGGGATATTAATTTCATATAACTCGTTTAGTATCATGTAGTCTCTAATTTCTTTGAGGGGTTTGTCTAGATTTCTAATGGAGGGTTTGTCTTTATGATGTTCTTTAGTAATTAGGTGAAATATTATCTTATTATTAATATGTTGTATAATTAGATTCTTATTTTTGTCATTTTGTGTTTTACAATATTCTCTACTCTGAAATAAATTATTTATGTCTTTAGCTAATCCTTGTGACATTTTTAAATCCCTTGATATACAGTGTGCAAAATTTTTTGTATTTGTTACGTCTCCTACGTGGTTAATAATTTGTGTATCATTTCTTTGTCGTGATAAATTGTCTGCGATAATATTCATTTTACCTTGTAAGTATTCAATCTCGAAATTGTACTCATTCAATTCTATTTTCCAACGCATGAGTTTCTGGTTGGGATTTTTCATGTTGAATAACCATACAAGTGGTCGGTGATCAGTTTTAATAAGAAATTTTCTCCCGTATAAATAAGGTCGGAAGTTTTTAATGGATAAGATTATTGCAAGTAATTCTTTTTCTATAGTGCTGTAATTTTGTTCAGCGTTATTTAGTGTTTTGGAAAAATATGCTATTGGCATCTCTTTACTATTTTAATTTTTTTAAGTAATACGGAGCCTACCGCAAAGTCTGAGGCGTCTGTTGTGAGAATAAATTCTTTATTGAAATTAGGAAATTGTAATATTGGTGAGGTAGTTAAAATTTCTTTACATTTATTAAAACAGTTTCTATATTGTTCGTTATAAATATCAATAGTTTGACCATTTCGTAAGCAACTAGTGAAAGGTTTCGTCAATTTTGCAAAATCCGGGATGAATTTACGATACCAACCAATGGTGCCAAGGAATGATTTTATTTCCTTTTTTGTTTTTGGAATGTTTAATTTCTTAATTTTTTCTACTTTGGATGGGTCTGTTTTAATACCGTGTAATGATATAACCGAGGTATTTGGTTTGGTTTTGTAAAAATTCGGATTTGTCAATTTGTATTTTAAGATTTGCTATTCTGAGTTTTTCGAATACTAATTTTATATTTTGTAAGTGTTCTTCAAGTGTTTTTCCGAAAATAATTATGTCGTCGAGATAGACAAGACATATTTTGTTAACTAAATCCCCTAATGCGATGTTCATCATTCTCTGGAATGTTGCCGGAGTGTTTTTTAGCCCGAATGGCATGCGAATAAATTCGTAGTGTCCGGATGTAGTAGAGAAAGCGGTTTTTTCAATATCATCTTTGTTCATTAAGATTTGATGGAAACCAGAGTGTAGATCGAGTGTTGTGAAGTATTTTGAGCATCCTATGTGGTCTAATAGTGTATCTATGTTAGGGATTGGAAATCGATCATCTTTTGTTTTTGTGTTTAATTTACGATAGTCAATGACTAACCTTGTTTTGCGTTTGCCGGACGCGTCTAATTTTTTTTTAACGATCCAAATAGGTGAGTTCCAAGGGGAATGTGAAGGTTGTATTACATTTTCTTTTAATAAATTTTGAATATGTTCCTCGATATCTTGTTCATAGATTTGTGGAAGCCTATAGTTTTTTGTGTGTATGGGAGTTTCTTCACTAACTATGATTTTATGTGTACAAATGTTAGTATTAGATAATTTTTCGTCTTTTTTTGGGAATAAGTCTTTATATTCTCTTATAACTAAATCTAATTTTTGTTTTTCTAACTTATTTAAATGTTCGTTTCTGATTTGGATATTATTGTTTTGTTTTAATGTTTCTAGATGACTATTTAATTCTCTTTCTTTTCCCTGTATTTTAACGACATTTTTTACAAAGTCGATTTGTATGTTTAACTCTTTAAATACTTCTATGCCTAAAAGTAGGTTATATTCTTTGTGAAAATTATGAATATAACATTTTATCGGAATTTTATTAAATTTTATTATGACATATTCGCTTATTGTGGTTTTTCCGTTTACAGTTTTAAAAGTACATTTTTCGTAATACGTTTTCATATATTTTATTTTGACTAACTCAGGGGTTATTAAATTTATACTAGAGCCTGTATCAAAGAAAATAATATAATTTTGAATTTTTAACGACGGTAGGTGATAGGTCATGCTAGACATTACTTGTTTGATCTGTCCTCGTCGTTTGCTATTTCTAAAAAAGAATTTTCATCTACTTCATTTTCGTATTCGTGTTCGTGGTCAAATTGTTCTATTATTTCTGTGTTATCAGTTTCGTCAAGATTGTAATTTGGCCTGACTGTTTGTGTTGACATGGGTTGGGTTACACGAGTCTGTTGTGTCATGGGTCGTGGTTGAAAATTGCGTTTTGTTTCATAAAAGTTTTTTAAATTTTGTCTTGGTGCGAATTGTGTTGGATGTTTACTAGCTGTGTTAAGTGGTATGGGTTTTGACGGGAATTGTTGGCCAGGAAATTTTTTAGGGGGTATATTAAATGAAAAATTTGGTTTTTCTTTTAACATTGGTGATTGATGTACAAAATTAAATTCATTTCTTAAGAGGATTTCGCATTCTTCTAGAGATTTGGGTTGTTTTACGATAAAAGATCCTCGTATAGTAGTTGGTAATAGTGAAATAAAATATGTTACGATTAGTTTTTTATTTTCTTTAATTATTGCATTTTTCTGAAGTTGATTATATTCTGTTAAAAGAATTTTGGATTTATATTGTGCAAATTTTTGTGAGATAAGCTCTAAAGTTTTTTCGAAACTAATTTTATTTCTAATTTGTAATATTTCTAATAAGATAGTTTCGGCCGTACTTTTGTCACAGAAGTTATTTGTTAAGTACGTTTTTAATTCGTCCCAAGTTGCAAATTTATTTTCCGCTAATAATTCGGCGGCTTTGTGAGTGAGTTTATTTTTTATTAAACCAAACATATATGTTTGTTGGATATTAGTAAGTGTTACATTAATTAATGTATTTTGTACGTCTTCTACAGCGGATATGAAATTATTAAGAATTTTTATATTTCCATCGTATGAAGGAATAATTTCTGACAGATTTTTTAATTTTGATAATGTTGTAGTAGACATTGTTAAATTTGAATTATTTAATCGACTTGGTCTCAATAAATTTTCCTTTACGGGGGTATTGTTGAATTGAGTATTTTCAACTTGTGAGTTTAAATTTGAATTAATATATTATAAGGGAATTAAGTAAGATGACAATACATAATTTATATATATATATATATATATATATATATACGAGAATAACACGAAAAGTGAAACATTGGTTCATCAGTACGGTGGTGTGGATAGCGGTACGGAATTCGAATCCGGAGATCCCGAGTTCGAATCGCACTGAAGCTAAAAATTATATAAACTATCACACTTCGGCTCGGTGAGTGCGGACCCTGTACTGTAATTGGGATTAAATTCCTGTTGTACAGCGTACCATAAATAAATAAATAGGCGTTTAACATGGCAAATCAGTTTTTCCGTGCGCATTGCTTCCCTAATTATTTAAGGAAAAAATATTTCAAATAAATGTTGTAAAGCATAAAATTATACATACGAATCAATAAACAAAATTCATTTTCACTACTTCATAACTGCAGAAATTAAATTTAAAAATTCACGTAATTTCAAGTTAATAGTAATAGATATGGAATTAAAAACAAGAGATGAACAAATGCGTAACGTTTTATTCAAATTATTAGTATTTATTTTGACAAACTGTGATATTAAATCAATATTAGGGTTTATTATTATCAAAAATGAATAATTATTCAGATGAAGAAAAGTTGCAAATAATTAAATGGCATTATTCTGGCCATAGTTTACGACTAATTCGTGACTATATTAGCGCTATTTGGCAGCATCATGATATTCCTAGTACGGCAACTATTCAGAGGTTTATAGTAAAGTTTGAAAAGACAGGAACACTAAATTTCAAGAAAGAAATAAATGAAAGAATTTATAACAATGAAGAAAATATTCTTGCTTTAATAGAACTGAAGCCAACAATGAGTGTGCGGGAAATTTCCAGAGAACTAAATATAAATTTTATGACAGTTTATAGAATTCACAAAAAACATAAATACATTCCTTTTAAATTTCAAAACCACCAAATTATTTTGGAACGAGATTTTGAACTACGTGCCTCATTTTGTGAAATAATGATGAAGAAATCAAATTTTTAAGTAGTATTTTATTCACAGATGAATGCATATTTACCATGAATGGCGAACCAAACTGTCATAATTATCGGTACTGGTCACAAAATAATCCACATAATATTGTAGAATCGATGACACAATATCGTCATTCTGTCAATGTGTGGGCAGGAATTTTTGGTGATAAAATCATTGGCCCATTCTTCATCCAACGAATACATTCAGCATCATATTTGAATTTATTAATTAATGCTCTTGGACCACAAATTGTTGAAACAAACAAAGAAAATGTGTGGTTCCAGCATGATGGCTGCCCTGCACATAGCACTAGAGAAGTTGTGGAATATCTAAACCATGTATTTCCTGAAAGCTGGACAGGACGAAATAGACCAGTTAACTGGCCAGCACGGTCGCCAGATTTACTTGGACAAATCTCGGAATTTCATTGACAACAGTTTCCATTTTAAAAACTCGGTGGATGTCTTTGTTTCTTGCATACCACGGAGCATTAACTATAGCGCGTAGAACTTTATTTTGATAACGTTGAATGATTTCAATATTGTTTTTTTTTTGCACATCCCCATAACTGGATGCCATAGGTCCAGACTGGCTTTAGGACCTGTTTGTATAGGAGCAGCTTATTCCTTAGAGATAGTTCCGATGTTCTATCAATTAACCAATACATTTTTCTAAACTTAATGTACAGTTCCTCCTGTTTTTTTTTTTGACATGCGCTTTTCATCGTAACTTGGCGTCTAGTGTCATCCCGAGGTATTTTGCAGTGTTTGAATGCGGTATTTGCGTCCCGTTAATAGCGATTCTTGGGGGTTGTTGAATATTTTGATTAGTGAAGTTCACATGTATCGATTTTGTTTCATTTAAGTTTATTCGCCATTTTTGTCCAGCTGATGACTTGACTAACTGCAGATTGCAGTTTTTCTGTTGAATCTTCTACTGTGTCATGTACAGCAAGTATCGCTGTATCGTCAGCAAATGTAGCAATTGTCGTGCCAGCTGGTGTTGGTACATCGCTTGTATAAAGAAGGTACAGAATGGGGCCAAGGACACTTCCTTGGGGGACACCTGCTCTTATCTCTCTTAACTCTGAATACTCGCTTCCCTGTTTAATTCGGAAGTAGCGTTGATCTAGGTAGGATTCAAGTATTTGACTATATTGTTTAGGAAGAAGTACTTTTAGTTTATTTAGCAGTCCTTTATGCCACACTTTATCAAACGGTTGCGCTACATCTAAGAAGACAGAAGAGCAAACTTTCTTTTCTTCAAGCGTCTTTTCAATTACATCCGTGATTCGATGAACCTGGTCAATAGTGGAGTGTTTGTTTCTGAAACCAAACTGATGTTTTGGAATTAGATTTTTGAGTTCAATTATTGGTTTTAATTTTTTGTAGTAGTAGCTTCTCAAACAATTTTGACATTATCGGAAGTAAGGAGATTGGTCTATAAGATGTTACTTCCTGAGGTTCCTTTCCTGGTTTCTGAATCATTATTACTTCAGCCACTTTCCACAGGCTGGGAACATATTTTAGACGGATTGTTACATTGATCAGGTTAGTGAGTTTGACTATACCTTTACGAGGGAGATTTTTGAGAACTTGCCCAGTAATTAAATCATACCCAGGGGCTTTCTTTGGATTGAGATTATCTTGAATTTCTTTAGAGAGTTCTTTTGAAGTGACCAGCGGAATACTTCCTATTTCTGGCTCAATAATTTCCCATTCTGGTTCTATTCCTTGACTTTCGTTTGGTTGGAATATGTTTGCAAGGTGGTTAGAAAATAATTCTGCTTGTTCAATACAGTTTCTGGCCCATTGTCCATTAGCTTTCCTGATGGGTGGTATCTGCATTGTTGGCCTTTTTAGGAACTTAGTGGCTTTCCAGAGCGAATATTCAGTATTTTTTTCATCAGATAGTTCAATTAAGAATTTGTTGATAATTTTAATCTTCATGGTTTTAAACAGTTTAATGGTATATCTAATTGTAATAATAAACTTCTAGATTTAGTATTCATAAATAATATTGACTCAATAAATGTTATGAGATCTGATAAAGAACTTTCAAATGTAGACATACATCATCCGCCACTGCTATTTTATATTCCTATTAATAACCATGAAGATCATATTGGTTATACTGAAAATTGGAGATACAATTTAAAAAAGGAAATTATGCAGCTATTAATGATTATCTTGGTTCCTTCGACTGGTCAGTTATATTTAGTAATAATGACATTGATTATTGTGTCGAATTGTTCTATAATATACTATATTTTCTAATTGATTCCTATGTTCCAAAATGTTATATAAATAATGACAGTTATCCTAGCTGGTTCACAAAAGAAACAAAAAAGTTAATTAAAATCAAAAATAAATATTACAAGAAATATATATCTACGAAACTCATTGTATTCAAGAATAAGTACTCAGCACTAAGATCGCAAGCTAAACATCTATCACATGTGATTATAAAAAATTTATAACGAATACGCAGAATAATATTAACAATAACATTAAAGTTTTTTGGAAATTTGTGAATTCGCAGAAAAGCAATAAAGACATGCCTAAAACTATGTACTTTCAGAATATATCCTCTGATGATGGCAATGTAATTGTTAACATGTTTGCAGAATATTTCGAAACAGTTTACACGAAAATTATAAATAATATTGGTTATAACTGTAACGTATCCAACAATAATATTAATGTAAATTGTTTTAATGTAAACTCTGATCAGGGATGTGCGTGTAGTCTACTGCAAGTAATCTACGCAATTCTCTACGTGTAAACAATCATGTAGTCTACGTCATCATTTTTTATGTAAACAATGTAGACTATGTAGACAATGAAAACACCTGTGTCCAAATAAGTCATATTAAAATTTTATCCCTAGAACTAGGGAATTTTAAATGTTGGTAGAGATTTTTATTTTTATTCTAGGGATTACATGAAAAAAAATTAGTTGTGCAGGACAAAACGTTCAAAATTTGTCAACTGGTTAAAAATAGCGCCAAAGAAAACTCCGTCTGGTGAGATGGCGCTTTGATCGATTTTAAAAATATGACAGTTCGCCCAAGACCCAAGACAGACATTCGTCTAGTAATGTACGAGCACTTGCTTTATTAGTTTTATTATATAAAGACCGATAATGACCCGAGCTTGCGAATACGAATACATGTAATAGTTACAAAGGAATAAATTTAGGTTATGTTGAATTTTACAATTGTCAGATGCATTATCTACATTGTTTACATTGTCTGCGTCGCTAAAATTGTCGACGTATTGTCTACGTGTAGATGTAGACAATTAAAGATTACACGTAGATGCACATCTCTGACTCTGATGTAGTTTTCGATAAGTTATCTACATTAGATACAAATAAAAGTTCAGTACCAGATAAAATACCTGCGCATTTTGTAAAGTTTTGTAGTTCAACGTTAGCTTATCCTTTAAGTATACTGTATAATATGTCTCTTACAAATGGAATATTTCCCGTTAGTTGGAAAACTGCTTTCATTACACCTTTGTATAAATCAGGTAGTAGAAATAATATCTTAAATTATAGACCAATATCAGGCTTGAATATTTTCTCTAAGGTTCTGGACAGTATAGTATCAGAATACTTATCATCAATTTTTGAGAATACTATTTGTACTATACATGTACTAATTTGGCACTATATACATCATATATATATGAAGCATTTGACGAAGGTCACCAAGTCGATGCAGTGTACACGGACTTTAAAAAAGCGTTTGATCGTGTAGATATCAAACTATTAATACACAAATTAGAAGAACTTGGCATTAATGGTACTTTACTTAAAAGGCTAGAAAGTTATTTGGTCGGGAGAAAGCAATTTGTCAAAGTTAAAAATTTTATATCTAGGGAAATAGATGCAACTTCAGGTGTACCACAAGGCTCCCACTTAGGTCCCCTACTTTTTTCATTATATATAAATGACATTGTTAAATTGTTCAGTTTCTCAAATTGTTTACTTTTTGCCGATGATCTAAAAATATTTGCTAATATATGTAATTCAAATGATGTTAATTTGATGCAATCAGAAATTAATGAATTGGCTCTATGGTGTTCCTTAAACGGTATGGAAATCAATATCTCAAAATGTAAATTTATTAGATTTGTAAGAAAAAAAAGTTTTATAACCTCTAACTATGTTTTAAACAACAATATTCTCCAAGAAGTAACAGAAATAGAAGATCTGGGAGTTGTTCTGGACCCCGCACTCAAATTTAATAAACATATTGATAAAATAATTACGAAAAGTTTAAAAATGTGTGGGTTCATTAAACGCCAATGTAAAAATTTTACAAATGTAAATACCATTCATTTATTGTATAATTCATTAGTACGAAGTAACTAGTAGTAATCGAGCTAGTACAAAAGAAGATAATTAATTTTACTCTTTTCAAGCTAAACATAAATAAAAATCAATATAATTATAATGAGAGATTATTTTTACTTGTTAGTAAAACGAATTTTGGTAAATTTTCAATATTAAACAGATTGGTCAGTATTATAAACACTTTACCAGAACATATAGATTTTTCAATATAACCGAGAAGAAATTAAAAAATGTATTAAAAAGTATATAATAAGCATACCGTTATTTTGAAAGGTAAATTTATTAAATGTTATTTCTGTTAATTATAGTTCACACCTGTTACGTTCTATTTTTGTTTTTTTATTTTTTGTATAATTTTGGATGTACCATTTGGATATTTATCCGTAGTGTACCATATCATATAAATAAATAAATAAATAAAAGTTTCATCTTTGATTTTTTTAATTTCCTTGCTTAGATGTTGGTAAATTCTGTTAAGAATTGTTTTGTCTTGTGGAGCTCTCGTTTGGTGCCATCGTTTACGTAACTTCCTCTTTTCGGCAAGAAGTTCTTTGATTTCTTTAGGATAATTCATACCTGCAGTTTTCCTTTTAATAATCGGTGTGCTATCCCCAGAGATGTGCATCTACGTGTAATCTTTAATTGTCGACATCTACACGTAGACAATACGTCGACAATTCTAGCGACGTAGACAAAGTAAACAATGTAGATAATGCATCTGACAGTTGTAAAATTCAACATAACCTAAATTTATTCCTTTGTAACTATTACATGTATTCGTATTCGTGAGCTCGGGTCATTATCGGTCTTTATATAATAAACCTAATAAAGCAAGTGCTCGTACATTACTAGACGAATGTCTATCTTGGGTCTTGGGCGAACTGTCATATTTTTAAAATCGATCAACGCGCCATCTCACCAGACGGAGTTTTCTTTGGCGCTATTTTTAACAGTAACCAGTTGACAAATTTTGAACGTTTTGCCCTGCACAACTAATTTTTTTCATGTAATCCCTAGAATAAAAATAAAAATCTCTACCAACATTTAAAATTCCCTAGTTCTAGGGATACAATTTTAATATGACTTAAGTGAACACAGGTGTTTTCATTGTCTACATAGTCTACATTGTATACATGAAAAATGAAGACGTAGACTACATGATTGTTTACACGTAGAGAATTGCGTAGATTACTTGCAGTAGACTACACGCACATCCCTGGCTATCCCATGCTGCCTTTTATATATCATGAGTTAATTTATCCAATTCGACTTCAAGTTGGTTTGTGGTCTTCAGGGCAACAGATAAATTGATGTTGTTATTAAGCTGCTGTCTAAAGTAATCCCAATCTGTATGTTTATTAATTAAGGTTGGATTAGTTTCTCTTTCGATTATGGAGTCACTGAGCGTAAGGTAAATTGGGGAATGGTCTGAGCTTAGGTCAAATCCTTCTTCAATTATAATGTAGTTTTTAGAAATATTTTTTATTGTAAAGAAATCGATAAGATCAGGAGTTTTACCTGAATAAGTGGGTTTACCGGTAATTACAAATTCGCATCCGTTTCATTGTGCTGCTTTATAAAGTTCGCGACCTTTTATGGTGATTAATCTGGAACCACAATGAGTATGTTTCGCGTTAAAGTCACCACATATTTTTAATCGTTTTCTTTGTTTGCTTAGGAGGTCATCATATTGGTTAGCTTTGATAATATGTCTCGGTGGACTATACAAGGCCGTTACGGAGAGTAATTTATTCTCAGACTCAATAGTAACGGTTGTAGCCTGAATTTCTTGAGTTGCATATTTAGCTTCTTCATGGTGCTTGATGTTATTCTTGACGATAATTGCACTGCCGCGTCGAGCACAAGTTGTCGGGATGTAAGGTGTGATAGAAAAACTGATTTGCCATATTAAACGCCTATGTTTCACTTTTCGTGTTACACCCGATATATATATATATATATATATATATTAGGGTGGCCCTATTTTGGGTAAGTTCGAATTTTGTCGGTCTCCACCCGAAATCTGGTTTAAAATCACAAAAAAGTAATAAATTAATTTTTTGATATTTTTAAAATAAGTGCCTCTGGACCACTTTCACTTATACACATTTACAAATAAACACTACAAATGATAAAATATATGTGGCTAAAAATATGATAAAATAAATTTAAAATGTTATAATCCATATAAATATTATTCAAAAACAGTCTAAAATAATCAAAACTAGTTTGTAAAACAAAATTGTTGGAAAATAATCAGTACTGTGAATCACTTTTTGCGTATTTAAAAAAACTCAATTTTCGTTAGTTTTTGAGCACCCGTTTAGCAATAAACAATCAAATAAAATTATTGTTTATTGTAATCGATCGATTCGTTATCTCATCTAGTTTAATTCCCGCTTGGAATTGTGTCAAAATATTGAAAAACAAACAAGTTATTGCATTTTGAATAGTCACTGAATAGTCAGTGATTTGGGAACTGAATGTGGCCTAGAGGCACGGGTTAGACTTATTTAAAAAATCTCAAAAAAATAATTTATTACTTTTTTGTGATTTTAAACCAGATTTAGGGTGGAGACCGACAAAATTCGAACTTACCCAAAATAAGGGCCACCCTAATATATATATATATATATATATATATATATATATATATATATATATATATATATAAATTAAATCAATCAATAATAAGATTGGATTTTTAAAAAGAATTTGATTTTGCTGCACAAGTACATACAGTGAAAGTGAACTCTTCTACTTGACTATCTTCTAACAACTGACTCTACGTCTTACATTTTGTCTACATATAACATTTCTTATCTAATATATCCTATTACAAATATGTCATGGAAAAGTACCCTGTGAAAGGTGCAATGCTGATGCAATAGGGGTTGTGTCCCTACATAATTCCTCCCCTGTTAGACGAAAGAATACCTATGGTATTTTCATCAGGTATTGTTTTTGTTTTAAGTTTTTGTTTTAAGTTTAACAATTTTCTAGCAAGTGCCGAATAGATTTTTATCAGTAAGAGCATTGCAACGGTCACGATTATCGTGTACAATAATACATCGTAAAATATAGAATGTGATTCAGAACTACTAATTTGATTTAAATGAATTATCTTTTGACTTTGAACTTTAATAGTTTCTAAGTTTTTAATATTCAAGGTTTTATTAAATATTAGTTTTTCTTTACTATTATCAATATCTAAATTAATTATTTTGTCATAATTAATATTTTTATAATGTCTTTGTTTATTAATTAAACAATCTTTTATACAATAGATACCAGAAATTACTTTTTCTTCTATTTCGTGACCACATTCAATATTTATTAATTCCTTATGAGGTAAATAAAGGTATACAATATTAGAGTTTGGAACTATAATGATTTCGTTATGATCAAGTAAATTTATATAATTACAATTATTATTATTTCTATAAAAGTACATATTTTCTAAATATCTGTCAGGAATTGAGTTTCCTTGACTACAAATATAAAGTTTATCTTCTACGAGGGTACATTTGTTTAAATAACTAATTTGTGTGTTAGATTTTGAATAATATCCTTGTTGTACATTTAAAGTAACAAAGGTTTCATTGTGTATAGTGGGTATAGGTGTAATTTGTAAGAGTTCGGTTTGTACGAGAGGAATGGGAATGTCTATTATGATATTTAATGAGAGTTTTTCGAATTTGCAATAAGTTTTGATTAATTGTTGATTTTGCCAATTTTTTATTATGAGATTTTTGAAACTATCTGGCAAAAGTTTATCAATTTCTAATTTGATGTCATCTCTAGACAATATTCCAAAATAAAGAGTGTTTATTTCGCAAAAAGCGAAGGTAGTCTCGATTTCGTTAATAATGCTAATTAAATTTGTAGCCATAAATGTCAATTGAGTGATAATATTTTCTAAATATATTATATCATTATAATCTATAATTTTCCCAATTGTTTTTCCTATTTCACTAATGTTATCTTTAATTGCTTTATTATTCTTATTAATTTTTACTTCCTTGTACGAAGTAAAGGAAGTATTGTAATCGCGAAAATTTTCGGTTCTCAGATTTCAACGGAAATAGGTGTTTTGGCCCTCCCTGAATCCATTTTGACTAATTTCGTCATGCCGTCTGTATGTACGTACGTACGTACGTACGTATCTCGCATAACTCAAAAACGGTAAACCGTAGAAAATTGAAACTTTATATTTAGGACTGTTATAACATCTAGTTGTGCACCTCTCTTTTTGGTCATTATACAACTACCGGAAGTGGTACTTTACTTGAAGCCTATAATAGATTTTCATGAAAAACTATATTCAAATATAATTTAAAACTTTCCAAATTTGGTATATAAGACTACTATATCAATGGAAATAACATAATAGATTTTGGTTAAAATAGACTAACCGGAAGTGGCACATTACATGAAGCTGCTAACAGTTTTCCTTGACAAAAATGGTATTATTTTAATTTTAGAAATGAATGATGCAAATAAAAGTTTTAGAGAATTAAATTCTGCGTCTAGCACATTAAGAATTTTTAAATTAGCTTTTTGCATAAACGAGATATCTAAATTTAAATATTATATATTTTTGGATTTTTTTGTAAATTAAGTTTGCTATGGATTAGAACAAAAAATAAAAGATTTAATGTCAAATATGTGTAATTAAAAAAATATCTATAGTTTAATACGTGTACAAGGAAGTCATGTGGTGTCCACATCAGATATTTTCTATTTGATTATTAAAGTGATTCGATATATTTTTGTTAAAAATAATAATTTGTTTCATGTTATCTTTAAGAATGTTTTCATTATCATTTATTAATTTTAAAGCATTATCGTATCTTTCTTGATCTGTTGCATCTAAATTTCCTGTTATGCTTTTTATAATGGAGCCTAAACCATTTATAATAATAATGATTCCCATCATTCCGTTGAGGAACATAGGGGCCGGGCACACCGAGCCGCAGTTTTTACACTGCCGTACTGCCGGTTTCTTTAGTCAGATTATTTAAGGCGTATAAGTGACTAGCTTATAGCGCCCGAGTGTGATAAATACATGTAACTGTATTTTTATATTTTACGACAAATCACACATTGTCGGCAGGCGGATTCGAACTGACGAACCTTGGCTCGGGTGACGTCACAGTAAGCTAAGAGATGTGCCTTAACACGCTCGGCCACCGCGCCTGCCATTTATAAGTCCTCGTTTATTTCTAGTATTGTCGTATAAAGTGATTTGTATTTTATTACTTATTATATCTAGGAAGTTTTCTAGCATTATAAAGTTATTATTTAGACTTTGTGTGAATTTA
The DNA here is from genome assembly GCA_947425015.1 of Pterostichus niger. Lineage (NCBI taxonomy): Eukaryota > Metazoa > Arthropoda > Insecta > Coleoptera > Carabidae > Pterostichus > Pterostichus niger. The sequence continues at coordinate 18,554,440 of OX380346.1, read as the reverse complement.
CTATTTCTATCGTTACTATAATTATTATTTATTTCTAACTTAATATTATTAAAATAAATAGTTAGATTATTATATAATTCCTTAATTTTATAAAGGTTAATATTTACGTAAAGATACTTATTATTAGTGGAGATTAGAGCTTCTCCTAGCTTTAGGACGTTGATTCCGGGGTTGGTTCTAGCATTTTCGAGGTTGATGGTTGTGCTAGCTCGCATGATTCTGTAAATTTACGATAAGGTTTTAGCTTATCAATTTTTATTTTTTTGTCGTTATCGGTAGTTATTTGTGCTCTGTCTCGAATGTATGTTGTTACCACTTGTTGTTTATAGCGCGGTTTCTCTACTTTACCGGTATTTCGTTTAGCTTGTTCTTCATACACTTTCTTTTGTAATTTACAGCTAGCTACTTGTGAGGTTGCGTATTTTGTTTTATTTTTTTCTAATAAAATTTTATTTTCTTCGTAAATTTTGTTCATAATGTCTTTATGAATTTGGATATAATTATCAGTTATAATTTCGGTTGAGATTTCTTCGGTTGATTCGTTATAATGGCCAAAAAGTACTTCATTTGGTGTTCTTTTAGTTGCAGAATGAATAGTTTGATTGTATGCTTGAACTGCGTATCGGGCTTTATTACTTGTGTTTAAATCATTAAAATCTTTATTCTGTTCTAATATTCTAACATGTTCGATAATGGTAGAGTGGAATCTTTCTATATTGCCGTTACTTTTGGGATTATTCACACTGATTAAATGTATACGAATGTTTTTTGTTGATAAGAAATTATAAATTAATTGGTTATTAAATTGTAGACCGTTATCTGATATTACTAATTTCGGTTGTCCGAATATTGAAAAATATTTGATTAATTTTTGAACTACAGTTATTGTATTGGTTTCTGGTAAGTGATATATTTGTGCGTGTTTAGAGAAACTATCGATTATTGTTAGGAATTTATTTTTCTTCAATGATAATTTATCAATGTGAATGATTTCGAGAGGTTTTGAAGCTGTGGGTGTTTTTATTATGGGAATTTTAACTGGATTTCGCTCGTATTTGTTTTCCTGACATACGTCGCAATTGTTTATAAATTTAGAGACAGTTTGTTGCATGTTAGGCCAGTAGTGTTTTTGTTTTAATTTTTTATATGTTTCTACTATGCCTCGGTGATTCGTTTTACCAAGATGATAGTTTTGAATTAATTTCAGTTGTTCTTCCGATGATTCTATGTCTGTTAGTAGGTTTTTACAACTAACTAATATATAAGTGCCAGGTTGAAAATATACTTGTAAAATAGAATTTAGCATTAATTTCAGAGAATCGGGTACTAAGCAGTAATATTTAATTCCTGGTACTAAATAACTTTTAATAAATTTTAATAATGTGTCTTTGGAATTTACTTTATTGACATGCATATACATTCTTTGTTTATCATTTCCAAATAGTTTAATTAATTCAAATGTATTTTTTGAGTTTGTTTCTTTAAATATTATTTGATTTTTTCCATAGTTAATTGGATTTTCAATATAAGAAAGACCGTTTACTGGTGCTTCATCATCTGAATGTTGTGTGCAACTATCAGTGTCTTTTTCAGCGTTAACAGAGTTAGCGTAGTTTTGAATATTATTTATAGTAAATACGTTTATTTGAATATTTGTGTTTTCAAATGTTTGCTTTAGTAAACTTTCTATTTCAAACCAATTTTTTTGGTCTAAGCCAGAAGCTATTTTAGGCATGTTAATTGAATTAATATTATTTTGTATTAAATAATCGCGTAGTTGTTTTAAACAGTTTGCTATGTTTGCTAGGTTTGGTTCATGGAAGTATGTATTTCTTTTTTGTAATTAAATGAATTATGGGTCTTGGTGACATTTGAATAGCAATATTTTCCTTTATTGATAATTTATCTAAATTATTTGTTGTTTGAAATTTCTCATTAATTTGCTGCGCAAAGCCTTGACTCATTTTAAAGTCTTCGGATATGCAATGTACTATTGGTTCGTTATGGTCGAAAATATTTGAATTTTTATAAATTATTTCGAAGGGTTTTGGAATTCTAGACAGATAATCTGCAACGTAATTTTGTTTACCTTTTTGATATTCTATGTCATATTTATATTCGCATAATATAAATTCCATCTGATGAGTTTCTGATTAGGTTCTTTTAAACTGCTAAGCCAAATAAGCGGTTTATGATCCGTAATTAATTTGAATTTATGTCCGTATAGATATGGATGAAAATGTTTGATTGACCAAATTATTGCGAGTAATTCTTTTTCGGTGGTGGAGTAATTAATTTCGTGGGTATTAAGGGTTCTACTAGCGTATGCTATGGGTAGATCCTTGCCGTCAATATTTTGTGAAAGCACTGCACCAAGAGCAAAATTTGAAGCGTCAGTGGTTAATCTAAATTGTTTTGAGAAGTCAGGATATTGTAATATTGGCTTAGAGCTAATATTATGAAGTTGTGTGATTATTAGACACTGTGACAGAAAAATTCAGTTGATGCCATATTTCGAACACAGGTGACGTGGTGTAGCGGTTAGCATCTCTGCCCGGCATGCGGAAGGTCCCTGGTTCGAATCCAGGCGTCATCAGAATTTTTCTGTCATAATATAAATTAACTTTAGTCAAAAACTACAGGTATGATTACCTTTAATAATCACACAACTTCATAATATTAGCTCTAAGCTTGGGTATGATTCCCTCATAATCAAAAACTGTGTAACTGTAGACGAACCCGGTTGTCAATGCCTATATAGGAGTCTCTCGGAACGAAGCTACGCTTAGACACTGTGACAGAAAAATTCAGTTGATGCCATATTTCGAACACAGGTGACGTGGTGTAGCGGTTAGCATCTCTGCCCGGTATGCGGAAGGTCCCTGGTTCGAATCCAGGCGTCATCAGAATTTTTCTGTCATAATATAAATTAACTTTAGTCAAAAACTACAGGTATGATTACCTTTAATAATCACACAACTTCATAATATTAGCTCTAAGCTTGGGTATGATTCCCTCATAATCAAAAACTGTGTCACTGTAGACGAACCCGGTTGTCAATGCCTATATAGGAGTCTCTCGAAACGAAGCTACGCTTAGACACTGTGACAGAAAAATTCAGTTGATGCCATATTTCGAACACAGGTGACGTGGTGTAGCGGTTAGCATCTCTGCCCGGTATGCGGAAGGTCCCTGGTTCGAATCCAGGCGTCATCAGAATTTTTCTGTCATAATATAAATTAACTTTAGTCAAAAACTACAGGTATGATTACCTTTAATTATCACACAACTTCATAATATTAGCTCTAATTTGTTTATTTGCGAATTTACTTAATTTTTATAAACTATTGGATATTTATATGATCTTTGGTATACAGGCGTTTCGTCTGTTACATTAATTTTGTGTTTTATTTTATTAGTACAAGAAAGGTTTTGGTCATCTGTAATCGTTAGATCTTCAAATTCTCGAATTATTTTATTTAGTTCGTGTTTTTCTATGTCATTGAGATGTTCAGTTCTAAGGTTTAGTTTGTGTATATTCAAGTTTAATTTGTTTAGATGAAAGTAATTAAATTTAAATGTATGTTTATCTAATATGACGGATTCAGGAAAAATTGCCTGATCGGCTACAAAAGTGGGTGTTTGTTCCTTCGTTTAGTAATATTAAGTCGTTGTCATTTATTATTTTCTCTATTATTTTGCCTCGTCTGTCCGTGTTTATTGATCCCCATATGTAGTTATGGCAGTTAAAGTCGCCTGTTATTATGTATGGTTGTGGAAGTTGGTTTATTAATCTTCTGATGTTTTGTTCTTCTATATTTTGGTTTGGTGGAAAGTATACGCAGCATATTGTTATTTTTATTGGGGCATATATTTGTATTGCTACCGCTTCTAATGTTGTGTTGATGGTTATTTCTTTCGTGAATGTTTCGTTTTTTGAGAATATTGCTACACCGCCGCTCGCGTTTATTGGATTATTTCTGTCTTTTCTGGTTATGGTGTAGCCTTTCAGTGTAACATTTTGATTGTTTTTTAGACGGGTTTCTTGTATGCATAGAATTTGTGGGTTGTTCTCTGATATGAGTTTTTGTATTTCGCCCAGATGGGCATAATATCCGTTGCAATTCCATTGCAGTATCATGGTGTTAGTAAATCTGCACTAGATAATTCTGTCAGTGATTCTTGGATTGAAAATATACTTGTTGGATTTAATTCTGCTGTGAGTTGTTTTTTAATTTTGTTTGTTATTTTGGAGAATTTTGTTTTCATTGATCTTTCGTTGATTTTCGGATATAGTTCGTACATCATTTTTATTAACTTGGGGATTCTGTTACGTAGTCTCTTGCGATGGATAGTGGGTCTGGGTTTCCGTATGTGTTTTCTAAGAACTCTTTGAAAATTTCAAATGTGATTGGATATTTTTCTTTGTTTATTTCCATTTCTGTTTTGATTGGCTCAAGTGTTTCGTCCAGTGATACTTTGCATCCTGGACTTAGGGTCGTAGGTTTTTTACTCATCGGTTTTATTGATTTTCTTTCGATATTTTTTGTATTTTCTGAAGTGTTAGTATTTTCCGTGTCAGGTATGTTACTTTTTTCTTGTATTGTGTCTTCTGTGTTGGTTGTTGTGAAGTGAGACGCGGTTCGCTTTGTTTGGTTTGTATTTAGAGGTACCATATCTGTGATGTTATCGTTGACATCACATTGATTGTTGCGATGTCCCGTTTTTTTTTTGCATATAAAACACGTCATGTTGTCTTCTGTGATGAATATCCTATATTCTGTGTCTTCGTGGTTTATAAGTGTGCTTTGTGGTATGTTTTGATTTTCTTCCGGTGTAATATATACTTGTCGCCTGAAACTTAAGATATGTGCATACTCTGGTTCTTGCATTCCTACACGTAGGAAATTTATTGGTGAAGCAAATTTTAATCCTTTTTGTTTTAGGTGCTCTTCTATAATGTTGTGTGGTATTGTAGGGCATACGTTAGAAATAATTATGCGTTTTGCTGGCGTAATTAGTCGTCTAACATTAATTTCGTTGTTTTCTATGCGTATTGTTTTGTGGTTTTTAATGATCGTGTCTACTATTTCTTTTGTTTGTACGTATATACATATCCCGTTGTTGGAAATTCTGGATGCGAATATGACATTTTTGGGACCTATGATGTTACCTATGCCTATTATATAGTCTTTAATCTTGAGTCCGTCTATTGAGTTTAATATGATCGCTTGTTCTTTATTGGGAAATGTAGCTGGGGTAGGTTTGCGCGCAATGTTTGCAAATGTTTGTTTTGAATTTTCGTCTCTGGTTATCTTTGGTTGACTTGCTGATGTTGATGCCATCTTGTTTGGTTTGGTTTAGTTCGGTTTGGTTAGATTTTTAAACGCCGCTGTAGTCAGCGGTGTTTAGTTTAGTTGTTCTAGTGGTTTGTAGATGGCTATAGTTGCTTGTGTTTGTACTTAATTTATTAATTTGATTTATTTTGAAAGGATGATGGGTAAAGGATGTGAGGTAATAATAAGAAAGGATTTGAGATCCACCTTTTGTTGGTGTAGTCTTCCTCCAGTTCTTGGATTGGTTTTTGACACATTTGAATAAACTAATCACAGTGCTAAGTATACACGTGTTTCTCACTTGCTTACTTAGTACGATCTGAAAGGTAATTTTATTTTATTTAATAATCTGTTTAAATCTACTTGTACACCTTCGGGTGTCGAGAATAAGTAAATGTTTTACTACAAATTGATTTAAGTTCTTTCCCCTCTTTTTTTTTGTTCTTTATTTTTCTTTTTGCTTCTTGACAGTTGATATTACTTCTACTTAGTATTTTTTCTACATTGTTCTTATATTTACATCTTTATTGGACTATTTCCTTGCTATCTTTCCATTCTATACTTTTTTTGTTTATTTTTTTTTCTGTCTATGGTATTATATATGCTTTCGATATGTAGATTATTTCTTATCTGTTTGTTTCTTATTCTGTCTATTCTTGTTACTCCTTCTACTTGCCTTAGAAATATCATTTCCGTTGTTATATTTTACTTTTACTCCTCTGATTCAGCACCCATGTTTCGCTCCCATATATTAATGATGTTCTATAGACTGTTTTGTATAATACCATATTTGTATTCTTTGATACCTGTTTACTGTATAGCCACTTGTATTCGTTTATTGATTCCTTTATTTTTTATTGTTTCTTCTAACCATGTGTTCTATTTCTCTTCCGTTTATATTTATGTCAGTTATCTTTTTGTTATTACCATTGTTTTAGTTTTTTCTGCATTTATAATCATATTGTGTTTTTTAATTCCTCATTCCGTACATTTTGATTATATTGCATATTTTACTCATTCTCTACTAGTACTGCTAAATCGTCTGCAAGTACACACTCTGCTATTGTTGTTACGGCTAGCTATCCGATTGCCTCTTCTGTTCAGAAATATTATAAATAAAAAAGGGCTTAGTGCTCCTCCTTGTCTTAGTGTTCTTATGTAATTTGATGTCTTTCAGTATACACTTGTCTGGGAGTCCTTTTTTGGCTTCATTAATTTTAGTTATGAATTTAGATTTTTCATCTAGCAATTTTTGATTAATATGTCGATACTTTAGTTTAGTTTTATCTTTGTGGTTCTGTATATAGTCTTGGGTAACTTGTTTATCGAGTTCGATATCGAGAAGGGAGTTTATTTCTAAATGACCGTTAATTATTTCAATCGGTTTTAAATTTGTATTATTATATGCTAAAATCGCAAATGATATTTTATCTTTTATCGACTCATTCTTGAAGTTGTCTTGCATATTAAATAAACGAATATGTTCTATTAAAGTTGAGTGAAAACGTGCAACTAAACCATTCGAGTTTGGATTTTGTGAGCAAGTAAAATGAATTTCAATTTTATGCAAGGATAATAGTTCTTTAACAACTGTATTTTTAAATTCGAGTCTGTTGTCGGATATAATTAATTATGGTATACCATGATGGAAAAAGAATTTAGTTAGTTTATTTGTTATTTCTATAGCGTTGATTGACATTACTTTATAGGCTTGCGCGTATTTTGAAAATGCGTCAATTTTTGTTAGAAACTTGCAATTTTCAAGACTTAATGTGTCTACGTGTACAATATCTAAGGGTTTGTTGGGGGTCGGAGTTATATTTAATTTAGGTTTTCAGGATTTTTTTCGTATTTGGCTGCTAAACATATCTCGCATGATTAATATAATCTGTGAAGGTTTTATGTTGGTTAGGCCAGTAATATCTCTTTTATTTGATTATAAACTTCATTAATGCCACGGTGATTTGTTTTGCTTTCATGATTATTTTTTATTGTTTGTTAAATATCTTCTACATCTACTAATTTAGTATTACACTTAATAAATTTAATTTCAGAATTTTTGAAATACTTTTCAATACGTTGCTAAATTGTTCGTATAAGTGTTGCTCGAAATATAGGTAATATTTTGCTTCTTTAATAAATTTTAGTGTGTTTTTCAAAATTTGTTTCTGATAATTGCCCTAAAATTCTCATTTTGTCCGAATGAAATTTTTGCACTTTTGGTGTACATGGAGAGTGTTAAACTTGATATATAAATATTTGATTTTCGCCATAATTTACGGCAGATTCTGTTATCGTAATTCCTATGATAGGATTTTCTGGATTTGAATGTATAGTTTGGTCTGTGTCAGTATCATTTAGGGCATCTTCATCAGGTTCAGCAAACATAGATTGTGTGTCATTGTTGGGATCAAAAGTAACATTAAATGTTTCTACATATTCAAAGAGATTTATCATACCGGGGTCTACAGTGTTGACATTTAATTCTATTCGTGGTAGAGCGTCAGCGTTTTTATTTAATGTTCCTTTTTTATGTATAACTTCGTAATCTTACTCTTCTAATTTGAGTCTCCATCGCACTAATTTAGAATTTGGTTCTATTAATGAATGCAAATATTGTAATGGTTTATGATCAGTAATGATTTTAAATTTTCTGCCAAACAAATATGGTGTAAAATATTTTGTAGCCCACATAAGAGCAAGTTTTTTTCTGAGTTATTTAGAGTTCGACTTGCGTAGGCGATGGGAAGATCGGAACCAATATTACCTTGGGACAGGATAGCGCCTATAGCGTAATTGCTAGCGCCTGTGGTTAAGTTGAGAGGCTTGTTAAAATCTGGATATTGGAGTATGGGATCGTTAATTAGAAGTATTGAAACAGTTTTCTTTAGACATTTAGTTAGGAGTTTTGTTAGCTGGGCAAATTTTTTAATGAATTTTCGGTAATAACCTAGTAGATCTAGAAATGCTTTAATTTGTTTCGATGTTTTCGGTAGAGGGTAGTTTTTGATCGCGTGAATTTTATCCGGGTTCGGTATTTCGCTAGAGGTCACGACATGCCCGAGATACGCTACCTCTTTAAGTAAAAATTCCGACTTGTCTAGCTGTATTTTTAAGTTCGCTTTCTTTAGACGGTCAAAACCTGTTCTTAAACTTTGATTATGCTCTTGGAGGCTTGTGCAGAATATTATGATGTCATCTAAATATACTAAACAAATTTCGTTTACTAAATTTCTAAGTACGTTATCCCTGACGCGTTGGAAAGTTGCCGGGGCATTTTTCAAGCCAAATGGCATTCTCTTGAAATCGTAATGTCCATTTTCGGTATTGAAAGCAGTTTTTTTAAATATCTGCTTTGTTCATCTCAATCTGACGGAATCCGGACGCGAGGTCTATGGTTGAAAAATAATTACATCTACCAAGTTTGTCTAATAAAGTGTTTATATTTGGTATCGGGTACTTGTCGTCGATCGTTTTCTCTTTAACTTTCTATAATCTATGATTATTCTCCATTTTTTCTTGCCAGATGCGTCAATCTTCTTTGGAACGATCCACACTGAGGGATGACCATGGAGAATGAGAGGGACGGATTAATTTTTGGACAAGCAGTTTTGAGATTTAATTTTGCACTTCTTTCCTATGCACTTCAGGATATCTATAGGTTTTTGAGTATACGGGAATTTCGTCTTTAGTTCAGATAAAGTGTTTAACTTCATTCGTAAATGTTAAGTGATTTATTATCGCCGTGTAAAATAGTAGAGAATTCTTTTAATAATTTCATAATTTCGGATTTTTCTTCTTGATTCATATGATCAATTCTTATTTTATTCATATCTAAATTATTTTCAGTACGGGTTTTGTCAAAGTTTAAATTATTAATTTCAAAATGATTTAGTGTTTCTAGTTTTACGCAATTTACAGTGTCTAAAATTTGTTTGTTATCGGTTGTGTTAATAGCAGGATAGAATAATTATATTTTTTTTTAGTTTCCGGTATGAATGCTTCTCCGGTCACTATGTTGTTAACAAATGTTTTAATTATTTTTTTTGCGAGTTTGGCGGAATTTTGATATAATGAGATTTTGGAAGTATCTTATGAAAATGAATTTTTATATTTTGAGTAGGAGTTATAATTTTATCATTATTTAAATCAATACTTTTTTCTAAAATTTTTAAATTATCTATTCCAAGCAAAACATCTAAATTATTGTGGAAATCGAATAGATAGTATTTTAGTAATTTATCTGGGTTGTTAAACAAGTTTGAAGCAGGTAAAATAATACTAGAGTTTTCAGTTGAAGTACCGTGAGCTATTGTGATTTTAAGAATCATTCTGAATTTTATTTTTATAATATTTCTGTGCAATATTTGGGTTAATAAATGAGCGTGTACTTCCGGTATCTATCAAAACTGTTAAGTTATGTTCGGGATATATTATGAATGGTAGTTCGCTATAATTATGAGTTAAATTCATAATTTCAAATTCGTTTCCGAGGCCTTTTATTGAATAAAAGCGTCTTGATCGTGATTTTCGTCATTATCGGGATTTGGTACGGTGACGTAATATTCTGCGTTTTCATCACAGTATTGTTCTTTGATGTAGTTATTTGGTAATTCATCGACTTCGGTGTTAAATAGTTCTTCCGAAATAAAATCAGGTTTTTGTTGAGATTGGAATTGTTGGGGACGATAATTACTTGTGCTTGGCCGTCGTGTGAATGATTGTCTATAGTCTATTTTTTTAAGAACGGAGTGTGGGCAAGATAGGAGCCGTTTGACCTTGCTTTTTGATTAGATAATATCGTAGGCAAGTTTACACTGTGGAAAAATGGATCTCTGTCCCAACTTTTATCTGCTTCTGTCTCTGTCATTCGAACCAGATTTATATACAGAGGCGTAGAAACTCATTTTATAGTGAATATATAACTACATATAATTTCTGAATAGTATAATGAAAATATTTGTTTAAAAAATGCTAAAATATAAAAACCAGTGATTGAAATATATTTTAAATTAATATTGAACAAATATACTGAGGATACCATTTTAAATGAAGTAATGTGGAAATAAATTTATGTTCGTACGCCTATAAACCTTAGGAAGAATTTGTATCGCGGTAACGCGTTGTGCGCCATTTTAACAATTTTTCTTGCTGAAATATTTGTGTATTGCTTTTTCTTTATATTGTGGTATAAATATAAACTTCTATTTTAATATTAACATGGCTGATGAACCAAGTACATCAAAAGATGCTGCGAAAAATCCTAGTGGAAATATTCTAAGAAGTGGACAGAGGTTAATGGCTTACAACATTTATTTAAAGTGCAAAGAAAACGGTCTTTCAAAAACCCAGGCCGTAGTTAAGAGTGCTGCAGTGGTTGGAATAGGCAAGGGTTCAATGTGGAAGATTGTGGGTGACATGGAAAGTGCTGGGAAAGTTGAATCGCCCTCAAAGAAGAGATCTCGTGGCGACATTTTTTCCAAACTAACCGAAGATGAGAAAAACGCAGTGAGGCACGCTGTACATGCTTTTTTTAAGCGTCATGAAATACCCACTTTGGACAAAGTTTTACATGTAAGTTGTTTTTATAGATTTTTTTGTCTCATATACTATTTTTGGCTACACAAATATTAATACATATAACTTCTTTCATAGGCTGTAGAAGGCGATTTGATTCCAAGTATGTCCCGTTCATCATTGTTCAAAGTTTTGAAGAATTTGGGATTCGTATGGGAGAAACGAGGTAGGAATATCATGTTAGTCGTAAGAGGAGACATTATTATATGGAGAAGGCGTTATCTTACTCAAATAAAGAAATTTCGGCAGGAAGGACGCATCATATATTATCTGGACGAGACGTGGCTAAACGCAGGACATACCATAACGAAAATTTGGAAGAATAAATCCGTAGTTAATGCGCGCCAAGCCTTTGTGGAAGATTTGTCTGTGTGATTGAAGGATCCTTCTGGCAAAGGTCAACGTTTAATTATTACTAACATAGGCAATGAAGACGGATTTGTAGAAGCTGGGTTGTTGTCATTCGTATCAAGAAATAACAAGACATTTAAATTAGCAGATGTTAAAATACTTTTCGCCGAAGGCTTGGCACAAGTAACTGCAAAGAAATGGTGAAGCTGTGTGGATTACGTAATAAAAGAAGGAGAGTTGTATGTTTTGGACAATATTGTATAAGATATGCCAATGCAATTTGTTGTAAGTGCTGGCTCGTCAAGAGAAGAACTCACTGATGAGTCCGAATAAAATGTACCTTATTTGTTCATATTTTTTTTGTGTGAATAATAAAATCTGTTACTATTTCAGTAATTATATTGATTAAAATGTTTGTATTTTTATTATTGTTATTGTAATGTTTTGATGTTGCTATAATATAAGTTATATAGAGACATCGCCCATATTGCATCAGAAAGTGCTATCTAAATTCTCATGTAACTAGATATCATATCTCCTCATATAAAAAGGTAGATCATAGCTTTGTCACGTAGTTCTACAGTTGCTACAGATAGTTCAACACTCTTAAGTTCCATTGTATAATTCATGTAATCCTTTGTTAAAGAAATAAATTGTTTTTAAAAACTCGTATTTCTGAAATAAATACGTAATTGGCGCAGTCGGTAGGATAAAAGCAAAAGGTTTCGTAGTTCGGAAACGCATAAAAATGTTAAATCCGTTAAAAACTCGAAATCGTCAATTTTAATTGTTAATTTGCAAACGAATCTAAAACAAAGTAAAAAAGGTGAATCAGTGGAACATCGACAGAAGCTGTAAACTCCTGGTGTCAACATAAGAGCCGTGCCATCAACTTCGGAAGGTGCCGAAATTCATCTCTACACCGTGGTTGAACGAGATCAGCGCAGCTGTCCTAACAAAAGCCTGAATCCAGCCTCAACTCACAGAGCGGTACGAGATTCGTCCCGTAACTCCGAAAGGCCAGAGCATCGTCACACCAGCACACATCTCGCAAAAGAAAATTGCACCCATGCAAATGAAGATTGCAACCGTTTTTCTGTTAATGTAAGTCAAGTGATTATTAATTATAATATAAATTTATAAAACAACGCAAAATGGCTTTGAACACACTAAATAAAGAAGTGTTAACCTTCCTAGAAATAATTCCCAATTTCGATGGAAATGTAAAAACCCTAAATGATTTTATTACTTCAACAAACGAAGTATTAGCTATAATAAACCAATCAGATCCCTCAGAGATTACAATAAGGTTTATATTACTAGCATTGAAAAAGAAAATAATTGGTAGTGCTAAAGAACTATTATCAGGACATAGTTTAACTACATGGAAAAGTTTAAAAGATCTGTTAATTCAAAATTACCAAGATAAAAGAAATGAAGCTACTTTGTTAATTGAAATATGCGAATTAAAGCAAACAAACGAATCAATATTAGCTTTTCATAAGAAATATACTGAATTATTTTTATTGTATAAAAGTAAAGTAGAATTAAGCTTAGAAGATAATGAACTTAAAAATATGATCGCATTTGGTCAACAATATGCAACACAATGCTTTATAAAAAACTGTAAAGAACCATATAGATCACAATTAAGTGCAAGACACCCAGGCACTTTAAGTGACATATCAATTCTAATAACTAACGACCTACAATATGTAAAAACTCAGAATGTACCAAAACCTTCATTCCAACCAAATCCGAATCAAGCACAAAAACCATACCAAACACAAACAAAATATTTTAACCAACACCAGTCACCCATGACAAGAAATCCTAACACACAACACTCACAATTCTCGAGACAACCAGTGCATGTCAAACCTGCATACAAACCGACTCCAATGTCCACAAGTACCAGAACATATAAACCATTTAATAATTTCCAATCCCAATCGAGACCGACATTTGTAGCAGAAGAATTATATAATGTTGAACAAAATTCAGAGAATTATTTCGAAAATGAAGAAACATTAGCTAGTAATAACTCAGAAAATAACGAAAATGATAATGAAAATTATGATAACGAAAATGAAAATTTTCCCATGGATACAGGAACGAATTTGAATCCCTGACGATAAATATGATAAGTAATCTACCATATATAAAATTACAAGACCTATTCATTTTAATCGACACTGGCTCATCTCAAAATTTTATTAGTAAAGATCACGTTTATAAAAATAGATCAAAATTTAGGATATTTAAAGAAGATTTTATTATTAATACTATGAATGGCGAATCAAAGGGTGAAGAATATACTTTTATTAAATATAAAGATAAGAGTCTAAAATGTTATTTATATAACTTTCATTCTAGCTTTCACATACTACTTGGATTTAATGGTTTAAAAATATTAGACGCTCAGATAAATTTTAAAAAATCAAATATTACTATGTTATCCAAATATGAACACAAATTTCAATATTTCGACCAAAATTCGAAACACACTGTATTTAACACCGAAACTATAAATAAATTAAACATCCCAACCGATAATTTAAATAAAAAATGAAATCAAAATTATGTAGCTGATTGTTTATCCACGATCAGACCTGCATTTAATATAGAATAGAAATGATAATATATTTGAAAGCGGAAATCCACTCGTACATTGCATCTCAAAAGACTTCGAAATGAGTCAGGGCTTCGCCGAACAAGTAGATAATAATTATCAAACGAAAAGTAAACGGAGTAAGATTAAAATAATTTCAGATAAAATAGCAGTACAAGTTGAGAACGAACGAACCATAATTCATTTATTAACAAAAAATACATTTAAGGAAAAACCAACCCAACAAAATATAAAAAACTGTTTGAATAAATTATTAGAATATTTAATTCAAAATGATATATATGAAATTGATCTTCCAAAAATATGTTCTGGGTTAGATAAACAAAAATGGCCCAAAATAGTAAATCTAATTGAAGAAATTTTCCAAAACTCCTCTATTAAGTTTAACGTTTATAAAAAGTTACCAGATAATTTAATACAAAATTATGCTAACTCCGTTGAAATAACTGCAAATAATAAAGACTCCTCTAGCACAGACACTGCTCAATCTAACAACGAGCAAACTAGTTCAGTAGTAGTAGAATTAGACAATAAAGATTCTTCTAGTACACTCACTGCTCATACAGACGACGAACAACCTATAAATGGTTTAACTTATATCGAATCCCCCATCAATGTTGGCAGAAATCAAATTATAGTAAAAGAAACGAATAATAATAATCAAGTAAAAATCGAAAAACTTTTTGAACAAAACACACAGAGAATTTATTTATATTTAAACCGAATTAATTGTAATAAAACAATTCTAACATTTATTAAAGAATACTTGCAACCAGGAATAAATTATTATTGTTTAATACCTGAAAAATATATAAACCCATTTAATATAGTCATTCAAACAATGTTTCGCGCTAATAGTTATAAATTAATTTCGTGTAAAAATTTATTAATAGATATTCAGGATAAAGAAGAACAATTGAATCAAACGCGTAATTACCACGAAGGAAAAACGAACCACCGCGGTATCACAGAAACGTATCAAAAATTAAATAAATGATGTATTGGCCGAATATGCAAAAGGATATCCAAAATTATATTAATCAATGTGAAACTTGTTTATTAAACAAGTATGAAAGAAACCCAATTCAAATTCCGAATATTTTGACACCTACTGCTAACAAACCGTTGGAAAAATTTCACATAGACTTGTTATCCCTTGAAAAAATTAAATATCTCACAATAGTAGATAGTTTTTCAAAATTCGCCCAAGCTTATGAAATAAAGAATCAAAATGCGATAACTATTGTAAATAAATTAATGAAATACTTCTCTCATTACGGAATACCTGTAGAAATAATTGCTGATAACGGCAAAGAATTTAATAATAAATTATTAATGAATTACCTAAGTTTTAGAAAAATTAAAATAAATTTCATAAGTATAGATAATCCAAAATCAAATGGAATTGTCGAAAGATTCCATAGTACATTAATCGAACATATCAGAATTCTTAATCAGAACAAATTATTCAAAGAATTAAAGTTAAAGGAAAGAGTAAATTATGCCCTCATCGCTTATAATAATTCGATACACTCAGCAACGAAAGAAACTCCATTAAATATATTGTTAGGACACTTGAAATTAGACAACTTTAAAATAACTGAAGAAATTATTGTAGATTCATATATTCAAAGTCATAAAGAAATAATGAACGAAATATATAATGAAATTAAGAAAAATATAGAAGTAAATAAAGTAAAATATAGTGAGGAATATAATAAAGACGTTAACTTACCCGAACAAGTATATTTAAAACAACATAAAAGACATGTTGGAAAATGTGAAAAACCAAAATTTAAAATCATTGACATAAAGAACATAGTCCCTGGAAAATGTCAAATCATAGACAGTAAAGAGAAAAAACATAAACTCGACCAAATTAAAAGACCTCGTATTGTTACAGATACACAGCCATCGGAGCAACCCAGTTGTTTAAAAATGAAACCATTACCCCGGAGTAAACATAGTAAGACTAGGTCATACTTACGTACAAACACACGAAAAATATATTTATGTAAAAATTAGTATATTAGAGGTATTTAATCAAATTAATAATCTTAAAGAAAATAGAAATAAGTTTTATAAAGAATTAGAACAAAATGGTTACAATTTAAATGAAATAGTAATGAATAAAAATATATTAGAAAATATATTGAACAAAATTGAACTAAAAACTCATATATTTACGAAACGATTCCGTAGAGGATTAATTAACGGATTAGGGTCAATAATTAAAAGTATTAGTGGAAATCTTGATGCGTCAGATGCTGAAAAATATGATAAACTCATAACAGAGTTATCTGATAAACAAAATACTCTTGGAGATAAAATGAATGAATTAATTTCGAATAATATAAATATAACTCAACAATTTAATAATCAAATTGAAAGCATTAACTTAAATAATGAAAATATTAGAGAAAATATATTATTGTTAAAAGAACAAATAGGAAAATATTTGGAAGAACATGAAGTTTATAGAATAAGAAATGTTTTTCACGATCTAAACTTTATAGCAAATGATATTTTTATAACATTGAATCAAATTGAGGAAACTTTCACTTTTTGTAGTTTAAATACTTTACATTTTGGACTGTTATCTCGTGATGAAATAATGAATATAATTAAATTTAAAGTCGAGGAGCCCTTAAATAAAGTAATTATAAAAAATTGGGAAAATAATCATTTAATTAAAACATATTGTAAATATGAAAACTTTGAAATAAAAATGTTAGTCTCCATTCCCATTCCCGAATATAAAAGCCCACTTATCCAGTTTACCCCTATACCCACTTTAAACGAAGATAACTATTATACGTTAGATATCATACCCGGATATTACGAAGAACAAAATAACCAGTTAAAAAGATTAACAGAAAATGTTAAGTTAGACTCGTTAATGTATTTTTGCCAAAAAGAGAGTAATGTAATAGAAACCTGTCTGACTAATTTATATTGTAATCATCATACTAATAGTTGTAGTTATATAAAAGTTAATAATAAAAATGAAATATTCCAAATACCCAATACTAATATAAAATACTTGTATCTACCTATAGAAGAAGATATAAAAATAGAGTGCGAACAGGATATTATGCAAAAGCAACTTAAAGGCTTATATTCAGTTAATAATTGTAAAATAAATGATGAAAACTTTAAAATTCAAAAATCTTATGGAAAAGTTATTGAATTTAATTTGAATAGTAATGTTCCTATTAAGACAGTAAATAAAACTATAAATATTAAATCATTGGAGAAGATTCACATGAATGAACAAAATCTTATAAAGTTAGATAAATCTTATTCGCATTCTGAAGTAGCTAATCATTGTGTAACTATTATATTGTTATTAATAATTATTGGAATAGTAATAGTACTGTTAAGAAATTGTAAGAGGAAATATGATAAACAAACTACGAAACCTAATAATGATAATAATTCTCACAGAGATATATTTTCATCTAGCACGGGAGGAGTTATATAGAGACATCGCCCATATTGCATCAGAAAGTGCTATCTAAATTCTCATGTAACTAGATATCATATCTCCTCATATAAAAAGGTAGATCATAGCTTTGTCACGTAGTTCTACAGTTGCTACAGATAGTTCAACACTCTTAAGTTCCATTGTATAATTCATGTAATCCTTTGTTAAAGAAATAAATTGTTTTTAAAAACTCGTATTTCTGAAATAAATACGTAATTGGCGCAGTCGGTAGGATAAAAGCAAAAGGTTTCGTAGTTCGGAAACGCATAAAAATGTTAAATCCGTTAAAAACTCGAAATCGTCAATTTTAATTGTTAATTTGCAAACGAATCTAAAACAAAGTAAAAAAGGTGAATCAGTGGAACATCGACAGAAGCTGTAAACTCCTGGTGTCAACATAAGAGCCGTGCCATCAACTTCGGAAGGTGCCGAAATTCATCTCTACACCGTGGTTGAACGAGATCAGCGCAGCTGTCCTAACAAAAGCCTGAATCCAGCCTCAACTCACAGAGCGGTACGAGATTCGTCCCGTAACTCCGAAAGGCCAGAGCATCGTCACACCAGCACACATCTCGCAAAAGAAAATTGCACCCATGCAAATGAAGATTGCAACCGTTTTTCTGTTAATGTA
Organism: Pterostichus niger; assembly: GCA_947425015.1. Lineage (NCBI taxonomy): Eukaryota > Metazoa > Arthropoda > Insecta > Coleoptera > Carabidae > Pterostichus > Pterostichus niger. Next base: position 18,536,426 of record OX380346.1, on the reverse strand, counting down.
AGTCAAGTGATTATTAATTATAATATAAATTTATAAAACAACGCAAAATGGCTTTGAACACACTAAATAAAGAAGTGTTAACCTTCCTAGAAATAATTCCCAATTTCGATGGAAATGTAAAAACCCTAAATGATTTTATTACTTCAACAAACGAAGTATTAGCTATAATAAACCAATCAGATCCCTCAGAGATTACAATAAGGTTTATATTACTAGCATTGAAAAAGAAAATAATTGGTAGTGCTAAAGAACTATTATCAGGACATAGTTTAACTACATGGAAAAGTTTAAAAGATCTGTTAATTCAAAATTACCAAGATAAAAGAAATGAAGCTACTTTGTTAATTGAAATATGCGAATTAAAGCAAACAAACGAATCAATATTAGCTTTTCATAAGAAATATACTGAATTATTTTTATTGTATAAAAGTAAAGTAGAATTAAGCTTAGAAGATAATGAACTTAAAAATATGATCGCATTTGGTCAACAATATGCAACACAATGCTTTATAAAAAACTGTAAAGAACCATATAGATCACAATTAAGTGCAAGACACCCAGGCACTTTAAGTGACATATCAATTCTAATAACTAACGACCTACAATATGTAAAAACTCAGAATGTACCAAAACCTTCATTCCAACCAAATCCGAATCAAGCACAAAAACCATACCAAACACAAACAAAATATTTTAACCAACACCAGTCACCCATGACAAGAAATCCTAACACACAACACTCACAATTCTCGAGACAACCAGTGCATGTCAAACCTGCATACAAACCGACTCCAATGTCCACAAGTACCAGAACATATAAACCATTTAATAATTTCCAATCCCAATCGAGACCGACATTTGTAGCAGAAGAATTATATAATGTTGAACAAAATTCAGAGAATTATTTCGAAAATGAAGAAACATTAGCTAGTAATAACTCAGAAAATAACGAAAATGATAATGAAAATTATGATAACGAAAATGAAGATTTTCCCATGGATACAGGAACGAATTTGAATCCCTGACGATAAATATGATAAGTAATCTACCATATATAAAATTACAAGACCTATTCATTTTAATCGACACTGGCTCATCTCAAAATTTTATTAGTAAAGATCACGTTTATAAAAATAGATCAAAATTTAGGATATTTAAAGAAGATTTTATTATTAATACTATGAATGGCGAATCAAAGGGTGAAGAATATACTTTTATTAAATATAAAGATAAGAGTCTAAAATGTTATTTATATAACTTTCATTCTAGCTTTCACATACTACTTGGATTTAATGGTTTAAAAATATTAGACGCTCAGATAAATTTTAAAAAATCAAATATTACTATGTTATCCAAATATGAACACAAATTTCAATATTTCGACCAAAATTCGAAACACACTGTATTTAACACCGAAACTATAAATAAATTAAACATCCCAACCGATAATTTAAATAAAAAATGAAATCAAAATTATGTAGCTGATTGTTTATCCACGATCAGACCTGCATTTAATATAGAATAGAAATGATAATATATTTGAAAGCGGAAATCCACTCGTACATTGCATCTCAAAAGACTTCGAAATGAGTCAGGGCTTCGCCGAACAAGTAGATAATAATTATCAAACGAAAAGTAAACGGAGTAAGATTAAAATAATTTCAGATAAAATAGCAGTACAAGTTGAGAACGAACGAACCATAATTCATTTATTAACAAAAAATACATTTAAGGAAAAACCAACCCAACAAAATATAAAAAACTGTTTGAATAAATTATTAGAATATTTAATTCAAAATGATATATATGAAATTGATCTTCCAAAAATATGTTCTGGGTTAGATAAACAAAAATGGCCCAAAATAGTAAATCTAATTGAAGAAATTTTCCAAAACTCCTCTATTAAGTTTAACGTTTATAAAAAGTTACCAGATAATTTAATACAAAATTATGCTAACTCCGTTGAAATAACTGCAAATAATAAAGACTCCTCTAGCACAGACACTGCTCAATCTAACAACGAGCAAACTAGTTCAGTAGTAGTAGAATTAGACAATAAAGATTCTTCTAGTACACTCACTGCTCATACAGACGACGAACAACCTATAAATGGTTTAACTTATATCGAATCCCCCATCAATGTTGGCAGAAATCAAATTATAGTAAAAGAAACGAATAATAATAATCAAGTAAAAATCGAAAAACTTTTTGAACAAAACACACAGAGAATTTATTTATATTTAAACCGAATTAATTGTAATAAAACAATTCTAACATTTATTAAAGAATACTTGCAACCAGGAATAAATTATTATTGTTTAATACCTGAAAAATATATAAACCCATTTAATATAGTCATTCAAACAATGTTTCGCGCTAATAGTTATAAATTAATTTCGTGTAAAAATTTATTAATAGATATTCAGGATAAAGAAGAACAATTGAATCAAACGCGTAATTACCACGAAGGAAAAACGAACCACCGCGGTATCACAGAAACGTATCAAAAATTAAATAAATGATGTATTGGCCGAATATGCAAAAGGATATCCAAAATTATATTAATCAATGTGAAACTTGTTTATTAAACAAGTATGAAAGAAACCCAATTCAAATTCCGAATATTTTGACACCTACTGCTAACAAACCGTTGGAAAAATTTCACATAGACTTGTTATCCCTTGAAAAAATTAAATATCTCACAATAGTAGATAGTTTTTCAAAATTCGCCCAAGCTTATGAAATAAAGAATCAAAATGCGATAACTATTGTAAATAAATTAATGAAATACTTCTCTCATTACGGAATACCTGTAGAAATAATTGCTGATAACGGCAAAGAATTTAATAATAAATTATTAATGAATTACCTAAGTTTTAGAAAAATTAAAATAAATTTCATAAGTATAGATAATCCAAAATCAAATGGAATTGTCGAAAGATTCCATAGTACATTAATCGAACATATCAGAATTCTTAATCAGAACAAATTATTCAAAGAATTAAAGTTAAAGGAAAGAGTAAATTATGCCCTCATCGCTTATAATAATTCGATACACTCAGCAACGAAAGAAACTCCATTAAATATATTGTTAGGACACTTGAAATTAGACAACTTTAAAATAACTGAAGAAATTATTGTAGATTCATATATTCAAAGTCATAAAGAAATAATGAACGAAATATATAATGAAATTAAGAAAAATATAGAAGTAAATAAAGTAAAATATAGTGAGGAATATAATAAAGACGTTAACTTACCCGAACAAGTATATTTAAAACAACATAAAAGACATGTTGGAAAATGTGAAAAACCAAAATTTAAAATCATTGACATAAAGAACATAGTCCCTGGAAAATGTCAAATCATAGACAGTAAAGAGAAAAAACATAAACTCGACCAAATTAAAAGACCTCGTATTGTTACAGATACACAGCCATCGGAGCAACCCAGTTGTTTAAAAATGAAACCATTACCCCGGAGTAAACATAGTAAGACTAGGTCATACTTACGTACAAACACACGAAAAATATATTTATGTAAAAATTAGTATATTAGAGGTATTTAATCAAATTAATAATCTTAAAGAAAATAGAAATAAGTTTTATAAAGAATTAGAACAAAATGGTTACAATTTAAATGAAATAGTAATGAATAAAAATATATTAGAAAATATATTGAACAAAATTGAACTAAAAACTCATATATTTACGAAACGATTCCGTAGAGGATTAATTAACGGATTAGGGTCAATAATTAAAAGTATTAGTGGAAATCTTGATGCGTCAGATGCTGAAAAATATGATAAACTCATAACAGAGTTATCTGATAAACAAAATACTCTTGGAGATAAAATGAATGAATTAATTTCGAATAATATAAATATAACTCAACAATTTAATAATCAAATTGAAAGCATTAACTTAAATAATGAAAATATTAGAGAAAATATATTATTGTTAAAAGAACAAATAGGAAAATATTTGGAAGAACATGAAGTTTATAGAATAAGAAATGTTTTTCACGATCTAAACTTTATAGCAAATGATATTTTTATAACATTGAATCAAATTGAGGAAACTTTCACTTTTTGTAGTTTAAATACTTTACATTTTGGACTGTTATCTCGTGATGAAATAATGAATATAATTAAATTTAAAGTCGATGAGCCCTTAAATAAAGTAATTATAAAAAATTGGGAAAATAATCATTTAATTAAAACATATTGTAAATATGAAAACTTTGAAATAAAAATGTTAGTCTCCATTCCCATTCCCGAATATAAAAGCCCACTTATCCAGTTTACCCCTATACCCACTTTAAACGAAGATAACTATTATACGTTAGATATCATACCCGGATATTACGAAGAACAAAATAACCAGTTAAAAAGATTAACAGAAAATGTTAAGTTAGACTCGTTAATGTATTTTTGCCAAAAAGAGAGTAATGTAATAGAAACCTGTCTGACTAATTTATATTGTAATCATCATACTAATAGTTGTAGTTATATAAAAGTTAATAATAAAAATGAAATATTCCAAATACCCAATACTAATATAAAATACTTGTATCTACCTATAGAAGAAGATATAAAAATAGAGTGCGAACAGGATATTATGCAAAAGCAACTTAAAGGCTTATATTCAGTTAATAATTGTAAAATAAATGATGAAAACTTTAAAATTCAAAAATCTTATGGAAAAGTTATTGAATTTAATTTGAATAGTAATGTTCCTATTAAGACAGTAAATAAAACTATAAATATTAAATCATTGGAGAAGATTCACATGAATGAACAAAATCTTATAAAGTTAGATAAATCTTATTCGCATTCTGAAGTAGCTAATCATTGTGTAACTATTATATTGTTATTAATAATTATTGGAATAGTAATAGTACTGTTAAGAAATTGTAAGAGGAAATATGATAAACAAACTACGAAACCTAATAATGATAATAATTCTCACAGAGATATATTTTCATCTAGCACGGGAGGAGTTATATAGAGACATCGCCCATATTGCATCAGAAAGTGCTATCTAAATTCTCATGTAACTAGATATCATATCTCCTCATATAAAAAGGTAGATCATAGCTTTGTCACATAGTTCTACAGTTGCTACAGATAGTTCAACACTCTTAAGTTCCATTGTATAATTCATGTAATCCTTTGTTAAAGAAATAAATTGTTTTTAAAAACTCGTATTTCTGAAATAAATACGTAATTTATATAATACTAAATTTAAATTTATTTGAAAATACAATTGTTTTATTATTCAACTTTCTTGAAGGTTAATACATTTATTTAAAAGACTGTTCATTTTATTATATGTATTTTATTTCCTCATTAACAATAATAGCAACTTCATGCATTTAAATGATTATGATTTTTTTAAGTAATTAATTTTGAGATTTAAATTTAGCGCACAATTTTATTTATTGTGTTTTGTAAACCGCTCCGCGCGTGCAGCGCCATCTACTTCGTTCTTAAAAAAATAGACTATAGTACTGACACTCATGGGCGTCGGTTTCGCACATTTTTTGTTTGGATCAGGTTTCAAAACGTTTGGAGTGTTTGGTTTAATTTGTTGATGATTTTGTTGGTATGTGTAGTGTGGTTGAGGGGTGTAGTGTGTTTGATTAGATTTGTACATTAGTTGAGGGAAACTTATTTGTTGGAATGGTTTGTTATTCTGTGTGGGAAGGTTTTTTTAGGTTTGAACGTATTTTTGTGTTTTTGTTTATTGACTGAGTCGTTTGTCATCATGTTCAGGGCGGTGGTCAGGTCTTTTGGGTCTTTGGTTCTCATTAATGTGTGGAGACGAACGCTGCCCTGCGCATGGTCATACGTCAGGCCCCTCGTTTCTTATTCCATGCTTTGGCGTGGGTATTAGTCGGGTGGTTTTATTATTCGGCATGTCATGTATTCGTTTATTCAAATAATATTCGTGCTTTTGTTCTTTATTTGTAACTGAATATTGGGTACTATTATTTATTTAAGTGTGTGTTTTATCTACAACAATGCATGTTTTGAAAAATATTTGTTTCGTGTGTTTAACGGATACTGACAAGAGTTTAAAGAAAGTGTTACACAATAATACAGCAGATGAAATATTTACAATTGTTAAATATGCTCTACAAGGAACTTGTAAGTTGATATTAGTTATGATACAGTGGTTTCTTTTAAATTACGTTTCTATAACCTTTCCGAATCTCACTCACATCAGCTGTTTTCAAGACAGTCTCATAGCATTCAGGGCTGGCTCGATATTATTTAGGTCCCCAAGTACAATTTCAAATTGAATATTTTCTGCCACAGGAGCCGTAGAATTTAACTTGTAAAATTTTATTAAATATATTATAAAAAAATTATTCAGTAAATCATTGTTGATTAAAACTAACTAATTCAATATTATAAAAGCTATCACTAATGCATCATTTAATTTTCGAGTTCTCAGTTATGGAATTCGTTACTGGAACTAATTCTATTATAGATTCCGAAAGTCTCATTACGTCAGGATCAATGCTGCCTACTTGACGGAATTGTATTACATCAAAACCCACAAAAATCACCAGATTTATACCAAATGCATCAGTTTTAGAAAATAAAAGTAATACACTAAAATTTGTATTTTTACTAACTACTCGTATTTAGTTCAAGATCAACTATGGAATGATTTTAATTTTAAATGATATAACAATTTAATTTATCTTTTGTGCAGGACGCATGACGCTTGATCACTGTTGTCTTATTTAGAGTTTAATTTATTTTTTAGTAAGTTATTTGTAGAAAAAATATACAGCATGTAAAATCATGTTTTTATAATTTCATGCTTTCCTTATTATTTTAGAGAAGAAAGCTTCTAATAAATGTTGCAGAGCATAAAATTCTACATTAAAATCAATTAACAGAATAAATTTTGCATGATTTCTAACGGCAGAAATTAAATTGAAAATGTTGAAAATTATCTTTAAAATATGGATAATCTTGGAAATGGAACAAAATTAAACAAATGATTCACGTTTTATCTGTCAGCAGACAAATATTCTTCGTTTCATGAATTTATTACCACTAGTTATTTATGAGTCTATAATTTAAGTGAATTATAAGAAAAAATGGTGGATAATTACTCAATTATTGAATGAAATGAATTTCTTTTATTGCAATTTATCATAAAAATTAATAGTTCAAAATAATTTTTTATTCTGACAATTTTATTTTATTTCCAAGCTAGGTTGTCCCTATTTTGAGGTTAATTTTCAACAGTTTCAATTTAATTTCTGCCGGTATGTTATTTGGGGCAGTAGTTTACTTATTACAGAATTAATTTTGCATGCTTTATAATGGCAAAAATGATGTTTGAAAATGTTGCAAATAAGCTTCTTTCTCTAAAAAAAATAAGGGAAGCAGAAAATTATAAAAATATCATTTTGCATTAATTTTGTATCATATGACATGACTGAAAATACAGTGACGATGATAAAATTAAAATTAAATTTATGACAGAAAAATTCGGATCCGAACCAGGGATCTTCTGCTTGCCGGGCAGAGATGCTAACCGCTACACCACGTTACCTGTGTTTGACGTTCGAATCCAGGCGCCATCCTAATTTTTCTGTCATAAATTTAACTTTAAAAGAAATCATTTTACATGTAAAGTCTTATGTTCCGGTGTCGCTGTCACCATCCTGTGTATATTTTATCTACAAATAACTTACTAAACATAAGTTCCACTCTAAATAATCGTTACTATATTGTAACTCGGTCATTATTTGAAATAGATCGATATGTTAATAAAATTAATTTATTTTTCATGATTTTTCTTTTGTTTCAGACGATTTTAAACCCAAAGAATGCTGTATACACTTGTGCCTCGTATCAGACAACACTTCGCTCCTTTTCCACAATCAAGAAAAAATGTTTGAACGATTATAGTCGTTTGACTGATTATATGAAAATATTGCAAGGAAGCAACACCACCTTGGACCAGAGTAATTGTTTACACAACACCAAATAAATGTGTGATGTTGTGTAATTAATAATTTAATTTAGTTAAATACAGCACGTCAAGCAATAAAGTACGATAATCCAGTGGCCTTAAAAATGTTATTTTCAAGTAAACCATCCTTAATTTAGCGAATTAAAAAAATCTTTTCGTTCCACGAACAGTACGTCGTATAGTAAATACCCTTTAATTTTTTTCCCGAAGTACAGATACATCCTGTATATCTGGTATAGAACAAAACAAGTGTCTTAATAAAAATTCAGTTGTTTATAAAAACATTTTTAAGGTTTTTGAAAGTAGGTAATTTTCAATATTTATTTATTAAATGTATTAATATTAAACAAAACACAATATCCATTCGAAGGATTCATAAAAAAATTAATAAACTAAATCATACATTCTTATGATAAAATGTCTTCTTCTTCTAATGGCACTGCAGCCCAAATCGGGCCTGGGCCTACCGGGCACACCGAGCCGCAGTTTTTACACTGCCGTACTGCCGGTCTTCGTAGTCAAATGCTACATTATTTAAGGCGTATAAGTGACTAGCTTATAGCGCCCGAGTGTGAGAAATACATGTAACTGTATTTTATATTTTACGACAAATTACACATTATCGACAGGCGGATTCGAACTGACGAACCTTGGTTCGGGTGACGTCACAGTATGTTAAGAGATGTGCCTTAACACGCTCGGCCACCGCGCCTGTATGATAAAATGTAACTCTCATTTATATTTCTATCATTCGTTAGTTGTTTTACAGTTATAATATTTGAACAAAAATACCAATTGTCTTGCCTTTTTGACACCTAACGTATTTTTTAATTATTTGTTAGTTGTTTTACAGTTTACAGGTTTTTTCTATACGAGCTGAGTGAAGCAAAACGAGTATGTAAAGAGTTTATAACACGTGTCACATACTATTCTTTTACGATCTATGATCGCACATTAAGATAATAAAAAATTTAAAGTTTTCTGAATTATTTAAAAAGTAAGGTTAAGTTAGAATGACAGATGTAGGAAGCTAACTGCACCCCGTGCTTAATATGTCAGTTGTTATATTAACGTCGTGACTAAATCGTTCGAAGCCATAGCTTGCCAACATGTGATTAAGGTATTATTTGGCGCCATGGAAACCAGTACGTTAAATGACATTTTAATAACGAGAGTAAAAAATAATATTATTGCTTATTTTGATCAAGAGTCAGCCACCAGTCACTTCTCACGTTGCACGCCGACATCCTAGGAGATTCACACACACAACACTCGAAACAGAAATACACATAGTGTCACACAATTTCAGTAATATTATACATTAAAATATTAACTAAATTGCTTAAAAAACGTCAAAAACACTGGTAACTTTGTAATGGCCCGCCTGTACTGGATTAGCCGAATTTAGCGCGAACGTTTTTCGACAATGCAAAGTAATTGTTGAGCTATGTTGTTACTTGTTTCTTAGCGTGAAACTCATTTTAAAATATGTATATTCAATTTAACCTGACCGCGACACTGGAACATAAGACTTTAATATTTAAAATGATATTTTTATAATTTTCTGCTTCCCTTATTATTTTAGAGAAAAAAAAGCTTCAAATAAATCTTGTAGAGCATAAAATTCTACATTAAAATCAATTAACAGAATTAATTTTGCATGCTTTATAACGGCAGAAATTAAATTGAAAATGTTGAAAATTAGCTAAAAATGAAACAAAAATTGTCAGAAGAAAATATAATTTTGAGTGATTAATTTTTATGATAAATTGCAGTAAAAGAAATTCTATTTTTGTAAAAGTGTTGATGGTCCTGAAAAGGATCGTTGCTTTTTGTTATTATCAATAACATTAAATGTTTTAGTTGTATTTTAAATTTAATTCAGAATAAACTCAGAATTATATCAAATTAAGTGTTCAAACAAATCTCCATTATTTGCCAAACAAAATCCAAGTCTGTGATAAAAATTTCGTTGCATATTTTTAATTGTCGGTTTGTAATTTTCTGGACTCCTGCACAATTTCTCGTTTCAAAGAGTTTGCATTTGTATGCCTAGTTTTGTAGATATTATTTTTTAAAAGCCCCATAAAAAGTCATTTGGGAACTTAAGAAATTAATTTCTTTCACTAATTTAGTAATTAAAAATATAATTAGCGACTCGAAATGTAAGTACTACAACTTTCTCGTATGGAAACGTGAACATCGGCTCCGCAAGCTCCGCCCTCGGCTCATACCTCGACGAATGTTATAATGTATTTACATTCCTTATAAATGGTAAAACAAAAACACAACACATTTAGCATGCATGAATAATAAACAAAACTAACATTTTTTAAATCAACTTGCTTAAAAACTATTCGAGATTAATTTTCAGGTTGAGCTGTACAAATATATGAATATAAATGCTTATTAGTTCTATGTTAATTATATGTACCAGTCAAATTGCTCATTGGACGAGGCCCGTTCAAAAAATATCCGATCGTTTTGAATTACGCGGCAACCTAGCGTCATAACCTCCTACGTAATCAGATGCGGGATTATTATATCTCGTTTAATTCCCGTGTCATTGTTATTTGAGTGCAATATGTTTTAGTGTTTTTGGCGTTATTGGTATTTTTAAATAAGAATGCGCTCATAGTGGCTAAAATTTAAACTACAACAAAGGTACACTGTGCTACTAACCTAATAACTAAAAACTTGGAAAATAAATAACAATGAACGATAATAGAACTAATATTTAAGAATAAAGAAGGTAATAAAACTATAATTAGCTAATATTACACTAAATGAACTAATTTCTACTAAGAAAAACCTACATTATTAAAAACGCTTGTAACCTATATACTTAAATTTGTACTTCAAAGTTAAACAATAAATGAAACTAATACTAAAACTACAACTAAGGACTACAAAGAACTCCATTCTATATAAATTAATAACAAACCACTACTAGCAAACACAAAATAAAAGAAAAGAAATACAAGTGACAGCAACGCTGCGCTTATGGAGACCAACCGAAAGTGTAGCTTTGTCTCAAGTTTGACATATCGTGATCAACGCCATCTCTTAGTAATTAAATATACAAACTATATCAAAATTAGATTTAAGAACATGAGATGAGATTGAAATGTGTCAAAGGCAGTGCACACAGAACATACATTCAAATGTATTATATTAAAAAAGTTGTTATCCGTATGTGATATCGCAAAAATATAATAATTTAATGGTGTCTCGTACATTTTATAATAAAACAAGCAATAACAAATAAGTTATATTTAACAAAAAATATACAAAGATAATATTAAAATGTAATTAAAACTAATTGAATACAAAAATATACCTTATAAATAAATTTGACACCTATTCTGTACTATTTTAATATGTCCTAATACTGCTGGCACGAGTTTACATAAAAAGCAGACTCTTGAAGGGGTGAAGGATAACAGTCAAGTCTATCCCAAAACAACGCACAGCTACTATAGTACATCCAGAGATCATTTGAAAAAATGACTTTTAAAACCCTCCACGCTACTGTTAAAAATACTTGTTTGCAAGCAAATGTATGCTCCACGTAGGTTACAAAATATATCAAGGAAAGATGAAAATTGCTTGGAAACTTTTGAAATACAGATAGAGTTTATGGGGCCTGGCGCGACCCTAGTTACTCAGTAAAATACTTATCTCGGGATGCTATACTTGGCTTAGCAACGTGTGCACAATACTGAACTGTGCAATTAGTAAAATTTTGTACCGAACGTAAATTTATTTAGAATTATTACAATTAAAAAGTACACATTATTTTCTAATGAAATAAATATATAATATATTAGTAGATTTTCATGACCATCCTTGAGGTACTACTATCAGCCCATTAACCCTTTTTATTGTGGTAATTTCCCCTGGAGGCCAATTTCCACATGTCAAAAAATCATCTGAATTTTCACTATCTGGTTCAGAGTCTGACCAATTTAAAATTAAAATAAATGGCTGGATAGATTGATTTTCAGTTGTTATAACATGTTCCAGATAATTATATAGCAGCAGGCAGCACTAATTCAATGTAGAGATAACCAAACGAATTATCTAATTTTCACTTCAAAATTTACCGAAGATTATTACTTTTTACACCAATTGGATGTAAAAAATAAGAAAATGGGTTTACAGAAGAATTAAAAATTATACTTTAATATAATTCTGTAACTCGTGTAAAATAAGTCAACTGAGCAGTTCAGTATTGCGCACACGTTGTTGAGCCAAGAATTACATCACGGTTTCAGTATTTTTATGTCTGAGTAATAAATAAGCGTCAAGAGTTCTTGTCTATTTGTTTTTTTAAGAATACGGACGTTTCGAGGAGTGAACCTTCCCGTCTTCAGCATAATATAATTTAAAAGGAAAACCATGTTAAAGTAAATAAAACTGTAGCTACAAAAATCGTGTGACAAGTAATATACGCTATAAAGTAAGGAGCTGGTAAATATACATGTTACTAACTGGTAAATGCAAATAAGTTTTGACATATGATATTGAAGCTGGGAAGTTTCACTCCCAGAAATGTCCGTATTGTTAAATAAAACAAATAAACAATGATTCCTGAAGACTATTTATTATTCAAACATATTGTATTTACTATCCTCTTCTACTGGAATTTTGATTAAAGTACTATACTCTTGCTCTGAAAATAAAATTTTGGTTTAATAGTAAAATTCAGCAACTTTAAATTTGATATTTTTAATCAAACACTGCTCAAAATTGTACAGGGATATTTGAAAACTTGAATGTAAAATTAAATTATAAATATGTATTTAAGAAGGATCCAATATACAAATTAATATAAATTGTATTCAAATATTACTAAGAAAAATAATACCTTGGGTATTCTTACAAATATTTGAATATAATTTATAGTTTTAATTATACATTAAATTTTTTAAATATCCCTGTACAATTTTGAGCAGTGTTTATTCTTGTTCACTCGCATAAAAAATAACTAGATAAAAATATTACTTTTAAATCAATTAAATTCAAATTACAGGTTTAGAAACTACATAAAAAACGTGTTAAACTACATAAAAGGTAAAAATTTTGTTATTTTAAATGAAACACTGTATATTTTTTAAATTTAGGTTCTATATGATATTCTAAATTCAACTATAAATAACAAATACATTTTTCATTATAAATCAGGTTAAAAAAAAAACAAACTCAATTCATTAAGCTTGATTCAGAGTTCATGTAATGTATCCAGGAGGGCCGCGAAAGTCGGGTTATAGGATTAGCTGCTCCAAAATTCAGAATTAGCTAACTTTTTTTGAGAATTGTGGTTTAAGTAGCTACCGATTTAGAAATGTACAAGTATGCACTGTAATTCAGGCCTAGTGTAACAAAATTTTACAGTTTATACCTGACGTCATTTTGAGTGAAAAACGTCTTATGAACATATAATAAATTACTAAATAAAACTTTGATATAAAGTAACATTGTTGCATTTCACAATAGGTGAATTTAGTGCAGCGGAATATGTAGATATTGTTTTTTTTTGCATATGATCCAGGACGTTTCGACTCGGAGGTACAAGGCGTGCAAGGCGGCAAACCAAAGGGGCAGCGATAGCCGCCTGTCTTACAGTTAGTTTTTTTCAGAAATTTTTAAATAGTGTTATAAATAACCACTGTCAAAACTAATTTACTGGTAAAATAATTAATATAAAATTATTCTGATTATAATATTTTATTTAAAAACTATTCTATGTATCTGGTGACTGGAATATAACAACGTAAAAATTATTGCCTAGGATATCGATTGCGACCCTTCATTTTCACCGCTTAATAATGTTAAACCCCGAAAAAGAAACACGATTATAAGAGTAAGGATGAGGTGCCACAATATCCGCCGGTCCTATTTAAAATTAATTTTTATTTTTTGACAATGAACACTGGATTATCAAAAGTACATAGTTTTGATTGTCCTAATGACTTAGATAATTTCCTTAAAATAGATAAAGCAAATAGATCTATAAAATATAAACCTCTAGAGAATGTTACATGATCCATCTAAAAATCAAATAGATCTTATAGCTGAAGATTTATGCGACGAAATTTAAAACATCACAGCCTATATTTCGCTCTGAAATGGACTCATTAGATGTGATTCAATACATATTTACTCATCTATTTGTTTCCAAATTTGACGATTGCCATAAGAATTTTTTTAACATTACCTGTGACAGTTGCTAGCGGCGGGACAAGCTTTTCGAAACTTAAAATTATGGAGCTAGAAATGCTTTCAGACTTATCTATCATTAGTATAGAAAAGAAAATTTCTGAAGATATAAATGTATCAGATATATCACAGTTCGCTTTTAAAAAGCAAGAAACAAAATACTTTTGAACTTTTTGTATATTTAGTATAAGTTCTTATTTACTTTATATCATTGTATCACAGTATATGCACTTTATTTTCTATATATTTTGTTATTATATGTTATATCAATAATTATTGTGTGTATTAATATAATAATTTATGATTATAAAAATAAAAAGTATACTTATTACATTTTCTGTGTCTGTGTTTTAGTTAAGGTATAAATATTTCAGAAACATTCCAGTTAATCAACAGTGGAGGCAGGGGTCGCAAAATTATTCTCGCACACGGGCGATACCCTAGAAACGCCACTACGTAAGATTCACTTTTGAGTATTGATTATAAACATTTTATAATTTTTTTCTTATCCTACGGGTATATCATGTTTCAGGTTTTCTTACGTTATTATATATTTAATTTAATTAATTTGTATGTTTTGTTGCCCACATCGCGTTTTGTTTTGTCTAATTTGTTCAATACAACTTTTTTTTTTAAATTGCTGTTATTTATAAAACTTTGACCCCTTATATTTTGATATCCAAACGTAATATGACTCATGTACATATAACATTTTGTTACTCAAAGTGACCTCAGGAATAAGCTGTTAAATTTTGTTACCTACACTCTGTATAAATATAAGTCAAAGTCAAGATGGTGCTTCCATGTTATATAATAAAAATTATTCAATTGTTTACCTTTTCGCCATTTATCCATTTCGTCCGGCGGAAATAACGTTTGCTGTCCGTTTTCTGCTAGCTCCGCTAGAAAACATAGAAAACATGGTGATAATATATTGTACATACTGGATGGCCCAAAAACAGGCTTACCCATAAAAATATTTATCTTTATCTTTAAAGCAATTATATTTATATTACTAATTTAGAAACTATGTCCAAATGCGCGGCAAATTACATAAAAAGTTTAAATATTCTATTTCCGGTGTAACCGGAAGTTACCCCCAACTTTTTTATTTTTAATGGAACAGCCTGTATGTTTTCAAAATTTAGTTTCTACCATGTTGCATAATACGGCGGCTTTCACTATAAATCAGCGTAAAAAAAAACAAACAAAATTAATCAGACTTTATTCGAATATCTAAATTAACAAGTAACCTAAATAAATAACAAAATAATATATTATATTTTTTTAAATGTCCGCCATTTTCTTGAATACAAAGATGCATTTTTCTAATTGTTCCTCGCATAACATTCTGTAACATTTGCGATATAATGACTTGATTTACTCGGTTCATTAAATTAGATATTTGAATATAGAGTCTAATGAATTTAGGTTTGTTTCTACTCTTGTTTATAATAGAAAAGCATTTATTATACATGGTTGAATTAAGAATGTCATGCAGAGACAAAATTTTTAAGTTAAATAAATATAAAATAAATATATCATCACGCCCTTTACCCATCACTGGGTGTGGCACTCTGCCTAAGCAGATCTCGGTAAGTGATATATTTTTTTCGCGTGAAGTGCGGTTACCAGCCGTCAAATCACGGCCTCCAAAGATATTAGTGGAGGAGGAGCCACAAGGGTAGATTTTTTAAATTGGTGAAAATTGTTTGTCGGCTGTGGGGATCGAGCCAGGGTTCTCAAGATCCACAGGCCGACTCGATACCACTGAGCCACCTGCCCCATAAAATTTTTAAGAACATACAGAAATAAAAAATATGGAGTCACTTTTTGTTACACCGGAAATAGAATATTTTCACCTTGTTTGACGCGATTTTTGATGTGGTGTCTAAGTTTATAATATGAATGTAATAGCTTTAAAAATAATTTTGGGGCCTTGGGACAGCCGGTATGTCTACATTCAACTGTTAACAAGTGACAGACAATCGATAACACATTCCGAACTGTTCACTAAATTTTTACGAACCCGGTTTTCTTAACGACCCGGTTTTAGTTGCAGTTTTCAAAACTGAAATATTTATAAACAATTTTTTCTGTCAAGATAATAATGACATTTACGATTTGAATATATATTTAACATTTAATTCTCAATTTTTTGCATTTGGAATGTGACTTTTAAAGTGACTTAGTAAGACGAAAATAAGGGTGTCAGGACGAAACAAGTTGAATATGGATTCAGATTTTAAAGTGCAGTGACCGAAACAATTGCACTACTTATTATTGTTTACAGATGTTAGTTGCTATTATTGAAATATGATTGTTGTGTGAATACTGAATAAGCTCAATAAAATAGAAAAATGCATACTTTTACTCAAAATGAAAAAGTTGATATTCGTCCATGGCGTCCTTATTTTATTATTATTTACAATACAATTAATAAAACTTGAAAATTTTCGGCATTCAAAGATTCATCAATTTTCTACCAAATTCAACCGAGTTATGGCGGTCTGAATATTTGGCATTTTTGGTGCATTTACAAGTGTTGCTTTTTTTCCCCGAGTGTATATCACGAGCTATTAAAAGCTATGACGACCGCGAAAGCAGTCAAACAACTCCCTTGGTCTTAACAGCCCTTAACACGTTAACCGCGATACATATCGCCCGCGATATGTTACCAAGTGGTGACATTATACATAATCGAATTTTCGATTTTCATTGTTCAGATGCGAAGCGTATATAATCTTTATTTGTGGACCGATTTGAACAATTCTTGTAGCATTTTAAATGTACTTTTTTACAGGATTATTAGACTATAATAATATAGCACATATCCCGGACTATATGTAACGCACACAATTAATCCTTTATTATCTCCGTGCGGCACATATCGCCAGGGGTATGTATAAACTTGCATGAACTTATTACACTAACTTGGGTTTCATTTCTTGTCATTGTAAGTCGTATCTTAGTCCAGTGTAAATCTTCATAATTTACTTTTATAAAAATGTGAGAGCGGTCGAAAAAAATTGTGCAATTAGCAAAGATGCATTTCCTTGAAAATGAAGTGGAAAATCTGTAGTTCCTGAGTGTTCTAATAGTGATTCAGAAAATATACATCCTTATAGTAGTGATGATTCTTTGAAAGATAAAACTTAGATATACTTTGTTTGGTTCTGATGAAGAGAGTGAAATAAGTGATATTTGCCAAATTGGTGACGAAAGCTCCGCAGTTACTGATACTTCAAGTGTGTACCTAAGCGATTGTGGTATAACTCCCACATCAAGTGACGACTGAAATAATATTTCTAATAGTGGTATTCATATTAATATGTATAAAAACTAATGTACAATCGCCAATGAAGTTAAAAGTGCTTCAATCAAAACAACTATAGATGTACTTAACTTTTTTATTACAAATGAAATTTTGACTCATATAGTAAACGAAACAAATATTTATGCCAATCAGCAAATGAATAAAATCCATTCTCACAAATCCAGAATAAAATCCTGGACAAATTCTAATCGTAGTGAGATGCGTAAATTCTTAGGTATTTCTAACAATGGGTCTTACGCAAGTACCTTCTGACATGTTTTAATCATTATCATAAATAATGAAAGGGTTTCGCATAATGTAAATTTACTTTGTATTTAGCCATTAGCAGAATTAATATTATGTTATTTTTCTTGTCAAATCAATCAACTAAAATTGTTATGTATAACTCTATTTCCCATTTATTTAATTTCAATTAATTATGTGCGGTTCTAGTCCCCGGAGGTAAGTACGGTTTGAATCTAAATAAGTTCAGTTACCAACCTAAAATATAAATACTTGAAAATAGGCAAAAAGTTATTTATTAGTACACAAGAAGGAACTAAAGCCAACATATAGTACATATCCCCGGGAATATGTATCGCACCACAAAGACAAGTTACATATCGCAATTACCGTGTTAATATGTAAAATACTAATGATGCACTGAGATACAAATCTTTATTTATGATAATACTTACTATTTACATTTGAAGATTTAGGAGAATAATATCGCAGATATAAAGATATTAATAACATGACTACTCCCACGCCCATTGGAATCCAATATAAATAGAAAAGTGCCCAATCAATTTTACTTTCACTAAAGTGAATTTGTTTTCCGTAGCAATCATGACAGCCTTTGATACTGCAAATGTACGTATGTTCCTCCGAAGTTACAAAGTTATCTAATTTTAAAATTGAAATGGACTGGTTCGCCGAATATCGTGTTTCGTATGGTAACACTTCATTTTCCTTTGTTTTCCATACTAATTCATACTGTACACATGATGTGAATTCACATGTTAAAATAAAATTGTCTCCATTCCGAACTTTATCTTTATTTATTTTGATTGCCATGGTTTCAGATTGGACTTCTTTCCAAGTTTTCCCTTTTACATTTTTAGGAGCATTGCATGGCGGCATTGAGATTTTCCAGTTTTTCTTCAAAGAGTACTCTCGAAATTTACATGTTCTGCTGTCACAGGTCCAAGGATTATGTTCCAAGTCTAATACTTTCAAATTAGTAAGATTATCTACTAAAGTAGTTGGTAGAGTATCTATCATGTTTGAGCTTAAATTTATTTCATAGATTGATGGTAGATTTGAAAAGCAGTTTTCTCCTATAGACATTATGTTATTATTTTGAAGATTCAGTTTCTCAAGGTTATGTAAATTTGAGAATAAGTTGTTGTGTATAATGTGCAACTTATTATTATTCAAATAAATGATTGTAATTTTTGGTGTGTCCCGAAATATACGCGGCAATTTTTTGATCATATTTGTCGATAAATCCAAAGTTTCTAATTCAGTCAAATTCCTCAAACAACCTTCGTTAACATGCTCTATTTCATTGTTTTGTAAATAAAGGGCACTCAAGGTTTCAAAATTTTTAAAATTGTTTTCATCCAAACCACTTAATAGCTGACCTGGAAATAAACACCATATATAAATATTTTTCTTGTATCTTTATAAACAACAATTTTATATTTTTGGATAAGGTCGATTTAACTAAGTACCAAAATCGATCTCCAAATATTTGTCACTTGCCACCAAAACTAATATACAAGCACTAAAATTTTGGCCCTAAGTTATTCCGGGATCGAGTCTCACAACCGACAGTTTTATCACATTAAAATTATCTCTGTGGCTCCCCGTTCACTAACGTTTTGAGGGGGTGTGATTTGACAGCTGGTAACTGCGTTTCACGCGCTTAAATATATCACTTACCGAGATCTGCTACGGCAGAGTGCCACGTCCAGTAATGAGTAAAAGGCATGATGATATATTTATTTTATAACAAAGGTTATGAAAAATTAAAATGCCAACTTATTTCTAAACTTACCTTCAAAATGTAACTCTTTAATGTCTTCGTCTATATTCGCAGGAATGTGAGTAAGACCTAGTGAAGACTGACACTTAGCTATTTTAATATTTCTCCTTTGTTCACAGAAACATTTATTTTCTATTATCGCTGCATTGGTTACAGATAACAGAATACCTAATGTTACCAGTTGTATCATTTTATCCCTGCAACAGATTTGTTATTATTTTTATTTTTTAGATACTAGATGTTTCCTGTATAATTTGGAACTCAAAAATTGTAATCTTTGACTTTATTAGACATATTAACAGGATAATTTAACAATGTTTTAGTTTTCTTTTCTAAGAAAATATTTATTTATTTTTATCACTCTGTACAATAGGAACTTAATCCTCATTATAGAACAGGGTTCGGACTCACTGAGCCGAAATCGAACTCGGGATATCTGAATTGGAATGTCGTAACGCTAGGCACACCATGGTACTGCCGTACAATAATCTCATTAGATTTATTATACTTTTGTCAAATAATTCCTAAATTATCGAATATTATGAACAATGGTTTCGAATAAAGAAAAAATATTTTTTGGGCTCATTGTGGAAATAATAGTTATTTACGTAAAATGTCAGAAAAGCGTTCAATTATAGAATGAGTAGATAGTTTCATGCCGAGTCATAGCGAGGCTTGAAACAGCTTACGAATCCTGTACAACGCTTTACTGACGTGTTACGTTTTATCTGAAACTTATAAACAAATAATAAAAATTCTAAATTAATTTAAATTAAAAGAAATATTTGACTTACATATTCAGTCAGTATTTTATGTTGCTAAGTAATATAATAAAATTCGTGTTTCAAAATGTTATTTTCCTGACTAGGCATTCAAAGCAAAATTTTCTTCTTAAAAGTCAGACAAATGTTTATATTCCTGTCAGTTTCAAGTAAGAGAGAG
Source organism: Pterostichus niger (assembly GCA_947425015.1). Taxonomy (NCBI): domain Eukaryota; kingdom Metazoa; phylum Arthropoda; class Insecta; order Coleoptera; family Carabidae; genus Pterostichus; species Pterostichus niger. The sequence continues at coordinate 18,515,893 of OX380346.1, read as the reverse complement.
AGAGAGAGAGAGAGAGAGAGAGAGAGAGAGGGTGGTGAATCTAAGTTTTACGGTTCGAGGTAGAGTGAAATTTTAAATATTAGTGGCAAAAAATGCAGAAATTCATCCTCTATGTAAGTATTAATGTCAAAAAAGTTAAATCTATGAGAGAAAAATTCCCTGTGGGAATTCAGGCGTCACCCAAATTTTTCTGTTATAAATTTAACTTTAAATTTATCATCGTCTCTGTACTTTCACTTATGTCAAATAACAAAAAAATACCTCATTCTTCATTATGAGTGGTATTGTAACGGATGTTGCAGCGACAAATATAAATCTTTTTCTCTTGTCCATACTTTTATTTCCATTCAAGTACTCTGATATAGTTATTTGTGTATTAAGAGCGTAAAGTGAATCTTTGTTACTTGAACACGGCAATTACAGCGCGAGGCGAAGGCGAGAGCTGCAATAGTGTAAAAGGAACAAAGACATTTTACGCTCGTGATACACACATATTTTTTTCTACGATTGTATTTTAAATTATTAAAAAAACGTATACGTACTGAAAATAAATTCGTTCTGTCAACTATCAATACGACAAGTTTCTGTATTGTTTGTTTCCCTGGTAACAATTGAAATAAACGCGCATTGAATATCGCGCGTTGCCAATGGAGTCGCGCGACAAAGATATTTTTCGATTGTTCCATAGAAAACGTCTACTTTACGATTACAAATGAGAGCGTAATTGTCAACTTTTCATAGCAATCGTAGAAAAATAATATTTTTATATTAACAGTGAAATAAGTAAATTTTTCAAATACTTTTTTTTTTCAAAGTGATTATGAAAATCGTATTTTTCTAACAAATATTTGTTTAGAAAGTGATACATTTTTAAACTATTGTAAAAAAATAGAGAAAATTTTTATTTTCGTAAATTCAATTTAATATCAATATTCACTCATTTGTTTTATCAGACTACAGCTTCGCCGTAGTGCAAAATATTACTTCATTACTAGTTGTAGAAATAACAATTTTTTTCATTACCTATTGAGTTGACATTTATTTTTCTATCTGGAGAGTAGTAAATTGCTCTTACTCTTTGTGTCTAGTATTTGATCGATATTTTGTAAATTTATAAAAATAATAAAATTATTGCACAAGTAATTTTTACACGTTTCTTTTTACCGGACATGTTTGTAGTTATAAATGAAATATATTGATATTTTGAAGATTTAAATTCTTAGGTTATAGTTTACCAAATTATAATATAATTTTAAATCGACCTACTAACTATGTTTTTTTTTATAACAATATTATGAAATAATTATCTAATGTTGGAAATACTTTTAAATGTTAAAGAACATTTTAAAATATTTGAGGTTATCATTTTGAAATAACATTTAACGTAATACTATCAATCTTATAAAATAAAAAGATTTCTAAAACAATAGCGTCTATTCTTAAATTGTTTTTCATATAATAATGGACCTATTGTGAACGCAAAAGTATAAAAAATATATTAATAAGTTTTTTATCTTCTTTATCATTACAATCATTATTGTGTATGTGACACAGTATGGTATCGAGTCGGACTGTTGATATGAGAACACAAGTTCGATTCTCACAACCGACAAACAATTTTGCCCAACATTTAAATTGCTTCTGTAATTCCTTCTCCACTATCCGTTAGCAACATAGAGAGCCGTGATTTGACGGCCGGTAACCGCACTTCACACGCATAGCATTTACCAAGAACTGCTACTGCAGAGTTCAACGCCCAGAAATGAGTAAAAGGCATGGTGATATATTTATTTTATTTTATCAATACATTTAATTAGAGTATTTTTTAAAAGACGAAAAACTTCAATCAAATATAAACAAATTAAACTGTGGTTTATTTTTCATTGATATTAAAACTAAACATATCATCACGCCTTTTACCCATTACTGGGCGGTTTCAGATCTCGGTAAGTAATATAATTATGCGTGTGAAATGCAGTACGATTGCCTACAATAATATAAAATGTATAACATATTTTACTTACAAGGCAGAAAATAGGCTACACTTTTGCAGTTAGATATGTAATCAATCACTTTACACACTGAATACTAGTATATTTAATTATTTTACTTTTTAATTACATTATTTCTCTTATTTTGTAAGGTTTGCAAATTCTAATATAGATATAACAAATAATAAGATACATATATTTATATGCAAATATAAGATACATTTATCTTTTATCATTGATAAGCTTAATCAAATATTTATTTTCGAATTGCACTCTTGGTAAATACAAATACAGTTTAGATACAATAATATTTTTTAATCGCCCGCCACATACTTGAATGTTAGTGACGTAAGAGTGGAGCACATGCCTCGTCGCAATTCAGTTAGGGGTGCTCACAAGGATGAATTTGCTGACACGACCGTGACAAGGGGAGTGCCTCAAACGTGTATGAGCATTCCACTCGAGTTGTAGAACTTTACTTTTTCGACAACCAGATGAACAAGAAAAAACATGAAAATATCTGCTTTATTATCACTTATTTGTTAATTACAGCTACTGGAGAGATTTGGCTATCATGCATCCTCAGCACATGTTCGCAGACAGGATGGTGACCGCGACAACCATATTTTTATAATTTCCGGCTTCCTTTATAAGTTTGGAGAGAAAAAGTTTCAAATAAATGTTGTGGAGCATAGAATTCTACATTCAAATCAACAAACAGAATTTATTTTGCATGATTTATAACAGCAGAAATTAAATTGAAAATAGCTTAAACATAGAGATAACCTTTCAAAGCGATCTCTATTTTGAAGCTAATTCTCAACATTTTCAATTATATTTCTGCCGTTTTAAAGCATATAAAATTAATTCTGTTTATTGATTTTCATGTAGAATCGTATACTCTACAATATTTATTTAAAGCTTTTTTCTCTAAAATAATAAGGAAAGTACTAAATTATAAAAATATGATTATCCTTGTTAAAGTTACGATGTGGCGAACTCCAGCCTGTATTTGTTGGTGCACATGTTGATGTTGTTCATTTACTTGTCATTATCACAATCTATTTCTTTTTTAATCAATTGCACTGTATACAATTCAAACTATATTATTGGATGTATTTTTAACACACTTGAACTGTGCTGTGAATCAAGCAGTGTTGCCATCAGTGTAAAACCACTGTCCACTAGATCATAGAGTTGAGGTCACTAGATTCCCACTAAAAAGACGACGCTTAGCGAAGCGAGGCTAAATGATACATTTTTCTAAAACAGGAATTTTTTTCTAAAATAGGGATATTAGATATACGCTTACATCAATAGTAACCAGAGATACAAACAAAATAGAAACTTGTCATATTGACACAACGACTTTATTTTTAGTTATACGTTTTTTAATAATTTAAGGTTCAATCGTAGAAAAAATTATGTGTGTATTACGAGCGTAAAGTGTGTTTGTTCCTCTTGCACTATTGCAGTTCTCGCATTTGGCTCGCGCTGCAATTACCGTGCTCGAGTAACAAAGTATCATTTTACGCTCTTAATACATAAATAACTATATAAAGATCCAATATTAGTTATTTATGGTACAAGTGTGTTATATTACAAATAAGTCACGAGAGAAAACTATTAGTCCACGAGGCCGTCAGGCTGAGGGGAATAATTTTCTGAAGTGACTTATTTGTAATAACACATGAATGGCATACGAAATTTTATCCAACAACTACAATTAAAACATTAAAATATAAATTTTGACCCAATTGTCTACATTTCAAATAATATTCTAAGTAGCCATACTTTCTTGTTTTGAAAAACACTTTCATTCATACCTTTGACGTTTCTAGTTGTCATCCAGTCTTCAAATATATGAAATTCTTTTTCATAGGAACTTCTAGGGTGGATTGCATGAAAGCTGGCTAACTTCTAGCCCAGGGCTACATACGGTAACCTAGGTTACCGACTTGTTTGACAGCTAACCTCGGGATAGAAGTTAGCCCGTGCATATCCACGGGATAACTCTCGGGTTACCAAATTCGAATTGCACATGGCCGACAGCTGTCATATCAAGCATCATATTTATAATAAAAAAGGCATTTTTATCGGTGTTTTTCGTCAGGTACGCCTAAAATATAAATAATTATTTACTCTTTAATTGTACAAATTATATTTAAAACACAGAATTCATGTTTGACGGTCTCATTTTAATATATTCAGAAAAATAATAAATTGTGACATGATCTGTCAATGTAGATACACAATTTCATATACATTATTTGTTGCAAAATATGTGACGTATATTATGTAATCATTAAAAATAATTGTATTTATTAAATGCATGTTTCAAATTATATTTTATTGTTGTCTTTCCAGTATGAGTACCACTTCTTTTGAATCTACCTTCTATTCCTCTGATTCCTCTGTATCATCCGACGGGGAGTTCCTTGAACTTGTTCAGCAGCTTCCCAGACCCCGTGTGTTTCATGATAGAACAGAACTATTTGAGCTTTATGACGATATCGATTTTAGAGCAAGATATAGATTTACAAGAGAAACAACAATTCATATATTAGAAAATATCGGTGAAAATTTAAAGAGAAACACCCAGCGCAGTCATCCTATCTCACCAATGAATCAATTGTTGATAACTTTACGTTTTTATGCCACTGGCTCATTTCAACGAGTTCTTGGAGACCACGTTCAAATACATAACTCCACAGTCTGTAGAATTATACGCAATGTATCTCATAACATTGCACTTCTGCGTAGAGATTTCATAAAAATGCCAGAAGGTCAAGAACTCATTCATGTAAAAAATGCATTTTATAGGATTGCTGGTTTTCCAAATATATGTGGTGCTCTCGGTGTTCGCACATTCGCATTGAATCACCAGGTGGAGAAAATGCTGAATTGTATAGGAATAGAAAAGGTTTTTTCTCCATAAACGTGCAAGCGACATGTGATGCACAACTAAAAATAAGAGATATTGTAGCTCGTTTTCAAGAATCTGTACATGATATTACCATCTTTAATTTTTCATCCTTACGAGCTAAATTTGAAGCTAATGATTTTGGCAATTCATATTTGCTGGGAGATGGAGGGTATGCATGCAGAAATTATTTACTAACACCTCTGCTAAATCCAACAACTCCCGCAGAAATACGGTATAATTCTGCATATATTCTTACTAGAAATTGTATTGAGACATGTTTTGGATGCTGGAAGAGAAGATTTCCAGTGTTATCAATTGGAATTAGAACAAACATTAACACAACTTTATGTATAATTGTTGCAACATCAGTATTACACAACATTGCAATTTCAACAAATGATTTAATACCTGAAGATGAAATAGCTCAGAAAAATGAACAGCATATTATACACACCGTACAAGTTAATAATGCTGTACGAAATTCTTTAATAAACACTGTATTTTCTTAATAATGAATGTTAGGTTAAATCAATGCCATTCTGTATGGGTACATTAGTAATAAAAGCTGAAACACATTGATGTGTATGTCTTCTTAATCTTTGAGCTGTAGCGCGAATAAATACTAATTCAAAAATAACTGATGTTATGTGCATATAGTGACATCTGTTATTCAGTAGTTCAATTACGTTTGACAGCTAACCGAGGGTTAGATCATGCAATTCAATTTTTGGCTAACCCGGTGTTACCCGTTGACCCTGGGTTAGCGTAACCCGAGAGTTAGCCCGCTTTCATGCAATCCACCCTTAGACTTTTTTGGTAAAATATCAACAACCGCTTTTTCCGTTTCCTTAATGATTATTTCGGAAATAATATTCTTGTCTTCCATTTCGAATACTACAGCTGCAACCTTTTTTTCAACTTTGTTATATTTAAACTCAACAGTGAGTTACAAGTCATAATTTATGCGTGACTTATGACTTATAACTCACGTGTGACTTATAAACCACTTTACTAATCTAAAATGACAACAATAATGACTATAAGTAGAGGGTGTTGGATAAAATAATTTATATAAATTACATACAAAAATTTCTAAGAAAAATGATATCTTAGGTATTATCACAAATATTTGAGTATAAATCATAGTTTTAATTTTACATTCAATTTTATAAATAATCCTGTACAATTTTGAGCAGTAAACTCATTCAATCACTCACGTTAATACAGTTCTCAACGATGCAAAAAACATTTATACAGAATCTGTTTTATCAGGTTCTCTAGTAAAACTAGAAAATTGTTCTAATTGTACAATTAATTTTATTTTTAAATAATAAATAACTATTTTGATTTCTAATCTTGTTTTTATTTGTATTTAATTATGAGGTTATGTTGAAAGTTTATTTGTATGGTAGCATTTTTCTGTCTGACAGCTCCATTGTGTTGATAATTACGGGAGATTCAAACTGAAATGTGTATGCATTTCGTTGGAAATGTCTTTGCGCGCGTTTTCTATGGCAAAGTAATTTTTCGATTGTTTAACAGAAAACGTCAACTTTACGATGGAAAATGAGAGCATAATTGTCTACTTTTCAAAGAAATTGTAGAAAATAGTTATTTGTGTATTGAGAGCGTAAAGTGATCCTTTGTTACTCGAACACGGTAATTGCAGCGCGAGCCGAAGACGAGAGCTGCAACAGTGTCAGGAACACTTTACGCTCGTCCTACACACATAATTTTTTCTACGATTTCATCTTAAATTATTAAATAAAACGTGTATGTACTGAAAATAAATTTGTTCTGCCAATATAACAAGTTTCTATTTAGTTTTTTGACGATTGCCATAAAAAGTTGACTATTACGCTCTCATTTGTTATCGTAAAGTTGACGTTTTCTGTGGAACAATCGAAAAATATCTTTGTCGCGCGTTTCCAATGGCAATATTAAATGCGCGCTTATTACAATAATTACCAAGGATACAAAACAAAACAGTACGTATACGTTTCTTAATAATTTAAGTTGCAATTGTAGAACAATTATGTGTCTTTGTTCCTTTTACTCTATTGCAGCTCTCGCATGCGGCTCGCGCTGGAATTACCGTGTTCGAAGAATCACTTTACGCTCTTAATACACAAATAACTTTTGTATCCCTGGTAACTATTGAAGTAAGCGCACATTTATTCTCTTTTTTGCGTGTTTCCAGTAGAAACGCTCGTCAAAGTGATTTTTCGATTGTACCACGGAAAATTACGATGACAATATCAACTTTTCATAGCAATCATAGAAAAATGAAATTTAGATGTTAATAATTCTAATAAAAATTCCACATCTGGATTGCAAATATCAGATTGTAAAATCTTTGTACTTAATGTTTATAATAAATCATTAATTTACTTGTCAGGCTGTCATTTGTCTGTCAAAATTCATCACAGCATTTGTATTGCAATAGAACTCATTACGACACTCTTTTTAGTATTGTAACATTGAATGTGGTTAAAGCAAGTATGGTGTCTGGATGAGAATATTGAACGAAACCTGATTCTTGATAAATGAGTGGATGATCTGTTAATGTTTCAAAGGTTCGTGCTACCCCATTTAATGGAATAAAGCGCGATGTTATGTATGTATGTATGTAAATGTAGTAAATAAGTTTTTACTGATGTTTCCGTACGAGATAACGAAGGAGCCGAGTCCGGAATTTTTAAATGAATACCATAAAACATGATTAACGGACGTACTCGTATGACGTACAACGTTTTATTTCATATTGCGTCGCATTTAATTATTTAAGATTATTTTCATATCATAACCTTGAAACTTACATCTTATAATAATTATAATTAAATGTAAAAAATTATAAAGATAAGTACCGTCAAATTTATAACAGTATCAGTAAAATCTGTAGATAATAAGTAAAATATTTATCGATATTTGAAAAAAAATATAAGGAAAAACTCAAAATTAGTTATGGATTAAATCGAATCGAATCTTATCATATTTCCAATCTATAAAATAGGGATTAATCAGTAAAAATATAACAATAATAATAAGAAAAACATAATATAGAAATGCTGCAATCATTTACGTGGTATGAATAAACTCGAATACATTTTATCAATAAATTTATGCAAAAATATAAATAAATATATCATCACGCCTTTTGCCTAATACCATTACCCTGGGTGTGGTACTCTGCTGTAGTAGATTTCGGTAAATGATATATTTCTTCGCGTGAAGTAAAGATGTTAGTGTAGGGAGAGCCACAGGGGTAGTTGTAACGTGGTTAATTATTCATGATCTTTCTGTACATTTACTACACCATATTATTTGTGGTGTCTCAAGCGCATGCGAATCTTGAAAGTGACAAGTGGCGAGCCAATGGTCAGCTGAACAAAAGTTGTTGTGTGAAACACGTGTTTGATATTTAATATTTGAGGTTATGTTTGTATTGTTAACTCGGAGGAAAGAATTGGATTGTCGTCCAGTACGAGAAGTTAATAAAGTGTTCTGTTGTGTTTGTTCTGTTGTTTAGACATGTCTTGTTATTTGTGTCTTGCAAAACATTCAGCAAATCTGCATAAGGTAATAAAATTGTTGTATATATGATATGTAGTCATTGTTATAATTCAATTCACGTTATGTAATGAGGAAATTTATACATATTTTTAAAATAATAATATTCAAGATATAAGTGTATTTTAAATATAATTATTTCTTCGCGTTTTTGCATTTTGCGCATGCGTATTTCGGTTAAAAATAAATGAGACACAAAATAGCATATTAAAAATGTGTTTTATAAGACATGTTTTTATCGTACGCATCTAAGTTTAGAAAACAAACCGCAGGCGACTTTTCTAAAGAACTAGTGCGATAAAAGTCATAAAATGAGTGATTTATACTATTTTTGCTAAGTTGCGTTTTTTATTGTGGGGATCAACTCCACGTACATCATATAGTCCATGTCACTTTTATTTTTATTGTTATTTTTTTAATGTATTTTCTTTGTATCTAGTCTGGCGAGGTTGAGAGTTGCTAGGAGAAAAATATTATTATTTTTGTTGTTTTTCGTTAGTGGTTGACGTTAGTAGAAAATAAATATAAATCTTCAGAATGTCACTGGTTATTTTATTACTCCACTCTAATACGCTCCTATAAAATTGGTGACTCCGACGTGATCATAAATCGCAGCGAAATTAAATCGCCGTGATTGTTACATTAACGAGTGTAAGTTTTAAAATTATAAATCTAGGACCAGTGAAAATACGAAAATGGCTACACCAACCACCAATACAAACGACTTACTGAACGTGATCGAAAACGCGCTATCGGTAAACCGTGTAACAGTGCGCCTACCATCGTTTTGTGCATCAGACCCGGAAATGTGGTTTTCCATGGTGGAAAGCAGCTTTGCGTCTTCCGGAATAACATCGGACAAGACAAAATTCGGTCATGTAACCGCCGTTCTCGATATAGTTATGCATTGGAAGTGCGTGACGTTATTGTGAATCCACCGCAAACAGGCGCATACGAGACATTAAAACGCGAATTAATAAAGAGACTGAGTGCATCGCAAGAACAAAAGACGCGCCGTTTACTCGAAAATGAGGAAATAGGCGATCGCAAACCGTCACAGTTCCTGCGTCATCTTCGTAATCTAGCAGGTACAGCAGTTCCCGATTCCATGCTGCGTACACTATGGATTGGACGACTTCCGATCAACATTCAAGCTATTCTTGCCACACAGAAGGACGTCGAACTTGACAAGGTAGCTGAACTTGCAGATGCAATTGCTGATTCCATCAGCCCACGTCCAGCTTTAGCCGAAGCTGCTGCTTCACACTTATTAATGGATATGGTAGCCATGCAGCTGCAGCAACTAACACTGGCGATGGCGCTACGCGGAGAGATAGCGTCATTGCGACAAGAGATGTCTGACCAGAAGGAATCCTCCAGCAGAAATCGTAAAGTTGATAACTTTAAGGCACGCTTCCGCTCTCATTCCAGAACACGTAACGTCGGCAAGGATGGTGTCTGCTGATATCACTGGCGTTACGGTGCTGATGCTCGCAAGTGTACGCTTCCGTGCAAAGCCAACCAGGGAAACGCGTCGGGCAGTCGCTAATGGCGGCAGGCGACACCAGCCCTTCAACTACTCGCCGCATCTTCGTCACCGACGCAGCGACAAAAACTCAGTTTTTAATTGACACTGGAGCCGATCTCTGCATCTACCCTCGACACTATCTACGTGGACCACGCGAGAGCCTCCTACGAGCTCGTCGCGGCAAACGGAACACCCATTGCTACATACGGTACTGTAACTTTAACTCTCAGCTTCGGACTTCACATGGAGATTCGTCGTAGCTGAAGTACTCGTATCCAAACCAATCATCGGTGTTGATTTCTTGGCGTATGACAACCTCCTTGTGGACGCCCGTAACCAAAAGCTAGTCGACTCTACAACACAACTCTTCGTGCAAGGTACTGTTGCAACCAAAGATTTGCCTAGTGTGATAACAATCACTGGCTCGTCTCGCTATCACGAGCTGTTGTCCAATTTCACGGAAGTCACGCGTCCCGATGGCGCGCCACGTGATATGAAACATGAAACGAAACATTACATTCGGACGACTCCTGAACCACCAGTTGCACAGAAACCACGACGTTTAGCTCCTGAACGTTTAAAAGCAGCCAAGTTGGAATTCGACGCTATGTTGCGACTTAGCATCGCTCGACCATCGAAGAGTCCCTGGGCGTCATCGCTGCATTTAGTTCCCAAGAGAGACGGTGAGTGGAGACCGTGCGGTGATTACCGTGCACTCAACAATCGAACAGACCCAGACTTATATCCACTGCGACATATTCATGATTTCGCACACTCACTGAGTGGTAAATGCGTGTTTTCTACTATTGTCTATTGACTTGATACGCGCGTTTAACCAAATACCACTCGCGGTCGAGGACATACAGAAAACGGCAATTACAACACTATTTGGATTGTTTGAGTTCCCGTTTATGACTTTTGGACTACGAAACGCGGCACAAACATTTCAACGTTTTATGGATGAAGTGCTTCGCGGCTTAAATTTCGTGTACGTTTACATAGATGACATTTTAGTGGCATCCGAGTCAGAAAACGAACATTTAAAGCATTTAAAGTTGGTTTTTGAGACTAAAAAAGTACGGTGTGGTGATAAACCCGGCCAAGTGCGTGTTCGGTCAATCACAAGTTAAATTTCTAGGCTATCTCGTGTCAGCTGATGGTACCCGTCCACTGCCTGAAAAAGTTCAAGCCATCAGAACATTCGAAAAACCAACTACAGCGAAGAAACTTCGGCAGTTCTTGGGTATGTTAAATTTTTATCGAAGATTTATACCCAAGGCTGCGCAGACTCAAGCTCCGCTGAACGAGTTATTGCATGGTAATCTCAAGCGCAACATGGTCATCAATTGGACACCGGAAGCTGAGAAAGCATTCGAGGAATCGAAGGAAAGCCTTGCACAAGCCACTCTTCTTGCGCATCCGCTGAATGAAGCATCGCTTGCAATATTTACCGACGCATCTGACCACACCGTTGGCGCCGTGCTCCAACAACTAGTATTTTTCTCGCACAAGCTCAATTCTGCTCAAAAGAAATATTCAACCTACGACAGAGAGCTTCTGGCTATCTATTTAGCCGTTCAGCACTTCCGACATATGGTAGAAGCACGATACTTCACAGTCTACACGGACCATAAACCAATAAATTTTGCGTTTCGTAAAAAAGATCACCAAGTAACTCCACGTCAATTCAGATACCTGGATTTTGTCAGACAATTCACTACTGACATCCGCCATGTGTCGGGAGAAGATAACGTAGTCGCGAACGCTCTGTCCCGAATTGAAGAGGTAGAATATCCGCTAAACTACAAGGCGCTTGCAGCGTCACAAAAATCAGATGCCGAATTTCAGCTGCTGCGAGAAAAAGACACCTCGCTGAAATTTAAACAAATTACGCTGCCAGAAACTGACGTAACTCTGTACTGCGACGTCTCAACGCTGACTGCACGTCCGTACATTACAGCATCATTCCGGAGAGCCGCCTTTCATACCGTGCACCGCCTCTCGCATCCAGGTGCAAACGCGTCAGTCAAACTTGTGACGCAACTCTATATTTGGCCGAATATGAAGACAGATTGCAGAAAATGGGCGCGCAGTTGCCTGGAATACCAACGTTCCAAGATTACGCGGCATATCAGACTACGCCTGGAATATTCACACTTCCGTCTACGCGGTTTGAGCACATGCATCTAGACATCGTGGTCATGCCAAGTTCGGAAGGCTACAGATACTGTCTTACTTGTATCGACCGATTCTCACGTTGGCCAGAAGCTATTCCACTTGAAAACCAAGAAGCCGCTACCGTCGCTTTTGCTTTCTACAACACCTGGATCTCCCGTTTTGGTACACCCCTACGAATCACAACTGATCAAGGAAGGCAGTTCGAGTCGTATCTGTTTAGGCAATTAAATCGTCTAACAGGTACAACTCACCTCAAAACGACGGCGTACCACCCAGCTGCGAATGGAATGGTTGAGCGGCTACATCGTCAATTAAAAGCAGCCATCAAATGCCACCAGCACAACCGGTGGACGGAAGTGCTTCCCATAGTCCTGTTGGGAATTCGCGCTGCTTGGAGAGAAGATCTGCAAGCCACAGCCGCCGAAATGCTTTACGGTGCACCGCTCCGCCTACCTGGTGAATTTCTGGTGTCACGTACAACAGACGAGAACAACAACGCTGCAGAATTTGTTGTCAATCTGCAGCAACAACTTCAAACGCTGCGCCCGAGCAACGGTGTTCGACATGAGGTTAAAACTACGTTTGTTTTTAAAGACATGGACACCACCAACCATGTGTTCGTTCGTCGTGACGGCCCGAAAACGTCTTCGCTGCAACAACCGTACGAAGGGCCATACAAAATCATCCAGCGAGCAGAGAAGTGGTTTGTTGTACACGTCAGAGGTCGCGATATCAAAATATCGATTGACCGACTGAAATCAGCCTATTTATTGAACGAGAGCCACGAGAGCTACCACCACGACGAGGATCATGACGATGACGTCGTCACTATCCCAAGGCCCGTGACCGACGAACAACACGCGCCAACCATCACACGGTCTGGTCGGCGAGCTCATTTCCCAGACCACCTTCAAGTTGGCTTATCGTGATCAAGATCACTGGCAGGGGAGTACTGTGGGGATCAACTCCACGTACATCATATAGTCCATGACACTTTTATTTTTATTGTTAATTTTGTATGTAATTTTTTTTGTATCTAGTCTGGCGAGGTTGAGAGTTGCTAGGAGAAAAATATTATTATTGTTGTTGTTTTTTCGTTAGTGGTTGACGTTAGTAGAAAATAAATATAAATAAAAGTGTCATGGACTATATGATGTACGTGGAGTTGATCCCCACATTATAAATTAAAATTTTAAACAATCTGCGATATTTTAAACCGAGGTTATTTAAGAAAATTTGTATATGAAATGTCGTGTTTTGTAACGGTTTAGATTTTGAGGATATACTGAAATTTTGATATTGTCAGCATGATAGGTTCAGTATGTTATCCGCTACTACTAACTGTCTAAAACAAAATGTTGCGTATCGTAATGAACGCACTTGGATATCCTTATGAACACAAAATAGAAAAAAGATGTATATCGCTCTTTGTTTTGAACGCTATTTTACTACAAAAAAGATAGGATGACTCATTATATAAGATAGTAGGTATTTCGTTGCATTTTATTTATTTCACAATTGAGGAATTTAATGCTGCGAATATCTTTGTTATAATAACGCTTGTTATGCGTTATTTTTTTCCTATATTGGGACTATATTTTGTAGGCATATCTGGTTTTGTTTCCCTTATTTATTAAATTATAGTATCATTTGGAAAAATGTCTTTTAAATTCCTCCATTCACACTAATCGATGCTACTGTTAAAATATCTTGTTTTCCAGGAAAATGTATGCTCTACGTAGATTACAAAATATATCAAGGAACGATGAAAATTGCTTGAAAACTATCCAAATACAGATAGAGTTTATGGGGTCTGGCGCGTCCGTAGTTACTCAGTAAAATACCTACCATTCCCGTTATTCTAATCAACAACGTGCGCACCGTATTGAACAATTGAACTGCTCAGCTGACTATACATTCGCCTTATTTTGCACGAGTTACAGGGTTGTATTAACGTATAATTTTTAATTCTTCTGTAGATATATCGACCCATTTTCTTATTTTTTACATTCAATTGATGTAAAAAGTCATAAACCTCACTAAATTTTGAAGTGAAAATTAGATAATTCGTTTAGTCATCTCTACTTTGATAAATTTATAGTTAAAAAATTAATAATAAATACTCGTTATAAATCATGTTCCATTTGTGGTATCGAGTCGGCCTGTGGATCTTGAGAACCCTGGTTCGATTCCCACAGCTGACAAACAATTTTCACCAATTTAAAAATCTACCCTCTCCACTAATATCTTTGAGGGCCGTGATTTGACGGCTGGTAACCGCATTTCACGCGACAAAATATATCACTTACCGAGATCTGCTTAGGCAGAGTGCCACACCCAGTAATGGGCTGAGGGCTGAAGTAACAAATATTTCTAATTTAAAAAAAATTTTTCTCATCCAATTACAAAATGCCCGATATACATTTTATTAGACCCTTGTCACATGATTAAATAGATCCGTAACTGTTTAGGGGACTACGAAATTTTGTATGATGGTAACAATAAAGTTATAAATTGGAAATATTTTAAACTATTACTTAAGTTACAAGAAGATCATAATTTAGAAAAATTCGAGCAAGATATCTAAATTATTGTAACGTTTATTACAATTTCGGGTTCGGTGAAGTTGATCCCCGCGAGCACTGTGACATTTGGTGGAAATAACAGTCCACAGTTCTTTTCACTACTGTTGAACCACAGGGATTATAGCTGCACACCAGGATCTCAATTCCGGTATATTGGAAAACAGTTTCCAGCATGTTGCTTACAATTCTCCAGTCCAATTCTTCAAGGCCACAGCCTAGCTTTGGTACAGCTAGTTTTAGGATATCCTGATCGAGCAGCACACCTCGTAGATCACATAGGGCGTCCCAGACGGCGCGATAAGTGCCGACACATGGATGTTGTTGCCGTAATTCTTCAAGTTGGCCGAAATTTTTCTTAAAAACTACGGCAATTCCTCGAGACATCTGTAGATCTTGGACCACACATTGCGCCAATAAGTATTCTGTAGGCACTTTGTATAGGTCTCCCTGATGTTCTTTGGACACACCATTTCTTTCTTTATAACCCGTAGAATAGGAGACCATAAACTCGTCGAATATGGTTTCCGGGTCTTGTAGATTAATTCGTCGAGCTCGAGCTTCATTGGTATTGCCATCGTTGTTGTCACCGGCGAGTCTTTCAAACGGACTAGCAACATTGTATTGATGCATTGGGGTCCTCCGACATCTTTGAGGTTTGTTACTGGCTGTGCAAACTACGCATTTCTTGCACCACTTCTTTACCCGTATTTAATTCTAGTAGTTGACAAACTTTACTCCATATTAAAATTATCCCTGAGATCTCCCTCCATTAACACCTTTGGCAGTCGTACGGCAGACTGCCATAACGAGTAAGGGGTAAAAGGCGTGACGATGTTCTGTGAAAGATATTTAGTACAATTTAATTTCAATTTATTTTTTATTAATATTATTAAACCGCATTGTACAGTTTTGTATATTTGTAAATAAATATCTACTTATATACAGGGTGTTGCTGTACTTATGGATCAAATTATAAGGGTATATTTAACACGTTGTACTGATGAGGACCCAAAAATAATTTGTAAAAAATTCGCAAAATTAAGGGTGGTTGAGTGCCACTGGTTTCATTACTGTGAAAGAATCAGAATAATTGAACATCTAACAAAATTTATTAAATTTGTTCATTACACAATATCAGCGTTGGATTAGATAGTTACGTGCATTGTTAATATTTGAATAAAACAACACAAACAGCTATGAAACCAGTGGCACTTAACATGATTTCTTTAAGAAAATTGAAAAGTGATGAATGTTTATATATTAATCATATGAAACATTAAAAACTGCGTGAAATGAAGAAAATTAAACTAATTTACTACATGCATTGAAGAAATTAATCCACTGTCTACAAAAGCTTTGACATATCAATTAAATATTAGTAAAAATGCTGTGTTTAGAAGAAAAAATTCATTCTTATCATTTTCAAAATAAAAAATATTTATAAACCATTAAATTATGACAAGTTCATTTAAAATTGACAGTTACGTTCTTCGGCAATTCACTGCTTTTATGCGCCTTTGAGCACGGCAAACCATCCAACCCCTAGGTCCAGCAGTCGTCGAAGCATCATTTAGGAATGACTTGTGGCGGGCTCTTTTATGTTTTCACGCTTGGAGTTGTGAGATTTCACCTGAAAAATTGGAATTTGTCGTGAGAAAGAAGAAAACGATCAATTTGTTGAGAAAAGTGCGTGAGATCGGTTGCGTTACCTGAGAGAGTAAAACTGGGAATTTGGAAATATATTTATAGTTTGCTTATCAGATCATTAATCTGAATTTAATCAGTTTCGCAACGTATCACGAATTTGGAATTCATCGGAGTAGTCCAGATAAAGTCGATCCATACAAATTTTACACACTTGAAGCCGATCAACATCTTAAGGTAATTTGAATACTTATATCCTCTCTTCGAAACGTCAATGTAGTTTATTTGGTTCAGTCACAATTCCAAATATGGTAAATTAAAGTATTTGTAATAATTTTCATTTAACGGTTTTCGTCAGTCAGTGGCGTACCTGCCCACTTGTGCATTTCCTAACGATGGTTCTTTTTTTTAGGCTTTTTTTATTCTACTTCTATTCTATGTTATTTCTATTCTACGGTTACGTGGAACCGTATTTTATTGTACGGTCTACTTGGCACACTTAGAGGTGGCTTATGGCCATAGTAAGTCACAACATTATTCTGGGAGATCCGAGAAACAGTGGCCAAATTCAATACCGCCGCCACTGGTGCCTGTCAGCAGCGTGACTTAATTAATTAATTAATTATTGCATTCACCTGGGGAAAATTAATTGACGCCCAAATATTATTGTATTTACGTTTAATGAGCTTCACTCTACAAACCACTTGTATTTATTGTTTCTCGTCAATAAAAGTAGTTAGTTATTACGAACTCTTGATCCACCTTTCTTTTCGTAAACCACCCTCACTCGTAGGTAAGTTGGCCGGCCTTTTGGTTGGACTGGCCCTGAAAGCTAACTGGCGCCCACACATTTTGGAACATCGTAGGACTATGCCTTAGGGAATTGCTACAGGTAATTAGATACTTGAACCCTCCCCTTCCCCACTGCATAGCTGGCCGAGGTCCGACCGTCTCTAACGGGAAATTAGAGCTGTGTGGTAGCATGAGACTATGTTGCATTTTATCTGGAACAATTCCACTACATTTAACTGGTATCCATATTAACTCATTAATGACAAAATAGTAAATATTGCATCTTAGCTGAAACTTACGGTATATAGAGTAAGAAAGTATTATTGAAGAATAGTAATTTAAAAGCTCGAATCTGTTGTCGAACACATGTACGACAGTTGACACACGATGTAGCAGGATATTCTGACGTCACATGATTGTCGTGTGAACTCGGCAGTTTTCGGGTCACAATTTGCCGAGTGAACACTTAGTCCGACATGATCATTTTAAAACGTAATATTTTTTTATTTTATTTTATTTCCTCTTCAGGAAACCAATAGTCCAAAGATCAATAATGGGTTTTCACAATTACATAAAAAAAAATGTACAAGTTAAACTATATATTAATTAATAGTAACACTGTTACGTTTTAGTTACAAAACTCTTTTATTAATAGAGTTCTAAATATATTTTTATTAAGGTACAAAATGTCCAGTTGTTGAAAAACTGTATTGTAAGTTAACAGGCTCTATTAACAGGAGAATTTTTATAACAGTTTGTACTGCAGTTACATATTTTAAATAAAAAGTGTGATCTAGTGACTTTGCTTGGTACATTGTAATTTAATAAATGTATGAAAAGTTGATTATCAATCATAAAATTAATTGCTTTGTAGAGGAACATCATATCGTTCATAATTCTTCTGTTTTCTAAAGATATTATATTGAGACAGGCGCGGTGGCCGAGCGTCATAAAGTCATAAACCTCACTAAATTTTGAAGTGAAAATTAGATAATTCGTTTAGTCATCTCTACTTTGATAAATTTATAGTTAAAAAATTAATAATAAATACTCGTTATAAATCATGTTCCATTTGTGGTATCGAGTCGGCCTGTGGATCTTGAGAACCCTGGTTCGATTCCCACAGCTGACAAACAATTTTCACCAATTTAAAAATCTACCCCTCTCCACTAATATCTTTGAGGGCCGTGATTTGACGGCTGGTAACCGCATTTCACGCGACAAAATATATCACTTACCGAGATCTGCTTAGGCAGAGTGCCACACCCAGTAATGGGCTGAGGGCTGAAGTAACAAATATTTCTAATTTAAAAAAATTTTTTCTCATCCAATTACAAAATGCCCGATATACATTTTATTAGACCCTTGTCACATGATTAAATAGATCCGTAACTGTTTAGGGGACTACGAAATTTTGTATGATGGTAACAATAAAGTTATAAATTGGAAATATTTTAAACTATTACTTAAGTTACAAGAAGATCATAATTTAGAAAAATTCGAGCAAGATATCTAAATTATTGTAACGTTTATTACAATTTCGGGTTCGGTGAAGTTGATCCCCGCGAGCACTGTGACATTTGGTGGAAATAACAGTCCACAGTTCTTTTCACTACTGTTGAACCACAGGGATTATAGCTGCACACCAGGATCTCAATTCCGGTATATTGGAAAACAGTTTCCAGCATGTTGCTTACAATTCTCCAGTCCAATACTTCAAGGCCACAGCCTAGCTTTGGTACAGCTAGTTTTAGGATATCCTGATCGAGCAGCACACCTCGTAGATCACATAGGGCGTCCCAGACGGCGCGATAAGTGCCGACACATGGATGTTGTTGCCGTAATTCTTCAAGTTGGCCGAAATTTTTCTTAAAAACTACGGCAATTCCTCGAGACATCTGTAGATCTTGGACCACACATTGCGCCAATAAGTATTCTGTAGGCACTTTGTATAGGTCTCCCTGATGTTCTTTGGACACACCATTTCTTTCTTTATAACCCGTAGAATAGGAGACCATAAACTCGTCGAATATGGTTTCCGGGTCTTGTAGATTAATTCGTCGAGCTCGAGCTTCATTGGTATTGCCATCGTTGTTGTCACCGGCGAGTCTTTCAAACGGACTAGCAACATTGTATTGATGCATTGGGGTCCTCCGACATCTTTGAGGTTTGTTACTGGCTGTGCAAACTACGCATTTCTTGCACCACTTCTTTACCCGTATTTAATTCTAGTAGTTGACAAACTTTACTCCATATTAAAATTATCCCTGAGATCTCCCTCCATTAACACCTTTGGCAGTCGTACGGCAGACTGCCATAACGAGTAAGGGGTAAAAGGCGTGACGATGTTCTGTGAAAGATATTTAGTACAATTTAATTTCAATTTATTTTTTATTAATATTATTAAACCGCATTGTACAGTTTTGTATATTTGTAAATAAATATCTACTTATATACAGGGTGTTGCTGTACTTATGGATCAAATTATAAGGGTATATTTAACACGTTGTACTGATGAGGACCCAAAAATAATTTGTAAAAAATTCGCAAAATTAAGGGTGGTTGAGTGCCACTGGTTTCATTACTGTGAAAGAATCAGAATAATTGAACATCTAACAAAATTTATTAAATTTGTTCATTACACAATATCAGCGTTGGATTAGATAGTTACGTGCATTGTTAATATTTGAATAAAACAACACAAACAGCTATGAAACCAGTGGCACTTAACATGATTTCTTTAAGAAAATTGAAAAGTGATGAATGTTTATATATTAATCATATGAAACATTAAAAACTGCGTGAAATGAAGAAAATTAAACTAATTTACTACATGCATTGAAGAAATTAATCCACTGTCTACAAAAGCTTTGACATATCAATTAAATATTAGTAAAAATGCTGTGTTTAGAAGAAAAAATTCATTCTTATCATTTTCAAAATAAAAAATATTTATAAACCATTAAATTATGACAAGTTCATTTAAAATTGACAGTTACGTTCTTCGGCAATTCACTGCTTTTATGCGCCTTTGAGCACGGCAAACCATCCAACCCCTAGGTCCAGCAGTCGTCGAAGCATCATTTAGGAATGACTTGTGGCGGGCTCTTTTATGTTTTCACGCTTGGAGTTGTGAGATTTCACCTGAAAAATTGGAATTTGTCGTGAGAAAGAAGAAAACGATCAATTTGTTGAGAAAAGTGCGTGAGATCGGTTGCGTTACCTGAGAGAGTAAAACTGGGAATTTGGAAATATATTTATAGTTTGCTTATCAGATCATTAATCTGAATTTAATCAGTTTCGCAACGTATCACGAATTTGGAATTCATCGGAGTAGTCCAGATAAAGTCGATCCATACAAATTTTACACACTTGAAGCCGATCAACATCTTAAGGTAATTTGAATACTTATATCCTCTCTTCGAAACGTCAATGTAGTTTATTTGGTTCAGTCACAATTCCAAATATGGTAAATTAAAGTATTTGTAATAATTTTCATTTAACGGTTTTCGTCAGTCAGTGGCGTACCTGCCCACTTGTGCATTTCCTAACGATGGTTCTTTTTTTTAGGCTTTTTTTATTCTACTTCTATTCTATGTTATTTCTATTCTACGGTTACGTGGAACCGTATTTTATTGTACGGTCTACTTGGCACACTTAGAGGTGGCTTATGGCCACAGTAAGTCACAACATTATTCTGGGAGATCCGAGAAACAGTGGCCAAATTCAATACCGCCGCCACTGGTGCCTGTCAGCAGCGTGACTTAATTAATTAATTAATTATTGCATTCACCTGGGGAAAATTAATTGACGCCCAAATATTATTGTATTTACGTTTAATGAGCTTCACTCTACAAACCACTTGTATTTATTGTTTCTCGTCAATAAAAGTAGTTAGTTATTACGAACTCTTGATCCACCTTTCTTTTCGTAAACCACCCTCACTCGTAGGTAAGTTGGCCGGCCTTTTGGTTGGACTGGCCCTGAAAGCTAACTGGCGCCCACACATTTTGGAACATCGTAGGACTATGCCTTAGGGAATTGCTACAGGTAATTAGATACTTGAACCCTCCCCTTCCCCACTGCATAGCTGGCCGAGGTCCGACCGTCTCTAACGGGAAATTAGAGCTGTGTGGTAGCATGAGACTATGTTGCATTTTATCTGGAACAATTCCACTACATTTAACTGGTATCCATATTAACTCATTAATGACAAAATAGTAAATATTGCATCTTAGCTGAAACTTACGGTATATAGAGTAAGAAAGTATTATTGAAGAATAGTAATTTAAAAGCTCGAATCTGTTGTCGAACACATGTACGACAGTTGACACACGATGTAGCAGGATATTCTGACGTCACATGATTGTCGTGTGAACTCGGCAGTTTTCGGGTCACAATTTGCCGAGTGAACACTTAGTCCGACATGATCATTTTAAAACGTAATATTTTTTTATTTTATTTTATTTCCTCTTCAGGAAACCAATAGTCCAAAGATCAATAATGGGTTTTCACAATTACATAAAAAAAAATGTACAAGTTAAACTATATATTAATTAATAGTAACACTGTTACGTTTTAGTTACAAAACTCTTTTATTAATAGAGTTCTAAATATATTTTTATTAAGGTACAAAATGTCCAGTTGTTGAAAAACTGTATTGTAAGTTAACAGGCTCTATTAACAGGAGAATTTTTATAACAGTTTGTACTGCAGTTACATATTTTAAATAAAAAGTGTGATCTAGTGACTTTGCTTGGTACATTGTAATTTAATAAATGTATGAAAAGTTGATTATCAATCATAAAATTAATTGCTTTGTAGAGGAACATCATATCGTTCATAATTCTTCTGTTTTCTAAAGATATTATATTGAGACAGGCGCGGTGGCCGAGCGTGTTAAGGCACATCTCTTAACATACTGTGACGTCACCCGAGCCAAGGTTCGTCAGTTCGAATCCGCTTGTCGACAATGTGTGATTTGTCGTAAAATATAAAAAAAATACAGTTACATGTATTTATCACACTCGGGCGCTATAAACTAGTCACTTATACGCCTTAAATAATGTAGCATTTGACTACGAAAACCGGCAGTACGGTAGTGTAAAAACTACGGCTCGGTGTGTCCGGTAGGCCTAGGCCCGATTTGGGCTGTAGCGCCACAGATGATGATGATTATATTGAGACATTTTAAAGTGGTACAGTAATCAATTTGAGGTAAATGAAATTTCTTACATAGTACATAAACAAATTTCTTTTGAATTGACTCAATCATTTTTACATTTTTGTAATAAAATGGATTCCAAATACATGTTAGGTATTCAAGTTGAGATCGTACAATAGCATTATATAGTATAATATATGATTCAGGTTTTGTAAAGAGGGAAGCTGTTCGTAGTATAAACTCAAGAAGTTTATACGCTTTTAATACAATAAAATCAACATGTTCATTAAAAAGTAGCTTTGAATCATATATAATCCCGAGATCTCTAGTCGATGTTTTACGTTCAATGTAGATATCATTTATGTCATAATTGCTATGTATTTTCTTTGTGTTTCTAGTGAAACTTACAACATTACATTTTTACATTAGGACTCATTTGATTAACTACACATCATTTACAAAGGTTAGTCAGGTCTTCTTGTAGGAGATCACAATCATGAATACTATTAATTGATTTGTAAAATTTCAAATCATCGGCAAACAATAAAAATTTACTATGTTTTAAGCTTACTGAGATATCATTTATATATAGGTTGAAAAGCAAGGGGCCTAAGTGTGATCCTTGCGGTACTCCGGATGTTACCACTATAGGCCGAGATTTAAAACCATTACATGTAACTAGTTGTGACCTGGATTGAATCCATCTCAAAAGAGATCCATGAATATCAATGTAAGCTAATTTAAATAATAAGATATCGTGACTAACACAATCGAACGACTTACTGAAGTCGGTATATATGACATCAACTTGAGTACGTTTATCTAAATTTGAACAAATAAATTCAGTAAAGGGTATGAGATTGGTTAGTACCGATTTCCTTTCACAAAAACCGTTTTGTTCAGGTATAATATAATTAATTAAATCACTTTTCAATTTGTCTGTAACAATAGCCTCTAATATTTTTACAAATGTAGACAAATGTAGCATTATTTAAATTACCAGACTTTGAATATAAGTGTTACATGAGAGATTTTCCAGTCGCTTGGATACACACCAGATTTTAAAGAATGATTGAAAATTATAAACAAGGGATCTACTAAATAAAATGCACATGTTCGAATAAATCGAGAAGAAATTCCATCAGGACCACATCCTTTAGAAACATCTAGATTTTGTAGCCTCAATAAAATTTCATCCTTGGTTATTAATAAAGTGCCTATGTTTATGTTGGTATTTATGTTCCTCATGTTGTTTCTAATTAGATCATCCTGAAAAGTCTGGTTATTTACATAAACCGATTCAAAATGTTCAGAAAAAAGATTGCAAATAATATTTCCATCTATTGCTTCTTTATTGTTGTAAGTAATTACACTACGAAGGGAATTATTATTTTTTTGAGAATCTTGGTATAATTCCAGAACGCTTTTGAATTTGTTTTAATGTCTATCTCGGAACATACATGTCAAATAAACATAGAAGTATACCATAAAAACAATCAATATTATCATTAACATTTGAAAATTTAAGACGAATATTCCAATTTATGCAGGATAATTTGTATATCAATTCTTCATAATTTGTTTAAAAAACATTTACAATTATTATTATTACTGAGGGATAAAAATTGAGACAAGTATAATTCTGAAATTAATGGTGAATGGTATACATCAACTGTGCTAATTGGAAATTCTGTGGTAGTTATTTTGCAATATAGTGAACATAATATTAGATCTAAAATTTTTTGATTACAACTAGAAAAGCCATTATATTGATACACGTTACATAAGTTTAACGTATTTATTAGATTACTTACAATTAAATTTCATGAGTATGGAATGGGATCAAAATTGTTATTATTATTCAATGACCATCCTAGGTTAGGTAAGTTGTAGTCACCCGCAATAAAAAATATGTCATCTGAATGTTGGAGATTGACGTTGCATAGTTTTTTAAAATGATCTTCATATACACTTGGGCACGATGAGGGGGGAATATATACACAGCATAAATGTACTTTTTTATTGTTATTAACGTAAACAGTCGCTCACAAGTCTTCGGCAGATGAATTCCATTTACTTTGAACTCTAGATTTATATTTTTTAGATATCAATATCATCACACCATCACCTTAAGATTTATTGGGATCATTACGGTCTCTACGATAAATATAGTATTTGTTCATATCACAAATTTCAGCATCAAATATACTCTCATTAAGCAAAGTCTCAGTGAGAAGTAATATGTCGTAGTTATTTAACGAGAGTTCATTATAAATGTCTTTTAATTTAGTTTTAATATCACGCATATTCTGATAATATATTTTTAGTGATAAAACATTTCCTAAATTTTCATTAGCCTTTTCTGGTATACCACTAATTTCAATGTTATTAAGTCTTGATATTTGTTCAAGATCACGAACTTTTAATTTTAAATTATCATAATCGGTTTTCAAAGTGTTTAATATCTTTATTTTGCCATAAAATAACTTCAAAATCGTCAATTTTGTTGCAGCTAAATTCTACCGATGTTTTTAACTCCATAAGGATTTTATAAATATTTGAGCGCGAATGCTCTGATCCAGTCGTACTAGCGCCTGGAAAAGTTGGTAGTTGATGAGATTGCCCTTTACATGTATCATAAAACCAACTTAAATTTGTGTTGGTTTTAGAAAGAGCTTTTTTATCATCTGCATTTAAGTTAATGCAAAAAAGATGAAAACTCTTTTGACACGGTTGGATACCACAAGTAATTCCGACATTATTTCTATTAATTGTACTTTTGCACAATTCGCAAAGATTAACCATTTTTAATCAAATAAATTTGTATACAAAAATAATAGTACGACCCTGTTGATTTATAATATAAACTTAAGTCAGTTTATATATATATATATATATATAATATATATATATATATATATATATATATATATATATATATATATATATATATATATATATATATAGGGTGTTATATTTTAATAGACCCAGCAAATATCTCGCTTATTTATCAACTTAGCAATTTCTTTCATATAACATGATTTATACAGCAACATGTAAGCTAGTTGATGACGGATGTACATTCATGATATCATTTCTGGTTTATTAGTAATTAATATCAACTTTGAAATTTCAAATGGAACATACTATATTTTTTTACAAATTTGAAAAGTGCATCAAATTTGCTTTACAATCATCTCATAATAATACAGAAAATAAGAATAAGGAACCCTTAATAACAACAAAATGATTTTAAAAAAATATTCAAAATGGCTCCCACTCTCTTCAATACATTTTGCACAACGTTTTGAAACAGAATAAGTAGCCGTTTATATTTGGTTAGCAGATAAAGATTAAATTGCTGCTTATTTTTTTTCTTCAGTCCGTTTAATGTGTTTACTGGTTCATTACAAACAAAATCACGTAGCTCCATACAAAAATCAAGTGGTCAGATCGCGAGAAAATGCATTGAAGAGGCTGAGAGTCATTTTGAATATTTGTTATAAAATCATTTTGCTGTTATTAAGTGTTCCTTATTCTTATTTTCTGTACTATTATGACAAATAATATTATTTCGTTTATTAATAATAATTACAATTGTTTTAGTTAATTGTTTTATTTCAAGTCACAGTCATGGCTCACTATTCTCTTTCGGATTTGGTGTATATGAAAGTGCCCGCCATTTTACTTTTTAATAATGTAACATATGGATTATTTTACATGATTGTAAAGCAAATTTGATGCACTTTTCAAATTTGTAAAAAAATATAGTATGTTCCATTTGAAATTTCAAAGTTGATATTAATTACTAATAAACCAGAAATGATATCATGAATGTACATCCGTCATCAACTAGCTTACATGTTGCTGTATAAATCATGTTATATGAAAGAAATTGCTAAGTTGATAAATAAGCGAGATATTTGCTGGGTCTATTAAAATATAACACCCTGTATATATTATTTCGATGAAGAGTACGGATGTTAATTTTCTGCTCTGTAGTTTATTACATTTTATTGTAGTAAATTAAGTTGTGATTATTTTGAAAAGTTATAAAAGTGTTCAATAACTCGGTTATAGTTACTGTGTGTTTTTTTTTTAATCTATATATCGGACCAACTACTAAGGTCATATGCCGATATGTCCTTTGTATGGTCGCCACGGGCGGGACCCGAACCCACGACCTTATGGTTGCGAGTCAGGCCCTCAACCCGCGCGACCATCACGCGGGACAAACTGTGTGTTATATATATATATATATATATATATATATATATATATATATATATAAAATATATATATATATATATATATATATATATATATATAAAATATATATATATATATATATATATATATATATATATATATATATGTATATATATATATATATATATATAAAATATATATATATATATATATATATATATATGTATATATATATATATATATATATATATATATATATATATATATAAAATATATATATATATATATATATATATATATATATATATATATATATATATATATACCGGGTGTAACACGAAAAGTGAAACATAGGCGTTTAACATGGCAAATCAGTTTTTCCGTGCGCATTGCTTGCCTAATTAAAATAAATGTTGTAAAGCATAAAATTCTACATCCGAATCAATAAACAAAATTCATTTTGACTACTTCATAACTGCAGAAATTAAATTTGAAAATTCACGTAATTTCAATTTAATAGTAATAGCCATGGAATTAAAACCAAGAGATGAACAAATGCGTAACGTTTTATACGTTGTTATGGATTCGTGACCGAAGTTATACGACGCAGGAAATTAACAAATAAATGGACACATGACACACACACCCACAATCGTATATTAAACAAACGAACTTTGTACAACCAAATAAAGAAAACAAAACACACTAAAACAAAACTAATGATACAAAATTAAATCGTGTAAGATCCAGAACTAAACGTAACAACCGCGGGACTTCGACTGGCCTCATCTCCACATTCCTCCTTAGCAAGGGTATCTTCTCCCTCGGCCTCGCTGCCCTACTTCCCCCTTCGAGAACCAACACTTGGTAGCAGGTACCCATGCTGGGCGACCCGCAGTGCGACTTAGCAAAAGCGATACAATATATATATATATATATATATATATATATATATATATATATATATATATATATATATATATATATATATATATATATATATATATATATATATATATATATATATATATATATATATATATATATATATATATATATATATATATATATATATATTATAGGAAAACATTTATTTAAAACAAAACAAAAATATTTTTTTTTAAATAAAATTTAAACTTTTAAAAATAAACACTTACAAAAATTTTATTTTTGCGTATAATTGGATATATGTGTCAATAATTTGATTTGGACGATCGTCCTTTTTCCTCAATTTCTTATTAATTGTATTTAAAAAATATTTTAACATAATATGGGCAACAGTGAATGCAATTTTGTACGATATCATATTTCGGTGACAATTTAAATTTATTACATACATGTTGTAACGATTAGTTTTTGCTTTTGTAATTCTTGTGTCATTTCAAAATTTGTCTGCTCATTTCTCGGCCTGAAAATTGGTTTTCATTAAATTCGTCACAGATTAATATTTAATATTTTGATAATAGTAACTTACAACAGTTCTTGTATTGTTTAATCTAAAGTAAATGTTATTTGTTCTAGTTATATTGAGGTTAATCAAATTTTGTTGACGTTCGTTAATTAGTGACAGTACGCGATGAAGTTGGCGCACGTTCATCAGATGTTGTTACTCCAGCAATTGTTTTGAAGTTTGGTGTATACCGATATAGTATTATTAAAAGCACAAATATTTGTCCCATAGTTCGTTTTATTAAAATTAGAATTTTTGGTTACATTAAAGATTAATTATAGAGTACATTTATTTGATATTCGATTTAGCCATTTTTTCGGCCGATAAAGTTGTCTGTTGTTCTGTCTTATCTGCTTTCGCTGTCTCATTCCTTCATTAGCTATCCTTCTCGTTTTTATTTCGCCTTGTTCATGCAACCCTATTTACGGGAGCGCATTTCTGGAAATCTCATGATTTTGGGCACACACTGCAATTAAATTGTAATTAACGAATGCATGAATTTTCTGGATATTGCTGACTTTAACGGGTTTTTCGTCTTTTAACAGCCATTGAAAATTTAGAATCGTGATCGAGAAGTTGTGTTGCTTTAAATATTGAGTGTTGCAAAAAGTTGCTTCGTAAAACTTATACAATTTGTATTGGATTAAAAGTAGCATTGGGAAGTGAAAATTTAGTATTTTCGTCGGATATTGTTCCGGATCAAATCGATCAAGATTAGAATTTCTTACATAAAAACCGCCCAAGAACTCAGGTAAATGAAAACTCATTGAACGCTTAGTTTGCAATTTATTTAAGTAAAGTAAAATCAGTTTTAGTAATTGTAGTAACTTATGCTGTTGATTCATTAGTTTTATATAGTTCTGAAGTACAGTAGTAATTTTTAAAGAAAAGTAAAGAAAGAAAGTGTAGTGTCGTTCCGCCCTTAATCTTGAGCATAATCTCTGATCTCTTTTAGGTTTTTTTTCTTCTCTTGTTGTTTAATCCTTGTTGTTGGATTACCTGAGAATTTTCGAATTATCGAAGCTGTGTAATCTGTGTGGCCCTGGCACACATCGTACGTGTTGTGATTCCTATCCTGGAACCTTACTGTGGAAGTGTACGAAGTTCACGCCAAGTGAAGCATTTATTTTACGCATTACGTTCACGTGCGTAATTCGCCCACCATCTTCCGGCTGAATTGCAGTTGACGCCATCTTGAAACTTAGCGGCGACGATCCATCTCGGAGCGATTCGTAATTGTCCGCCAGAGTACCGAATCAGCCCAGCAGTTCCAGTATCCCACCACGTACCAGTCAACAGTGCGATTGTCACAGCTAAGCCATTTTCTCATATTATCCTTATATTCATTTATTTTATGTTAGTATCTATTTTGTTGTTCCTGCAATTGGCAGAAAAACGTTGTATGTAATTTAGTTGTATTAACAGTTTGTTGATACTTACCTCTGTTGAAAGAGTCCGGTCAAGCGGGTTATTATTTTATTATTTCATTTTTGTTTTGGACAAGTTGTTCCTACGTAGCGCGTAGCTAGTACG
Source organism: Pterostichus niger (assembly GCA_947425015.1). Classification (NCBI taxonomy): domain Eukaryota; kingdom Metazoa; phylum Arthropoda; class Insecta; order Coleoptera; family Carabidae; genus Pterostichus; species Pterostichus niger. The sequence goes on along the minus strand of OX380346.1, from coordinate 18,486,323 downwards.
TCGGATAGTGGCTAGGGCCTGCGCTTTGTGTAATTTCGGCGCCCGTATCGCGATCGCTGGTACCATCGACCCGTCATACGTCGTTATCGCGCCTTGTGCTCCTATAGGTATTTTGACAAACCGCCGCAGACCTACATACTATCGGGAGGACCCAGTGACCCGCTGCGCTAGTTTCCCTTGCGTTAATTACTATCTTACCTGTACACCTTGATTGGATTTCTCGTTCAACTCCATTTTTGTTATTGTTAAGTTACTGTACGAAAAACTCTCTTTTCTGTTATTTTATTAATTTAATATACTATATTATCCACTCAATGCACTGGCCGCTAGTAATTTTGTGCATCCTTGTATCTCCTTCCTGGAACGTATCCCGATTTTCGTCGGCCGTCAGACTCTTGTTGAACCGGTCGCGGCTCAGGCCGGCTGGCGCCCATCAATTTTGTGATTTATCACCCCTTCACCGACTCACCCCGTCTTCACTGAGTTTAGCCGCGGTTCAACCGTTCCACCCGGCTCATCATTCCCCCCAGGGAGCGTATGGTTGATTGTAAGCGTGACAAGCAAGCCGCGTTATATAAAAATCGGCAAAGTTATAATGTTCACCGTCTCAATATTAATGTTAACAAGTTCCCCGATCACATGTTTTTTATTTAGTAATTCTGGAACATAATTAAACATATTTTTTTAAGATCATTTATGAATTTTATAAAATGTTCAGTTGTGAAAAAATTGACACATGTCTGACAGTTATGCTGTCATATTTACCGACCAATAAATCCGGCTACATAAGCACTCATTTGTAACCGCATTTTATTAATCAGGAATGAAGCATATCGGAATTACATACAGCGAAGGACGAGGGAAAGAAAGGAAGATTATGATAACTGCAGAAGAATGGCAGACAAATTATGCAGGAGAAAGAAAAGAACACTAGAAAATGAACGTCTACTCAAAATGGAAGAGGACTTTATAGAAGGGGAAATAAGAAAAGCATATAGCTACGTTAAAAAACTAAGAGAGGGGTTCAAGCCAGCAACAACTCTGTGTAAAGACAAAAATGGTAAAATGATAAAGACAGACGTCATCAAAATTTGTAACTAGAATAATGACGTCAAAAAGCGGCTGCGTTTATAGGGTATACTAAAAAAAATTAAAAAGTAATGTGTGTTGCATAAATGTATAATAAATTTTAAAACACTTTAAAATTAGAAATGATAATTGTAATTGATATTTAAAATTTGTAGTAGGGCACAGTAGGATTTTAAATAATAAGAACATAAACTTATATTTATTGCATAAAATTATTTATTGAAAATACAAAAAACGTAATAACGTGAAAATAAATTTGAGTATCGTTGTCACGAGTCACTGCTATCTTCGTCGCTTTCTTCTTCGGAGCTGTCGTCCTCGGCGTTTTTTGAAATTATCAGCGGTACAATGTCCTCCTGATCGAGGAATAGCTCTCGATCGTACCACTTTTTAATTTCTTGGACAGTTTGGTTCACTGTATTTTTCCACACTGTTGGAGTTACGGTGTTCAGCGCTTCTGCCCACATAGCCAAAGTTTGACTGTCACCGTAACCATCGCGGCCTATGTGTTTATTGTAATAAGTTTTGGAAATGCCCCAGATATTTTCAATAGCATTGAAAATGCAGTGGTACGGCGGCAAACGTAGAACCCGGTGACCACATTCCAGAGCATATTCATTAATTATATGCTTCTCTTCAATTTTATGTCTACAATACAAATAAGAAATGTTACATTATTTTTCTGTTCAACATTTGTTAAGAGAAATATAAATTCAACTTACTCTGCTGTTCTGTAAGCCAATTTTATTCTTCTATCTTACTGTGATAGGACGCATTGTCCATAATTATAATTGATGGTCCCTCCAAATTCGGAATGAGTTGTTCCTTGAACCATTTTATAAAATTGTCATGGTTCATTTCCCCATGGTAATCATCAGCCTTTGTCTTAGAAGTAAATTTATTTTCATTTTTTTATTATAAAACGTCATTATGAATAAACTTACTGTTTGCGTACATCTCGTAATCACGTTTCTTATTGCAGTTTCAATAAATGATTTAACTTCCGTCACTGGTCTTGCTCTCTTCTTGGGTTTCTTCGGCGACAATAGCTGTTCGCCTCTTGCAATTTTTCCAGATATTTTATGGACAACTGATTTTGATATTTGTAGGCTATCTGCTGCTCTCTAAAAATGCATAATTGATTTAAATTTAGATAACAACAAGTAAAAGTTATAAATACCTCTCGAACTGCTTTTAACGGTAGCAATGGCCCTCCTTTTCTAATTCTTTTTCAAAATATGTTATCACATTTGCACATAGCAATTGCGACTGTTTTGATAAAGCTTTAGGCATTATTTATCGAACACACACAAATCACAACCAAACGTCAACGCGAAACAAAATGGAGTGAGAGCTGGATACATATGTAAACGTGTTCAAAGTCAGTAGGTACCAACGCTTGGTAAAGAAATAAACTTCAATCATTTAAATTAATTAAGATTTCTTTAGAAACATTATGTTTAATTATGTTTTAATTTTAAATAATTGTAAATATCATTAATGTGTACTTTTCTTATTATAATTTTTTATTTCACTTAACTACAAATATGTATATTATTCTATCAGTCAATGCAAGTAAGTTTTCGTTTTGTAAAGTTTTATCCACGACCTATGACGTGCCTCTTCTGCCTAAAAAATTTTTCTTTAGAAAAGGTCAAATCTGTATGGAAATAATATTTTGAAGAGTTACTAGGCAGTCAGGCGGAGGATCCCACGCAGAGTAGCCCTACGCAACAAGATGAAAGAGAGAGGGATGAAGAACAAACAGAAACAGAAGCACCAACTCTACAGGAAATCAAAGATGCAGTTTAAGCGTTAAAAAACAATAAATCCCCGGGCATAGACAACATCCCCGCAGAGTTATTCAAATACGGAGGGCAAGATATAATATTAACACTACACGCTCTTATAACAGAAATATGGAAACAAGAGAGCATGCCCAGAGAGTGGAGCAAAAGCATAATATGCCCAATATACAAGAAAGGAAATAAACTCAAATGCAAAAACCGCAGAGGGATATCACTGCTCTGCACATCATATAAAATATTCACATATATCCTAAATAGATGAATAAGACCGATAGCGTAGACAATAATACAAGAATACCAGGCTGGTTTCAGACCTGGTAGATCTACCATAGATCAATTGTTTGTGGTTAAACAGACACTAAGCAAGGGATGGGAATTCAACATAGATATTCACCAAATCTTCATAGATTTCCGCCAAGCGTATGACTCCATAAACAGGGAGAAACTATATGAAATACTGCCTTACTTCGAAATACCAAATAAGCTTATCAAGCTGGCAAGACTAACCATGACAGAGACAGAAGCACAAGTGCGAGTGAAAAATCAGCTATCACAGCCAATAAAAATTACAAGAGGATTAAAACAAGGCGATGGACTGGCCCCTACGCTGTTCAATATAGCACTGGAATATGCTATAAGAAACCTCTCCGAAAACAGTGCCAATTTACTGGCTAATAAGGCAACGCAGATAGCGGCATACGCAGATGATATAGTTATCATGGCAAGAAGGATATCGGATATAAAAGAAGCTTATACAGAACTTAAAGGAGCTGCAGCAGAAGTAGGGCTCATAATAAATACAGAGAAGACAAAGACATGCACACAGTCAAGAAGGAAGAGAGCAGTAACAAATTTAATGATAGGGGACGAAAGCATCGAAACAGTAGAAAATTTTACATACCTGGGAGTCAACATAGCGAACAACAACTCAGAAAAGCCAGAGATACAGAGACGAATAGGCCTAGCGAATGAAGCATATTTCGCTTTATTGCAAATCTTCAAGTCAAACAACATACATAGAAAAACAAAATAAAAAATATACAATGCTATTATAAAACCAATACTGTGCTACGGTAGTGAAGTGTGGACGTTGACACAGGAATCCAAAGAGCAAATAGATTTGAGAGGAAAATACTAAGGAGAATATTAGGACCAATAGAAGAACAGGAAGGATGGAGAAGTAGATACAATCAGGAGCTATATGAAATCTACAGTGAACCACCAGTATCCGGATATGTAAGAATACAACGGCTACGATGGGCGGGACACATCGCAAGAATGGACGAAGTTAGAATCCCCAAACAAGTGCTCAACCGGAAGTGGAATGGGACGAGACCAGCTGGTCGCCCGAAGAAGAGGTGGGAGGACAGTTTTGCGGAGGATGCGGGGGCGCTCGGAATCAGAAATTGGGAAAACGCGGCTCTGGATAGGGAAGAATGGAAGAGGAAGATGGTGGAGGCCAAGGCCCAATTTGGGCTGTAGTGCCATCGGAAGAAGAAGAAATCCGGCTACATAAGCACTCGTTTGTAACCGCATTTTATTAATCAGGACGTACAGTTCATCAGAGGATTCTTGCGTGAAATGTTGAGAGGATGAAGCTAGGAATGGAAGCAATCACACAAAGACAATTAAGTAATGTGCGCCAAGCATTTTATGATCGGTTAGGGCATTGTTTAGCAGTAAATGGAAACTCATTCGAACATTTCTTGTAATTTTATAAATAAATAATTTGTTGAAAATTATAGTAGCAATATAATGTATTTTTCTTATTTTATAATAAATACGTCAAACATTTTGTGCACTTGAAATTTATTCACTATTTCCTAACAATATTCTTCAAAAACTTGTTCAACAAATATTACAACACTGGAGCAAACCGGAAAGTCAGGAAAAGGATATCAAGAACTGATTTTACAACGTTTAAAGAAATGCTAACCTTGGCACGTAGTATTCAACAAGCTGTACAAGAAACAAATACTACTCATATGCCACAAGATGAAAAGAAATGCAGCACAGAAAAACCTAAAGAAATAAAACCAAAGTGTGCTTATTGTAAAGCATATGGACACAGCAACGAAGACTGCAGGAAGCTAAACAAGAGGGAAGACAAGACAATACGTACTCAAGGAACGAATAAATCTACTTTAGTATGTTTCGGGTGTGGCACTCCTGGCTACATTCGTGCAAAATGTCCAACGTGCTCCCAGAGAAGGAACACAACCACAGAAGCAGATTGTAATGCCGTGCAGTTTTATAGTGTCTCAGCATATAGTTCTGGCAAGAGGAAAAGACCTCTGCTACCAATTACAATAGCAGGTGCTCAAGGTGTGGCTTTTGCAGACTCCGGAGCTCAAGTAAACCTGGCTGGTGCTACATTGTATGACTTGTTAAGGAAAACAAAACATGAGTTTACAGAATCTAAAATGAAGATATTATTCGCAGATGGACGTTCACACGGGGAACAAGTTCTGGAAACTGAAACAGATTTGTGGATAAAAGACCGAGTTTTCAGGACTACGTTTATTGTTATGCCCGGTGTAGAAGGAAATCATACTCTGCTTGGAACACAGTTCTTAGAATTAGCTAAGATAGTAATCAACTTCTCGGAGAATAAATGGTATTTTTCTGATAAACCAAAGGAAAAATTTAATTTTGTCAACGAAGACGTGTTGCCAAAGAACGATCCACAGCTTTTGGAAATAAATGAGGCAGCGTTACGGGCTGATGAGGGTCAAGAGTTGCCTCCAATGGAGAGACAAGAACTGAATGCGGTCTTACATGCTTACGAAGACGTTTTTAAACAAGGGGGAGATCCTATTACATTTGCAATGCATGAAAACAAGACAGGCGATCATAAACCAATCTCCACACCCCCATATCCAGTCCATGGACCACGGAAGGAGTTTCTGAATAAAGAACTTGACCGGCTCCTTGCGGAAGAAATAATCGAGGAGTGTGAATCGCCTTGGGCAAGTCCTGTAGTTCTTGTACCAAAAAAAAGGCCAATATAGACTTTGTGTTGACTATAGGAATCTAAATGCAGTTACACAGGCAGATACATATCCCATGCCACGCATTGAGGATCTACTACACTCAGCAAAGTGTATCCGCTATATGTCAACCATTGACTTGCAGTCAGGATACTGGCAAGTGCCTGTAAAGGATGATGATATAGATAAAACGTGTTTTACTACCCAATTCGGTACTTTCTGTTTCTTACGTATGCCTTTCGGCTTACGGAATGCCCCAGCCACCTTTATGAGAATGATGGATCGCTTCCGTGCTGGATTACAAGACAAAACAGTATTCGCGTATCTCGGTGATATTTTGGTGCTGTCAGACACTTTTGAGGAACACATTATTTGATAGATTGAGACTATCGTGCGCGTCGCGAAAAGTGTGTTTTCGTAAGACGTTCTCTTAAATATTTGGGTCACGTAATTACTCCAAAATCGCTGCAATTAGAGACATGACATTACCGAGGTGTGTTAAACATGTGAAAAGTTTCGTACAAACGTGTTCGTGGTTTCGGAAATTCGTACCCGGGTTCTCAGAGATTGTTAGACCGTTAACTGATCTTCTAAAGAAAAAATCCGTGTGGAAATTCGGAATGGAAGAAAAGGAAGCATTTGAATTACTCAAAAACAAATTAGTTAGTGCTCCAGTGTTGCAACAAGCTGACCCGTCCAAGCCGTATATGCTACGAACAGATGCAAGTAGTTTTGCTCTTGGAGCAGTTTTACTCAAGGGGGAGGAACACTTAGAGAAACCAATAGAGTATGCAAGTATGCGGAAAGGAATTACTCTACTGTTGAACGAGAAGCATTGGCTGTAGTATGGGCGACAAAGAAATTTCGTTGCTATGTAGAAGGTGCAGACATTACCATAGCTACAGATCATCAACCGCTCCAGTGGTTGTTTCACATAAAAACACCTGTTGGTCGTCTAGCAAGGTGGGCAATGCATATTCAAGGACTGAACATGAAGATTAAATATGCTTCTGGTAGAATTAATGTGGTTGCAGATACCCTATCCAGACCATTTGACCAAGAAAACAACACACTAAACATAGCCTCTGTTAGTGTCGAAATGCCAACTTTAACGGCCGAAGAACTCCGTTCAAAACAATTGGCTGACGTGGATTTAAAGAAAATTCTAGAAGCCCTAGAAGGTAAGGATCCAATTGAGTTAGGACGATGGTTGGAACGAGGTTACTGTACTACAAATGGTGTTCTATATTTACTCGACGATGATCGTGAAGAACCACGTCTAGGTATTCCTAAGGATATGAGACCAGAACTCATGAAACTCTATCATGATGCACCAACTGCAGGGCACTACGGTGTAGAACGAACGTGTCGTAAACTCGCTTCGAAGTACTATTTTACGGGTATGAGAAGATACGTTACGGACTACATTAAATCCTGCTTAGATTGTCAGCGTTGTAAGATAAGTAACTTGAAACCGTCTGGCTTAGTGCAGACACCGGTACCTGCACAAAGATTTGAAACGCTCGCAATAGACTTGTTTGGTCCGTTGCCAGAAACGTCAACAAATAATCCATGGATCTTTATAATTGAAGATACTACATCTAAATGGGTGGAGTTATTTCCTTTACAAGTTGCCAGTGCGGAAAATTGTGCTCGATTATTAATTGACGAAGTGTTCTTACGTTATGGAACACCAAGGACAATCGTCAGTGACAATGGTGTACAATTTATTAGTGCCATTATGCAAAAAGTAACTTTCTGTTTCAAAATTGATATGCCGTATATTCCACTCTATCACGCCGAAAGCAATCCGGTTGAGAGGAAAAATCGGGACTTGAAAACACAACTCGCAATATTGGTTCAGGATAAACATGATATGTGGGATATTCATATACCCAGTATTCGATATTGTATGAATTCAATGGTTACCGAAGCAACAGGGAAAACACCTGCTTGCTTGACATTCGGACAAGAAATACGAGCTCCATATGACCCAATTTACGACCTGCGGAAGGTTGTGAAATCTGAAAATTTTGTGGTTGGTATAACACCTTATCTAACGATTCTGAGTGAATCATTGGCCGAAGCTTAGGAGAAGACTCAACTGAACCAAAATAAATCTAAATTTTATGCAGATAAATTGAGGGAAAACTGCAAGGTTTACAAGCCCAAGGATCTTGTATTGTTGAAGACCCATATATTGAGTTCAGCTCACAACCGAATCTCTTCCAAACTCGTGCCGAAGAGAGATGGTCCTTACGAGATTCTCAAACCTGTTTCTCCCACTACTTATATCCTGCTTGATCCTCATACTAAAACTCGCCTAGGAAAATATCATGTTTCAGATATGACACCTTTCATTGGGTGAACCGAAGATATTCCGTTGGCTCTCAAACCCAAAAGGCAACGTGGTCGTCCGCGAAAAGTGCTGTCTTCCACGCGAGGCCACCAAGTGGAAGCCATAGGGGGAGAAGTGTAACGAGTGGCACACAAAACACTCGCCAGATGGCGTGCGATGTCGCTCCTTGCCCACATGAGACCATCGGAGACAGTGAAAGTAGTAGTAAGTCGTCATCGTGTCCAGGCAGTTGCAGTATAGACCAAATTGTTTTACGTTTTCATTGTTACTTTATTTTGTTAATTTCTAGTATATGTTGTTTGTAAGTGACGTGTATGTGTTTATAAGATAATAAATATATGTATCGTTACAAACTAAATTAAATTGATATTTGTTTTCTCATAGGGAGACACTATGTTGGTATTTGTCAATGTTAAACGATAATAACAAAGAAATTGTTTATATTTTTATCAATACACATAGAAGAAACATGAATAAATGTTGAATAAGTATTAATATGTCAAACTAATAAACAGTTAGAAGGAATAAAACTAAATTAAATTGATATTTGTTATCTCATAGGGCGACACTATATCAGTATTTTTAGAAGTTGGACGATAATAACAAAGAAATTATTTGTATTTTTATTAATTCACATAGAAGAAACATGGATAAATGTTGAATAAGTATTAATATATTATTTGGGAATTTGGAGGCAAATTCAATAGAAACTATAATATAAAACGAAGCGACCACCGAAAGCATTGGAAGCGTTGTTTATTTTAAATTTTTAACAAAACTCAATGAGACTTTATTATTAACACTTTTTTCAATTTCTTTTAAATTTGATCGAACTCTTAATAAATTTTTAAGGTACTTGTAATAATATTAAAAAATATATTTAAGACAGATATGATCTATAATTTCGTTTATAATTATTACAATATTTCTTGTTTTGTGTATAATTGTAAAAGATTTTTGGGCTGGCAGCCAGTTCAATCCTGTCTCAATTCATTAATATTCGTATTTTTATTACTAAACTTTACAAACCGCGTCTCGCGGAATGCGATTTTGCCAATACTGCTGCAATTTGTAATACAACTTTGTATACTATTCTTTGCACTATTAAACCAGGCAAGAACTGGCAACATACTAGTTCGTTTTTGTGGTTGCGTCTGTGTCAAAATAAATGCAAAATCGGCTTCTTCGCCTGTCTCAGCAAATAGTTGCTAAGTCGCTTACAAAGGTAAAAGAACAGGGAGGTATTAACAATTTTCTCTTTCCAATTACCAATTGTAAACATTTAAATCTTTCATGTCGAATAAATCAGTATAATATATTACCACAAACAATAAATACAAGAAAATAGTTATTTAGACATAAATTATAAATAAGTAACAATTATAAAAAACAATTAATATTTTAATTATATATGTTTACATATATTTTCTTTCGTAGTATTCAAACTTAACAAACTTTTATAGTTTTTAATTTAATTTGACCACATATTATTATGAATTTGAAGTTCGGATAAATGTTAAAAGACTTCGTTCCATCTTATATTTAAAGAACATGCTCAATTATTCCAGTCATTAATCTTATTATTCGAAGTAATAAATAATTTAATATAATTTATTTCATCAAAAATATCTTTATCACTACTGTTAATGTTAATATAATTTAAAATAATTTAATTTATGCAAAAAACAGATGATATCAGATGCAACATAATAAATTGAATTCCCATATGACTTTCGCCCCCCTGCTGTATACCTATTTCGTTTAAAAACGTCATAAAATTGTAAAAAAAAGAATGTAAATAATTGTAATTGTATGTAAATTTATGCATAAGATCCCTGATGTAACAATCAGAAGAAAATTTAGTTTAATCGTTATATTTTTTGTTTTAGAAATAAAAAAAATGGCATTTATACTTGTCAGATTTGTAGAGGATCTAATATGGCACGTGTGCCCGAAATAGGATATTAAATTTTTTTTAAAGAGTGACACTACAGCTATAGCAAAATATGGACTATATTTTTATCCAGCGTTATATATAAATGAAGGAAGTGAGTTTTAAATGTTTTGTCGATGTTTTATATTTTAATACGTTCTACAGTAATTAGTTGATTGTTTCTCTTAATTTTAGCAAAAAAAGAACTTCTAGCACTTAAAAATCGATATTTGCAACGAGATAAATTTCTAGAAAAATACTACAAATTAGTGCCAAACGACGACAGTAATAAGACAGATAGTATGTTTATTTAACCAATCTTCAGGCTACAGTTGTTTTAAATTAATAACATAACTTAAATTTAATCCTACAGTATTAATTTAAGTATGTTAATAGTAATAATTTAGAAATAAATGCATGTTTTCCCTTAGTGGAATTACTTTTGATAATATTAATTACTGAATTTATGATATATACCTATGTTTTAGAATTTTATTCGAGATTTAATCCAAATGTTACAAAATCATGCATTCAATTAACACATTTAATATTTAACATGTTTATTAGTTTTGGAAAGTCTGTATGTTAAAAATGTAGATAAACAAACTGCATAAGCTAATACGAATCAGACTACACAGACACTGAATTGAAAATTTTTGCAACTAGAATCATTGGTAAAGTAAATAAATAAAATATATATATCATCACGCCTTTTACCCATCACTGGGTGTGGCACTCTGCCTAAGCAGATTTCGGTAAGTGATATATTTTTTTCGCGTAAAGTGCGGGTACCAGCCGTCAAATCACGGCCTCCAAAGATATTAGTGGTGGAGGAGCCACAGGGGTAGATTTTTTAAATTGGTAAAGTGTGTGTTGGAAAATAATATTTCCATAGTGATTTAGTTTTCTCACTCGTTATGTTATCTATTGGATTTTTAGATACACTACAAATAAAAACTCAGGCCACTCAAACAGATATTGATACGAATATTGTTTCGACCAGAATCAGTTTAGGTAGGCTACTTGGAATATTGGTCAGACCAGAACTAGCTATAAATTGTGTCATGGTAAGTATTTTAGTTTACTCACTTAATTATTATGTAATTTATATTTTTTTTAGAAACTTCTTGCATGAAGAATAAGGTAACGCAAACTCCAATGAAAAGTACATGTGCAGATCAAGGAACACAACAAATTGTAATTTAAGTTCTATTTCGTCCAGAAAACTCTGTGATTTAAATGATGGTAAGTAAACAAAAATTTCCATAGCTCACAAGATAATGGCGAAAAACTGGGGTTATTTGTTTTTTTTTCTTTTGTAAATAATTCCTAAATAGTTGCATATTGGGAAAAAGTTTCAAATAAATAAATTAGACATTTGTAAGGCACATTCAATTTCATTCAATAAATCTTTAAAACATTATGTTAACAAAATAATTAATATATAAGAACCAATTTTAATCCTTATCTATTACAAAGTAAATCACAAATAGCACTAATGAATTCTATGAAATGGACAAATCATATAAGGCTTAACACCGTTGAAATCAAGAAACATTATTTATTTATTTATTTAATTTACAACCACTCTACAGGATAGAAAGTATCCAAATAACAGAGGGTCGGAGATACAAAATATTAAATTTACAAGTAGAACAATTATTAGACAGAGATTTACAGAAAAATACATTTTGAAAACAAAAGCATCAACAGAAATTTAAATAGTTAAAAAAAAATCTAGATAGAACAAATTTAAGTTGATTTGACTGAAAATATCAAGATCTATTTCACATTCGCAGTTATTAAAGATGAAACATAATCGTCTAATAGGGGCTCTAAGTTCATAGTTGGTTTTCATAAAAGTGGTATTAAAAGTAACCTTATGTTTACAAGATCTGGAGAGTCTAGGAACATTAATGAAAATTCTGGCTAGGCTTGAAATATCATCAATATTATTGTTTAATCATTTAAAAAGATATAAACAAGATATTAGTTTACGTCTGTTTTCAAGAGTAATAAGATTGAATTCAATCAAAGATTGTGAATAACTGTAAGTCAAGATATTGAACGAATAACAGAATTTACGTGCGCAGAAATTTACAAATTTTCTCTGAATTCGTTCAATATCAACACTAAGATTATTGTATAAAGGGTTTCAGACAGTAAGACAATATTCAAGCCCCGGCCTAACGAAAGAAAAATATAAAGATTTGAGTGTTGATATTTTATTGAAGTTTTGAGAGTTTCTGATTAAAAAGCCTAAATTTTTATAAGATCTTTGTACAATATTATTGATATGTGATAATTTAGGGTCAAATAACACACCCACATCTTTAAATTGATTAATTCTTTCGAGATATATACCACCCATATGATAATTATAGTTAGACGGGTTATGTTTCATAGAATAAGTCATTATTTTACATTTATTAATATTAAATTGTAATTTTGAGGAAGAAGACCAAATTAGTAGATTATTAACATCAGAGATTCACGTAGTCAGTGTGTGAGTTTATAATACTAAAAAAAAATTAAATCATCAGCGTATAACAATGGGTGTGCAAAATTTATGTAGTTGGTGATGTCGTTAATAAATAGAATGAAGAGTAACGGTCCATGATTTGATCCTTGAGGAACTCCTGACGATGACATAAAGTAATCAGATTTGAAACCATTATAATGCCTATGGCACACTGGTCGATGAGCGTCGATGACCATCGATGAACTCCTCGATGAAACAACAGAACGCACTCTTCATTGACAAACAATAAAAGCTTCTAAAGTTGAGAAAGAAAAACTAAATTTCAAAAATATGCTAACGTGAAGTGAGACACAAAAGATACGAGTGAAATGAGATACGTTCGTTTCATCGATGAGCTCTTCGATGGAAATAGAGGAGCCTCTAATTTTCGTCGATGACGGGTGCGTTCTGTTGTTTCATCGAGGAGTTCATCGATGGTCATCGACGCTCATCGACCAGTGTGCCATAGGCATTAGAAACAAATTGCCGACGATTTTTTATGTAAGACTGTATGAAAAGAATTAATTCTGGAGAAAAATTAAATTGATTTCGTAATTTATATAATAAAATATGGTTTACAGTATCAAAGGCTTTCGCTAGATCAGTATATATGACATCGATTTGCGTGTTTTTATTTAAGGCGTTAATAGTAAATTCAGTAAAGTTCATCAAGTTAGTTGCAGTTGATCTTCCCATTAGGAAACCATGCTGATAGGGTGATAATGCATGGCTAACACTAGAATAAAAGTACTTATATAATTTTTTTTCAAAACACTTGGAAATGTTGGGTAATATGCATATGGGTCGATTGTTGGATATACTACGAACATCATTATGTATTTGTATGATAATATTTTAAATTATTAAATCCATTTAAAAAAATCATAAGTTTATCATACGAAATTGTACCTCATAAAAAAGTTACTACGTCGCGAAATGTACCCTAAAAAATTTAACTTTTTTCTCGATGTTAAACTTACGAAGTATTTACAAACAAAAAAATTACCAAATTAGGTTTTACGTCATTATCTACTTACCTACGGAATTTTTTGGAAAACACAAGGAAATATCTGAGCTAGCCCCTTAAAGGCGCACAATAACTCCATTTAACATAAGTCGTAATGTCCGAGATCCCAGTGGTGTCACGAAAAAAATTAACACTTGTACATTCTTGCAAAATACCGAAATTTGCCTTTACTAAATAATTGTAACTCCCCCAATTGTCAACCTCAAACCTCCTCGCGGTACACTCTGGGTAATGCTAATTGAGGCTCTGGCGACCGAATCTAGGCGGTATAACCTACAACGGAAACTGTACGTACATCTTATCTTAATGCCAGTTTTTCTGAGGCTAGTCTGGAAGCTACAGCCGGCAGCCCCGGCCCAGACTCGGATGCGGCTGACCAATCATCAGCCCGTCCTAAAACTAACTGATTCCTGAAACCTACAACAGAAGCAACCGGACGGAAGTAACGACAACAACCTTTGGAATAAAACTCGGACGCGAATTGGCACATGGAACATCAGAACGCTACTAGAACCGACGAAACTAGCACAAATCGCAAAAGAAGCAAAAGACCACAGAATAGAAATATTAGGATTAAGCGAGGTTAGAAGGCCAAGTTTTGGAGAAAAGAACTGTACTAACGGAATGACCCTACTATATTCCGGGAATGATCCAAATAGCATCAGAGAAAAAGGTGTAGGCTTCCTTATATCATCAAAAGCAAAACGAAGCCTCATAAAATGGACCCCAGTCTCGGATCGCATAATATTAGCAAGATTCAAATCGAATGTACGTAACATCACAATAGTACAATGCTATGCTCCGACAGATCCCTCAGAATTTACTGAGAAAGAACTTTTCTACGAATGTCTCTCGTCAGTACTAGAAAACATAAATAAAGGTGACATAACAATACTTATGGGAGACATGAAAGCGAAAGTGGGATCAGAAAATCAAAATCTTGAACATACAATGGGAAAGCACGCACCTGGCATGCGAAACGAGAATGGCGAACTCTTCATCAGTCTATGCCAAAACCAGGAGATGATCATAGGTGGAACTCAATTTCCGCATAAGGAAATACACAAAATAACATGGGTCTCCCCAGATGGCATTACGCAGAATCAAATTGACCACATAGCTATCAGCCATAAATGGAAAAGATCGCTGCAAGACGTCAGAAGTTACAGAGGGGCGGATGCAGCCACTGACCACCATCTACTTATTGGCACCAACAGATTAAAAATAGCCAAGCTCAAATCACCACACAAGCTAGCAAACCGAAAGAAATTCAATGCAACAAACTAAATGCGCCAAATATCATGCAGGCCTTCAAAAAAGCCTTGCAAGAGAAAGGAAAAGATAATAATCCAACCACAAACGCCGCTGATGCGTGGACCCAAATCAAAGACACCCTACTAGAAACTGCTGAAGATACATTAGGGCTTAGACAGAAAGGACAGAAAGACTGGATCAGTAGTGAAACATGGAATCTCATACAAAACCGGAAGTCACTAAAAGCAAAACTAAACGCAGCCAAAACACGAGGTACTGGAAGAAACCTCCAAACACAATATCAAAACGTAAATAAAGAGGTAAAACGCAATGCGCGTAAGGACAAACGTAACTGGATAAGTAACCTCACAACCCAAGCCGAAGCAGCTGCCAGAACACATAACACAAAAGATCGTTACCTTATCACCAAGCGTCTTGCAAATAAAAACTTTCACACCAACCTACCAATTAAAGCAAAAAATGGTGATCTCCTAACAACAGAACATCAACAACTACGAAGATGGGAAGAATACTATAAAGAATTATTAGAGGCTGAAACACCCACACAAGAAATTGACGAACGAGGAGGAAGAGAACTCCGAATAGACATTAAAGATCCCACAGAAGACGAAATCCGAGTCGCAATCATGAAACTTAAAAATCATAAATCTACTGGCCCAGATAATATACCAGCAGAAATATTCAAAGTAAACTGTGAGACTCTAATACCTATCCTTCAGCCACTTATAAAAGATGTGTGGAAATCAGAAAAAATCCCAATTGCCTGGAAAGACGGCCTTGTAATAAATTTGCCCAAAAAGGGTAACCTAACAGAATGTAAGAATTGGAGGGGCATCACGCTACTTAATGTAATAAACAAAATCCTAGCACGAATAATACTTACTAGACTTCAAGACAAAGTAGAACCTCGTCTACGGAATGAGCAAGCTGGATTCCGCCCAAATAGCTCATGTGTTGACCACATCAACGCCCTACGAATCATAGTAGAACAAACGAAGGAGTGGCAGGCCCCACTCTACCTCGTCTTTGTAGACTTTAAAAGGGCGTTCGACAGTATAAAACACACAGCCATGTGGAGCATACTGCGACAAACGGGCGTACCAGAAAAAAATATAAATCTAATAAAGGAACTTTATAACGAGACAACGTGCAAGATTTTACATAATAACAAGCCCACCAATAGAATTCACATAAAAAACGGGGTGAAGCAAGGTTGCGTTTTATCACCCATCCTATTTAACATAACACTAGACTGGGTGATGAAAAAGGTAATCGACGCAAATCGGGGAATACAATGGGATCTACTTACTTTTCTAGAAGACATTGATTACGCGGATGATATTTGTCTCCTCTCACAAACACAAGCAGGCATGCAAAACAAAATAAACCGGCTAATCCTAGAGACAGAAAAAGCAGGTCTAATAATTAATACCCAGAAAACCAAAGCCATGCGCACTGGTACCAACAACCACACTCCATTCTATGTAAAGAGCGCAGTCATAGAAAACGTCGAGCAATTCTGCTTCCTCGGTAGCTACATTACCGAATTCGGTGGCACAGAAGTGGACGTCCAACATAGAATTGGTAAAGCAAACCAAGCTTTTAGGGCATTAAAAAGCATCTGGTAATCGAGAGAGGTATCGACTAACACAAAGCTTAGACTTTTCAATACCAATGTAACAGCAGTGCTCCTATATGCATGTGAAACGTGGAAGGTAACGAAAATAATTTCCAAGAAATTACAAACTATTACGAACAAGTGCCTACGGAGATTATTAAGAATAAACTGGACTGACCATATATCAAACGCTGAGTTACTGCTAAGAACCAGGCAACGAGACGTCACCAAGGACATAAAAAGAAGAAAGTAGAATTGGATTGGCCACACATTACGGAGACCGGCAGACAACATAGCCAGGAAAGCACTAAACTGAAATCCCCAGGGAAATCGGAAAGTAGACAGACCCAGGATAACATGGAGGCGCACCATTATACAAGAACTCGCTGTCAACGAGAAAACGTGGAACCAAGCCAAAGCCGTAGCCCAAAACAGACCTAGATGGAACGCTTTTGTAGAAGCCCTATGCTCCTAACTGGAGTTGAAAGAAAAGATATAAATAATTGAACGGCCGGTCATTTAATACATTTAATTGGGCTAGGTGGTTCAATGGTATCGACTCGGCCTGTGGATCTTGAAAACCCTGGATCGATCCCCACAACTGACAAACAATTTTCACCAAATTAAATCTACCCCTGTGGCTCCCCCACCTCTAACATCTTTGGGGGCCGTGATTTGACAGCTGGTAACCGCACTTCACGCAAAGAAATATATCACTTACCGAGATCTCCTATGGTTGAGTGCCACGCCCAATAATGGGTAAAAGGCGTGACGATATATTTATTTTATTTTCTTTAAGTTTTATTTTAGCTACATAATAGCAATCATATTTCAATTTCACATGTGTTTTACCTTGTCTTTAAAGCTAATATTAAAATATAGGTTAAATTAAAGGCAAATAAAATATTTTTGTGGTAGGAGTAGTAGAAATTATTAGATCCGTTTCACACGAGCAGTTTGCACTTGCACGTTTAAAAATATCCGAGGTACAGTTCTGTAAATAGAACCTTTTATACAGAGTGTCTTTTAATCAGGACGGGATTTTAACCCGAACCTCCTATTTGCATGAGAGGTGCTTTACTAATTTAGCCACGGACACCCATGTCCTGGGTTCATATCGCGGCGGTTATCTGAATTTTATTATTAATTATTATTAACAATTTTAAATGCAATAAGCGACATAACATTATTATCAAACTATAACACATTACGAAACAGATCTGATATCATTTAATTTATTGCTATCGAAATCTGAATGAATGAATATCTGTTTTACTTGTAATCTTTCAATGTATAAATAAATTTATTTGTAGATTGTACTATGAACAATGATTCTAAAGAAAACAAAAACAAAAAAACTGACAATTTCGAAGTGCTACATCTAAAAAACTAACACCAAAAAAAGCAGGTAATTTTGACATTAGTAATTTTTTGTTCAGAGAAAATAATACAAGTACGTCCATTTGACTATCTTTTCTAATAAAAACGTTAGTTTTTCCAAATTACTCATGTTCAGATTGTTTAAAATTAAATTTAACAAATTATATATTGTCTTAACTATTTTATAATTAATAAATATATATATTTTTTTAATTTCATTCATTTCCACTCTTCATTATAGTATGTCGTCTATTTGAAGAAGTTGATGAAGAATATCCGAAAAGAAAAATAATCACACGATTACAAAGTGTGACACCCGAAAAAGCAGGTAATTTTTACATTAAAATAATCGTACTTTTTTCGAAATTTGACCAGCTATTAACGAAATTATATTTTAGCACAAGATCAAATAAATATAAATGAAACATCAACTATAAACAGAGAAAAGGCAATATCTGAACCTGAACATAAAAAGAGAACAAAAAAATTAAATTTTTGTATCTTTTGCAAAACAAAAGTAATTAACTTTGCAATACATTTAGAGTTAAAGCATCAGGATGAAGTAAAAGTTAGTGAATTTTTGAAACTTCCTAAAGGAGATGCACAACGATTATCAATTATAAAAGATATTAGAGGTTTAGGTACATATATTTATAATACGGATCCAGCGAATAAAGACGAAGATATTATTGTAGCAAGGCGTTGCTCATTAAATTTCTCAACTGCAGATTTCGTTCCATGTCCAAAATGTAAAAATTATTTCAAAAAATCTCTGTTATATCGTCATTACAGACGTTGTAGAAATGTATCTTCTGGTCCTAGAAATCTACAGTCATTATCTCGAGCTACTGTATCAGCAAGGACTTCAACAAATTATAGAAAATTAGAAACTAAAATTTTACATCGTGAGAAATGATAATTTAATATTATTATTTGGAAATTATTTGACAGAAAAACATGAAGGTGATGATCATTTATTTTCTATGATTCGGCAAAAATTACGACAGTTAGCAAACTTTCTTATTACTATAAGAATTATTGAACCATCGATTTCGAACCTAGAGTCAGCGATTCATCGAAATTTATATAATAAATTTATAGCAGCAGTTCGTATATGTGCTGGCTACAATGAACATGATGGTACTTATAGAGCTCCATCTCTCGTTTGTGCACTTGGACAGGCAGTGAAAGAGTGTACAGAGAAATTAGCCATTGAATGTATTAAGTGGAAAAATAATTCTTTGCGCTCAGATATTGAAGTTTGGCTTCTCATTTATAAAAAAGAATTTTCTGTGCTGTGTAGGCGAGCAAATACTATTATCATTCGTCGGAAGTGGAACAAACCACGTATGTTGCCATTAACAGCAGATATATTAAAACTTAATAATTACTTTAAAAAAACTGGAATCAAACTTTTGCAATTATGGAAAAGGGTTTTGATTTCAGCAGTTGGAATGGACTGGCAAAATGTATATTACTGTTACTACTTATTTTTAACAGAAAGCGGGTTGGTGAAATGGAAAAACTTTTAATTTCTGATTATAAAAGAAAATATAATATTCAAAAAGACTCAGACACATACAGAAATCTTAAACCAAGAGAAAGGATATTTTCTCAGAAGTATTTCCGTGTAGAAATAAGAGGAAAACTTGGAAGAGCAGTTTCCTTAATGAGAAGTAGGTACTCAAGAAGTGTCAGCAATAAATTTAATTTTAAAATATAGAACATTTGCAAATGTTCATCATGATAATCCATATGTTTTTGGTCGTGGAGTGAATAAATACTTTGAAGGTCAGTTTCCCTTAATATATACAATCTTGAGTCAATTTAATTTCGATTACTTGTTACGTAATAAAAATAAATATGTTCATGTTATTTGAAATTTATTTAATAAAATAATTTACTATATTTGTCTTCAAATGGAACACGGTCGTAAAAAAATAGTGTACCCATGCAACCGTCAGTACGGTGGTGTGGATAGCAATATGGAATTCGAATCCGGAGATCCCGAGTTCGAATCTCACTCAAGCTAAAAATTATATAAACTACCACACTGCGGCTCGGTGAGTGCGGACCCTGTACTGTAATTGGGATTAAATTCCTGTTGTTCAGAGTAACATAAATAAATAAATAAATAAATAAACTTGTGTCAAAAGTGCCAATGTCAGTATTGAATTTCGTGAGTTTACAATCCTCCATTGCTAATCGTGCTCCAAATTTACTTCAAATGCAATAAACTGGCACTTTCAAAACACATAAATAACTATTCTCACTAGTAAGTAGCTATTTTTCTACAATTTTAAATTTGTTTATTAGCAGGTGCACGTTGTTTACGAGAGGCGGCAAATAACTGTAATGCAGATCAGCCG
The DNA here is from genome assembly GCA_947425015.1 of Pterostichus niger. Classification (NCBI taxonomy): domain Eukaryota; kingdom Metazoa; phylum Arthropoda; class Insecta; order Coleoptera; family Carabidae; genus Pterostichus; species Pterostichus niger. The sequence continues at coordinate 18,465,954 of OX380346.1, read as the reverse complement.
GCGTTGTTAAGAGGTATAAAAATAAGAAAACATATTGCACAGTGTCACAGGCATTAAATTTAACCGAAAATAAACTATCTATATTGGCGGATTATATGGGTCATAGATATTCACAGACATTTCTACAGACTACCTAATGAAGCTATACACCTCGCTAAAATTTCACAACTGCTATATGCTCTTGACACAGATAAGATAGATAAATATAAGAGTAAAACCCTAGAAGAAATTAATTTGGATGCAGACCTTGACATTGAAAGTGATTCAGAAGGAAATAAATCGAACACATCTCAGGCAACTGTAAATATAAATGAATGTACAGGTATGCAATGAATTGTACGTGCTTAGTTTATCCGAACCTCTTACAACTAAAATCACAAAAAGCGTATTCATAATTTAAGCAGGAAACTAAATAAATAAATATCAACTTAGAGTACGTACCTATAAGGTAAGTTGAAATCTAGTCTTGTTTAGATTTATAAATTAATCAACTATTGAAGCAAGATTCAACGCATGCATCTGTCTTTACGATACGACAGATAACAGTGCATAATTACTGACTTACGCAAGTATATTTTATTGGCGTAAATTAGAAAAAGGTGTTTGAGATGGGTAGGAAGTAGTTGGAGTGGTACATATAATATTGGTATAAATCTTTTTAAGATATTGATTTGATTTTCTGGATTAGTTACATTTCAGGTATATCTATTTAGAATTATATTACCAATTTAATATAAAACTATTAAAATTGCAGAAGAGGATATTCGAAGATAATTTAAAGAAGAAAGAGGAAAATTACGCAATCATGCATAAAACAAATTGGAAGAAAACAAATATAATTACAATAAAAAGATGACAAGCCCTGAAAGTCGAAGGCCGACTTCGTGGCTATAAACATATACAGTTCGGGTACAAATTTAAATTATTTAGTAAATGTAGGTCCGTACGTGAACAGGCTTCAAAAATGATTCGTTACTAAGTTATAGCTATATTCTTTTTACCTTCTGCCTTCATGTATTTTTCTATGAATTTTCAAATAACTGCCTCGCATAAATTTCTTTTTGCAAATTGAACATTCATAATCTTTTCTACCTTCATGTATTTTTATATGCATTTTCAAATGACCGCTTCGTGTAAATTTCTGTTTGCAAATTAAACATTCATAATCTCTTCTACCTTCATGCGTTTTTATATGTCTTTTCAAATTACTTCTAACTGTAAATTTCTTTTTGCAAATTAAACATACATAATCTTTAATACCTAAATGAGATTTCATATGTTCTTTCAAGTGTTCAGTTCTCCTCATTTTTTTATTACAAATTAAACATTTCAAACCTGCTATATCACTAATATGATTTCTCAAATGGGTATCGAACGTTAGTTTATCTGTAAACACTTCTTTACACATTGAACATTGAAACTCCTGACTGTCTGTGTCGGTGTTGGAATTAGCTTCATTCTTATTCGATGCATTGTTATGCTCACTAATATTGCTTGAACCGCAATCTTCATCATCAGATACAGACTCGCTGCGTGTACAGACACGTTGCTGGGCAAGTTCTCGGTCTGCGCTGTATTCAGATGCAAACAATTCTTCCTTGATGTAGATTATATTTTCTACTGGAATATTGAAATCAACTTGTTCTTCTGATGACAGGGGATCTTCATTTTCATTTTGATTATTTAATTTATTACCTAATACATTGTTATCCTCACTAAGAACACTTGAACCGCCATCTTGTATATCATCGGATACTGATTCGCCCTTTACAAGTTGCTGGTACAAGATTCGGTGTGCGATGTCTTCAGACGCACGAGATTCTTCTTTGGTATCGTCTAATTCAATTTTCTGGTTATGATGTTCTTCCAATGACATCAGTTGTTCATAATTAATCTCTCTGATTTGCAATTCACCGAAACTCTTTTCCGGGGTGTCGTTGCTTCCTTCCAATGCTTTTATATAATCGTTCAAACGACTATAATTGTCCAAACATTTTTTCTTGAACGTGGAAAAAGAACGAAGTGTTGAATGGCACGAGGAACAAATGTATACAGGTGTCTCCGGGTTCAAAATTGTCTGCAAAAAAAAAGAAAAGCTCAGTAATATCACTTTGCAATGAAGCTAGTATTTGTACGAGAAAGTAAATGCTACTCTTCTTTTAACCATAGTATAGGCCCGCAAATGAAAATAAACCTTCGACAGAAATGCGCTTTAACTCCGCGTATTCACAGTGAAAACTATTCTAAATATTGTTTTTGTAATTTATCAACACAAAAAAATAATCTTTATACATTTTGGATGCTGAAAGAACCATGTAACTTGTGTCGATTTTGTCCACAATTCTAGTTTATAAATTTATAGCTTACAGTTTATAAGTATAACCCATTTACAAATATGGCAATTCTATAAGTAGATCTGTAAAGAGATTTTCTCGAGCTCACTTCATGCAAAACGTTTATCATTATGTCAGCCAAAAGTCAAAGCTGTTAGTCTTATGACTTGATGAAATCATTATAATTAATATTTGTTAATAAAATATAAATAATTTTACTCATATAAACTAATTTCAGACAATTTGAAAATTTATTGTAATTACTTTTTGTTTCAGAAATTCATGTTAAATTTGTAATTAAGTTAGGTTATTATTATTAACATATTTTGATTAGTATTATAACGACTTTATCAATTTTCGTAAATATTATCCATAGAAAACTGTTAAAGAATAATTATTATGTAATTACTCACGTTATTTCAATTTTATTGAGCATGTGTTTCATATCGTCAAATAGAGAAATAAAATATTTATTTAGAAGTGCCATAGCCTACTATGAGCACAATATTAAAATTTGACAAAAAATTCTTGAAAAGTATACAATATAAATTATACACGTATTTAAGATATCAAAGAAATAGAGGGTACCAAGATAGTCACTGTTTCCAAATTTTTTAAATAATGTACCAGATGTACCAGTATTTACTATGTAAGGTGAATTAGTAATACTCAACGATTTTGAGTCTTTGTATTGGGTTGGCCAAAAGTTTCTAATATAAGACAGGGCTTCCGAAACTTATAGCATAGTATACATCAAATTTCCAGTGCGCATGACAGAATATTCTTTACCGCGGACATGGCTGGTAAATCGGCTGATGCAGATTTTGTTCAATTAAATTCTGTTACAATAGATTCGGCTGCTGAGAACATTACTTTACTCTTTTCAACACTAGGTAGAATAATAATATTATGTTGGTAGCAACTAAGGGTTGTGCTTTATGGTTGCTCGTACATATATTCTGAATTAAAATAATATTTAAATTATCTTATTAATTTTTCCAAAATATACAAAATAAAGAAACAAATCGTTATCCTGCAAAATTTATGAATATATTTTTTAAAAAAACATGGAGCAATAGTTTATATGATACTCAAACATTTTCACCTCCCGTTATTTCCAAACATTTTTTTTAAATTAATAATGAAACATATTATAACAAACGGAACGGACAAGTCTGTACTGGTCAGTCTGCCATCATCTCACGTGTTCGCAATCGAGAAATCGGTAGAACCTTCTGGTAACAAGTGAGGAGAGATAAAAAGGCAGTGCTTCTTGGAAAGTCAATCCGTCTGAAGCAATCATTCAAACTATTAATTTGTTTGTTATTGATCATACGATCATTCTGCATCGAAATTACATTTTGATACATCATTGAATTCAGAATTTTACGGGAAATTAAAATATTTAAAAATTTCTATTTTGTTTTTCTAATTATTTGTTATCATTTTGATTATTACCGTGATATTATTGTAATTATTTATGTATTAACCATTATTCATCTAGCTGCTATACTTATTTATGTATTTGTATAAATATTTATTTACATTAAATTAATTTAATTGGTATTAGAATTCCCCTAAGACAAAATCCTAGCTGCGCCACTGATGCAGTTAATTTGTAGTTGCAATGTGATGATTTAAATATGAAAAAATCTAAACCGTTATAACTACATTTGTTTCTACTAATTTTATTCAAACTAAATATAGGACGAGAAGAGTTTTATCAATTTCCTAGCCTTACTTCTTTCAAAGAACAAAATTAAATACTTGATGATGATGTTCAGATCTACTGTAATCAATCTTTATAAAGATTTCCATTAACATTTACAAAATATTCGTACCATGAAAATTTCAGACTGGCTGATAGATCCCTTTTCCAATAATAAAGTGGAAATACAACTGCAGTAAGAATTCATTGAATTAAAAAACACGTGGTGAAATGTATCTTTTTATCACACGGCGTTTTGCTCATCTCGGCTGCGCCTCGACGAATAATCTCACGCCTAGTGATAAAAAGGATCACATTTTAAGACTTGATACATAAATAGCTGTATCTAGAGATTCAGACTAAGAAAAAATACAACTTTGCATGTGTTATATTTAATATAATATAGATTGGATTATCCATTTGATAAGTAAGTGTACCTTGTAAATGTTGTTTACATATCTTATTAAAGTTATTAATTATTATTATTAAATCGATAGTGAATACCGTTTTAGAAGTTAATAGTTAACCCTATTTTTAAATAATCAGGCACAAAGGTTATATAATAAATCCCATATTCGTAGAAGAATAATTATAGAAAATGTACTTGGTATTTGGAAAAGATGTTTTCCAATTCTGGCATATGGATGGCGAATAAAATTACCGACCACATTAACTGTAGCTACAGCGACCGCAATACTGTATAATATAGCTAGAAATATGAACGATTCGAATCCTATTCCAGGAGCTGATAATAATGAACATATACTACAACTATTAATTAATGTAGGGAAAATTCCCAACATTCAAGATTTTAACACAATACATATAAGATACAGGCACTGATATTAATGCATGAAACAATTTCGTAGAAGATCATAATTTAGAAATCAATCAAGTTAAACGTTATGTAATGTGTAGTCTATTTTTTTTATTCTATCAACACAACAGTCTATATTAATATTAATTATCAAGTTATTTCTTTAATAGCTATATCTAATTTTGGACTTGTTTTCATTAATTATAAAACTTCATTCATATTTTTATTTGTTGTTTCAAATGTTATTTTTCTTGATCAAGAAATTCTATTTTTAATTGAGTTTACTACTGGACTTCGACGAGCAGACTAAGGTTTTGATAGGTTTTTTTTGCAATTTGTTTTAAGTTTCACATTTACATGAGTTTTTTTACAGGATATTTTTAATTAAATCAAGTATTTACCTTTGACCGATATTATAAAAGTACTAAATGAATTTTAAAAATCTGTTGAGTTTGTGCAGATAAGATTGACGATTTTGAAGTCAAGCTAAACAACTTTACAGAAAAAATTAAATTAGTAGAATCCGTAAAGGAAGAATGCGCTATATTGAAGCATAAAGTAGCGGATATTAAACAACGTTTTTGCTCAAACAACATACAAATAGTGGGACTCCCACATAAACCGAATGAGAACCTTATTAAAAATTTAGAGAACATTGGCAAAAGCGTCCAGTAGTTGAGAATGACATTGACGCAATTCACAGAGTCGCCCCTTTTCACCACGATAATAGTAAACCAAAAAATATTAACTATACTACTAACGTACTAACGTTTCATATCAAGATTGAAAACGCAAAACTTTGTATCTTGTGCTATAAACATTAAAAACCTCAATACAAACATGATTAAATTCACTGAAAATAACAAGATTTACGTTAATGATCATCTCAGTCCCGACAATAAATCATCGCTTAGAGACACTACATCTAAAGCACTTGAAAATAACTACAAGTTTGTTTGGGAGAAATCTACAAAAATATTCGCTCGTAAAAATTAAAATTCATCAATAATATTAATTAATTACGGTAATATATGTTGTTAAAATTAAGTAATTGTGGTCCAAATGCTTTTTTTTAAACTTATATTATTTTAAGACCTTCACAATGAATTTAAATATGTACTACCAAAATGTAAGAGGTATTAAAACTAAATTAATGTAAATTTATAATGAGATATCATCAAATGACCATGACTTAATATTTCTAACGGAAACTTGGTTAAATGATAGTGTTCTTGACTCTGAAATTTGCAATGTAAATAAATATTTTGTGTTCAGGAAAGACAGGCGTGATGTGCATGAAATCTAGGTGGAGGTGTTCTAATCTTGCTGGTTAACTATCTAAAATCTGCTATACGCTCATCTTGGTGCTCCACTGTAGAGAACAATTGGACAACAGTTTCACTTCCATCCTCTCAAAAGTTTCATATATGTTGCGTGTATATTGCACCCTCTTCTGAGCCACATACATACTTGCAGCATTTCAATACTATTAGTGAAATATCATTAAAATATCCTGATGATAACTTTCTTATTATTGGTGACAATCTTACTCTAACTAATTACAGAAGAAATCATGTGTACCAAGAACTTGTGCATTTTTTAGATTTGTAATTTATTAGAGTGCAACGGTGTTGTAAATGAAAACAAAAAAATCTTGGATCTCATATTAAGTACTTTAAAATGTATGTCCCATCCCTTTATCTAAAACTGATGTTCACCACCCATAATATAATTATCAATTTGGAAAACCCTAAGCTATTATTCAATAATATCACTCTAATGTTCAACTGGAGAAAATGCAACTATAAAGAAATAATTTATAAGTTATCTGCTGTTAACTGGGAACATAAATTAAGGAGTGAAAATGTTAATATCAACGTCGACACCTTTTATAATATTCTTCATTGTATAATAAGTGAGTTCGTACCTACTATGCGGATACGTAAATTGGGATATGCCCCATGGTTGTCTAAATCATTCATTGTATTGATCGTCAAAGTCATTTGATAAACCAACTACTGTCATAGCTTCATTAGCGATGAAGCAAGATTTGTCTGTATTCGTGTCTTCAGATGGTTGTCCGTCGCCAGTTTTTATACTTTCTATTCTCTCTTTTGTTACATTTTGCCTTGTTTTCTTTTTGATGTTATTATAATACTTCTTTAGAGCAAAGGTGGCATGAACAGGGACGTACCTGAGGGTGGGCCAAGGTGTTCCATAGTTCAATTTACGGTACGTCTTGTCTTCTCTCATTTAAAAAAAAAATACAATTATTGAATTTCTTGTTAATTATACCGGGTGGTGCTCGGTGAGTGCGAACATAGGAATTTAACATGGGATATTAGTTTTATGCAATTTCCTGCTCTCCTGTACATTTTACGGAAAAAACTGTAGAGGGAAGATTTGTTCAGAATTAAAAGTTACCCATGAAACTGTTTTTACATGTTTTATTAAGTTTTTGGTTTAGCCGTAACATTAAAAATAAATTTCGAAATTTCTGTTACTTTGTAGTAATAGCCATGACTTTTCTTTTATTTTTATGACAAATGCGTTAAATGTCAATTTTTGATGTTTATTAAAGTTAATCTTATAATTTAAATTAAATCAAAAAAATCACATTTTTTATTCTTTGAACAAAGTTTTTTTTTCATATTTAATAATAAATCAGTTTCAAGTTTATCAACAATTTCAATTTTTTTTAAAAATTTTAAATTACAATAATTTAATGTGAAATAATAAGTAATAATTGTAACAATATTATTTAATATACCTACATAAAAAATAAAGAAATTACAATAAATGTTCAAACAAGCCACCATTTTCAGCAAGACAATAACCAAGTCTATTGTAAAACGAAGTTCTAACATTGGCTAATTGCCTGTCAGTAATATTATCACATTCTTCGAATATAGCTTGTCTTAGTAAATCTAAATTTTCGTAGTGTTTAGAGTAAATTTTACTTTTAAGATGCCCCCACAAAAAAAAATCGCAAGGAGCTAGGTCCGGAGATCTTGCAGGCCAATTTATTCCACCACCACGACCAATCCACCGATTAGGAAAAACCAAATCTAAATATTCCCGCACATTTATTCCATAATGAGCCGGGCACCCATCCTGCTGGAACCAAATATCCTCATCTACTGCAGCTGCCTCATCCAATGCAGGACCTATATGATTTTGCAGAAGTTCTAAATACATATCAGAATTTAAATTTCCCATAATTTCAAATGGTATAATCCTGTTCTTAAAAATTCCAACCCAAATATTAATTTTCTCAGGATATTGGGTACCTGTACACACAGTTAAATGATGATTTTCTGTGGTCCACATACGAGTATTCTGAACATTTGGTTCATTATTTAAAGTAAATGTACATTCATCTGTAAAACAAATCGACGAAATAAAGTGCTGGTCCCGATTTGCCTTTTCTTGCATAATTTCACAAAATGTACTTCTAGTTTCAAAATCAGCCAAAAGAAGTTCTTGATGTGTTTGAAATTTGTAAGATTTATATCCATGTGTTTTTAAAATTCTCAGAACTGTTGAATGATGCAAACCACATTCAGAAGCAATATGTCTTATGCTGTACCTTGAATTTTGAGATATCATAGCCAATACCAATTCTTCATTCACTTCGTTATGACGTATTCTGTTATTATTATTATTGCGTTCATTACCATCGGTCACAGCTACACTAGCTGTACTCTCAAATTTTGTAACCAGTTTTGAAATTGTTGATACACTTGGAATTGGTTTATCTTCATATTTAATTGAAAATAAATCCCGCACCCTCCTATAACTATTTCCTCCATAATAATTTTTAATAATGAAGACACGTTCTTCGTTTGAATAAACATTCATTTTATAGCTTACACAAAGATTTAATTTAAATTATAAGTTAGAATTTTTTTTTTGAAAAATCATGAGCATTCGCCGGGATTTGAACCCAGAACCTATCACTCGCTAGGTGACTGCTCTACCACTTGAGCTACAAATACTCGGCGAATATTCATGATGACAGAGATGTCGAAAATATAATTCTTAAATTATAAGATTAACTTTAATAAACATCAAAAATTGACATTTAACGCATTTGTCATAAAAATAAAAGAAAAGTCATGGCTATTGCTACAAAGTAACATAAATTTCGAAATTTATTTTTAATGTTACGGCTAAACCAAAAACTTAATAAAACATGTAAAAACAGTTTCATGGGTAACTTTTAATTCTGAACAAATCTTCCCTCTACAGTTTTTTCCGTAAAATGTACAGGAGAGCAGGAAATTGCATAAAACTAATATCCCATGTTAAATTCCTATGTTCGCACTCACCGAGCACCACCCGGTATATCTACATCGAAATATATATTATTACTTATTTAATCAAAAATAAACTAAAAACTATGTATTTAAATTACTTAAAATGTATTTGAAATTAATTTCAATTTTAACAAGTCAAACGTCAAAACTATTCAAATATAGCCCCTACAATTTAATCAATGAAATACGAAAATAGACTTTCGGTTGAAGTTGGAGTGTTCATTTTACATTCGCTATATATTTGTAACTAGCGAACACTGAGCTTTTGTTCTTTATACTAAAAATTTTAAGCAAATAAGATTTTTAATAAATTTTGCACAAATTACACAAAAAGCTTATATTATTAAATTTTTTTTTGATTTTCATGATTATATATATATATATATCGGGTATCTACTTTTTCTCCGAACATAGATAATTATTAAGTTATCTAATTTGTTTTATGGCACTCTGATAATTGCTGTAAAACGTGTATTTTCGTTTGCTTCTAACTCGGACATAACTGTTTCCTTGTGTCTTTTGACGTGGTAAATCTTTTTACAAATGTACCCTTGGCTGATTTGACACTTATTATAAATTCCTTGTTAACAGAAAGCAATTGGCCGGATGATTTTTGCAAACAATTTTTGATATTGTTTAAGCTTTGTAGAAATCAAAATCATTTAAAATTCAATAACAAAATATATCAACAAGTATGGTCTAGCAATGGGCTCCCTTCTTGCTCCTACATTAGCTGAAATTTTTATGAAAAGTTTAGAACAACAAATCTTATCCAATAACATACAATTCTGGTTTAGGTACGTAGACGATATTCTTTTACTTTGGTCGGGTACGGTTGACGATTTAAACAATTTTCATGATTTAATTAATAATTTACATAAAAATATAAAATTTACCTTAGAATTTGAAAGTAACAATAGCATTAATTTTTTAGATATTAACATCAAGAGATTTGAGAATAAATTTAACTTTAGCATTTTTCGTAAACCAACACAAACTAGTGACTCGATTAACTTTAATTCTTTTCATTGTTATCAACATAAAATAGCAGGCTTTAATGCTCATATTCATAGAATGTTAACTCTTCCTTTAGATAATTTTGAAATTGAAAAAGAGACCAAAATAATTAAACAAATTGCAGTTGAGAATGACCCCAAAATAATAGATAAACTAATCACTAAGAAAAAACATAAACTTTTAGTAGCCGCAACATTTAATAATTCTTAGTTAGTTTACCCTTCTTAGGAGATATTAATTATAAAATCAATAATATTTTTTGTAAATACAACCTAAACATTAATTTCGTTTGCAAACCTTTAAATAATTGAAAAAATCATATTTGTAAAAAAGTAGACAGTACGGACCTATTAGACAAATCAGGAGTTTATCTATTATGTTGTGGTGACTGCTATTTATCGTATGTAGGTCAAACGGGTAGAACATTCAGACAACGTTTTAAAGAACATATGAATTGTATAAAATTTAATCGAGGACACTCTAATTTTGCAGAACATATCATAGATTCAGGACATAAATTTGACCCCTTAAATTTCTAAATTTTACATATTAAAAACAAAAGTAGAACTTTAAATACTCTGGAAAATATAGAAATTAGAAAATTGTTTAAACAAAAAATATCCCTGAACGACCAAATCGTAGAACGTGCTTCCCCACTACTTGATATTGTTATTTGAATGTTTTTTTCTCTGTTCGTTCTCTTTCTTTCATTCTCCGCTGTCAATTGCTTCCTGGCCGTGTAGGTGCGCACATCTTTACACCTACGTTTGTTAATCTAGTCAAGTTTTTTATCATCTTAACTACATGTTAATTTTTGCTTTGGCACTTATTTAGCCTGTACCTTTCTTTGTTTGTAAGTATTTTTTGTATTTAATTTATTTGACCATGTTGTTATTTTGTTTTTTGTTTTGTGGTTTTTTTTAGTAGTCTTCACCGGTCCTGATGATGGACATATTAATGTCCGAAACCGGTCGATTTTAATATAACAACTATTAAAGGACGTGAAAAAAGACGCTATTAATTTAAAACACTTAGTTTTTTATTTTCCTTCATAATTATCCACTTCACGATTTGGGCATTTTATTTCAATATTTTAGATACAAATTACAAATTGTGAACTTGTTCCTCTTTGAACTTAAAAAATATATTGTTGATGTCAGAGATAATAGCTGGTACCACAAGCTCTGTGTTTGCCTGTTTTAAGAACAGTGTTTTTGGGTGTTTTAGCTATCTCTAACATGTGAAAACCGTGCTCTTAAAACAGCCAAAAACAAAGCTTGTGGTACTTGCCAATATTATTAGACGCAGGTAACGAAACTCCCAGGTGTAAACTTTATTTTTTTTTATAAAAATAAAATAAATATATCACGCCTTTTACCCATTACTGGATGTGGCACTCTGCCGAAGCAGATATCAGTAAATGATATATTTCTACGCGTGAAGTGAGGTTACCAGCCGTTAAATCGCGGCCCCCAAAGATGTTTAGTGGAGGGGGAGCCACAGGGGTAGATTTAAATTGGTGAAAACCAGAGTTTTCAATTCCACAGACCGACTCGATACCACTGAGCCATCTACCTCATTTTTATTAATAATAGAAATACCTGGATAATGCATTCTCTATTCTCCTCACACCATGGCACAGGTCTACTAGGGTCAACAAATTTATTTACGTATTTTCACACTTTTCGAATAACTTACTTGTCACGTGGTGACGTAAACAATTTTAATATGGAGTTGCTATAGCATAAATGTACAATGTAAAATTTTATAACATTCTATAGACAAAAATCATTATCACTACTTATTGAGAGACAATAAGGTTATGTAAAAATAACATGTTAAACATAACATTGCAAATAAGTAAGGTCTACACCATTATTAAATATAATTTGTTTTTAAATATGTTGTTTATACTAAATACAGAAGCAATGCAAATACGTCAAAAGTACAATATGTTTGAAACAGCGCCAAATCAAGCATCTGCGACGACAAAAAAGTTTCAGCCAATGACAGAATGTGATAGAAAGAGAGAAAAATATTGAAAAAATACATGTATCATAGAGCTTATATAGAAGAAATTGATCGAATACTTTATACAAAAAATATATTTATAAAATTATATATATATATATTTACTGTTTATGTGTTTATTCATATTTTATAATATAAATGGAAATAATTTGTTGATTAATATTATAGAATTGCAATTAACTAAGATAGTTATATTTTTCTATTTTAAGCAATCCACAAACTATAAGGTCTATAATTATACCGACATTTCAACTTGCAGTGTGTCATGTAATTTGGTTGTTTAATATAATTACATTAATATATTGTTACTATCCAATTTTATATTTAAATTTAAAGGTAGGTTCATTTTTATTTAATTTTATTAAAATATTTACTAATTCCACACGAGAAGTGGGTGTAACTAAGTTTACCACGCTCATAGGTTCGAACAACGCTACGTCAGTTGGCAAAGGGAGAAGTAATGAATTCAGCCGGAATTTAAGGGATTGAATTTTTAAACACATTTTCATTAATTAAGATAAAGTTTGTCCCAGAAAAAATTGTCGCTTAGATTTGCAGCATTTTATATATTGCTTTTATAGATAAACAAATTTGTATGTGAAGCGTTTTTGTTAGTTAACTATACATTTAACAAAAACAAATAGTTGACAACTATCATACTAAATTCTATAAAGATATCATCGAATCAAGAATAATTACGCGAAAATATTTTGTACAAATGTTTCAAAGGCATATTTCCACTTTCCACAAGAAAAGTACTTTTAGAGTTAAAAACTACAACAAGGACTGTTCAAAGAATGTTAAGAAGATATAATAAAGCAAGTAATAGATGAAGAAAATGTGAAAGTGGACGCAAACCTGGGTTTGTAAATAAAAATATTGAGAAAAATGTCTTAAAGGCTTTGTGTAAAAATTTGGCTAAAAAATCTGGAACTACTAAATTAGCAGTCCAGAGAATTAGGCAAAATAATTCTATAAAGTCTTTAAAAGAAACAAAATTGCCTAACAGGAATGTTAAGCAAGAAACTAGCGCAAAATCAAAATCAAGAAAACTTTACTCTAAACAGCTATCAAATTTTTGTGTGATATCATGGATGATGAAACGTATTGTAAACTTTACTTCAAATCTCTACCAGGACCTCTGGAAAGGACAGGACATCTATTAGTGACGAATGTAAGGTAATTAAAACAGAAAATTTTTCAAAAAGATACCCGTATGGTAGGCCTTTTGTTCCTGTGGCAAACGCAGTGTACCCTTTTTTCGACAACGACAATGAATGGCGTAAGATATTTACGCAAGGTCTCGAAAAACGATTATTGCCCTTTATAAGGCGTCATAACACCCCAATACTATTTTAGCCAGATTTGGCAACATGTCACTACTCAAAAGATGTCATTGAGTGGTATAAAAGATACCACATAGAATTTGTACAAAAATCTGAAAATCCTCCACATTGTCCTGAATTACGCAAAATCGAAAAATATGAAGCCTACATGAAGCCGAAGTTATTAAAATGCAAAAAACCAGCCAATTCTGTCAATAATTTTAAATATAAGTGAAAACAAAGTATAAAATGATATCTGCTAATGCTGTACAAATTTTAATGAAAGGAGTAAAAAGAAAATTGCGCAGATTTTGGATGAAGTATAATTAAAATGTAAATATTTGCTATTACATACTATTTAGTTGGTCATTAATAAAACTCTTCAATAATTTTTCGAAAATTTATTTTATTATATGGTTTTTAGTTAAAAATTATAGGCGACATTTTTTTCTGGGACTAGCTTTAAATATGAATAAAGAAAAAAATACGTATCAAATATTTTTTACTCCTTCGATTAAAGCAAATGGCGATCTATGCCACGCGATACATTGCTGGTAGAAAATGAAACTATGGATCAAGTGGTAAACTGGCGCAATTTACAAAAATATTAAATCGCATGTTTCACAGCAATCTTAATGTTTACTTACTAATATGATATTTAATCTTGATCATTGAAATTTTAAAATAAATATAAATAAAGTTATAAAACAAGCACATTACATACTAAACATACCGCATTTGTCAGTTATTAAAATGAATATATTATTCGCTATAAAACATAATTTATTACCCATACCTTTTGTACCATACAATTTAGAAATATTTACAAAAACAATTTTTTAAAGGAGAGGGAAAATTAAAATAACTTTTCCAGGTTAATTGGATAATTGGCTATAGTGTTTAATTCAAAATTTATAAAAACATAATTTTTAGTTTATGGCGGCGTTTCGATATTAATTCATCACCATTATCAAGTATAAAATTAAAAATACAAATTTATCAAAAATAACAATATATTTCTAAAAATCTTACCAAATCAACCAAAAGGGTTGAATAAAGATAAGAAACTTTTAAGTTAAAAATACATGTTAAAACAAAATTAAATGGGAACAAGCAATCCCTGAGTCAAATACAGAACTAGTCAACAAATGACAAGTGAACGAAACCTGCACAGGAACTAAAACTTTTAATCAAAAAAATTCAAAACATTTTTATACTATGAGCTTTAAGCAAAATTATCAGTTTTGATATTAACAGCGTTTCCAAACAAGTTAATGTAACAGCTTTTTAAAAATAATATTTTATATTTATTCTGTTCTGAATGTAAGATTTTAGAATTTCATGTTCAATAATCGCAGTAAGATTCTGATTTTTATTTTTTAGATGATAATGTTGTTGAATTAGGTTGTGAGTATGTTGTTTGAATTCATCGACGTAAGTAAACTGACTATATATCTTAGTTTACATCTTTTCATAGTTTCATCGTTTACCGCTTACAAAAATATTAGTGGAGGGAGAGCCGTACGGAATTTTTTAATCAAAATAGCCTGATCTGCTGACTGTAGCTCTGATACGTAATTTTAGTAACATAGGATATGATCATCTGAAATCGTTTGAAAATCTGTGGTTATTTTCATACAACTCACTGGCTGGTAGCACAAGCTCTGTTTTTGTCTGTTTTAAGAGCAGTGTTTTGCGTGTTTTAGGGGTTAAAACCGTACTCTTAAAATATCTAAAATCAAAGCTTGTGGTACTAGCCATTTTTTTTAATGCTTTCAAATCAGTTACAGAAAAAAAAGTAAGTCCTGACTTAAATGTTGAACTGTTTCTTAATTTTATAGAAGTTTTTTTATTATATACATAAAATACGAACAAAAATAATTAACTGTTTGATTAATATTATATTTCACTTCCTGTTGGTTTACCTGCACAGGTTAACGTTAAATAATTTAGAAATTTGTTTATTAACTAATAAAATAAAGCACTAAAATTCAAAATCTACTTACAAGTTCTGGTAGAGCATATATAATTTCTTTTTGTGTTTCTTTGTGAAACACTGCACTTAATTTACACTTGTTCCTTAAACACACGAAACAAATACTGTTTAAGTAATACATTTTAGAACAATTTGCAGTATTCTATATTCAACGACAAGTATAAAATAGAAACGCATTCACGGAACACTTATAAACAATGCTACAAGCATCAGCTGATCGTGATGCCCTGAACACAGCAAAACAGAGTAGTATAGCCCTACCGTTTTGTTAAATATTCGTTAGTGAAATTTAAAGTTCTACTTTATTCTTAAACTGTTCTTATTTGTAATAACCGTTCGATTTTAATTAATTTTGACTTGGGAACATATGATCAACGAAAATTAGAATAATTCTTTATAAATAAGTAAATAATATGAATTATGTATGTTAGTTATCTTACCATATAAATACATTTTTGTGATATACAAACTTTTCCAAGTAACTTGAGAACCATATTTGAAAGATTAATTTAAATTTTGTAGCTCTCATCATGACTTCAACTTCCGTAAAAAAATCTACTATCTGTCCCGCGACATAAAAGTGCCTTGTTTCGGAGTTCTTTCACTTATAATAAAGTAACGCTTTACAATTTTTTGCCAAACAACTTAAAATGTTTAAATTTAGTCCACTTCTAAAGAAATATATTTGATATTTTAAGGGCTCACTCGTAATTTGTTTCTCGTTTATACAGGGTGTTGCATGCAGAGTTGGCAGTAATTAATTACTTTAATAATTAGAATATGGTATTTGCAATACTTTCGCAAAATATGTAATGATACTGTGACTTAAATTACTTATTCTTCAAAAATAATTCAGAATATTTTTTAAAAGTAATTAAATACAAAATATAATTACTTTTTACAATTACATTGCTTTTATATTTCCATTACTTTAAATGTTATTAAATTACTAATATAATTTCATTACATATGAAATATAATTTTTCTTAAAATAATTGCATTATACTAAAAGTTATGTAATACTTTTATATTATTATCATGACTAATATCCCATTCTACATTATTCCTTAACAAGAATTAATCGGTCTCTTGTCAATCTTGTCCCGTGTTTTGATGTATATACATGGTCTCATTGCGCGTAATAGTTACCGAGGTACAAACCTATAGTCATTTATGTTTGTTTAAAAATTGGTGATTGTAAAAAGGAAAAGATAAGAATAATTTATTTTAATATACTCGTAGTATAGATAAGATTAGGATATTTACCTTTTTTGCTGTTTTCCGAGTCAACGAGTCAACTTACATAGTAAAGTAATTTTAAATAGTTTGGTGTAAACTAGTACACATACGCGCTTATTTTGTATTTAGTTACGATATTTTAAGAAATTTATGTACCTACTATAGAATCCAAAACTTAATCTCCATGAAGATTTGTGTATATCGGGATCGGGCAGTGAAACTGAAACTGTTTCATTTGCCAATGATAGTGATGAAGATCCAGAATTTACGCCAAGCAATTAAAATAAGTAGAAAACAATAATCAAACACAATTTCAATATTTCTACAACAAAGAAAATAAAATCATAGATGGAGGTAGAGATTCAAGGAGAAGAAGGAAGCAGCAGGAATAAAATTTAAAAAGTTCAAAAAGTGATGCAATTTTGTTAGACAAAGGAACCTGAATGGTACGCTAAATATTCTATAATGTATTAGTTTCCATTATCTAAATAAAATAAGACAGGCTTTAGATTATTGTTTTAGCAATAGTGAAGGATCTCAAAATGAAGATTTAAGAGACAAACTTGGATGGAAATTTTTTCTCCATAATAAATTTTGCAGAAATACACGTTGATGTAAAAAGCGAACTATATACTAAAGAAACTCATCTGAAAAGATTGTATTCTGTAAATTAAAATTTTATAAAATACTTAAGAAATGTACATAAAGGAAGTTACAAGAAATATGAAAAATATATTAAAAAGAATTTGATGAAAAACTGGTTAATTTTGTTGTATCTGCCATGCCGCCAACTTCAATAGAAGAGCAAGCTACATTTAGAGATATATTTTCAGATAGTAATAAAATTATAATGAGTAGAAGCTCCTTAATTAGAAAAATTCGAAGAATATAACAAATATGTAAATATCTTGAAAAACAAAATTATTTAATTATTCACTTAAATTTAGATAACAATAAAATAGTAGGTAGCTACCATAACAGATAATGGATCTAATATTGTGAAGACATTCAGTGAATATGATTGAAACATATTGAAGATGAATATGATTCAGATTCTGAACAGGCCAGTTCACTAAACTTTATTGCCATAAATTTAGATTCAGACGGTGATCCTTCTAATAAATATTATTTGCCGTTGCCCAAGCATTATCGATGTGCTAGTCATAATTTGAATTTGTTGGCAACAACTGATGTCAATAAAGCAATCAATATAAATGTTGCTAATAGATCTCGTCATGAAAGAGTTATACAAAAATGCAATATATTATGGAATAAAGCAGGAAGACCGACAAGCGCTGAAATAATTAAGAACATATTACGTCATACACTGAGTTATCCGACAATAACTAGGTCGAATTTGTTTTATAAATCAATAATCCAAATTTTAGAAGAAAAGGATAAACTAAATGAATTATGCCAAATGTTAGAGATAAAAGATAATTTTGAAGATATCGAAATGCAATACTTGGAAGAATATTGTTCTACAAGTATTTTAAAACCAGTAGCAGAAACGTTAAATTTGTTGCAAGGTGAAATTCATTTATTTTATGGGTATTTATTACCTTGTATACTTCCATTAAAAGTGAAATTATAAAAATTACGTGAGGATGTATATTTAAAAAAATATGCATTTATTCTAGATAAGGTTATTGAAGGTCTAATAAATAGATTTTCTTATTTTTTTACAATTAACATAAACTCCCAAGATGCAATTATTCCAGCCGTAGCAATACGGTCCATTAAATTGCGGTATCTTCATTACTGTACGTTCAGTCGAAGTCATATGTTAAATTCAATAAAGTAGACTTGATTTACTTCGATATTTAGAAAATAAAAGAATTAATTTAGAAATGTTAGAAGATTATCCTCTTATTAAAGAATTATTTATAAAATATAATACTAGTCTTCCATCTTCAGTCCCTGTAGAAAGATTATTTTCATTCGCAACTTATATAAATTGTCCACGACGTCATGCACTGATTGACACACTTTTCGAAAAATAGGTGTTCCTTAAAGGAAATGTTTTTGATGATGTATAATATTTTGTTGTCAGTTGTATCATTTAATATACAAACACTAACAGTTTATATATTCAATGGTTGTATATATTTTAACAGAAAGTTGTTTTTGTTGATTTTGTTTATTTTCATTTGTTAGGTGGTAACACTGCTGTTCGACAGTTGATGTTACGGATATAACCTAACAAATATTCTATAATTGTTCTTATTATTATTTATGGTCGTAGATAAGATATAATACACAACTCGAATTGTAACGCAATTACATTGCTCGTGATATTACTGCTCTCGCCAAGCTATTGAAAATGCTCTTACATGATGTTCTATTGTTTACATTTACCATTATAAAAACGCTATATGCAGCTGTTGTGTTACCCCAATGAATAAGAGCATATAAGATTATAGAATGAAAACGCTCAAAGTATAACATTATAAGTGTTTCTAATGATACATGATTCCTAAGTTTACATATGAGGTAACATAAAGATTTTAATTTATTTATTATATAATTTGTGTGAGTACTCCAATTCATATTTTCATGAAGGTAAGTCCCAAGAAGTTTAATGTGATCGGAAATACATATACTTGTGATATTAAAATCTTTTATAAGTAATCTAGTATACTGTTTATTGTCCTGATTATGAAAGTGAACAATTACTGTTTTTTCACAATTTACCATTAATTTATTTATAGTATACCAAAAGAAGACATGGATGACATGTTCTTGAATAGAAGCTCGAATTAAGTCATGATGATTACATTTTATGATCTGGTGACACTATTTTACACTATTGTACATAAAAAATCGTTGATGAATATTATGAATAATATTGGTCCTAATTTTGAGGCTTGTGGCACTTCGAGTGCGTTATATTCTCGTACTGAGTTGATGTTTCCTGTAATATTGTTGTCCTTATATTTTATTGAAACTAATTGATCTGGATGATACTGGTAACTTTGAAGCTAGTTGTTGGTAATGCCACAGATGCCCGCATTATCTAATTTATTTAATGATATTTGGTGATCAACACAATCAAACGTTGAATTGATTACTATGCAGTATGTTATTTTTTTCAAAGAGCGAATATATATTTAATGATATTTGTTGATCAACACAATCAAACGTTGAATTGATTACTATGCAGTATGTTATTTTTTTCAAAGAGCGAATATATATTTAATGATATTTGTTGATCAACACAATCAAACGTTGAATTGATTACTATGCAGTATGTTATTTTTTTCAAAGAGCGAATATATATTTAATGATATTTGTTGATCAACACAATCAAACGTTGAATTGATTACTATGCAGTATGTTATTTTTTTCAAGCTGCGCTTGGCAAATTACTTGACAAAAGTTGTGACCCATTACTTAACAAAAACAGTAATTAAATTATTTGGTAATCTAATTACTGTAAAAAATGTATTTCAATTACCTATTACTTAAGTAATGTGTAAGAAAAAAAACTTTTATAATTTATAAACATATACAACGCAGATAAAATAAAACATATAACTGTAAATGCAATATCAACAAATTTATCCAGTAGTTAATAACATTAGAAACAACAAATAAAAATATGAATGAAGTTTTAGTATTAATGAAGACAAGTGCAAAATTAGATATAGCTGTTAAAGAAATTACTTGATAATTAATATTAATATAGACTGTTGTGTTGATAGTTAGCAGAATATAAAAAATAGACTATATATTACATAACGTTGAATTTGTTTGATTTGAAATTGTTTCATGCATTAATATCAGTGCCTGTATCTTGACTGTGTTAAGTTAAAATTTTGAATGTTGGGAATTTGCCCTACATTCATTAATAGTTGTAGTATATGTTCATTATTATCAGGTTCTGGAATAGGATTCGAATCGTTCATATTTCTAGCTATGGGTGAGTCTGGGAAGACGCCCTCCCCCCTTTAACTTTTTTATTATGAGTAATAGAAAAAAATGGTTCATATGATAGTTTTATTATTTTAAATATACTATTTGATGGCAGATGTAGATATTTTTTATAAAGTCAGGTTTACAAGATACGACTATCAACTTTTATTTTTTAAATAGCAACCTATAATTATTTTACTAAAATAAAAACCGCCATTTTTTTCTCTTTTCAACGGTGTATTAGTTTTTATTAATGTATCTGAAAAAATTCGAGAAAAATAAGAAAATTGAGAAATACTAGAAATAATTTTTATACAAATATTATAGGTGGCTATGTGAAAATAATTTGTTTTAAGTTGTTTTTGTTACTGAATTTGTTGCTTTAGTTTGTTAAGTTGTATAACACTGTTACATTTTGTTTATTTTCACATAGCCACCTATAATATTTGTATAAAAATTATTTCTAGTATTTCTCAATTTTCTTATTTTTCTCGAATTTTTTCAGATACATTAATAAAAACTAATACACCGTTGAAAAGAGAAAAAAATGGCGGTTTTTATTTTAGTAAAATAATTATAGGTTGCTATTTAAAAAATAAAAGTTGATAGTCGTATCTTGTAAACCTGACTTTATAAAAAATATCTACATCTGCCATCAAATAGTATATTTAAAATAATAAAACTTTCATATGAACCATTTTTTTCTATTACTCATAATAAAAAAGTTAAAGGGGGGGGCGTCTTCCCAGACTCACCCTGTATTATACAGTATTGCGGTCGCTGTAGCTACAGTTATTGTGGTCGGTAATTTTATTCGCCATCCATATGCCAGAATTGGGAAACACATTTTCTACAATTATTCTTGTACGAATATGGGATTTATTTTACAACGTTTGTGTCTGATTATTTAAAAATAGGGTTAACTAATATAACTTCTAAAAGGATATTCACTATTATTGAGGTGTATACCTCAATAATGTTTTATTTAATTTTTTCTGACTATGAAATAAAGTATTTTTTATTATAAAATTTAAATTGTTCTCTGTTAAATTTTGCTTAATAATGGCCTAAATAAATGTGCCGAAATGTTGCCTTCAACAATAATAAAATGGAATTAAAATGAATATTTAAATTCACTTTTTTACTTGTTATTAAAGCCTGAAATCCAACTAAAAGCAATTTTTAAGATTAGTCTTTATATTGAGTTCTACGTTACGAATATATTCGTTATAAGCGTTTTTAATTTGCTCTTTGGTTATAGATCTTAGTCTTCTAAATTCATCTAGAAAAGATTGTGGCCTAGTCTTAAGCCATTTCTTCTTGTAGTGTTCTTTTGTTTGAATATTAAACTTGATATAAAAAGTAACCCATGGGAAAAATTAGAATAAACACACTTATATTTGAGAACAAATCTATCTAAAACTTCATATAAAATTGTTTAAAAGTTATTCGGAGCAACATCCGCAATATTGAATATATGCAGACAAGACCAATCTAACATAGGGAAAAACCTTTCAGAATTAATATTTATATATATATATAAATGAAAGGGGCTTCTGGTTTAATTCTGTATATATTTAAATTCAAAAACTCGACGTTTCGGTACTTTATACAAATACCTTCATCAGGACAGAAATAATAAAAATAAAATAACACATAAATGACACAAAAATAAGACCAATCTATTTCACAAATGTAGTCATAGAATTGCCTGAAATTAGTTTTGCGAAAATTATAACGAGAGTTATTTGCAGAAGGAAATTTATCAGGTTTAACAGAGGAAAGAAGCTCGAAATTAATTAATAAAGCTGGATGATAAACATCTTCAGGCACTAATGGTAAGTCATACTTCTCAGACCTTAAATCATTGAAGTTTGAAAACGCAGTATCTAACTTATTATGATACACATTATCAACAAAATTATATCGAATAAGATTGAAAACATCGCAGAGATTACGGCAAGAAGATGAGTTAATACAGCATAATGAATTATTACAAAATTTTGGGAGGTTAAAATCTGCAACCAAAATTACATATTCATTAAGAAATAAAAGTCCTAGTAAATCTATGAAGATTTCAAGTTCGGTAGCATTTACATGAGGAGGTATATATAGAGCACATAAAATAAATGTAGAATTTGAAAAATGACATTTGCAAGCAATGATATCAATTAGCGGAATCAGATCTTTTATATTAGAAGTATCAACAACAGTATAGTTAATAGAATCAATTAATGCGATTAATACACCACCACCTATGTTGCGAAAGAGAAAAATTTCTATCATCGCGAGTAACATTGTAATTTGATGAAAATAATTCAGAATTCAAAAAAGGACAATTTATCCAAGTTTCAGACAAAATAATTATATCATAAGATACTCCACAACAATTAAAATACATGACTCTTACAATTTAAATCCCTAGTATTTTGACTTGAAATATTCAATTTGCAGCTTTGTACGATCTCTAGATATCGAAATATTTATTTATTTATGTTGTTACGCTGTACAACAGGAACTTAATCCCAGTTACAGTACAGGGTCCGCACTCACCGAGCCGCAGTGTAATAGTTTATATAATTTTTAGCTTGTGTGAGATTCGAACTCGGTATCTCCGGATTCGAATTCCGTATCGCTATACACACCACCGTACTGACGGACATATGTTTCCATTTCTCAACAGTTTGTATTTTTTTATACTTTTTTATCATCTTCAATACGTTATCAGAACACGGTAATTGAACTTTAATAGGACAAGAAAGTGAATTTGATGTACGGAGTCTCATAAGCACTTTCAATGGCCGGGAATTGGAAATGAAAAAATTGGACTATTTATTTTTCACCCAGAACAAGAAAAAAGTAGCAATATGTGGCCTTCCAGGTTTTGGCAAAACTGAATTGTCGAAACAATACGCAAGTATCTGTCTGCAAACTAAAAAAGTCAATAAAATATTTTGGATCAACTCTGAGAACAAAGACTACCTTCACCAATCATTCAGTAGTCTTAAAATAATCTATGAAACATTCGACGAAACAAAATGTTTGTTTATTTTCGATGTCCGTCAGTACGGTGGTGTGGACAGCGATACGAAATTCGAATCCGGAGATCCCGAGTTCGAATCGCACTGAAGCTAAAAATTATATGAACTACCACACTGCGGCTCGGTGAGTGCGGATCCTGTACTGTAATTGGGATTAAAATCCTGTTGTACAGCGTAACGTAAATAAATAAATAAATAAATAAATAAATAAATAAATAAATAATAGCTTACGCAGACAAGACATCATCGATTACGAGCCCCCAGAGAGTGATAACTTCTTCCTGTTGATAACAAGTCAGGAGAAAGACTGAGGAGACGATATTGAGTCCTTTAAGTTGGACTCACTGTCGCCTGAATCAGCTGTCGATGTTTTCCAATCAATTTTAAATACTAACTACAAGATCGAAGACAAACACTTGTATGAAGAGCTTGCTGGCGTGGTCGAAAATGTTTATCGATTTAAAACTTCCTAACTTTTCAAGAAACACTTATGAAAATTCTATTTGTGGTGCTATTAAAATATCAGTTGATAAAATCCGTGATGAAGAAGATCTTGAACTGAGAGACTTGGCTTTAAATGTTCATTGTACATGTTGTTTTTTACACCCGAATTTTATATACTTCAACAAATTTTTTAAAATGCGTAATATTACTGATATGACAACAATTTTTGATAAAGAGAAATTGAAATTGGGGATAAATTTACTCGATAATTATTTATTTCTGGATTTTAAACCCAATAAAAAGCAGATAACAATACACAGATTTACCCAGGAAATCCTACAATTTTATTTGGGTAAATCCGATCCCCTGTTGCAAATGAATTGCTTCTGTTCTTGTTTAGATTTTGCAAGAATTAAAGATAACCTCGAATTGAATAAACATTATCATATATTACATATTCTGACATTTGCCGATAATAATACAAATATTATTTCAAATTATTATATTAATCATATGTCTAGAAGTGATAAAATATTTGAAACAATTTTAGTTTCAAGTGTTTATTTTGAATTTCAATATTGTGCACAAATATTACAATATGTAATAAACATCATGAAAATACATTACGGAGAAGATATGAAAGAGTTCAGATTTAATAACAACAAATTTACGAAACGGTTTATTAATTACAACTCAAGATATACTGAAGGAAAAAAACCTTATAGTTCAGAAGACGCAAAGTTCATGAAACTGCTTTTAAAGGACGAGAATGAGTTGTTGGAACAAGAAATTCTACAGATCCATGCATTTGTTTCGTTGTTCAAAATAGCAATGATAATTATGGACAGAATTAATAATGGGCAAGAATATTCTTTCAATGCGTTAATTTTGGCAGTTAAAAAAGACAATACAAATCATGTAAAGGAAGTTATAGCAGCAGCAAGACAATTAATCAAACAAGGAGCTTCAATTGAATAAAAAGATGTTGAAAACAAAACACCTTTAGACTACGGAATGTACTATAAACTCTACTATCTTGTAGATTTATGTTTATTTGATGATAACGACTACGAACTCCACTCCACACTTTCTTATCATTTAAATCTCCATTATTTTGATGATGACGACAGACAAAATGACGATGAAGATACACAATATGATAATGAAGATATCAGCGAATTCTATTTATTGCACAAAGCAATTCTTTGCAATAAGATAAAACTATTGAATCTATTACTGCAAAGTGGTATCAACGTAAACAGTACAAATAAAAAAAAGAATACGCCGTTACATGCAGCAGCTTTCCACTGGCACTTGAAAACAATGGTTCGATTAATCGTGAACGACGCGGACATCAACGCTAGAAATTATAATGAAGAAACGCCTTTATTTTGTTTTATACGAGGCGCAAATTTTCGTGAAAAGGTTGAGGTAGATGAAATTAATTTGGTTTTCGATGTATTAAAACTAGAAGAGAATAAAAATATTACAAATAATAGAGAACAATCATTGCTGTACATAGCTGCTGGTTGAACTGTTAGATCTGTTATTACAACACAATTGTAAATAGCACCAACGGTAATCAGGCTAAACCACTACACACAGCTGCGTTTAAAATGAACTTACTTGCAATCAAATGTCTAGTTCAACGCGAAGCAGATATACATGCTAGATATTGTAATGGAGAAACAGCTTCATTTTATTTCATCCGAAGTGCTTGTACTTCTGAAAATATTAATGCAGATGAAGTAAATGAAGTTTTTGACTTATTAAAATTGAAAGAAAGCCGAAATATTACAAACAATCAAGGACAAACATTGCTGTTCATAGCAGCAGCTTTTAGTAGCAATACCGAACTGTTACATTTGATTCTACAACGTGGTTTTAACATAAATAGTACAGATGATAATCTGGCCACACCGTTACATGCAGCAGCATTTGAATGGAACATAATTGCCTTAAAATTTTTAGTTAAACACAATGCAAATATAAATGCTAAAGATAGTAATGGAGCTCTTGCATTATTTTATTTTATAGACAGCGCATATCGTAAAATTATTAACTTGGAAGAAGTACATGAGGTATTAGAATTATAATAATAATAATAATAATAATAATACATTTATTTGAGGCAAAGTTCAGCTAAAAGCTGCTCTTGCACTTAACCTCCTTATTTCAGCAGATACAGAAATATGTATATCGAGAAGTACATAATTATCTAACATGTTTACCACTAAATAATAACAATTATAACATACGTTTACACATTATGTATACATGGGGTTGAGATGAAGAAATGAACAATAACATAAGAGAGTTAGACTAATAAAAAGGATTATTATTGTTGAGTAGAGTAGTGCGTAATACTGTCTTAAATCTATTTTAATTTTTTTAAATTATTAGGTAATGAGTTATAGAGTGATGTAGAGCTATATGAAAAGGACCTTTCATAAAAATTGCTGTTGTGTTTTGGATTAGATAGAAGATGTTTATTTCGAATGTTGAAGGTGTGTAGATCTGTGGTTCTTTTTAGTTTTTCATTTAAGTACATTATTAATGATATTATTTATTAAACAACTGTGGTGTAGCTTTCTCCTATTTTCCATATTTAGCCATTTAAGTTCTAAAAAAGCATGTGAGACAGATTGACCTGAACGTATGCCCAAAGCAAACCGGATACAAGAATTTTGTAGCTTCTGAATGCGTTTTGCAGATGCAACGTCTAGACATGGACCGTACACAGCGTCACCATAATTAAATAAAGATAAAACTAGAGAGTCCAAAAGAGTTTTCCTCAATTCAGTGGAAAGGATATGTTTCATGGAGTATAAAAATTTTAGAGAACCAAATGCTCCGCTAATTACTAAATTAGTATGTTTTTTGAAACGTCGCTCATTATCTATGATCATGCCTAAGATCTTTATGCAGCATGATATATTTAAATTTGTATCAAGAATTTTTATTGTACAATATTGCTCCGCCCATAATCTGTCTTTCCTTTTACAAAATAAAATAGCTGTCGGTTTGCTGTGGTTGATGTGAAGTTGATGTTTGAGTGATAAGTCTGTTATATAACTGATGTCTTGATTTATTTGATCACAACTTGCAATATGGTCATTTTTCTTAAAGGATTTGTATAATATAGTATCATCTGCATAAAAATGATATGAGCTATGTTTTAAATGTCTGTGAAAATCTGCAATGTAAATACTAAATAGAAGAGGCCCTAAAATAGAGCCCTGCGGGACACCAGTTGTTATTTTTTCCCATGATGAAAAAGAATTACCTAGCACTACCTTTTGATATCTGTTGTTGAGATAATTATAGATCAGAGAACGGGCATTGCCACTAAAACCAAAAAAATGCAGTTTTGAACATAGTAACTTGTGATTTATAGTGTCAAATGCTTTAGAGTAATCTAGGGAGATTAGTAAGGAGATTTCATTGCCATCGAATGCTTTCAGTAAGTCATCAGTAACGTTAAGAAGACCTATAGTTGTGCTGTGACCCTTTCTGAATCTGGACTGAAATTTTTGAACTAAATTGAATTTATTTAGGTAGTCAGCTATTTGTTGATACATTATTTTTTCAATGAGTTTAGATAACGTTGGCAATATGCTGATAGGTCTGAGATCTTTGTATTCTTTGGGAGTATTAATTTTAGCAAGGGGGATTACGTGAGCGGGTTTCCATGCATTAGGGTAAACATTATTTATTAAGCAAAAATTAATTATATGTGTGATATATTTTGATATAAACTCAAAACATAAATGTAATATTTTTAAGGAAAACCCATCAGAATCAGCCGAATTTGATTTTAATGAGTAAAACATTTCCATTATGTGTTCGCAGGTGACTAAGTGAAAATTAAATTGTTCACTCACGCTTACGTCTGTGTTAGTATTATAATAAGTATTAAGCTCATTTGAATTTTGGGAGTTAGTATCTAAATTTTGTACTGACTCAATGAAATATTTATTAATTTCATCAGGGCAACTAAGATGTGAAGGAATAGTTTTTTATTAGTTTTATTATTATTAACATGCAAATGATTTAAATTTTTCCAAAGAGCTTTAGGGTCTTTATTTTGGCACAATTGGCTTAAATGTGCTTTTTTACTTGTTCTTATTAAGGAGGTTACATTATTTCTTAATATTTTGTATTGATCCCAATAACATACGTTTTTAGTTGTTTTATAGAGAGAGGATTGAGTCTCTTGTTTTAATGAGATTTATTATTTCGGTAGTCATCCAAGGAGTGCGGCCATGTCGTATTTTTACAATTTTATAAGGCAAATGTTTGTTGAAGAGATTAGTCAAGTTTAGATTTAAAAAATTAAGTTTTGATTCAACATCTGTCATATTGTATATTTTATTTATTGATTTATTTATTTATGTTACGCTGTACAACAGGAATTTAATCCCAATTACAGTACAGGGTCCGCACTCACCGAGCCGCAGTGTGGTAGTTTATATAATTTTTAGCTTGAGTGAGATTCGAACTCGGGATCTCCGGATTCGAATTCCATATTGCTATCCACACCACCGTACTGACGGATGCCACGGAATATTGTACAAATCGTAATTAATGGATTCTAAATTTACTTGATTAAAATCTCTGTACGTGATAACATTCGAACTGGGCTTAGGTACGTCCAGGTCAATTTTAATGTGAAGCAATTTGTGATCTGAGATGTTGATGTCATCAACGCGAGAATTGCATACTTTATCAGGGTTAGAATAAACTGCTAAGTCGATCAGAGTAGAGCTAGTACTAGTAATTCTAGTTGGTTCGTTAACAACTAAAGATAATCCATGAGATTCAAAAAAATCATTAACAATGCCAACACCGAATGATTCTATATTTAACATATTAACATTTAAATCTCCCAAAATCAAAACATCATCAACTTCCGGCAAAATATCAGATAAAATATTATCTATATTATTAATTGATTCTACCAGATTTTCTCGAGGTGGACGATAAATTACTCCAACGGCAAGTTTTTTCCCATTAAATACAGTTTTAATCCAAAGTTGCTCGACATAAGTTGTCTTAAATACATTATAAACAGTATAATTTAAATTATTCTTAACATAAAACGCTACACCACCTCCTCTAGTATCACGATCGCATCTTACAAGACAATAAACATTAATTTGAAAAAGATCTGAATTAGTATTATCCGATAACCAAGTTTCGGTAATTGCAAATAAATCATAATTCTCGTTATGCACATGTTCACTTAGTAAATCAAAACCTGTAGAAAGAGACCGTACATTTAAATGTCCAAATAATAATGAACGCATTATAAATTGAATTGTAACAACAATAAAAAAATAACAAAGTTAAAAATGAAACAAAATTAGAAAACAATAAACGGAATTATAAAGCTAGGCTACAAAGCAAATTACAGAGTGGTATTTGAATCAATTAGTTTTAGGAAATCGAATTTATTTGTAATTTTATGTTTGTCATTCTTATGAGATATGAATATGTTGCCATCTACCGACCATACATTTTTATAATTCATTTTAGTTCCTATAAATTTTTGAAGGTCTACCCGAAGCGCTGTCAGATCTTCTTTAATTAAGATACCAGAACCGCGAAACCATTTTTTGTTTTTAAAAATGTCTTATTTGGACTTGTAAGATACAAATTTAACGATAATTGCTCGCGGCTTGTTAGAGTTTGGTTTGCCGACACGATGACAACGATCAATGTCATTACTTTTTACGTTGATATTAAGTTTATTTTTAAATAAGTCACATACCACTTGTTCGACATCTTCACCTTTGGACTCACTGACACCAAACACTCGGATGTTGTTTCGACGCGAGTACTGCTCCAAGTTATCGAGGTCTGTTTGGAGTACTTGGATGTTATCATCTTTTTCCCTTAATTGCGCCTGAAGATCTTCAATCTTGGCATCATGAATCGAGATGATTGCTTTCATTTTCTCAGCTACAATCGTGGCTATGGTCGCTGACAGAGACTTTGCCAAAGCGGAGAGAAAATTTTCAGATTTTATTAAATCCGCAACCACATTTTTGACAAGGTTGGCGTCTTCTCTAGCACCACGAACCATATTTAGATTTTGTAATTAATGAACAGATATACTTTAACTGAGTGATAAGTATTAATTTAGGTATTGTAAATAACTTTCAGCTGTTTTTTAATAGTAGCCGCACTTGAACACGTCTATTCTCCTCGACGTACAAATATATATATGCAATAAACATACTATAGATAGCAACAACAACACCTTGCTTTACTGTGCTACGATTTCATATCACAAAGAATTGGTATTTTTACTCTTAGCGAAGTATAAAATGAATGTGAATCATCAAAATTCACAAGGAGACACGCCATTACATCATTTTATTACAAATTTGGGTAAAAGAGGTTCTCGAATGCAAGAAGATGTGATCTGGCTTGTAGATGTATTAAAAGAACATGGTGATCATGTAGATATTCGAAATAAAGATGGGAAAACACCGTTTCGCATAGCTCAAGAGATGGGTGCGGAATTTTTACGCCCCTATCTTACTAAGACTGAAACTGTCCCGAAACATCAAAGGTGTTCGATTTGTTGATGATCTAATGTGTTTAATATTTTTAGTAAGATTCTGAAAGGATATAGCATATTATGTCGTTGTGTGCATGTAATAGCTATTTATGTAACAAGTATGTAATATAATATTGGACGAGCCGTAGTTTATAGCCGAACGAGCGCAGCGAGCAAGGCTGGTATACACGTATTTATTAAGCAGAAGAGAGTCGTCATCAAAATTTGTAACTAGAATAATGACGTCAAATGCGGCTACGTTTATAGGGTATACTAAAAAAAATTAAAAATCAAAATGTAATGTGTGTTGCATAAATGTATAATAAATTTTTAAAACACTTTAAAATTAGAAATGATAATTGTAATTGATATTTAAAATTTGTAGTAGGGCACAGTAGGATTTTAAATAATAAGAACATAAACTTATATTTATTGCATAAAATTATTTATTGAAAATACAAAAAACGTAATAACGTGAAAATAAATTTGAGTATCGTTGTCACGAGTCACTGCTATCTTCGTCGCTTTCTTCTTCGGCGCTATCGTCCTCAGCGTTTATTGAAATTATTAGCGGTGCAATGTCCTCCTGATCGAGGAATACCTCTCGATCGTACCACTTTTTAATTTCTTGGACAGTGTAGTCCACTGTATTTTTCCACACTGTTGGAGTTACGGTGTTCAGCGCTTCTGTCCACATAGCCAAAGTTTGACTGTAACCGTAACCATCGCGGCCTATGTGTTTATTGTAATAAGTTTTGGAAATGCTCCAGATATTTTCAATAGCATTGAAAATGCAGTGGTACGGCGGCAAACGTAGAACCCGGTGACCACATTCCAGTACATATTCATCAATTATATGCTTCTCTTCAATTTTATGTCTACAATACAAATAAGAAATGTTACATTATTTTTCTGTTCAACATTTGTTAAGAGAAATATAAATTCAACTTACTCTGCTGCTAGATCAAGTAGTTCCCTTTTAAACATACATTGACTAGAATCAATGTTATGTTCTGTAAGCCAATTTTTTATATTGGGCTTAGTCCAATGTTCACGCGGATTTTTTTCTTCTATCTTACTGTGATAGGACGCATTGCCCATAATTATAATGGATGGTCCCTCCAAATTCGGAATGAGTTGTTCCTTGAACCATTTTATAAAATTGTCATGGTTCATTTCCCCATGGTAATCATCAGCCTTTGTCTTAGAAGTAAAAATTAATGATGCATTAGGAACCCAACCGTCCTCCGTTCCAGCATGAAGAATGATGTACCTATGAATATTAAAAAAAGTTTTAATACTTTGATCTAATAATAGACCAATTGCATTGACTAACTAACCTTTTTCCTTCAGACGTTGTTTTCCGTTTCACGGTTCTTACGTCCGCGTCTTGCCAACTTCGGCGAGCAGATCTTTTTAAAAAATCCACGTTTCATCTAAGAAGACAAATTGAATCATTAAAATTTCTCATAAAATTTGTTAGAAAAAATATTCTTTTCGACACAATATGTGGCAGCTCATATATGGCCCGTCTGTTGTCGTCCTGCTTCCATGAAATTGAATGTTTTGCAATACCTTGGTTATACTGGAAAGCGATCCGTGAAAAATGTCTCTAGATTTTAATACTGCAAGCAATGTTTTGCCAGTCACGTGTGATTCTAGAAAGAAAACATATTTATTATCATTTTTATTATTATAAAACGTCATTATTAATAACTTTCTGTTTGCGTACATCTCGTAAATCACGTTTCTTATTGCAGTTTCAATAAATGAATTAACTTGTCACTGATCTTGCTCTCTTCTTGGGTTTCTTCGGCGACGATAGCTGTTCGCCTCTTGCAATTTTTCCAGATATTTTATGGACAACTGATTTTGATATTTGCAGGCTATCTGATGTATATTGTAGTTACCACATTTTAGTTAGTATATAGTATCGCTATCTATTGAGAAAAAAAATAATTTGTTGGGTTTTGTGGCTCTATATCCGTAAAAACGAATTTAATATTGTTTAGATATGCAAGATTTTACAGGTGGTTGTTCCGTATATACAAAATTAGTGTTTTTAAATGTTTTTTGTCACTATGGCCAGTAAGTATGCACATATTTCATTATTAGTAGTACATTCAATAGAAATTTGGTAATTTTGGAATCATACAATGTAACTTCTCATTTTTATACCATGAAAATTATGTGGTATCGTGAATGTACCACCAAGCAGATCTAAATATCTAAATTTTATTTCAGACAAACAATTTTGGCGTTATTCCGAATTGGAAAACCTAGAATAAGTAGAGATTGATGTTTTGTTAGCGAAAATTCTGTCGGACAATTAATCTTTATGTAGCGATGTAAATAGTGAAACTGATGATTTCGACATAGAGCCAAAGCTTCCGGAAATACTAATAGAAAATGAAAATATCAGTAATAGCGATTTTAGTGATGATGACGACCTTGCGCAGTTATTTCTACAAGAAGATATATTTTTGTGGAATCGTAATGTTACATATGCTAGAATATGGCACTTCTAGAAGATGTGCTCATTGCAGCACACGTGCTGATCAAAAAAGAAGCAAATGGTCTTGCACAAATTATAAAGTTGGCCTATGCCTATCAGAAAAAAGAAATTGTTTCCAAAATTATCATAAGAAGTAGTAAAAAGAGTAAATTTTATTGTGATTTTGTTAGCAATAATACTGTAGTAATAAAATTTGTTTATTATAATACATAAATATTTGTTCTTCTTGCAAATTTTGTTATTAGTTCATGTTATTTGTAGTTTGTTCTGTGTATGTAAAAATATGTTTTTCTAACACGAGCGGGATGGGTGAATAAGTTGATCTTACCGGACTGCGTCAATTGTAAAACGAGCGGAAAAAACGCAGTCTTGAAATTTTATTAACACATTGCTATCAAATATTTTTATACTAATTGAAACGCGAAATGTTATAATTTAATATGAGGATGGAAACAGAATAATGATTTGAATTAAATTTTTATTAATTATAATACTTAAATCACGAATCTAGTTTAAAATTAAATTAAATAAAACGCGAACACCGCGTGATGTGAAGAACTACATCTTCACGCTTTGAGTCGATGAACGAGACTGATGGTTTCAACCAAAACACTTGCTGTCCTGGGTACGATACCCACATCTGGAATCCATCCCTCTCGCATCGGGGTGGATACAGATGTCTCAAGTGTTTTGGTTATGTAGTCTGACACTCTGGCCCTGCAGATAACGCGAACATGAAATCTTGTTGGAATTCTAAGAATATTAACGATAACTGTCTCTTTTTATAATTTAATGCCCTATATTAGAAAACCAAAAGATGTCACATTCAGCCTTAATGGCACATGTGGTCACGAGTGTCAAATTACACGAAACCAATCTTGTCAAAACGCAACATAACAACAATGAGATAGCTCATATTGTTACATTATCCCCACGTTAAAACATAAATATATCGGTAACCTCGATATATTTATTTTACCGGTAACTGGGTGAACTATGTCATTCCTGAAATGCTGCAGTACTGAAACTAAACAAATGATCGATTCTCTAACTTTTGATCAATTTGAAATATTACAAATATTAAAAGTTATCAAGAGAATCTAAAACATATTTACTGTTGTACATCGCGAATTCAATTGCTAAAATAGCAAGACACAAAATAATACACAAAATAGAATTGCTAAAACATTATAAGACACAGGAACAAAATTCTATTTTAGAATTAACATAAATGAACAAAATAATAAAATAATAATAAAATAATAAACAAAAAGGAGAATTGCTAAATCACAACAAAATACTAAACACAAGTCCACTCTCATGGAACATATTCTACACAAAGCAATACTTTCCTACAATTTAATTAATCAAATTTTGTCAAACACAAAATTAAAATACACAATATCAAACATAATTCTTGAATCAGCTGGTAAATTCAGAGATAAAACATGGAATTATCTAATTCCCACATCTGAAAATTGTACCACAACTAAACAAAGAATTTGTAATACACATATTACATAATTAAACTAAACTTAACTAACATGCACTTAAACACTATTATTCCTAAAAACACAGATTGTCAATGGTTGCTGGGTCATGTCCAGGTTGTAAGGATGTCAAGGGAACGAGGGGCGTACACCACACTTTACACCAACATCACTACGCACGATTGTACAAAAAAAACACTGAGGGCAAGGGGGTGGTTCTTCCTTCAACTGGGGTTGTTGACACTGACCGCACATCAGCTGATGGCCGAACCGTATGTTCAAGCCTAGATGCGGTCGTTGTAAATGCTGGGGGTTTGTTCTCTTCAGGTAGTGCCTAACTTGTAATGCATTACTGATGATTTCAATGGGCAAAACACTTGCTGCGATGGACTTAAAGCTGCTGACACCAATATACTTGTTGAGAAAATATCTTGATCTCATGGGAGCACAAAATGAATTGGATTCGCTCCAATTCAACGATCTCAACTTATTCCAAGTTGACGATCGCTCCAATCTTGAGTGTTCTACACATAGAACACCAAGCTCAACACTGGGACCAAGTACGCTACAGGGGACTTGTTCCATGCCCATGTCAAGATTATTTTCTCCTAATAGCATGCCATCTTTTACTAAAGTTGTATCCAAAATTTTCTCATCATTGCCCATTTTATCATCCTCAGTATATACTACATCGCAAGTTAAAGCACTTACCTCCTCGTTATCTTCTTCTTCATACTCAGCTACCTCTGATATAGCCACGATTTCGCTGTTGTCTTCCTTTGGACGCGGAATGTCCACTAGCACGCGTTCTTCAGCTTGCAACAATGAATCAAATTCAGCCGCAGTAATTTTTGCAACTTGTAAAGGCTGGCTACCAGGCTGAAGAACGGAAGACAACATACATGAAAGTGGTGCATACACGTTCGGCTGTATACAGGTAGCTGGCATGGATGTCGGTT
The DNA here is from genome assembly GCA_947425015.1 of Pterostichus niger. Taxonomy (NCBI): domain Eukaryota; kingdom Metazoa; phylum Arthropoda; class Insecta; order Coleoptera; family Carabidae; genus Pterostichus; species Pterostichus niger. The sequence goes on along the minus strand of OX380346.1, from coordinate 18,430,237 downwards.
GCTGGGGTGGCACGAAGTATGGCATTGACACGTCATACTGCATGGTCATCGGTGGATACGGTGATGGAATCGTACACCACGGCGCTGTCAGCTGCTGAGGTGGCAGGTGATACGGCATTGGCACAGGTAGCGAAGGCTGGTGTGGAAAGCCATATTGCACTGCCGCTGGTGGATACGATGCTGGTATCGTACTCCACGGCGATGTCACCGGAAACCAAGAGCCAGGTACTCTTAGCGGGTATCCAGGTGGCGACGGGTACGTTGGCGGAACGTACGGATACATATCGGTTTATTTATCACGCACATACACTTGTTTTAATTTAATCTTTCTGTTTCCATACATTCTTGTAAATAAAATTGAACCAAGTGTTCAAAATAAAATAACATTTTTCAAAAAATTTCAAAATTTATTAACAAATTAAAAAATTACTAAAAAGCACTAAATTTCCAACAAAACAAAGCAATGACTCAAAACTAAAACGATAATTTGTTAAAACAAACTGTTTTATGAAATTCTTAAAATTCAATAAAACTACTTCACAACCAAAAAATTTGCAACTAAAACATTAAACAATTTACTAAATTTCAACTTAAGCACTTATAAAAGATTCGTAGAGATTGACTCACGTATACAAAGTTAAACAAAAAAACTTTAAAACGCTAGAATAGAATTGATTAACTTAATCAAATCTTTTTGCCAATCTTACCGGACTGCGCCAATTGTAAAATGAGCGGGTGGTTGAATAAGTTGATCTTACCGGACTGCGTCAATTGTAAAACGAGCAGAAAAAACGCAGTCTTAAAATTTTATTAAACATACCGCTATTAAAGTTTAAACTTAATTGAACGCGAAACGTTATAATTTAATATGAGGATGGAAACAGAATAATGATTTAGATTAACTTTTTATAATTTAATGCCCTATATTCGAAAACCAAAAGATGTCACATTCAGCCTTAATGGCACATGTGGTCACGAGTGTCAAATTACACGAAACCAATCTTGTCTAAACGCAACATAACAACAATGAGATAGCTCATATTGTTACATTTTGCTGCTTAGTGGTTACTAGGATATACCATATCATAATTATAATTTGGTGCAATTAAAAAAAAATCTAATACCAATTTATCGTTAATTGTGTACTTAGAACCATTATTTTTTGTAAAAAATCAAAAAAAGTTACCAACCCTTAATTCTGCCCGGAAAGGGTTAAGAGTTTTGAGAAATAAATAAATGAAACATTAAAAATTACATTACGTTTTTTTGGTTGACAAGAGCTGGGGCGCAGGCTGACCACCCGGCACCCCGGCGCAGAATATGCTTAAGACGGCCCTGTTATCCAGTCTATTACTATGAGGATTTATAAAAAATATTATACTTCAAAACGCATTAGATGAAAATAATATACCGGAAATAAAAGTAATCCGAAACATAAAATCAAAACATAATACTTGCCATGTAATTCTGGAAACAGATCCAAAAACATGGAATAGAATAATAAATAACGGCACGTTGTATGTAGGATGGAAACGCTGTTCTGTTAAAGAAACATTCAGTGTGATAAGGTGTTATAAATGCAACAAATTCGGTCATACTCAAAGAGTTTGCGAAGTTACTGATACGTGTGCAAACTGCGCTGAACCACATGAAACAAAAGAATGCAAATCGGACATTCTTCGTTGTATTAACTGCATAAATTATAATAAAAAGTATAATACGGAAGTACCAATTAATCATTTATGCAGAAATTTAAATTGTATGTGTTATAACAAAATCATAAACTTAATCAAAGTTAAAACAAACTACATTAATAATATCTAGCAATTACAGATATATCCCGGAACTTTAAATACAGAAAGTGATGTAAATAATACAGATAAAGAATTAAAATCACTTTTTACAGTTTTTCATCAAAATATTCAGTATGTTACCAATAAAATTGAGGAACTAGAAATTTTTTTAAGTGACAATAATTTTGATATTGTTTGTTTATCTGAGCATTGGATAAAACAAAGTGAAAATTTTTCAGTAAACATAAGTAACTATAAAATTGCCAATATGTATTGTAGAACTCAATTAAATCATGGTGGTGTCTTAATATTAACGCGTAATGGAATACAGACAACGAAAATTAAAACTGTAGATAAGTCATGCGTGGAAGCAGTGTTTGAGTGTACAGCAATCAAATATACGCACGAGAAAAATCATTACTTTATAATGTGCGTATATCGATCTCCAAACGGCAACTTCAATATATTCATGAACAAATTTGAAGAATGTATGGATTCTATCTTAAAAACGTATAAGACAGCTAAACTCATTGTATGTGGTGATTTCAACGTGGATTTCCTTCCGTCATCGTCTGACAAAAAACAATTGACTAATTTATTAAAAATAATTTTATGGGGTAGGTGGCTCAGTGGTATCGAGTCGGTCTGTGGATCTTGAGAACCCTGGTTCGATCCCCACAGCCGACAAACAATTTTCACCAATTTAAAAAATCTACCCCTGTGGCTCCTCCACCACTAATATCTTTGGAGGCCGTGATTTGACGGCTGGTAACCGCACTTCACGCGAAAAAATATATCACTTACCGAGATCTGCTTAGGCAGAGTGCCACACCCAGTGATGGGTAAAAGGCGTGATGATATATTTATTTATTTATTTATATTTATTAAAAACTTTTAATGTACATGTAACAATAAACAAACCAACACGTATATCAAAAACATCGAAAAAATGTATTGATAATATTTGTACTAATTTAAGCTGTACGGAGTATGTTTCAGATATAGATTACAATCCATTATCCCGATCATTTAGGTCAAGTAATGTGCATAAAAAATATTATTATCAAACCAAATTTGATAACATATAGGAGTTATAATACACAAAATATGGCGTATTTTAAATTTTTTTAGAAAAAGAAAACTTCGAAGCAATATTTCGTGAAAATGACATTAATAAAAAATTTGAAAATTTCATTAATACAATTAAACATTATTATGATATGGCATTTCCAATAAAACATAAATTTATAAAAAATCATAAATACTGCAATACATTCCGTAAGTGGATTACAAATGGTATCAGAATCTCATCTCGAAATTTAAAAAAATTTGATAACATATAGGAGTTATAATACACAAAATATGGCGTATTTTAAATTTTTTTAGAAAAAGAAAACTTCGAAGCAATATTTCGTGAAAATGACATTAATAAAAAATTTGAAAATTTCATTAATACAATTAAACATTATTATGATATGGCATTTCCAATAAAACATAAATTTATAAAAAATCATAAATACTGCAATACATTCCGTAAGTGGATTACAAATGGTATCAGAATCTCATCTCGAAATTTAAAAAAATTGTATAAGTTATCTTTAAATAAAAATCAAACCATGATTGATCACTATAACAAATATAAAAATGTTTACAGAATAGTCATTACGAAGGCGAAACAGATGTATTTTAACACTTTCATCCAAAATAGTGAAAACAAAAGTCGAGCAGTTTGGAAAGTCATAAATAAAACGGGAATACAAAATAAAAGTAAGACTAAAGAACAAACAAACAAAATATCTTTAAATGTAAATAACAATAAAATATATGATTCTACCGAAATAGCAAACATATTCAATAAATATTTTGCTCGTATATCTGGTGAACTAATAAACAATATTATACCTATAAATACAAATTCTGTAAATATTTCAAATTATATAAGTTCATTATTTATCAGTCCAGCAACAGAATTTGACATATATAATATTATTCAGTCTTTCAAATCAAATGCAACTCATGGTTTTGATGGAATTACAGCAAATATTGTAAAACAGGTGGCTTACATCTTAATTTATCCTCTCACTTATCTTGTTAATGAGTCGATAAGCGAAGGAGTATTTCCAAATGTATTCAAAAAAAGTAAAATTATTCCACTTCATAAAGGAGGAGATCCTGAAGTATTATCAAATTATAGACCAATTGCTTTGTAGTCAATATTTTCAAAAATATTAGAAAAATATGTGGGTCGTAAGATACAGATTCTTAGAAGCAAATAATATATTCAGCGCAAAACAACACGGATTTCGTTCAGGTCATTCGACTACAAGTGCAATTATGAATTTTTTAAACGATCTTTATATTGCGTTAGATAACGGCGAACAAGTTCTTGGAATTTTTATGGATCATAAACTATTATTTAAAAAAATAGAGATGTACGGAATCCGTGGTATTTGCTTAAATTGGTTCATTTCATATTTAGCGGATAGAATACAAATTGTAAGCCTAGATAATGTAGTGTCGTCAGCAGAAAGCGTTTCTATAGGCGTTCCACAAGGTTCTGTATTAGGACCACTATTATTTAGTATTTACATTAACAATCTTCCAAATGATATCCCAGCTGGAAATTTTACAATGTTTGCAGATGACACTACATTATTTAATAGTGCAACCACTACAAAATCTCTAACAAAAACAACAAACAACTGTCTTCAAAATGTATCAAATTGGTTTCTTAATAATAAATTAGTATTAAATGTGCAAAAAACTGTAGCAATAAAATTCTCTGCTTCAAACTTTAACCAAATGAATCACTGTACATTAAATGTAACAAGAAATCTATAGCACTGGTTCAGAATACAAAATTTTTTGGTCAACACATACAAGAAAACTTAAATTGGGAGGCACAAATAAATGAGCTATGTGGAAAACTAGCTTCCATTTGTTATTCTATGCGTAGAATTAAAACTCTTACAGACAAAAATACAATACTTATATATTATTTTGCACATTTTCAAGCTAGAGTAACATATGGAATAATATTCTGGGGTAATTCACATCACGCTGAGAGAGTTTTTATTTTACAAAAATATATTATAAGAATAATATTAAGCTTGAGATCAAGAGATTCATGTAGAGAGCATTTTAAGAAGTTAAACATACTACCAATTCCCTGTTTATTTATCTACGAAATACTAATTTTTGTGAGGAATAATATCGATCAGTTTCATATGCTAAATTTAAGTCACACTTATTGTACAAGAATTGTAAATACTTTGTTAATTCCAAGACATAAACTTGGACTCTTTGAGAAAAGCCCAAAATATATAGGCACAATTCTGTACAACAAATTAAATGAAAAATTGAAAAAAAATGTGAATTTAAATAAGAATTGCTTTTATAATGTACAAGAATATTTGAATTATGTATACTAATTTGTAATTATCTGACTTGTTCTATATCATTTGTACTAAGATCATTGAACTAATAAATTATATTCTATTCTATATATATATATATACCGGGTGTAACACGAAAAGTGAAACATAGGCGGTTAACATGGCAAATAAGTTTTTCCGTGCGCATTGCTTTCCTAATTATTTTAGGAACAAATGTTTCAAATAAATGTTGTAAAGCATAAAATTCTACATCCGAATCAATAAACAAAATTCATTTTGACTACTTCATAACTGCAGAAATTAAATTTGAAAATTCACGTAATTTCAATTTAATAGTAATAGCCATGGAATTAAAAACAAGAGATGAACAAATGCGTAACGTTTTACACCGAGACAAATCTATAAAATACTCACCCACAATTTTTTTTGTCGCAAAACGATGAAAAGAAACGACCATAATAAGCGTTAGCGCAATTCAATGAAGTTCGCCATGGTGCAACTGATCATTAATGTACTGAAAATATATTAAATTAGTAATATATCAAATATAATAAATCTGAAAATAATCTTAACGCACAAACTTTGTAAGTGTACGGACGAGGCGATGCTATGGTCGTAATATAAAATGAGTCCGCTAAATCTATTTTGTGTAAACGATGCATACAATTTTCTTTAGTTCAAACTCTTTAAATATGCGATATTTATGAAAAAATGTCGTAATTAATTTCTGCCAACATTTTAAAATTAAGTAAATCGCGGTGCTACTGTCTGACTCTGACATATTTAAAATTGTACTGATTTAACTACAGACATCACTGATTTCATTCAATTCTGAATAGCAATAAGTATAGAATAAAAATTTAATAAAAAAAGAATTCTTAAATAGAAATACTAATCAATAATTTTAAAAGTTAGTCTACGTATAAATATTAATATTATTGTGTATAAAACACTAAATTTTATAATATAAAAATAAGTTATTTCAAGGAATTAGTAAGACAAATACATTAAAAAATTAGTAAATTACTTATAAAAAATTTTTTACAAGAAGCACAAAATCATTATTCATAAAAAAACCAGCTTAAAATTGTTATTTATGTATTAAGAGCGTAAAGTGATTCTTTGTTACTCGAGCACGGTAATTGCAACGCGAGGCGAAGGCAAGAGCTGCAATAGTGCAAGAGGAACAAAAACACTTTACGCTCGTGATACACACATAATCTTTGTACGATTGCATCTTAATAGTATATTATAAGCCAAGGTTGAGAAGATCATCATTATTGACCCAGTGCCAGGATCGAAGTTTATATACTATTTTTTTTTCACTAATCATTAATCATAACATAAGCATTTTGATATAAATACTTGTAAATATCTACAAAAACTAAGCAGGCAGAAATGAAATTCTTTTGTTTTTTTAATAATTGGATCCTCGAGAAAATGTGTCCTGGTTGAAATGCTTATAAAACATGGCAAAAGAATTAATTAGTTTCCAACACGGCAAACCTACAAGATAAAATATTGGACTTCGTACAAACAGCAAGATGTCCAAAAATAGTTGCCAACAATTTTAAATTTACATAACTCAGAAACTTTTGGCAGCAGGGAACGTCACTGCAACTTTATGAAATATACGAAGCACTCAAATTTCATTAAACACGAGTTCTACGGCAATAAATACTAATCATGTTTCCTGTTTTTTATATAGAAATGCAATTATGACCCTAAAATAAACAAAACTGTACAATGTAAGATTATTACAATAAACATTTATCTTTTCGAGAATTTAACAATAAATAACTACATATTTCACAATGTAACAGTAAAGCACACTCACATGTAAAATGTGACAGAAAGATACTATTCAAACTGATTGCCAACTTGAAATTAGGCGGCATTTTTAAACTCAAAATTAATATTTTCCTTACTTAATGACTTAAATAAATTCAGAAGCTTGAATTTCTTTGAAAAGTAAGTTCTCATTATTTACCTAGGTCAATAATAATTCATTATTGATCGTTTGTTTCTAAGGAAACGGTATAGAATAGTTGTTTTTGTATTAAGTGCGCAGCAAGAGTGTTTTTTTGTTACATGTGAGAATGTTACTTTTAGTCGAGACCGCAGGCCGAGACAATAAGTCATTCGAACGCGCCAAAAAACAAGAATTTTGCCCACGAAATACAAACAACAATTTTTTCTACAACTGTAAATAAAGAATAATATAATAATTATTGATTTTAATTTAACATTAATTTGGTACTATTGATCTGTTGTAACCAATGAAATCTGAAAACAAATAATTTGGGAGCGTGCGCGAGATACCCATTTTACGCACTAGAATACGAAACAGTGCGCAAAATACTCATTTTGCGCACTAGGATGCAAAATACGCGTTGTTATGGTAATGTAAACGATGAAAAAATCACGTACTTCGCGTATTGATATTAGTGAAAAAAATTGACATTTTTTGACAATTGTAGAAAATAGTTATTTGTGTATTAAGAGCGTAAAGTGATTCTTTGTTACTCGAACACGATAATTGCAGCGCGAGCCGATGGCGAGAGCTACAATAGTGTAAGAGGAATAAACACACTTTATGCTCGTGATACACACATAATTTTTTCTACGATTGCATCTAAAATTATTAAAAAACGTACATGTACTGAAACTAAATTCGTTCTGTCAACTGTCAATATGACCAAGTTTATGTTTTGTTTGTATCCCTGGTAACTATTGAAATAAGCGCGCATTTAACATCTTTTTCGAGCGTTGCCATTGGAGACGTGCAAAAAAATTTTTTTGATTCTTCCACAGAAAACATATAATAAAATAAATAAATACAAATATATCACTGTTTCAAAATAAAAACATTATTCAAATATAATTATAATATATTGTTAATGTATACAAATATACACATTTATTTGCATACAATAATAAATATAAAACATTCACATTTTTATGAGTCTCTAAATATTTTTTCAAGCAATATTTTTCTATAAATTGTTTATTACAAATTGATCATTCCTAATCTTTAATATTCAAATGACTTTTCATATGTCTCTTTAATCTAAAATTTCCTAAAAATTTCTTATTGCAGATTGAACATCTAATACCTTCATGTAATTTCATATGTAGTTTCAAAGAAGTATTTCGTGTAAATTTCTTTTTACAAATTAAACATTCAACATCTTTTCTATCTTCATGTACTTTTATGTCTTTTCAAATTACTATTTTGGACAAATTTCTTTCTACAAATTGGACATTGATAATCTTTAATACCTTCATGGATTTTCATATGGAGTTGAAAATTATGTTTTTTAATAAATTTCTTTTTGCAAATTGAACATTCATAATCGTAAATACCTTCATGCTTTTTCATATGTATTTGCAAATTATGTTTCATAATAAATTTCTTTTTGCAAATTGAACATTCGTGATCTTTAATACCTTCATGCATTTTTAGATGTCTGATCAAATTATGTTTTTGAGAGAATTTCTTTTTGAAAATTGAACATTCGTGATCTTTTATACCTTCATGCATTTTTATATGTCCTCTCAAATGTGAATTTCGTAAAAATTTCTTTTTGCAAATTGAACATTCATAATCTTTAATTCCTAAATGAGATTTTATATGTTGTTTCAAATGTATTGTTCTCCTCATTTTTTTATTACAAATCAAACATTCCAAACCCGCCATATTATTAATATGATTTCTCAAATGGGAATCGAACGTTAGTTTATATGTAAACACTTCTTTACACAGTAAACATTGAAACTCTTGACTGTCTATGTCGGTATTGGAATTTGTCTCATCCGTATTCAATGCATTGTTATACTCACTAGTATTGCTTGAACCGCCATCTTGTTCATCATCAGATACAGACTCGCTGAGTGTACAGACAAGTTGCTGGGCAAGTTCTCGGCCTGCGCTGTATTTAGATGCAAGCAATTCTTTCTTGATGTCGATATTATTTTCTATTGAAATATTGATATCAACTTGTTCTTCTGATGACAGTGTATCTTCATTTTTATTTTGATTACTCAATTTGACAACAAAAACCTCCTGGGCAACCAATTTACCTTGTACGACGATGTAATCTTCTATTACACTTTTCTGATAGTTTTCCTTATCTAACACATTGTTATCCTCAATAAGAACACTTGAACAGCCATCTTGTATATCAGCAGATACTGCTTCGCTCTTCAGAAGTTGCTGGTAAAAGTCTCGGTGTGCGCTGTCGTCAGACACAAGAGTTTCTTCTTTGATATCGTCTAATTCAATTTTCTGGTTATGTTGTTCTTCCAATGACATCAATGCATCTTCTTTAGTATTTAAATGAATGTCATTCTCATGCTTTAACAGTTGTTCATAATTAATTACTCTGATTTGTAATTCACTGAAACTCTGGTCCGAGGTGTCGTTGCTTCCTTCCAATGCTTTTATATAATCGTTCAAACGACTATAATTGTCCAAACATTGTTTCTTGAACGTGGAAAAAGAGCGAAGTGTTGTGTGGCACGAGGAACAAATGTATGCAGGTTTCTCCGAGTTCAAAATTGTCTGCAACAAAGAAAAGCTCGGTAATATCACTTTGCAATGAGGCTAGTATTTGTACGAGAAAGCAATTCTACTTTTCTTTTAACCATAGTATAGGTCTGCAAATGAAAATAAGTCCTGGACAGGAATACTTTTTAACATCGCCCATTCGGTATATAAGGAATGACGTGATAATATTTTGGCGCGAATGTGAAATGTAGAGTCACAGTGAAACAGTATATTGTAATACAAGTAAGGACATAGTTTTATCTGAAACTGACAGGAAAATAAATATTTGCCTGACCTTTAAGAACCAGGAAAGCCTTGCTTTGCATGTCTAGGCAGGAAAATAACATATTGCCTGCCTAGGCAGGCAATGAAAGAAAAGTGGTTGTCTTGTTACTTAACAACATAAAATACTGACTGAATATGTAAGTCAAATATTTCTTTTTATTTAAATTAATTTAAAATATTTATTATTTGTTTATAAGTTTCAGGTAAAATGTTATACGTAACACGTCATCAGTAAAGCGTCGTACAGGATTCGTAAGCTGTTTCAAGCCTCGCTGTCGTCCGGCATTAAACTATTTACTCATCCTGTAATTGAACGCTTTCCTGAGTTTTTACGTAAATAACTATTATTTCAAAACGAATTTGAAAGTAATTCGAGTTTTGCAATGGCACTTTCTCACTTGTGTTACGTACAATTTTGTTCATCATTTCACGTGAAATTACATTTTTTTTTGATAATAATTATTTTATATAAATCAAAGAAATTATATTTGCAAATGCACATTATATCTCCATGTTAAATGACATTTCCGTTATTCAATTTAGTTGTGATACGAACCGTTACCCTCACTTGTGAGGAAAGTAATTTACTTTCATCATTAGTGAGGAAAACGGTTACTATCACAACTAAATTGAGTGAGGGAAAAGTTATTTTCACAAGTAATGTTGAAAAAACAATTTTAAATATAGTTTTCGTAATTTGTTAACGCAAAACAAATATATGTATATCTTATAAATTATGGATGCTGAAAGAGCAATTCTATAAATTTGTAAATTTATAGCTTACAGTTTATAAGTATAAACCCTTTTCAAACTTACAAATATAGTAATTCTGTTAGTAGATCTGTAAAGAGCTGTGTTACAGATACTATATTTTAAAGATTTTCTAGTAACGAAATCTTGAGTTCACTTCATGCAAAATTTTGTTAGCCAAACGTCAAAACTGCAAATTCAAATTATTTTTATATTTCACAATCAGTTATTAAAATATTTCAGTATAGAGGAAGAATTGTAATAAGTACGATCACTTTTGTTATAAGATGGCGTTGCAATAGCTACAGGATGTCTAAACTTTAACCAAATAATGGCAGCTCTACTGGCTTAATTTGCAAGTGGACATCTAGTGACGAAAGTCTGAATCTTTTTACTTCCAGCCAGGGCACGAGGATATCTATCAATGGATATTTATCCTGATATATATCATGATACATATCAAGATATTTATACGTTGATATATATCAAGATATATACCCCCACCTCCACTAGCACGGGATCTAGGTTCGAGCCGTCTCGAGCCCCTCTGTACTTTGGGGGAATCCCCGTGTTCACATCTAGTGAGTTAGTCTTGCTAGGAATACCCTGGTTACAAACCACCTACTGGATTTCAAATAGGGGGCACCGTCTTGAAAAATGTGTAATCGGAAATATTAGAAGAATGTAAACAAGAATTTCAAGGAGAATCAGTGTCGATGTCATCAGACGGGTGGTCAAATGTGAAAAATGAGCCGCTTGTGTTCTGGTCGATTGTTACACAAAATGGAGAATCATTTTTAGTTGATACAATTGATTCTTCAGGAAACTCACACACAGCAGCATATCTAAAAAAGTTGCTGTTGGAGCTATAAAAAAAACTGAAGAAAATTTCAGAGTCAAAGTAATAAGTTTTGTAACAGACAATACCGGTATTGTGCTAAAAATGCGTAAAGAACTTGCTAGTGATGATGATCTGGATATAATACAGTCTGGATGTTCAGCTCTGTCTCGTTTAGTCGTGTCATTCATTAAATTAATTTTAATTTATTTTATTAAAAAAGAATAGTTATATTTATATTATATTTATTTATGTATTTTGAACAAATTAAATTAATTAATTAATTACTGTATTTTCATCAAAATAAAAAAGCATATAACCATATTTAAATAAATATCAAAACTTTGATTTATATCTGATATATATCTGATATTTAAATTTGCAAATAAATATCAACATTTGGATATATATCGTTATACATTTTGATATTTTGATATTTATATAAATATCATATTTTTGTGCCTTGCTTCCAGCTCTGAACAGCGTTGTCAATTCTAACAGCTTGGCTGTAGGCGATTTCATTTCTTGTTGCTTGATATTTTAACGTGCGCGCTAAGGTAAGAAATATCTTTTTTATGAATTAATACAAGTAACATGTACTAGCTGAAAATGTTATAATGTATTTCCTTATTGTTGCAATTTTAATAATAAGCCTAAAATAATAACGAATAAACTTTCTAATAACAAAGTTATGAACATTTTGGCTGATAACTCTGTATTAAACATTATTTAATTATAACAACAAAATTAACAAAATGTTTCTTTTTAATAATCATATTAAATATCATACAAGTAGTGCAGGTATTACAATTGCAAAGTTGCTTCTCAATATGAAGAAAGACTTTTTTTAATGTGGTTAATACATTAACATTACTATCTACGAATAAGTAAATAATTACCAATAATTAATACATTTATGAAATTAGTTAAGGACAAGAAAACTTTATGAATAAACAGTTAGATCTGTATAATTCGCCTTTGATTCGTCCGCTTTAATCTCTTTACAACTTAGTTCATAGATGTACTCCTTTGTTCTGTGATTTTACCTATTTCTACGATTTATAAGTGTCGCACAAATGTATAATAATTTTATTCGTTCTCCTGTACGTTACATGTTGATGGTCTAGTCGACCGAAATACGTATAGTAAATAAAATAAACTAATTTTTGAAAATGACCAAGTGTTTTGTCATTATTAATTTTTTATTAAAATGTTTCAACGAGAACCGACAGTGAAATCCATTGAATTTCAATTATGTGTAATTATATTTGATGAAATTGATGTTAAAAAAAGTTTAGACTACAATAAAAATATGGATTTAATCGAGGGATACAAAGATTTGGAAAATGATTTAGGACGAAATGAAAATTTTGGAAAGAACGCGTTAGTATTTTTAGCTCGGGGTCTGTATGACAATTGGAAAATGCTTTTAGGATATTTTGGTTGCAGCAGCAACACAAAGAGTATTAATTTAAAAGAATTATTATTTTCATGTTTAAAATTTACTTATTTCACATAGGTTTAAATGTAAAAGCTATAGTTTGCGATCAAAGTTCAAATAATAGAGCTGTTTATAAAAATTTAGGAGTAACATTTCAAAAACCGTACTTTTTCTATAAAAAAAACCAAAATATAGTTTATTTGATGCGCCTCACTTAATAAAAAGTGTACGCAATAGTTTGGAAAAACAAGAAATATTCATTGCTGGAAAACAAATCTGGCAAGTTATTGAAAGAACGTACGAAATACGAGTAATCAAAGTTACTTTTAAACATATTCAATCAAATCCGTTTCAAAAAATGAATGTAAAACTTGCAGTGCAAATTAGTAATGAGTGCATCCTTAAACATGACTAGTTAGAAAAGTAGTTATGGAAATGACGACGATGAATATTTAGTTAATTAATTAGAAATTATTAAGGATCCTATAGATATAGTCACAGATAGTAATATTTCAGAAATGGAATCAAAAAGTACAGATAATATTGACTGAGCTTCATCCAGTTCACAAGAACAAGCGGCATCACTAGAAACTTGCTCTATTAATTATTTTGCCGGATATTTAGTTCATAGTGTATTAAAATAATTTAATTGCGAAATTTGTTCTCAAAATTTAACAAAACCTGAAGACATGTATGACGAAGATGAAATTTTGATGTAAATAAAGATTGCGGAGCTGCAATGAATTTACATTGTAAACTTAAAATACCTGCAGAAACTATAACAACTATTGTAAAACTAGCTTTACATTTATATGAAAAGAAATCATTCGCAAATAATATTAAATAATATATTGCACAAATACATAAAGATCAGTACGTGGAATGTAAGAACAATGTTAGAGGCAGGGAAACTGATAGAAATAAGCAGAGAACTGTAAAAATATGAAATAAATTTAGCAACGATACAAGAAACAAGATGGAAAGGAAATGGATAAATAAATAATAAGAATTTCACATTATTATATTCAGAAAATGACAAGCAAGGGCGATATGGAGTAGCATTCATAGTAACAAATAAGATGAAGGATAAAATAATACAATTTACACCGATAAACGAACGACTAGCATACTTGAGAATTATTGCGAAGCCGCGCAACATGTCACTACTAAATGTGTATGCACCAACTGAGAATGCGAAGAACGAAGAAAAAGAAAGGTTCTATGAAGCAATGGAAAATGATATAGAAAAAATACCAAAGGAAGATATAATTATTATTCTCGGAGACTTAAACGCACAGATCGGAAAAGAGGAATACATAACTGAAGTAGCATTAAAATATACAATACACAATAAATCAAATAATAATGGACAAAGGGTATGCAATCTGGCAGCTAGAAATAACATGATAATAAGCAGCACAAAATACGAGCACTCTTAGCAGTATAAAATAACATGGACATCAGGAGACAATAATAAATACTCACAAATAGATCATATATTCATTGCAAAGAGGTGGCAATCAACAATCAGAGACGTAAGAACATACAGAGAAGCGTGTGCAGACTCCGACCATTTCATGGTTACTGCGACAACAAAACAGAAAATAAAAAAAAAGAATACGCGAAAAAATAGACAAGCGAGTTGGGACAAGGGAAAACTAGCAGGAGAACAAGTAAGGAATGAATATGCAGACGCGGTTGATGTAAATATAAGTGTGCACAATGTACCAGATAGTCAAAACGTGGATGAAATATGGGACGGGTTAAAAAAGAACATAATTCTAGCTGCAAAGGAAAAACTAGGAAAACAAAAACCAGAAATAAAAAAAGAATGGTATAGCGATGAGTGCAAAAAAATAACAGATATGAAAGTCCAAGCGAGAATAAAATGGTTACAAACAAATTCAAAAGAAGATAAGGAGGAATATGAAAAAATCAGGAATAAAAGCAAAAAGCTAATAAGGAAAAACAAAAGAAAATGGATCGTAGATATGATTAAAGACATAGAAAAGGAGAGCAATAACAAAAACACGAAAAGATTTTATCAAAAAATAAAAAATCAGAAGATAAACAGTAAAATGAATATAAACAATATGAAAGACAAAAATGGAAGAATAACAGAAACAGAAGAACAATACAAGAAAGTATGGGAAGAATATTTTAGAGACCTACTAAACGAGCCAGGCATCACCACGGAAACAGAAAGATCAAAATGCAAGAATTATAACGAAGAAGAATACGTGGTGGGAGAACCAACAGAAGAAGTCAGGAGTGCGATCAATAACTTTAAGAATGGAAAAGCACCGGGTAAAGACGGTATAAATAGCGAGCTAATAAAACATGGAGGAAATGCATTAATTAGGCAAGTTCATGCACTAATAACTAAAATATGGAGAGAAGAAAAGATGCCTAAAGAGTGGGAAGTAGGTCAGAAAATAACTATATACAAAATAGGAGACCCCAAAGAATGTAAAAATTATAGAGGAATAACTTTGCTTAACACAGCGTTCAAAATACTTTCAAAAATAATTCAGAAAAGACTGCCAAAAACCAGAAAAAACAAAATAGGGCAATACCAGTGTGGTTTTGTACAGGGAAAATCAACGATAGACGCGATACACACTCTGAAGCAAATAATAGAAAAAACACGCAATTCAAAAATAAGTATAGAAATGCTGTTTATAGATTTAAAACAGGCCTTCGACACAGTAAAAAGAGAAAGACTTACGAGAGCACTAAAATAACTGGGAATAGAATCAAAATTAATAAGGCTCATAAAAATTACCATGTATAATTCAAGAATAAGCATAAGAACCAGGGCTGGAGAAACAGA
The DNA here is from genome assembly GCA_947425015.1 of Pterostichus niger. Taxonomy (NCBI): domain Eukaryota; kingdom Metazoa; phylum Arthropoda; class Insecta; order Coleoptera; family Carabidae; genus Pterostichus; species Pterostichus niger. The sequence continues at coordinate 18,414,353 of OX380346.1, read as the reverse complement.
AGAGATAAAGATAAATAAAGTGGTAAGACAAGGAGTTGCGCTATCAGCCATCCTCTTTAACATAGCGTTAGAGAAAGTGACCAGGACAATAAACAAAAACTTAATAAGAAACAATGGAGCACATACGGACGACATTGACATTGTAGCAAAGAGTAGAGAACTACTAAAAAAGATACTGGAAGAAATAGTAAAAGCGGGACAAAGTATGGGATTAGAAATAAATAAGGAAAAAACTAAATTTATGAGATGCGGTAAACAAGCACAGAGCAGGAAATTAAAAATAGGGGAATATGATTTCGAAGAAGTTGAAAAATGTAAATACCTTGGTATAATGATAACGAGCACTGGAGAAAGAGAAGCAGAAATATAAGAAAAAAAATTTTCGGCAAACAAAGCTTTTCACCTAAATAAACATTTACTTAAAAGTAAAGAGATATCAAAAACAACAAAAATCAAGTCATACAAAACGCTAATAACACCCATATTAATGTAAGACGCAGAGACACAAGCAATGACAAAAAAAGAGGAAGAGCAACTCAGAATAGCGGAAAGGAAAATTTTAAGAGCGATTCTAGGAGGAATAACCTTGGATACAATGAACACAGATCAAGAATGAATAGCGAAATATTCCAAGAATTAGACGGCAAACATATTATAAAGAAAATAAAACAACAAAGAGCGAAATGGTTGAGACATATAATGAGACCTGGAACAGAAGCAACCATTTTCGCAAATGCTAAAATGGGATCCAGGGAATAGAAGAAGAGGTAGGCCAAGATCAACCTGGATTAAAAGAGTAGAAGAAGACCTACACAACGCAGGAATTGATAAATGGAAGGAAGAAACACAGAATAGGACAAAATGGAACGAAATATGCAAGAAAATATAAAATAAGAAGGAAATGTACTGATCTCCCTAAATAAGGATCTAGAGAGCTTCTACGGAAGCGGCGCAACCTCCGAGGGGTGTCAAGCCACCATATATATATATATATATATATATATATATATATATATATATATATATATATATATATATATATATATATATATATATATATATATATATATATATATATATATATAAGTTAGAGCACCCGTTCCCATGAGAACCGCCGACCGCTGCACATTCCAGGCACAGTCACCACTCTCTTTCCCCACAATATGTTATATTATACTATGTGTGCATAAGCACTTTTAGCACAACCTGTACTCTGTATTCACATTTGTAAGTCAGTTACTGTTGAGAGATTGAAGTATCAACTTGTATGAAAAATCTAATGTAATCTTTCGTTGTCAAATAATAAATAATTTTTTATTGTAACCGTAAATCACGTTTACGTTACTGGCGCAGTCGGTAGGATACTCAGACGGATTATTGATTAATACAAATATCAAAAAATCACGTTTCGTTTCAACGATTAACTGAGTATTAAAATTTTCAACGAAAAATCGTCGCAAAGACTCTGTCACATCGCGAGTGAATATCGTGTAAGAAGAGATCTTCAGAAGGCCCTGCTGTACACCAAAAATCCAGCTCTATCACGCTACGAGAGAACATCGTACGAGAAGAGACCGACGGAAGCCCAGCTGTACGCAGAACGCCGGAAGCCGACACCAGTCCACGGAATCGTCACGGCCGAGCCCATGGACAAGTTGATGTTTATCCTGTAAGTACTTATGTCTATCAGTGATATCATTCAACTAAATTTAGATTCAGATACGGATACAAATTCAGTTGCTTCCAGTAATTCATCCCTTAATAATAATCCTATAGAAAATAACATTGAAACTTTATTAGAAGAATTTAATAATTTAAATATAAATATGGCTACTCCAGTATTGAAAAAAGAATACTTAGATATGATTCCCGAATTTCACGGGGACCCTAAACTCTTACCGCGATTTATTGAAATCTGCGAAAAGTTATTAACTAAATTTTTTAATACAGTAGAACCGGGAGACTTTCAGAATGAATATCTGTTGTCGACCATTCTTTCAAAAATTAAAGGCGATGCTGCCGTAAACTTAGCTAGTTCCAACTTTAGCTCATGGTCTTGTATAAAATCAGCCCTAGTAAATTCATATTCGGATAAAAGAGATTGCTATACTCTCGGAATAGAACTAACAGAATTAAAACAAAATAGTGAAACACCTTTCGATTTTTACCATAAAATACAAGATTTACTAAACTTACAAATTTCCTACGTCACTTTAAATAACTCAGGTGACGAAGCTTTAGTACTTGCCGAATATTTCAGGCAGTACGCACTGCGAATTTTGCTTCGCGGTTTAAAAGAACCACTAGGTACACTCATGCGCACAAAGAATCCTAAAGACATGAACCAAGCATTGAACATGCTCACCAACGATTTTCAAATTGAAAGTTGTTTACGCGCACAAAACAAAACACACACACTACAAAAACCAAAACATTTCATTCACACAAACACACATCTCAGATATCAACAACCACAACTCAGATACACACCTACACAAACACCACAATTAACATACCAACCTAATCCATATCCTCAAAACTCAATAAACAAACCGTTTAACCAAATTCAATCACCCAAACAAAATGTTTTTAATCCAAATCCCAATAGACAATTTCCAAATCCTACTCCAATGAGTGTCAGCACTCGACAATCATTCGTACCCAGACCAAGCCCATCAGGCTACAACAATCAAGCTCGACCGCAACAATACACACGACATTACCCCCAAACACAACCACGACCAAACGAACAACTGTATAACACAGAAATTACGGAATATAATGACGAACAATATTACGATGAAAATAACGCTCTTATCTACGAACCAGAATCAGACAACGATAGCCAAGAACACGAACAAAAATCTAGCTCGAGTAATTTTTTAGAACTCATAGCCTCGGAACAGAATTTGAATTAATGAACTTAACTAACAATCAAAGCGAGTTACCATTCATTATTTACCCTGAACAAAATTTAAAAGTCCTTCTTGATACAGGTAGTACACGCTCTTTTATAAAACCGAATATCGCACACAAGTTTTTCAACAACAAAATTCAAAATGATTCTTTTAAAATTTCCACCGCACATGGTACATCCACTGAAAATTTTAGTTTATTTATGCCATGTTCAAAATTATTTAAAAAATCAGATACTGTGCTCAAATATCATCTTTTCGACTTCCATGATCAATTTGACATATTATTAGGACTCGACAACCTTAAAACAATAGAAGCAACCATTGACCTAGTAAACGATAAGATAAGAACACCGGCATGCGAGATAAACATTCACTATCATCAGCTAAAGCCGCGTCCACACCACGTACAAGTAACACCTAAGTCTGATAAAATAATAAAGCTTCATACTAACTGCATTAATAACGCAGAAGTAATTATTCCAAAATCTCAATTAAACCGTACCCCGGCATCTATCGAAAATCCCTTTCAAAATCCACCACAAAATACAACTAACAAACCATACTCGATCGACTATCAGACGTACTTAGAAAATAAAGACATTAATAATAACAATTACAAAATTTTTGAAATAGAAGCGAATTTGTTTGACGCTCCACAGGAAGAAAGCCTGGCACATTGTGTCAGTAAAGATTTAAGAATGTCTGATGGCATAGCAAAAGACTTTAGAGAAATTTTTCAAAATGTAGACGTTTTGCAAAAACAAAATCCTAAATTACACAACTTAGTATATTTACGAGACAGTCATAAATTTATAATTTATTTAATTACAAAGGAAAATCATTACGAAAAACCTACGTATGAAAATATGTTTTACACCTTATTAAATTTACGATCATTTTGTATTAAAAATCATATCAAAATTTTAAACATTCCTAAAATAGGGTGTGGCAATGATTTACTAGAATGGAGAAATGTAAAACCAATGTTAGAATTTATCTTTCAAAATACTAATATAATTATTACCGTTTATAAATTGCCCCAAGACGACACCCCTAATCTCGAAATTAATACAAACGACACGGAAGACACGAATAATGACGCTTTCTTTAAATTTATGGAAGATTTTAATAAAAAATTTGAGAATGACAATGAATCCTTAATTGTTGAACACGACGACAAATCACATAATATCGAAGAACTAGACGACTCTGACGCAACAATACACTCTAACCCTGAACACCCTGTCATCGGTATTCCCATTATCGAAAGCCCCGTTAATGTAGGAAAAAATCAACTTATATTTTCGGAAGTTTTACATTCACCCGCTAAACCTAAATTCATCAAATTACACACTGATAAAATGAGACTTCAAGTACAAATCTCAAAAAGTAATTTCGAAAAAGATATAATAAACTTTGTCAAAGAATTCGTGGTACCCAAAATAAAATACTATTTATATTTCGAACAACCAATTTATGAGCAATTTAGTGTAATCTTACAGAAATATTTCAAAAACTCAGAAATAAACTTTGTTAAATGTAATATAAAATTAATAGATTTAGAAAATCAAAATGACATCTCTGATACGATAAAAAACTATCACGAGGGTAAAACAAATCACAGAGGTATTCACGAAACTTATAACCAAATTAGAAAAAAGTATTATTGGCCTAACCAATGTAAAGACATTAGCGATTATATAAACCAGTGTGAAATCTGCTTAAAATCCAAATATGAGCGCAATCCCATAAAAACTAAATATAACATCACTCCAACCCCTAATAAACCCTTTGACATAATTCACGTAGACACGTTAAGTTTAGAGAACTGTAAATTCCTTACAATCATAGACGCCTTTTCTAAATACGCTCAAGCATACCAAGTCACATCAACAAACGCAATTGAAATATGTAACAAACTCACAAGATTCTTCTCACATCACGGAATCCCCAAGTTAGTTATATCCGACAACGGCCCAGAATTTAAAAATAATATCTTACGAGAATTATTCATTTTACATAAAATCGAAATTCATTTCACCAGTTCACAACACCCAAACTCCAACGGTCTTATAGAACGATTCCACTCCACATTAATTGAACATATTCGACTTTTTAATTTGCAAGAAAACCAAAAAAATGAAATTATAGAAAATAAAGTTAATTATGCAGTATTAGCTTACAATAATACCTGCCATAGTTCCACGGATCTTAAACCAATCGATGTAATCAACGGACATTTTGATACAGATTCACCTTTAGACATAGAATTAGAGAAAAGAATCACGCAAGATTATATTCAAAATCACCGCGAAAAAACGAAATTAGTATACCAAAGCATTAACGAAAAATTACAAAATAATAAAACTAACTTAATTGAAAAACTTAACGAAACTAGAGAAAACCTAGCCAAAATCCCAGAAACAATATACGTACACAATAAACAGAAGGTAAACAAAACAAAGCAGCCAAAATTCAAAAAAGAAAGAATCAAAACAATTAATCAAAATCTAAAAACTGCAAAAATTCACACTAGTCCTACAGATAATAAAAAACAGCCCAAAATTCATTTGTCAAATATTAAGAGACCTAGAAAAATAAATAAAAATATTAATACAAATTACGATCTTCCAGGTCCATCTACCTCACGTACACCTACGGACTAGAAATAAAAAACATTACACAAAACACTGGACTCTTGCCACTCAATTTAGGGACGGCAAAATTACAGAAATCAACACACACTTTTTTACACTTCTACGACCTACAACCCATCCTCGATCAGTACAATAATTTAAAAACACAACACAACAATCTCAAACACACAATTTACATAAACAATGTTAGCCTAGCAGACTCTATTAACCACGATAAAATAATTAATTATATAATAGAATCAATAGATGATAAGTTTAGTCACTTAATTGTTAATTACGAAAAACCTAGATATAAAAGAGGAATAGTAAATGGATTAGGATCCATTATTAAAGTAATTACAGGAAATTTAGACGCGGAAGATGAGAAACGATATGATAAAATTTTAAATCACTTGAAAACAAACCAACACAAATTAATCGATCAACTAAAAAATCAATACTCCGTTAACCATCAGTTAATAGAAGAATTTAATCAAACTATTGTAACAATAAAGCATAATGAACAAGAATTAAAATCAAAAATTGAACAGTTAATGCACATAGTTATTGATGGAACTCAGCAATTAAATAAACTAGCCATTCACGACATTTACAATCAACTAAATACCGTATTCAGTATGATTTTTAGTACTCTACAAGACATAGAAAACTCATTAACTTTTTGCAAATTACACACAATGCACCCTAGCATTATAAAATTGAACGATTTCTATTTGGAACTAAATAAAATTTATAATTATTATAACAATGAATTTCCTTTAGAGCCAACATTCAAAAATATGTTAGAATTTGAAAAATTAATAACAGTTAATTGCAAACTAAATTCAAACAAAATTGTATATTTTCTAGAAATCCCTATTAACTACGAAACTGATTTCCAACTATTTCACCTTATTTCCATCCCAACCAAATACCAGACTGAATATGTAACCATCATACCAAATAAAAATTATTTCTTAAAAACCTCTGATGGTCATATCAAATCACTGAACGGCGCATGCACAAAAGGAAACATCTACCAATGCCCAAACAAAATAGATGAGATCAATGACGATACTTGCGAGAAGAACATCATATTATATAACAACAATAATAATTGCCAATACACGAAAGTAACCATAAAGAAAAATCATATAGAAACTATAGAAGAAATAAACCAATTCTTAGCAGTTTTACCAGAGTCAGAAACAATTCACGCATCATGTCAACAAGGTGATGAAATTAAAAATTTAAAAGGAATATTCCTAATAAAACAAGATCAATGCCAACTAAAATTTAAAAACCAAATTTTAAAATTTCGAGACGGTACTTTCGGCAAACCAATTATCTTAGAAGATTTCCAAATTAAGCTAAACACCAGCCAAATTCCAACTATGAGTATCGACATCCAAAACATTCAAGATCTGAAGTTACCTATAAACAAGTTCGAACACATCAACGCAAATTACGACATCGAGGCAACAAATTACGCCCTTATAGCTCTATATGTCATTATTTCAATTACTAGTACAATTATTTTCGCAGTTTTTGCCAAAAGAAGGTTCTTTCAGAAGAAGAAACGACCATCCAAGGATCAACCCATAGAACTTCAGCCAGGGCCTTCACCCCGAAATCATCAGTTGAACATCCCCGACGATATTCCATTCTAAGGAGGGAGGAGTTAGAGCACCCGTTCCCATGAGAACCGCCGACCGCTGCACATTCCAGGCACAGTCACCACTCTCTTTCCCCACAATATGTTATATTATACTATGTGTGCATAAGCACTTTTAGCACAACCTGTACTCTGTATTCACATTTGTAAGTCAGTTACTGTTGAGAGATTGAAGTATCAACTTGTATGAAAAATCTAATGTAATCTTTCGTTGTCAAATAATAAATAATTTTTTATTGTAACCGTAAATCACGTTTACGTTACTTATATATATATATATATATATGTATGTCTTCTGTCCCGTTCGGGGTCCTGAAAAATTATAATATGGTTACTTCGGAGTCTTTTGGTTCTTTCGGGGTCCTGAGGTTGTCCAATTCGGGGTCCTCGATCGAAGACAGGTTGCATACAATTTCCGAAGTTCTAAACATGTAGATCTAAAATTAAAACGTATGGTTTTTTGGCTTCTAGGCAACTGTAGTTGTAGTTAAATTCACTTAAAAGAAGTTTATGATGTAGAAATCAGGAATTTGCTAAAACAAATATTAAATAAGTTGCATTGTTAAATAAACTTATTTATTATTAAGAAAAAAATATGCAAGCCTAAAATTGACTAATCGATCAGCGAATTTAATAAATAAAAATAATTTAATCAATTTTGCCTTATAAAGACATGTTTAATTACTTGGATACAGACCATTAAAGTTGTTGTTTTATAAACAGCCATTTGAAAATTTTATTTCGCTAGCGGTTTAAAATGTCTATTTCACTAGCGGTTTAAAAATATCAAATATATGTCAATTAAAATAAATCAAAAATGTATTATATAATTATACATATGAAACATTACAGGTACAAGAACAAGTTTAACTAAGCATTTCATTTTCTCATTAACGAAGTTAGATCTTGCAAGGGTTCGCTTATGAAAAAAAAATTTGATATATTTTTTTATATGTTTCCTTCGATTTCTGCGGTAACAATTGTTCCATAATAGAATGTTCGTTTTCCATTTTCACTTTTTACTCTGTAAAGACTTTATTTAAACTTTATTGTAGATAATTTAGTGTCATTCACTAATTCTGTTCAACGTAACAACAAAATTCACAATCAGCGACTAGATATTCGTAAGCGATTAGTGACATTTCAAGATTTTGACTTCATATAAAAAAATCCTACACACAAATTTGAGAAGTTTATTAAGGCAAAATTGAATAAATAGTTGTATTAACGCGCTTGCGGCTTCGCCGCTCGCGCGCTTAAACTTACCGCTCATTAAACATACATTTATACCGCTTGTAAATAAATAACTATAAATTTATCATCACTCCTTTAAATCTTCACTTGATAATTAATATACAGAATGTATCTGAAAGGCGCTCCCATCCTTTATTTTTGTTGTAAGTAATATAAAAATTTGGTTTATATGAAAGTTTTACTATTGGGGGGCGTGATTTGACGGTTGGTAACCACACTTTACGCGAAAAAATATATCACTCACAGAGATCTGCTTAGGCAGAATGCCACACCCAGTAATGGGTAAAAGGCGTGATGATATATTTATTTATTTATATATGTAATGATAGTAATAGATATTTTTTTAAATGCCAGGATTATGCGTTACGGCTATCAACTTTTACTTTGTAAATGGGAACCTAGATTAATTTTATTAAAATAAAAACCTAATTTATTTAATAGTTATATCGTGTAAGACTAGCTTTTTAAAAAATATCCATTACTGTCATTAAATAGTATGTTTAAAATGGGGAAACTACTATACGGAGCAAATTTTTGTATTATTTTAGTTTAATTTAGAATATGTATCAATAAAAAAACAAAATATTTACAATTATGAATTACAACATTTATTAAAAAACTCCACCATTAATAAGTAAACAATAATTTGTACATTTACAAAAATTATCAAATAATGTAAGTTGGCACAAAGGCAATTCTTTTTCATGGTCATTGTTTCTAAATAATTGGAGATTTTGAAAATGATAAGAATGAATTTTATTGATTTTTAAACCCTGCAAGATACAGAAATAAAATGGAGATTAAAGTAAACATATTTTGTAAAGAATGTTATGTTCTTCAACATACAATAGCATAAATAGAAGAAAACAATATTTACATCAGTCTGGGTTCACCGGGTGCATAAGATTTAGGGGCAAAAACGAAAATTGTATTCACTCCGGAGCGGCCTTAATAGCATCAAGTATAATATCACTTCCGGTTTATCAATTTTAGCCAAAATCTAATATATTGTTCCCATTGATATAAAAGTTTTGGATTATATTTTAATAGTTTATTATTAAAAATTGTTATGGGCTTCAAGTAAAGTATCACTTCCGGTTGTCCAATTGTTGTCTAATCAACTCTTTATATTAATGCAAATAGTTGAAATACGAAAAAACGAGATTTTTATAAGTTTGACACAAGAGTTGTGACAGAAAAAATCGTCACGCATACACAGCCATACTTTTTGTGAACTTGAATTTCACATATTATTTTATTTATACAATAATTTGCTTATAAATTGAAATACACATATTAAAATTATTTAATTAAATTATATTACAATACATTTCATGAAAAATAATGACAGCTGACAAATTTATAAATACTTTTAACCTCATTATAATCGTATATTTTTTCAGTACGTTTTGATGTTTATATGTCAAAAATTTTGTCACAATTTTGTAAAAATGAATTCATTGGACGATGAAGATATTATTAATTTTATTAAGCGACTTGGTCGTGTTAGAAGACCTAAAATAATTAGAAATAGAGTAAATCACTTTGAAAATTTTGACTTTATCAGTATTTTTCATTCTATATATGTTTTTAACTTTAACTAAATCTATTAATAATTCAACTTAATTGGAGGAAAAATTTGCAGCTCTTTTAATTTTTTCCATCATGTGTATACCGGGTGTCTGTTTTAAAAGTGTATATAGGAGATTAACATGGGAAATCAGTTTTTTGCATGCTGTTGCTCGGTGTTCTATCTGTCTGTCTGTCTATTGAAGTGTTAATCGAAAATTATAATTTTTCTGAATCAAACGATGTAAAATACATTTCAATTCACTAGTAATTTGATCCCGTAAATTAACTTTTAAGTTTTGTAAATTCACAGATTTAATCAATTTTTAACGAAAATAAATATCGTTACCTATGACTGTTTTGTTTTGATATCTTGCAAGCGATTTATTTGACGTTTCTGACATTTTGACTTGACAATTTATAAAATATGGTTATTTATATAAATAAATATCGTTAGTTATGAATAACTGTGCATACAAATTTTATTAAATAAATAAAAGTTTCAAAAAACAGTTTTGTTTAAATAATAATCAGTTTATAATAAACAAGATACAGTAATTTTTGTGTTTGGACATTATCAAACTTTTCACAGATTACAGAGCATTTCAAAATACAATTTATATATGAAATGAAAGATTATGAAAAAATAAAACTTTTTGTCGGTCAAATTTATTTAAAAATGTCCCGTTCAAGAAAAAACTATATATTTGTTCTCGATTTTTACATCATAAAAATTAAATAAACATATCACGCCTTTTACCCATTACTGGGTCTGGAACTCTGCCGTAAGCAGATCTCGGCAAGTGATATATTTCTTCGCGTGAAGTGCGGTTACCAGCCGTCAAATCACGACCCCCAAAGATATTATTATTTTTACATCATATTTTCCCAAATGTACAAAACTATGCAACCAAACTAACATCTTGTGCTCTCGCAGCGACGATGATTTGAAAGCAGGTATATATTCATTGCGAGGTAACCACAAACTTTTACCACTATGTTCACAGAATATTTTTTGTCAAAAATTGTATGAAACTGACGATATTCCTAGCAACTATGATCTGAACAAGATAAATAAAAATGCAATTAGCAAATATCTCTAATAGGTAATCCGTGACTATATTGAGGATCAACTAATTCGTACAACAAAGAATTTTGATAAAAATATATTTGTTTTGGAACCATTATGTCTGCCCAAAGTACCTACATAATTATTATGTATTTTTTCAATATATATGTCAATATTAGTGTAAATTGCAAACTAACATATATTTCTATTTGAAATATTTAATTGGCCCTGTATGTGGTACAAAAAATTATCGTTTTTTTAAAACTTATAATACCATTTCTAATTTCGAAAAACTTTTATAATTTTTTCTCTACTGCTTCAATCACTGTCATGTATCGTACGCTGTAGAGACAATTGATTTCACAGAATTTACCACAGCCGATTCGTCCGTCCAGCGACGTACCTAAAAATAATATGGTTTCATGCCGCTTTTGTTTTTTTTAAAGTTGGATTTCAATAGCCTTACTTTCGTTACTAATATCATATTCTGTTGCTTCACAACCGGTACACAAATTATACAACTTATTATTAACCATATTCGTTGTGAATGTTGCTTTCCGCTTATTGCAAATCTGTCCGAAGTGCGAGGCCGTAACATGTTTTCGTCTTTCCTCCTTCCAAAGCTGTTCAGTAAACTGGCCAATACTGTGTTGGAAAATATAATTTCGGTCAGCATTTTTTATAATATTAAAAACTATTTTTTTCCGCTTCTTCACATTCTTCGTTGCTTAATCTTTTTTTGAAATATCCGCAGTTTCGCCTTGCTTTTAATTTATTTCTCTTTTTCTGTATACTTCAATGCATATTTGTCAACTTTACGTCCCATGCCTAATTGAACTTTTTCATTAAAATCTTCTTTCGAATTCAAGGAAACAACTGCCATATCGCAACAACTAATTTATTGACATCCAATATTATCTGTGAATTTTCAGTGTGAATTTTATTTTCTATGCCACAAATATTACACTTGAATTTAAAAATACTTTTTAATAAATCTGTATGTCGAAAAAGGAACACTCGTAACCACGATGTTTTATAGATTTTAGATCATTGAAATAGTATTGTATATCCACGATTCTTTTACCGCAAATTTCATCGTCATTCATTTTTACAAAATCCTCCGACAAGAAAATTGGAAAATAAATTAATACAAAGTATATAGTTATTGCTATAAATGTTGCCGATTGAGATTTTAAGAACTGTGGTGAATCATACATAATCATACGAGTATCTACATGCTGGTATTCTTTAATATGTATTAAAGCAAAGCAATTTCTCATTTCTGTACTATAAATAATTTGAAAATGAATTGAGTAATTTATATTGCGAACAGTTCATTTATTTTAATTCTTGTTATTTCTAATTTAATAAATATATTAAGAACAGATTATAAATACAAAATAACTTACGCGCAAATTCGTCTAAAACTGAAATGTCTGTGAAACTCGTATCATCTGGGTTAGAAATTTTCGAAGTCGAAGATAATATAACGAATATTTGAATACACAATAACAGCGTTGTAAAAAAATACAACCAATAATAAATAGACCCTCGGCCAGCAGACCATGGTTCCAAGAACTGCAACACGGCAAGTTGCTGGATTTAGCGGGAGCATAAGATTAAGGGGCAAATACGAATATTGTATTCACTCCGGAGCAGCCTTAACAGTACCAAGTGAAGTATCCCTTCTCTTATCCAAAATTTGAAATATTGTTACCATTGATTTAAAAGTTTTGAAAAGTTTTGGATTATATTTTAATAGTTTTTCATTAAAATTTGTTATGGGCTTCAAGTAAAGTACCACTTCCGATTGTCCAATTTAACCCAGAGTCTAATCAATTCTTTATATTAATGCAAATAGCTGAAATACGAAAAATATAAAATTTTGGAAGTTTGACTTAAGAGTTGTTGTGGCAGAAAAAATCGTCACCAATACACAACCATACTTTTTGTGAATATGAATTTCACTTATAATTTGATTTTATTTACACAAAAACTTATTTACCTATGATTTTATTTCATTATAAATTGAAATACACATATTAAAATTATTTAAATAAATTATATTTCGATACTTTTCATGAAACATTTGGAGAATATGATTATTGAGATGGCGCTTATGTTGATGCGAAAAATAATGATATTTATAAGTATTTTTAACCTCATTATAATCGTATAATATTTTTATTTTTACATAGAGTTTAACTTTTAAGTTTCACTTGACGGTTCATAAGTAAAGTTTGTCCGCGATGTGGAGACCGGTACGTCATTAAACATATTCGTATGGGTTACAAGGTGGGAGAAATTTCATGATGTCATACATGTTCTCAACCAGTCATGATAAACAAGAGCTATAAGTTAATAGTATTTACAAATTAAGAGTTATTTATTAAAGAAAAAAAGTTAAATAGCAACAAATTTCATGATATTATCATTGTAAATTACTTCAACGAGGACCATTTATTTAGAATCACCGTTATATTTGATTCGCTTATTTTGACTGAAGTTTGTGATATTTCGATAATGTTTTCTCTGTTTAACGTTTTGTTATTATTACTTGTTTCACGTTGTGCATAATGCCTGGAATAATATTAATTATTTATTTTATTTTGAAATTTATTACGAAATCATAGTTTCGTACAAAATATAACCTAAAATTAATTCTGAAATGACAGATCGAAGTTTTAAATTTCCGTCCTTGAAGTGATGGTCTATCTTTTTTTTTCGAGTAGTGGAAAAAAGCTGAACATATAAGACAGACGTAATATTAACCAACGATTGAAAAGCATGCATGTTATAGATGTACATTAAGATTGTTTATTATTAGTTTAGAAACTGATGACGTACCGGTCACCACATCGTGGACAAACTTTACCTACTACGCACTTTACAATTTACTTATTACGTCGTTTGTAGTCTGGCAACTAGGCAATGGGCCGCCGGCCGTGCCAGCGCCAGCGCCGAACCGATAAACTAAGAATGGAATTGAATTCGCAGTGGCGTACCAATGGGCTTCTGAATAATAATTGAAATATACATAAATTATGATAAAAACGTAAAGTACATATTTAATTATGAGTATTAATAACTATATTTATATTTAAATTGACCCCTGCGGCTCCTCCTTCTCTAATATCTTTGCGGGCCGTGATTTGACGGCTGGTAACCGCAATTAACACAAACAATATATCACTTACCAAAATCTGTAAGGGCAGAGTTTCGCCCAGTAATGGATAGAAGACGTGATGATATATTTATTTATATTTTTTAATTTAACTTATTCCATACGAAAGATATTAATGACACACACACCACAAGTATGTCTTTTTAAAAGAAGCATTCTTATTGGCCACAAAATATTTCGCGCGATGCCCAGACCGCAAAAGACGAAGTGCCATCTTATCTGTCGTAAACGATTTTGGTTTACAAAATTATTCTACGTTACTTGCCTTCAAATAAATAATGACAAAACAACACAGTTATTTTAAATAACACTTTCTGAAGCAAAAACCGTACACAAAATATCACGCTACATAATTTAAATTTTATGACAATTCTTCCATGGTTTTGATTCCAGTGACAGCATTATGTCAAACAGTTTGTCATACATAAATATTATTTCATTTTTAGAATAACAAATTTCAATTCATAACAAGACTTTACAATATCATTAAGAATGATTATTAAATATCAAAATAATATATTTAAATAAGAATATACATTATATTTGTTTCCATTACAAAAAAGTTTGACAGCCACAACTTCAATACTTGTGACATCACAAATGGAACAGAATGTAATTTCAGAAAAAAAAATTTGAAAGTGGTGTGCACATTTTTTTTAAAATTCATTTATAAACTACGTACCTATTCTCTATGTTATTTATAAATATTTTTGAGAAATATACTGACGTAAACATTATTAATAAGTTGCATAATGTATCGTATTGTGTGAAGCTGTTTTATATATTCAGGAATAAATAGTATATTTAAAATAGTGAAACTTTTATTCCAAACTAATTTGTCTATTGCTTAATTAGTTAATGAATTGAATTTATTTAAAAAATACTTTTTAGTTTAATTACCAAATTATTTTAAAGAAGTGCCTCTCTCAATTAGTACACTATGCATTAACACACTTGTTTGATAAGATACATAAATCTATGGAACGCCACATTGATATTTATTTAATAATTCGGGACATGCTTACAGACGTCTTTAATTCAATTTCAGACGTCTCTAATTCATTTTAAAACGTTTTGTTTTTTAAAAATTAGACCAACATTTTAGAACTATAGTGAGGTTCCCGATGAGGACCCCGAAAAAACCAGTATACATGTTATACTGCATAACTGTATGCTGGACCCCAAATTGGCTACTAGACAAACATATATATATATATATATATATATATATATATATATATATATATATATATATATATATCCATATTGAGGGCCACTACCTTACGGACCATCACTTTTGAACCACTTCTGACCTAAAGCATTTAGAACATTTGTATCATATGGGATACTTGGGATATATAAAAATAGAGAGTACAATGAAAAAAAATTTTTGTAATGTGAAACGTTAGGCTGTAATAAAAAAAAATAATAATCAATGACTCGCAGATAAATGAACCAGCTTAGCAGGTACAACTTAGGTTCAACAGGAATCTGTAACCTGAATTTCTTCTGCTACAGTCAGAGAAATGTCTGGCTACAGTTGGTATTTTAATGCAAGGATATTTGCATAGATGTCACTGATATAAAACCATTTTCTTATCCTATTACAGAGACGTATTAAATTTAAAGAAAATTATTACATATCCTTAATTTAACAGAAATGTTTTTATGCAATTTTTCATAAAGCTTATTTATCATTGTTAGTATATTTTATGAAGGTTGTTTTTGATAATTTAGGATTAATTTAGCATTTACATATAACAAAGTATTATTTTTGCAAATACTTAGCTATGGTCTTTTATTGTCCAGAATTATTGACTTCGTTGTCAAAATAGTATTTGCTATAACTTTAATAATCGGCAATGACTTGTGATTTCAAACATGCATAAATATCATTGCGGAATGATCATACTTTATTATTATTTCATTAGATTTAAATATTCGAAAAGTATAATCAATGCAACTATATGCACTCATTAATAAAGAAAAATAAGAATAAAAAAGTACGCAAAGATAGAGGTAAATATTTATTTATTATTACATAACATATGAAGACAATTACTGAACAAAATATACATACAAATTAATACATTTTTACGCTTGTTTATTTGGATATTATGTCTGAATTATTTTCAGGAAAATAGTACTGTGTATGTAGACAACTTTTTAACTCACTGCCATTATTACATAGTCTGTCGGTATATAATATCAATTGTGTGGGAACTGTTAGATCAGACAGAATTGAAAAAGCACCTCTCAAGGATTTAAAAAAAGAAGTACGAGGATCTGCACATGTTCTTCAAGATTCAAATAATGAAATAACAATTATAAGATGGAATGATAACAATCAAGTAATCATTGCTTCAAATATAAAAGATGACAATATATTTCTAACTAAAGGTTCATGTAGACGTTGGTCCAGAAAGGAAAAATCGATTATATCAGTTGAACAACCAACTCTCATTGATATGTACAATCAGGGAATGGGGGGAGTTGATTTATTTGATAAATTACATGAATTTCCAAATTTTATTGTATTAAATGTAAAGTTGGACTTCACCTAGAATCTTGTTTTAAATTATATCACTTTAAGCAATGATTTGTTCAACTTTTTTAATTTTTCTAATGGTTTCTGAATAAATAATTTCGACAAAAATGTACTCCCATCCCATTCCCATCGTAAAAAAGGTAATAAATAAATTAGAAACAAATCTCAAAATTATCAAAATTGTTTTTATTAAATCAAATGATCTCGTTTATAAAAGAAAAAAACAAAAAATACAAAAAAATACCCGAGCAATAATCGGTCAATTATATTATTTTTTAAATATGTCTAAAATGTTAGTCTACGTTTTCCCTTTTCCTTTTTGAGATTGTTACTAATCCATAATTTGAGCTGCATAAAAGTGCGCCCTCTTAAGGCACTATATTTTTTTATTGCTTCACGCCACTCTGCGCTACTTGGCAAATAGTTGTTTTTTAAGTGTTTCGCAAAATGTTTTCTAATTGCGTACTTTTTCGAGGTAGTCCACATAATTTTTGGCACCTTCTTTCGCTTTCTACGTGGAGTCCACTCGGACTTATTACTGTGATTTAAGTTCTCATCAACATATGATTCGCTGTCGAAATGCTCAGGAGTAATTCGAGTATTCTCTTGAATTTCTACAAAATAATTACAATTATATTATTATATACACACTTTTGTAAACATTTTTCTGATTTTGATAGGCTAACTAGGCTAGTTTATAATTAACAATCTAAACTAATAAGGGTTATGATGCACATCATCTCAGATATGCATTTGTTACCTAGCAACTCCTATGGATACATTTCATAACGACAGAAAATTGATTTAGACTGTTTTTACTTCCTTGTACGAAGTAAATTTAAAAATTAGGTCAAATATGTGCAATAAAAAAATGTAGGTGTAATATAATACGCGTACAAGGAAGTCATGTGGTGTCCACATCAGATTTTTTCTTTTATAAATAATTCCTAGACAATTCCATACCAGGAAAAAGTTTCAAATAATTAAGAATTTATTGAGTGAAAATTTATGTATATGTATAGGATGAATTGAGTCAAAAAGACACGGAAAAAGAATTAAAATGGAAGAAGATTTGTTTCTTGAAGAAATTATTCTAATAAATAACTGTAGTGATACAGTACCTGTTTCTTGTACATTTGTCCCTATACTATAAGTGTGAATTAAGTTGTCTTCAAAATCAGCACCGCTGTCAAAATTATCATGAATATTTCTAGTGTTCTCTTGAATTTCTACAAAATAATTACAATTTATTAAACACAAATTTTTAAAGATTATTCGGATTTCGATAGAATAATCTGGCTAACATATATTAAATAATTTAAACTAAATCTTACATTTTTATTGTCATTTCAGTATGAATCAAAAGGTGCAAAAAGTATTGTGTTTCCATGGAAGCGATATTAATTGTTCACGATGATTACTTTGTTTTTAGAAAAATAATATTTCTAAAACTGGGAAAAAACGCAAATAAGTAAAATTAAAATACAATTTATCAAAACAGTAATAACTTATAGTAAAATTATGAAAAATAAAAGCTGACAATAACTTATCAATCGACAAAAGAGTGGTTGAGTTACAGAACTGAGGGGATATTCATTAAGTAAATTTTGCATTATGCTTACAATAGTAAAATAATAAAAATGTCTTACTTTCTAATTCCATTGTTTCGTTATATTCTAGTTCTGCATTGTCTAACCCCATATCCTCACGATCTGGATCTTCAATAGACAAGTCTTCTATATTAATTTCTTCTAAAGTTTTACCTTTGTAACTGTTAATAGTGTCATTGTCCAGCGCAAAAAGAAGTTGTGAAATTTTCGCTAAATGTATAGCTTCATTTGGTAATCTATAAAAATGTCTATGGACATCAATATTATGTCCCATATAGTCGGCCAATATACTTAATTCATTTTCAGTTAAATTTAATGCTTGAGAAACAGTTGCAATATGTTTCCGTAACTTAGTTCCTCTCAAAAGGTTTGGTTGTGCCGCTCCACAAACATTAGCTGTGTCTCGTAGTGTTCTTGCACCTTAAAATTGAAAATTTAAATGTTAGACAAAAAAATATATATAAATAATTTTAATGAATTGATTAAATGGATAATATAAAAATATACAGGTGTAACTGCAAAACCGACCACTGCCATTATTTTATTTATTATTATAGTTACAAACAAATCTTTTGGCCAATGAAATACTTATTTTTAATATTAAACGCCTATGGCAAGTTTTTTTTTTTTAAGTAACACCTGTATATAATGAAAGATATATAATAAGTAGTCATTACATTATACCCTAACATATACGTAGGCCGTGATTTGACGGTTGGTTACCACACTTCATGGGCAAAAATATATCACTTACCAAGATCTGGTATGTTTGAATGCCACAGCCCGTAATGGGTAACAGGCGTTGTGATACATTTATTTTTATTTATATTTGCGTCAAATGAAAATTTAATAATGAAATAAAAGTTTAAAATATTTTACATAAAGGTACTTACTTCCTTCGTTTAAAACTACTGCAGGGTAATATTTTCCTCTATATGATGCCAATACAGTGCCAGGGATTTCACTATTTTCTTTAATTTTCGTTAACAAGCATACTTCTAATCTATCTTCGATGAACCTTACTAACTTATAAGTCATTTTTGTTGATCTAAAAACACAGAATATATTAGGTACTGGATGACAGTGATGTAGTCAAATATTTTTAAAGGGTAAACGTATCATACAATAGTAAAAGTTAATTTTATTTCAGAGATATTCCTATTTTATCGCGCGCGATCTCACAGACGTATGCCGTTTATCCTATATTCTCTATTAATCTCCCTTAGCTCAGTTTTCTTTCATGTAATGTTAGAAAGCCGCGGCTGTGAGCAGGTCCGGATCAAGATACTTTCCAACCGGATAGATGCCCGCAGCGCCATTATCGCAAAGGGCGCTAAATGCTGGTAATAATAAAGAGGACAAATATAAACTTTATATTTACTTGCTAGCGGTGTAACCTTCCAAATATTTTTATTGTTCAATAAGTCAACAGGCGCTGTAGTAATTTTAATTTTTGATCATAAACAAATCCAAACATAGCAGAACTAATTCAGGCAAAGCACATGCATCCATCCCATTAAAATTATTATTTTAATTTAACAATTACACAACATGTAATATTTTCTGAATACATAATTGTTTGCAAAAAAAATATTTTTCATTCACTACATTTTACTTTTTTTTATTAAAAGGGTCCGCAAGCTATCGAACAATTTTTAAAGGACCCCCCACGCAGGAAATTTTAAAAAATTTGAGAACCGCTGTTTTATAGTAAGTCAGTGAGTCTGTTACCAAATGGTGACTTTCTCTCTCGTTCTCTCTGAAATAAAATATTACTCAAAGAGAGTAAGCTAATTTGCCTGCGTTACACGAACGGTGAATGTGCTATTTATAGGTGTGATTTTACTATTGTGTTTGTTTTACTTGAACCTAATAATATTAAAACTAAAATGTTGCAAAAATATTGCGAAAGAACTTAGTTTCATTTTTGGTGTATGGTCCAGCGACTACACTAATTTTGTGTTTCAAATGTAAATACTTTTTCTTTACTTTAGTTATAATAAATTTTACTACTATATTAATAATTGTGAATTTGCTGTAGAAATGTACTACTAATACAATTTTAAATTTTAAAAACAGTTATAATAGGTAAAATATAAGAAATACAAAATAGTAATTAAGATATCAAGGGAGTTATAAGGACAATAATGTTTGAGGTCAACAATGTACTTGCCGAGGACCTCTAGCTCGAGGTGTGTACGTTGACCGTAGGCATTATTGTCCGTTTAACTCCCGTGGTGTCCTGTCTTTGTGACATTTGTTAAATAGATTAGTCTAGTAACTAGGGAACGCGATATTTTAATTTATTTGCAATACCAATTTTTTTATTTCAATCTGTCACATGTAAATTAGTGAAAAAATATAGCAACAACGTCAATTTTATTTTATGTCCTAGAGCATTATTTATGTTATGTAATAACCCTGACAACAGGGTTGTTATGACAGTAATAATTAAATCAGTCGGACATTATTAACATTATTAGTCTCCATATATCATCCCTAAATTGATATAACCAGGGGCGCCTAATTACCTCGAGACGGGCCTGACTGCGAGATCTGTAAATAGCTGATTGCGTACCTCTTGTATTCAGCTGCTCACTGCTAGAGCTGTTGTTCCCCGTCGGTTCCGATCAAAGCGCGAGGTTGCAAGCATTTCGTTTACTTTGTATCGCTGCGTAGTATATTTACATCTGACCGATACTGCGATCGCTTTCGTTATAAATATATGAAACTGTCGTATGAAAATATGGATTCTGAGAGAATATTTTATCTAATAAACCGCGGTAATGTAGAATATATAACATAGTTTGCGTTTCAAGTGGGTGAGAAACAATAAAAATCTTAACGAAAGTGATTGTAATGAAGACGACATAATTAAAATTTCCGACTTTTGTTATATTTTTCATCTTTAGCGTTACTTATCAAACGTTATGTTCGAAAGACAAACTGTTCTATCGTACCTACTAGACCTAATGACTCGTAGCAAAAGCTCTGTTCTAACTTTGTTTTAACTAAACCCAAACAACAGAACTATTGATGTTAAACACTGTCAATAATAACAAAAAGGCAAATATGTTAACATTTATTATAAAATTTATCTTACGCAAAATTCGACAAAATATTGTTTTGTAGATATTTTTTAACACATAATTATTTAAATCATTATTTCAATTTTATTTTATACACATAAGTGTCAAATGATTAGTATTTGTAGGTAACCATGAGAAATTATTTACAACGTTGTCAAATAAAAATATAAGTTGTTCCGTTTGAGTTAAAACAAAGTTAGAACAGTTACTACCAGCCAATCTTTTTATTAAATATGTTTGATTTCCATGGTTATACGAGAATTATAAATTTATGTTGACTTTTCTAGTTCATTTCTAACTATTTTATATATTATTATTACTAATATTTATTAATATGAGTTCTGAAAACTTCTGTCACTCATTTTATAGTTGTTTGTTTGCATTATTATGGTAATATTTCAATAGAATATCATTTTTATGTTCATACATCTGTGAGATACTGCGCGAACCGTTGTTCCCCAACAATACGGAGATCTAAGTGTGTTAGTGTGTAATAATAATACAATAAATTCAAGTTTAAATAATTTACTTACATGTAGTTGAACAAATTGGTATCTTGGGATTCACTCACAACACACACTACTCAATTGCAAGTGCAAACTGCGACTCACAGCGTCACAGTGAAGACCGCAAAGAGCGTAGCAAGAACTGACAATTATCAGTGTTGCCAAACTATGATATATAATTAGCGTGATACGTATTACATTTATGCCCGAATGCGAAAAAAATATTTTAATATCTTTAAGTCACATATATAAAAAGTGATTATTTCTATTAAAATTTGCATAAAAACTCCACACAATAAACAAAAATAGATAATAAATTAATTGACTTCATATTATTTTTGTTATTTGACATACAGTTGGCAACACAATACTAAATAAAAGAAACAGCGGCAATCGCTGATAATTTAAAAATATCTTTTCAATAAAACATATTTAATAACAACCATTGTTTTTAAATTTATGTAAATATTATGTATCAACAAAAGATAATTTACTTCCGAAGATAACTTTAAATATATTTTTATGGTAAATTAGATACATAAAATACTAAATTACATCACATGAAAAACTATGTTCTACAGGCTATAACGAATTTTTCTTCATGATATTATTTTAGGATAACATGAAAGAAAGAATCGAAATATTTGTGTAATTAATTTAACAGGTTTTTTTAAATAATATCATTTTAAATATTTAGTTAATTAGGGGGGTGCAAGGACACAACATTGGAACAAGCATTTTTTTGTCATTTATGGGTGTCCATAAGCATAATTGTTTGCAGTATTCGTTTAATTGAAATAAAATATAAAAGAAATAATTTCCACGCCTGTAGTTCAAGTTCTACAAAGGAATATGGAATCCTGGAAGATGTGGCTTCCCCTCCACTACCATAATTAGGGAGGTGGGTGATTTGACGGCTGGAAACCGCACTTCACACTCAAAAATATATCACTTACCCATACCCAGTCATGGATAAAAGGCGTGCTAATATAATTATTTATTTAATACGCATAATCTGACTATTACAGAACACAAGTAAATATGTAATATTTTTAAGCAAACTGTTTGTAAACCAGCAAATAACCATTAGCGATGCCGCTCGCAATGTTGTATTCACTTTTATATATATAATTTATTTATTAAATAATAAATTCCACATTATATAATTATTTTATGACCTTTATTTTGTGTGTAATAAACGTACGGGGGGGGGGGGGGGGGCGGCTAATTGTCTATAGGTTGTAAGGATATAAATCCGGGCCTGTCTGTACGCATCGACTAGTCCGACAATGGCCTTCAACCATGTTCGCAACAGACTCAACGCTCGCCGAGAATATATTCACGTATGTGATATATTTTATTGCCTTTATCATATATGTTCAAGAAGGCCACGCATTACTTTTATTTTTAAAAAAACTGTAATAATTATTTAAACCAAATTTTAGCAACTAGAGAAATTATAATTTGTAGATTGAATTTGGTGTACCTAATTATGTTCTGTTAAAATTGTAACTTTGCTTATTAGTTTATATAGAATATATATAAATAAATATGGATTAAGTATTGATTAATAAATTTATGTAATAGTTTCATAAAAAAAAACGAGTAATTTCAAATCAGTTGGATAATAGGCTGAAACATATAATTAATATATTTGAGTATTAGCCAATACTTTTATTAAAATCGAAGACTTTTTTATAAGTTAGGTGTTGAAAGGGCAGGAAAATTGGTATTTTTGTTCAAATATTATAACTTGTAAAACAACTTAACGAATATCAGAAAGATAAAGGAGAGTGACATTTTTTAATAATAAATGTATGATTTATATTTTTTTATAATTTTGATTATTATTAATTCATTTAATGAATAAATATTGAAAGTTATTTCGTCTGTTTTACAAAAAGAAACCTTTAAAATGATTTTTAAACAACTGAATTTTTATTTTATTTATTTATTTTTATATAGACATTTGTTTTGTTATGTACCCAAAATATAATTAAATTAATACAAAAAATAAAAAAAATGTTTCAAATCAATGATTATTCCTCAATACTATTATGTCAGTACGGTGATGTGGATAGCAATACGGAATTCGAATCCGGAGATCCCGAGTTCGAATCACACTCTCGCTAAAAATTATATAAACTACCACACTGCGGCTCGGTGAGTGCGGACCCTGTACTGTAATTGGGATTAAGTTCCTGTTGTACAGCGTAACATAAATAAATAAATGATTTTTATTATTATTTCACATAGAATATACATAAACAAATATGAATAAAGTATGCTAATGTATTCGAGACGACGGTAGGATCTACTGCGGACTATTTTGAGTACGCAGAAAGTGATTTCGCTACTTTTTAAAAAACGACGCCAAGCGTCGGGACGCCGGGATGACCCACGTAGAATCGTTGTTGTGTGCCCAAGCGTACGGGGATGGTCAGTGCAAGTTTTAGACTGTTGTAAATTCTAGATTTTTCATGTTATATTCCTATGGCATACTTTTGATGGGATACTCTGTGTATTGTTATTATGAATATGTATACTGTATATGTATATATTTTTTGTCGTGAGTAGCGTTACAATGTTGTCATCATTAAAAAAATGTGCATAATTATATACTTTACGACACGAATACCGTAAAGAAATCATAATATACAAGCGTTAAAATATATTAATTTTTATGTATAACTATTTTGTTATGTAATAATAAATAAATATTGACCTTTATCTTTGCGTACTTTTTTATTCCTATTTTTCTTTATTTATGGGTGTATACAAGGTGTTTCATAACTTCGAGTACATACGTTAATGACATATGTTGTTTGATATGCTGATTACGAATCTAAAAGAATTTTCTTAAAATTCGAAAAATTAAGGGTTGTTTACCTAAAACAATTTTTGTAGTACTGCACTGGATTCGCTTTCCTATTAAACACAAACAATGAAGTAGGTAATCAACAATTTGAATTACACAATACTAGTAAAATAAACGAACAAAATTTAATTATTTTTAATGAAACGATAATTATAGTTTATTATGTATTCAAAATAATTGACGTCAAATTAAATAAAACACATACAATTCGAATAATTTTTACAAAAATTGCTGAAAATTGTTGCCATTCTCTGCCATACATAATGCAGCACGATGAATTAAAGACACGCTGCAAGCTTCGTTGAACGAATTATAAAATCTCATAAAATTAGCAGCGTTTTCAACCCGTTCCCTCAGTTATTCCAGAGTTTCAGGAGCTTCCTGGTTATCATAAACTAATGATTTGAAATAGCCCCAAAAATAAAAATCCATCCCTCTCTACAACGATTAGGTCGCAAAGATCCTGTGTCACGCAGGCGTTGTGTAATTCCAACAAACATACGGTGGTTAGGATGCCGTCTTTGAGGAAAACGTTTCGCATAAATACGCTCTGCTAGTCTTGCATTTTGTCTCGCCTCTCCATATGCTAGCACTATGTCCACTAATTCACTATCACTAAATCCGTTCGCATTATCCATTTTTAAAACAAATCACCAATTCTTTTACACTGTTATGTATGTATCTTTCACAAAAGAAACAATAAATTGACCTACTGACGTACTACGAAAGAATAATTACACAATTCAATTATTAGCAGTTATTTATAATAGAATTTAAATAGAACCCAGTGGCAGTGGCACGAAACATTTTAGACTGGGAAACATGGAAAATAATTTTGCGATTAAAAAAAAAAATCTTTTTGATTCGTAATCAACATATCAAATAACATATACTATTAACGTATGTACCTGAAGTTATGAAACATCCTGTATAGTTGCATTGATTATACTTTTCGGATATTTAAATCTAATAAAATTAATGCTTCAAATAACCGCGTAAATCTGGTAAAAGAAAATTTAAATGTCCATAGATATTACAAATGTTGTACTTTTTTAAAATGACACACACAAACTGTTTATTTTTGTGCCACTTAAAAGTTAATAATTTTTGCTTCAAAAACGTGTCATGGTTTTTAAAACCTAAATTTAATACTTTTCGAAATATTACAGATTATATTAAATTGTTTCTCCTCAAAACGAAGCGTACATTGTGCCTTGAAAGTAAAATTTGACAATTCGTATGGTTTTTGCCCAAATACAAAGTTGTTGATGACCAATTTTTTAATTTGAGTCTGTAATGGAAGATTACTAATTTAACAAGAGGGTAGATAGTTAAAATGTTACTTTGTGCAAATAATAATTCAGTACAAGCTGCATGAGTATACCGACAACAATATGTGGATCACTTAATTCAATTATGGACACAAATTAATGAAAAAATTGGTCTGTATTAACTTTGTATCTTAGCGAGAATAACACAAAAGACAAATTTAAATTTTGTTTTCACGGCACACTATTTTGATTAATAATATCTTCTGTAATATTTCAGGTATTGTTTTTAAAGGAACTATTAGTTTAACTGGTGTAAGAATATATAGACTGTGCCATTTAAAAAAAAATACAATAGTAGTAATATCTACGAAATTTAAACTTTACTTTTACCAGATTGACACAGATTTAGTTAGTTTATTTAAAACATTAATAACTTTATCTTACAATTTTTTTGTATCTGTAACATCTAAAAAAACTATGTTTCCAAATTTCATTTCTATCTAGTACATATATATTTTTAAACTTATTGTAAATTATAATTGTTTTTCAATTTATTGTTAAATTGCCAGAAGGCATTATTTTTCAAAATAACGCTCTAGGGCTTAAAAAAAATTCACGTTGTTGCTATATTGCGCCATTATCGTAAAGGGCGCAAAATGTTGGTAATAATATAAGAGGAATAATATTTACTTTATATTTATTTGCTAGCGGTGTAACCTTCAAAATATTTTTATTGTTCAACAAGTCAACAGGCGCTGTAGTAATTTTAGTCACCGTATTTCAACGTATTAATTAATACTTGTTTTTGATCATAATTTTAAAGTTAAAACATATCATAGTGTTTTTGCATTGGTATTTTCTTTCGTATTACTTATTTACGTTAGTCACATTATTTACTGAAGTGAAACTTCTTTACGCTGAAGAGTAAGCTGGTCAATTGCCTTGCGAAATTTATGACGCTGCGAGACGAACAGAAATAGTGAACAAGAGAGAGGGAGATATACGGAGAGAGACATAGCGTTGTAGTCAATGAGTCTGTTACAAAATGATGACTCTTCCTCTCTTTCGTTCTTTCTTTGTTGAAATCAAATATTACTCAAAGGGAGTAAGCTAATTGGCCTGCGTTACACGAACGGTGAATGTGCTATATCTAGGTGTGATTTACTCATGTTTTTTTTTACTTGTGTGACAGTGGCCAATCCTACCCGATTGTGCCAATGTAATAGTGGCCAATGTATGTGGCTGTACAAAAACCACTTTGGCAGTGACACGCGAAAAACAGGGCCCAACGGCCTTAATTCGCGCGGAGCCTAACTAATATTAAAGGGAACACTCCCAATAATAGTTCTAAACGTTTTAACGAACAATCTCGAAGATGACAGACGAAAGGATATTGGATATTAACAACAAGGGAAATTGTACTTCAACTTCAACCAACCTTAATAGCTGTAGTTGACGGCAGGTTGCTCAGGAGTCATCAGCGGCTGGTGGGTCTCGAAGTCATCTGAGTGTCAACGAATGACAAACACACACACCACACTAAGGTAGTTTGGATAGGTACACTTTCCTCAAGAATCACAACCACTCTTCTATTACGTTTAACACTATTTATTATAAATATGAGATAAATAGTTTACACAACACAGGACAAACAAATACAGAATTTGAGCACTTGCTCGTAATTAAATTATAGCAATATAATTTAATTACTCTTGAACTAAAAACAGTAGTTCAATCAAACTATAAACCAAAATAGTTTGAGACGATGAGTTGAACTTAAACACTAAAGCATTTCTAGCTTTTCCAAGTGATTATCAATCTACTGACCAGGTTCTTCTCAAGAGCTGGAGTCAACTCAATCACTAAAGCATTTCTAGCTTTTCCAAGTGATTATCAAACTTCTGTCTCGGCTCACCCAAAGAGCCGGCGTCACATCTTGACCCGGCACCATCCGAAGAGCTGGCGTCACAACTTGACCCGGCACCATCCGAAGGGCTGGCGTCACAACAGGTGACCCGCCTCCAAAGAGCTCGAGACACTTGAACTAATAACAGTAGTTCGAGACAACTTAACCACTAAAGCATTTCTAGCTTTTCCAAGTGATTATCAAACTTCTGTCTCGGCTCACCCAAAGAGCCGGCGTCACATCTTGACCCGGCACCATCCGAAGAGCTGGCGTCACAACTTGACCCGGCACCATCCGAAGGGCTGGCGTCACAACAGGTGACCCGCCTCCAAAGAGCTCGAGACACTTGAACTAATAACAGTAGTTCGAGACAACTTAACCACTAAAGCATTTCTAGCCTTTACAAGTGATTCACAACAATTTACTGATCAGGCTCTACCAAAGAGCTTGCGAGAACTTTACTAAACAGGCACACCAGCTCATCCGAAGAGCTAGTGAAAACTTTAAACAATATCTTACTGGCCAGGCACCAGCTCATCCGACGAGCTGGCGAGAACTAACTAAGCTCGGAGCAACCAGAAGGGTGCTGAGAAACTTACGGGGAGATGCATTAGGTATCTTTATCAAGAACTACGCGTCAATTCCTTCTAGAAGGAATAGAATTTGCATCATCTTGTCGGCAGAACCAAGACCTACCGCAGACGCTGAATATGCAAAAGTCAATCTATATTGTTTATAGCTGAGGCCATTATCAATTAAAATAACAATTAATTCCAAGAAATTGAAGCTACAAATATGTTCATTCTAAATCAACAATAATAATTTAGTCTACAACTCATCAGCTAAAAACAATTATGAATGTGCATGATGAAATGCATCAACCGCGATACCGCATTGTTACATCACTCCCTCCTATAAACAAAAAGTCTTATCTTCTAATAGATAAACTTTTTATCAACAATAATTCAAAAATTAACCAAAACGAAAATCAAAGTCTCAAACATAAATTAATAATCTTAAAAACTAAACATAAAAATTATTCTAATTTAAACTTAAAATTAAACATAATAAACATTATCAATGTTTAAACTGAACAAACACTTAAGTCGATCAAGATTAAGATGTTTGCGGTGCCTTCGTAGAGAACGTCGATCCCAGTGGGCTCACATTTGGGCTGCTCGATGGCGATCCAGGTGACTTCTCTCATTGTATCGTCCGGCAATACCCGGAGGTTTAGGCACAAGTCGTACAACGACATTTTCATAGTTTATACCCGCAACCGCACTTGTATGCGAGTGCATACCACAGTGTTGCACTAATTGTTATACCGACACTAGGCACGAAAACACGCGAACTTCCGCGAACTGTTTTTCCTGCACAAGTTGAATTCTGCGGCCGGTGCTGCTTGAAGTGTTACGGGGGTTGACGCAGGGCTTCACTCCCAAGAGTGACACTCTGGACAGCTCGGTATGTTCATCTTGACAATCATAACCTATGATTTCGGTGTTGGCAGCCGTCATCAAAGCGCACAAACACAAGAGCGCTAACATGCTGGCTACACTCGATCTTGACGAATCCAGGAGTACTCGGTCACTGGACCGTGGCTTCTTGTTTGATAACGTGGTGACGCCTGTGGTGGCGTCGCTGGTACCTCTGGTTCTACAGCTGGAGCTGGCGACAGAGAGGCAGATGAGTGCGTCTCTGAACTCGCACTCTCGTTGATTTCTGATTGAGTAAAAAGTACATCATGGATAGGGTTTGGATCAGATGGTAAGATTACAGGAATATTGGGAAGTTCGTCATTTACAATTATTGGCGAATTAAATTTCAAACTATCATCCTCAACAGGATTTTCATTAGTAATTTGTTCACGTAAATTTTCCACATTCGCCAAACAAAGTTTTAATCTATCAACATGAACTTTTTGCTCTTTTCTCCCAAATATTTCTTTAATAATCGCGTTTTTATCCTGTATATCAAGAATACGAAAAGGTCCTGTCCACTTTTTAGACAATTTGGCGCTTAAACCAATTTTTGTAGCTGGGTCGAAAAGTAAAACTTTATCTCCGACATTAAAATTGTGTGGAACAGTTTTCTGATTAAAAACGTTATGCACTCTATCAGTACTTTTACTAAGATGTTCTAAAGCCTTATTATGAGCAACTTTCATTCTCTGCATAAACTCGGATATGTAATTTTCGTCAGTATCATATTTAGTCTTAAAAGGTCTGAATATTTCGTCAAACGGTAGTTCTATATCTCAACCATACAGCAAGTATGGGCTTTCTCCGAGAGAGGCATGCATTGTCGAACAGTACGCTGAGATTGCGTAAGGTAACCACGAATCTCAATCGCGATGTTGTTTATTTACGTATTGCGATAACATATCTTTCAACGTGCGATGTGTTCAATGTTTAATCTCCAGCGTAGAGCAGACTTCGCGCATGATTTGGGAACTCCGTGACGTAATACAATACCGAGAACGAAATGTTTAGCTATTGTAGCGGCTGTTTGATCTGGTATCGGAAATGCTTCAACATAACGAGTGAAAGAATCTTGTACAGTTAGTATGTAACGATTTCCATCATAATTTTTACTTCTTTCATCTACATTCATATAATTCAAGTCTACAGCGTTAATAAGATCGTCAGACTCGGATGTTAGTTTAGCGATAAAGGCAGTGGTGCTTTCCAAAGCAATGTTTGTTTGCTCAGCACTCACAACAGTTGCCAGCGGCGTACGATATTTTATTTCAACCTCTTCAGGGCTCACATTTACTAAACTAATCGGAATAGGTTCTTCACCTCTTTTTTCGATCAAAACCCGTGCGACTAACACGCCATGAATGCCTAGATCTCTTGGTTCGATAATATATAAACCGTCAGGGAGTCGAGAATTTAAATTCGCTGGGCAAATGACTCGATTCCTCGGAGGAATGATCAAGGATTCATTTAAGGTAACTATGGTTTCTCTGTATTTAATTAATCTAACCGGTTGGAGTAACAGTTTGTACTTTTTGTTCAGAATTATCAATTGCTGTAACTTTTACGTTATTTCTAAAATTTTTAAAAACTTTACTTTTTAACTACTTAAAGCAATTAAAACCAATATGACTGCGCCAAGGTGTTATCTTAATACTGACACCTAAATACTAAAAACAAAACGAGCGAGAACGTAAGTTGTTTTTATACGGCAGAAATTAAATTTACTAGAATTTACTTTTCTGTTCAACGGCCGTATCCTACCCGACTGCGTCAATGTAACAGTGGCCAATCCTACCCGATTGTGCCAATGTAATAGTGGCCAATGTATGTGGCTGTACAAAAACCACTTTGGCAGTGACACGCGAAAAACAGGGCCCAACGGCCTTAATTCGCGCGGAGCCTAACTAATATTAAAGGGAACACTCCCAATAATAGTTCTAAACGTTTTAACGAACAATCTCGAAGATGACAGACGAAAGGATATTGGATATTAACAACAAGGGAAATTGTACTTCAACTTCAACCAACCTTAATAGCTGTAGTTGACGGCAGGTTGCTCAGGAGTCATCAGCGGCTGGTGGGTCTCGAAGTCATCTGAGTGTCAACGAATGACAAACACACACACCACACTAAGGTAGTTTGGATAGGTACACTTTCCTCAAGAATCACAACCACTCTTCTATTACGTTTAACACTATTTATTATAAATATGAGATAAATAGTTTACACAACACAGGACAAACAAATACAGAATTTGAGCACTTGCTCGTAATTAAATTATAGCAATATAATTTAATTACTCTTGAACTAAAAACAGTAGTTCAATCAAACTATAAACCAAAATAGTTTGAGACGATGAGTTGAACTTAAACACTAAAGCATTTCTAGCTTTTCCAAGTGATTATCAATCTACTGACCAGGTTCTTCTCAAGAGCTGGAGTCAACTCAATCACTAAAGCATTTCTAGCTTTTCCAAGTGATTATCAAACTTCTGTCTCGGCTCACCCAAAGAGCCGGCGTCACATCTTGACCCGGCACCATCCGAAGAGCTGGCGTCACAACTTGACCCGGCACCATCCGAAGGGCTGGCGTCACAACAGGTGACCCGCCTCCAAAGAGCTCGAGACACTTGAACTAATAACAGTAGTTCGAGACAACTTAACCACTAAAGCATTTCTAGCCTTTACAAGTGATTCACAACAATTTACTGATCAGGCTCTACCAAAGAGCTTGCGAGAACTTTACTAAACAGGCACACCAGCTCATCCGAAGAGCTAGTGAGAACTTTAAACAATATCTTACTGGCCAGGCACCAGCTCATCCGACGAGCTGGCGAGAACTAACTAAGCTCGGAGCAACCAGAAGGGTGCTGAGAAACTTACGGGGAGATGCATTAGGTATCTTTATCAAGAACTACGCGTCAATTCCTTCTAGAAGGAATAGAATTTGCATCATCTTGTCGGCAGAACCAAGACCTACCGCAGACGCTGAATATGCAAAAGTCAATCTATATTGTTTATAGCTGAGGCCATTATCAATTAAAATAACAATTAATTCCAAGAAATTGAAGCTACAAATATGTTCATTCTAAATCAACAATAATAATTTAGTCTACAACTCATCAGCTAAAAACAATTATGAATGTGCATGATGAAATGCATCAACCGCGATACCGCATTGTTACACTTGAACCTAATAATAAGATTAAAACTAAAATGTTGCGAAAAAAGTTAGTGTCACTTCTGGTGTATGGTCCACCGAACACACTCATTTTTTGTTTCATACGTAAATACTTTTTCTTTATTTTAGTTATAATACATTTTACTAATACAATAATAATTGTGAATTTGATGTACAAATGTATCACTAATACAATTTTAAAATTTAAAAAACAGTTATAATTGCTCAAATATAAGAAATACTAAATAGTAATTAGGGTATTAAGGGTGTTATAAGGACAATAATTTATAAGGTCAACAGTGTGCTGACCAAGGACCTTTGGCCCGATGTATGTACGTTGACCGTAGGCATTATTGTCCGTTTAACTCCCGTGGTGCTTTAAACGTTTGATGTCCGTCTGATAATATTTTATTCAAGATTTTTATCTATTTCTGTACTGTCATTGAGACTTTTGTTAGATAGATTAATCTAGTAACTAGGGAACGCGATTTTCTTATTTGTTTGCAATACCAAATTGTTTATTTCTATCTGTCAATAACGTGTAAAACGAGTGAAAAAATATAGCAACAACGTCAATATAATTTTACAATGCCCTAGAGCGTTATTTAATAATGCCCTCGGGTATTATTTGTTATGTAATAACCCTGACAACAGGGTTATTATGACAGTAACAATTATATCAGTCGGAGATGATTAAAATTATTAGTCAACATTTATCATCCCTAAATTGATAGAACCAGGGGCGCCTAATTACCTCGAGACGGGCCTATGCGCAGTGCCGGATTAACCACGGAGCCATGGAGCCATGGCTCCAGGGCCCCCGACGTTTAGGAGCCCCATCCAGCGGACATCTATTTATCAAATTTACATCAATATTTTAAAAATTTATTATACTAATTATATTCATATTATAATTCAGAAAATATTTAATTTTTGATATCCTACAACTTATAGTAGAAACAAAATTCCGTGCTCTACTACCATTTATTTTCCACTGCGCCATATATAGGACGGAGTCGCGAACGCTGTGTCTGTGGCAACACTGTGTCTAGTTTTGTGGTTCTACAGATCAACAATGCTCAATCGTAGATTGAATGCTTTGGCGCTAATGAGTATTAAAAGCAAAATACTGGAGAAATTAGATTTTAGTGCCATAGTAGAAGACTGCTGCATCCAAAGCGCGGAAGGTCTCTTTATAGTTTAGTTTTTTTGTTTATTTATTGTAGAATCTTGTTTTATTTTATTTTTTTGTTGTTATTAAATTTAATGAAAAAAATTATTAGTTGGAAAGTTGACAGGAATAAATCAGAAATCAGTGTTGACAACAATGATTTTGATTTATTCCTGTCCACTTTCCGAGCAAACACATTTTTCCTTTCAATTATTTGGACGCTAGTCTCAATTTTATATTAATTTTAATAAATATTATTATAAGTATTAATATTTAAATAAATATATTTATATTTAAACTGGACTTAAAAAAAAACAAAGTTCAGTTTAAAAAGTAGAGGGGAGGGGACCCAATGATTAATTTGGCTCCAGGTTCACGATTGCCTTAATTCGACCCGGCTTATGCGATACTACGCGATATCTTTCGTTATAAATATATGAAATTGTCGTCTGAAAATATGGATATAAGAAAATATAACACCGTTTGCGTTTCAAGTGGGTGAGGAACTTATAAACAATGAAAATCTTGACGAAAGTGATTATGATGAAGATGACATAATATCCGTCTTTTGTTATATATTTCATCTTTAGCATTACTCATCAAATGTTATGTTCAAAAGTACAAACTGGTCTATCGTACCTACTAGACCTAATGACTCGTAGCAAAAGCTCTGTTCTAACTTTGTTTTCACTAAACCCAAACAACAGAACTATTGATGTTAAACATTGTCAATAATAACAAAAAGACAAATATGTTAACATTTATTATAAAACTTATCTTACACAAATTTCTTCAAAATATTGTTTTGTTGATATATATTACCACATAACAATTATTTAAATCATTATTTCAATTTAATTTAATATACATGGAAAACTATTTACAATGTTGGTTTCCATGGTTATACGAGAATAAAAAAAAATTCGTAACACAGGCACAATAAACACATTGTTATGCCCTAATTTTAGAGAGAGAAACACTGCTTTTCTCATCTAGGGAGAGAAACATAATGTTTCTCTCCCTAGTGAGAATGTTTCTCTCACTAGAAACTATGATTATTCCCTGTTTGCGGCGTTTCTTAGGTAGCTAGTTACGCAACCCATATTTGACAGTAATTTGTGTGCACTTGTTACGAAAAGTATAATATGCTTCACGGGAAGGCGCGATTTTCTCTTGTTTCCCTCCCTTGATGCATAACATACTATATGTTGACTTTTCTAATTCATTTCTAACTATTTTATATATTATTATTACTATTATGTATTAATATCAGTTCTGAACACTTTTTTCACTTATTATTTTATAGTTGTTTGTTTTCATTATTATCGTAATATTTTAGTAGAATATCATTTTTATGTTCATGTTCATACTTTTGTGAGATACCGCGCGAACCGTTATGTTCCACAATAATACGATGACCTAAGTGTCAGAATAATTTGTTGACGTTATCTATATGTAAGTGTACATGAGTTCTTTAAATCGTATTGAAAATATAATGTAATATTACGCAATCTTTTCTTTCTCTTGTTAAAAGTATGATAACAGATGTACGACCATTTGTTGACATTGTTTTAATATTACTTTAGGCATTTTCTTAGATAAATATCATTAAAATTTTAAAAACAAAAGAAATTACTGTAAACATACTATTATTTGTCAATTCAAATCGGATTTCGTTTGTGTATTATCGAAATTTGACAAGTCATATTTATTTATTTGGCGTTATGGCCATTGTGCCTAAGGGCAAAGTTCAGCCTAGGGATACTCTTCCATCTAATTACCGTAAAGTATAAGGAAGTGCTGAACCACTGAACTATAGTGGTCGGTATTGACATTGTCGATTATTTTTAAAAATCACTTTTAAAAGTTACTATGGAAATAGAAATATAACGATTACGCAGCTCGAGTTATATTTCCTATTGACAAAGCAAAGCGCCTAAAAACGAGGTTTAAAATTATTATAATATTTCATCCCCGAAATCACTCATTACCTTAGCATTTTAAAATAACCACAATCCATTTTTCTACTCTTAATCAATTCTTAATTCACTAGAAAACGGGGTTTAAAATTTAATTTTTTTCCAAGATCACGAGGCGCATAAAAACGGGGTTTATATTTTTATGGTAGTTCATCTACATTCATATTTTTTCCAAAGTCACAAGGCGCATAAAATTTAGTCATAATTGTTATGTCTCTCGTAATCAACTCCAGATCCGCTATCTTAGCACTTTAAAATAAACCCCAATCCATTTCTCCACCCTTAAACAACTCTTAGTCCATTTCCTCGAGCAACCCGAAAAACACTGTCACTTCATTTCAAAAAGCCCCAAACTATTCACACACTCGCAAACTACCGTTAATCTACAACCGTAGCACTTCCAAATAACCTCCAAATTATTTTCATTTACTTGTCAACGAAACAACATTTGTGTTTTCCCGATTACATAATTATTTCAGAAGATATCATTATTCCTCTATTAATTCCCATCATATTTAAGTATATATTATGCCGGATTTAAAAGACAGAAATTTTTAATAAATATTATATAATAGTTACAAAGCACATAATTTAAACGTATTATTGGCCTCGTAATGTTGTGACTAATATATTTAAGTTTTAAAGCTCATGACACAAAAGTATTAATGTCCTCATAATGAAATGAATAATATTTCTATTGGATATAGTTTGATCCAAATATTTATTTTACTACTGTTCCAACCAGTCTTTTTCTCGTGTGTAATAATGAAACATTTAACTACCCCCAAACTACAATCTTAAAACTCCTAAACAATTCTTTTCAAGTAAACGAAACTATATTTGCGTTTTCTCGATTATTTGATTATTTCAGGAGATAATATAATTTTCCTTAATAATTCCCGCCATGCATATTCTGGAATTAGAAAAAACAGATTGGTTCAAAAGTATTGTTGGTCTCATAATGATGTGAATAATACATTTATTGGATACAGTTTGAGCCAAATATTTATTTCACTACACATTCAGCCATTCTTTTCTCGTGTATAATAGTGAAACATTTAACTACCCCCAAATTACAATTTTAAAACTCCTAAACAACCCGCGAATTATTTTCAAGTAAACGAAATTATATTTGCGTTTTTCGATTATATGATTATTTCAGGAGATAATATCATTTTCCTTAATAACTCCCGCCATGCATAATCTAGAATTAGAAAAAAACAGAAATTTAAAGAAATAGTATGTACTAGTTTTAAAGCACATGGTTCAAAAGTATTGTTGGTCTCATAATGATGTGAATAATACATTTATTGGATACAGTTTGAGCCAAATATTTATTTCACTACACATTCAGCCATTCTTTTCTCGTGTATAATAGTGAAACATTTAACTACCCTCAAATTACAATCTTAAAACTCCTAAACAACCCGTGAATTATTTTCAAGTAAATCACTAAATCACTATCACTCCATACTATAGTAACCGTCAATCCACTACATTATTACTATCAGACAATCCCTAAACCACTCACCCTCCACTTTTAAACAACCTCCAAACCACCACTTTAGTATCCCTTATCCTCATTCACTCCACTCCCTATCAACCCCCAAATCGCTACCCTAATACTCCCAATCAGCCCTTACTTCCCTCTCATTATACCCTGAAACCTTAGTAACCCCCAAACCACTACCTTATTACTATCAAACAACCCCTAAACCACTAATACTCCACTCTTAAACAACCTCCAAATAATTACTACAATATCCCTTAAGCACATTCACTTCATCTCCTAGCAACCACCAAATCGCTACCCAAACACTCACATTCAACCCCTCCCATTGAAGAAACAATCTCCAAACTACTGCTTTAATACTTTTAATCATCCCTAAATCACTCTCACTCTAAACCTTTGTAACCCCCAAACTACTACCTACTTACTCCCAAGCAACCCCTAAACCACTCTTACTAGACTCTTAAACAGCCTCAAACCACTACTTTAGTACTTTCAAACAACCCCTAAACCACACCCATTCCATTCGTTAGCAATCTTCAATTTGCCACCCTAACACTCTCATTTAACCCTTAAATAACTAGTATTCTACCCCTAAACAAACCCCAAACCACAAAGTTACTACTTCCAAACAATCCCTAAATTAAAAACCAGTACATTCCTAAACTACCACCAATTAAAATCAATACATTTTTTTATAATATCGAAAAATTTCCGTAGTCTGACATCTATTAGTGAATGGATGAATGAAAACCCGCAAATAGTTAATTCTTGTTAGCTACGATAGGGCAATTTAATCGTTTCACGACCATTTGCACCATCTCAATTTATTTAAAAGCCTAAAGAAATGATAAAAATTCGATACAATATAATAAACGCCCTAAGAAAAATCCAACTATATTTGTCTTTACATTTGAATAAAACCTACGTAGTGGTCCATTATTCACATATATAAGTAGTACTTTTGAACCATGGCTGACAAGTCGCTAAATTGGCTTGGAAGTATAATGAGTATTTTAAATTTGGCCTCAAAAGGTCGCCAATACCAATCTATATATATATATATATATATATATATATATATATATATATATATATATATATATATATATATATATATATATAGATATATATTGTGTGAAAAATAGTTAATAACTAAATAATGGTTTAATAAAGACTTGAATAATTGTGTTCTCCATATAACATATATATGAATATATTATGAATCATTTAAAAAGATCCAAAATTATCCACGGAACAAAAAAAAACGTATTAAAGAAATTAGGTCAAATATACAAAATACGGATATATTATCAAAACTGAAGCCTACAAGAAAACTGAAACTTAAACAAGTAGATAACTTCTGAACGATAATTTTATAATTACGTTTCATATTATTACGTAGGAAAATGTAAATACAAATAATTCTTCCACTTAAAAATATGAATAGACCATTGATTTATGTTATTTGTATTTGTAAATAAATAAATAAATATATCATCACGACTTTTACCCATTACTGGGTATGGCACTCCACCAGAGCAGATCTCGGTAAGTAATATATTTCTTCGCGTGAAGTGCGGTATTTATAATAGCATATAAGTATAATATAAAAATAAAAAATGTCTACGACGTCTCGCATTGTGGTGTGTAGTATCTTTATTTTATGTTTATATCAAAATAATTTAAGTGGTGTATTAAATTATTACTATGACAATGTACAAAATAATTAAATAAAAAATATTAGTCATCTCAAACAGTTCAAGTAAGTACAAATATATATTAGGTAGTACAATTTCTTCCAAACGATAATAATTATTTATTTAATTAAATTTATTTTTAACTGCTAATTCTAAGTGAATGAACGGATGTAAAAATAACTAATTTTTTAATTCCAAGATTGTGTATCACGATCGTTGCTATTAATATGGCCATTAACGCCACTGGAACATTTGTATATAATAAATAATTATAACCACTACACGACACAGACATTTTGCTGTTACGACAGACTTGCGACAGTAACTAGGCGGGGATCGGGGTGGCTTGTCTATGCCGTGACCGCGGTCGCCCAGTGTCTCTCAATGTTTCACTTTACATTTTTACATTTTACAAGTTTATCGCAACAGGTACATTTTATGAAAAAAAATTCAAGTAAAATAATTTCTTTTTTTCAGGTACAACAACTTTGTCGCTTTATGTAGAGATCTATCTCTTAAAAGTACCTAATAATACATCACTGAAAATTACATCGCAAAATTAAAAAAAAAAAATGCAATTCTGTTTTGGTTTTTTTTATTATGTTTAATCCTTTATGCTTGAATATATTGTAATTTTATAACTTCAACATACTACCTGTACTTACAGATATTATATTCTAGAAGAATTATTCAATTATCTTAATTAATAAGCGAGATACAAGTAGTCAAAGACAAAAAATGTGTTGTAGATAGAAAGGTGCAGCATGTTTCGGGGTATGATCAGTCCAATTATCGACATTAATCTATCCTTCTTATATATTTATACTCACTGGTTTTATAAAATACCAAGAATGAATAAAATATCAGTAATCAATTAATTGAATCGCAGGACTTTTCGCAATTCTTCAGTTTAAGAAGCTTCCATCTTAAGAAACAAAACTGTTGACTGCATTCCTGTCTATTATTAATTCCATCAACTGTTACAGTCAAAGAATTCATCTTTTCAATAATAACAACAATGTAAATATTATCTAAGAATATTTTAAATGTAAAATGATGCATTGGCTATATGGAAACATGTTGATATCCACCAGTGCAGCGATTCTCAACCCGTGGTACGCGCAGGGGCGGACTTTGGCCTTGGCTAAAGAGGCAATAGCCTAGGGCCCAAAAATTTTGGGGTCCGTATTCTAACTTCACGAAGCACATAAATTATTTGTCTATAACGTAATTTAGAAATAAGAAAAAACAATATATATATATATATATATATATATATATATATATATATATATATATATATATATATATATATATATATATTATGAAGGGGCCCGAAATAAAGATTTTGCCTAGAACCCAAAAGAGTTTAAATCCGCCCCTGGGTACGCGTACCCCTAGGGGTGCGCGACAAAAATTTAGTAATGGCGGATTTAAAAAATATACTATTCTCCTCTCGTCTCGATCCAGTTTCAGAGCGGTGGCAAACAGTGGACAAAAATATTGTTTTAGCGCTCACTATTTAGAAATAAAATATTGTTCGAATTTATGTTTTTTCGTTTAAACTAAAAATGTATATTTGCAGCGCAATACTGATTATTTTCGGCAGCTACATTTCTTTTCAACACTTCTTATCTGAACATACATTGTATTAGTCCTAGTCAGATACCGTGCACACAATTCTTGCATCATATCAACAAATACCGCAATAAGCTGAATGCAGCTCCAGATTTAAGATTATATCTTGCATCAATTGAACCTGATTTAAAAAAAACTATCTGCCTCAAAGCAAGCTCAAGGATCAAACTAAATATAATAAATTAAGTTAAAATTAATGTAAAATTGCGAATATTTAACTTTATGTTTATAATATACATGTATTTATTAAGCAGAAGACAGTCGTCATCAAAATTTGTAACTAGAATAATGACGTCAAAAGCGGCTACGTTTATAGGGTACACTAAAAAAAATTAAAAATCAAAATGTAATGTGTGTTGCATAAATGTATAATAAATTTTTAAAACACTTTAAAATTAGAAATGATAATTGTAATTGATATTTAAAATTTGTAGTAGGGCACAGTAGGATTTTAAATAATAAGAACATAAACTTATATTTACATATTGCATAAAATTATTTATTGAAAATACAAAAAACGTAATAACGTGAAAATAAATTTGTGTATCGTTGTCACGAGTCACTGCTATCTTCGTCGCTTTCTTCTTCGGAGCTGTCGTCCTCGGCGTTTATTGAAATTATTAGCGGTGCAATGTCCTCCTGATCGAGGAATACCTCTCGATCGTACCACTTTTTAATTTCTTGGACAGTGTGGTCCACTGTATTTTTCCACACTGTTGGAGTTACGGTGTTCAGCGCTTCTGCCCACATAGCCAAAGTTTGACTGTCACCATAACCATCGCGGCCTATGTGTTTATTGTAATAAGTTTTGGAAATGCCCCAGATATTTTCAATAGCATTGAAAATGCAGTGGTACGGCGGCAAACGTAGAACCCGGTGACCACATTCCAGTACATATTCATCAATTATATGCTTCTCTTCAATTTTATGTCTACAATACAAATAAGAAATGTTACATTATTTTTCTGTTCAACATTTGTTAAGAGAAATATAAATTCAACTTACTCTGCTGCTAGATCAAGTAGTTCCCTTTTAAACATACATTGACTAGAATCAATGTTATGTTCTGTAAGCCAATTTTTTAAGTTGGGCTTAGTCCAATTTTCACGCGGATTTTTTTCTTCTATCTTACTGTGATAGGACGCATTGTCCATAATTATAATGGATGGTCCCTCCAAATTCGGAATGAGTTGTTCCTTGAACCATTTTATAAAATTGTCATGGTTCATTTCCCCATGGTAATCATCAGCCTTTGTCTTAGAAGTAAAAATTAATGATGCATTAGGAACCCAACCGTCCTCCGTTCCAGCATGAAGAATGATGAATATTAAAAAAAGTTTTAATACTTTGATCGAATAATAGACCAATTGCATTGACTAACTAACCTTTTTCCTTCAGACGTTGTTTTCCGTTTCACGGTTCTTACGTCCGCGTCTTGCCAACTTCGGCGAGCAGATCTTTTTGAAAAATCCACGTTTCATCTAAGAAGACAAATTGAATCATTAAAATTTCTCATAAAATTTGTTAGAAAAAATATTCTTTTCGACACAATATGTGGCAGCTCATATATGGCCCGTCTGTTGTCGTCCTGCTTCCATGAAATCCAATGTTTCGCAATACCTTGGTTATACTGGAAAGCGATCCGTGAAAAATGTCTCTAGATTTTAATACTGCAAGCAATGTTTTGCCAGTCACGTGTGATTCTAGAAAGAAAACATATTTATTATCATTTTTATTATTATAAAACGTCATTATTGTCGGGATATTTAATTCTCGTATACCAATAATGTTTCATCAAGTAACCGAGCGAATATAGCAACTATTTTGTTTTCAATATAACAAGTTGTAGTTATGTATATAAATGTCATGTATTTTCATGTCTGATATTTTGTGATAAATAAATCGTACTAATAAAAGTTACATCTGTCTACGATCCTCTATTTAAAACTATAGGTTATGGGCCCAGGTGCACGATAAAAAATATTGTACAAATGGCATTTGCAAATGTTGTAAATACTGCGCGCCTAGAGACTCTTACAAAGGATAATTATGATACTTGGAAGATTAATGGCTTTAGCAGCAAAGTACGATTTGAATGTGACACAGCTTGATGTTACCACGGCCTACCTGTATGGCGATATCGATACAGAAACCTACATGGAAATGCCAGAATTTCTTGAAGAAATGATCGAAAGAATTGTGAAAGAAGAAAAAGATTCACAACTCACAAGAAAAGCCACGGATATGCTAATAAACATCCGAAAAGGAAATCAAGTATGTAAATTAAAGCGAGCCATATATGGTTTAAAGCAAGCCGGGCGTCAGTGGCACTCAAAATTATCCAATGTACTCCATGAAGCAGGATTTTTACCCACGAACTCAGATCCATGTATATACGTGGATAATGACAAACAAACGTTCATCTTAGTCTACGTAGATGATTTATTAATTGCAACAAAAAACAAATGGAGAGAAAAATTAGTTGTAGATATTTTATCTAAACATTTCAAGATCAAACACTTGGGCGAGGCGAATTTTTGCCTGGGTATAGAGATCAACAGAACAAGGGAGAGTATAAACATCTCTCAAACAGGATACATCAGAGAAATCCTGAAGCGATTTGAAATGTTAAACTGCAAGCCAGTATCTACACCGCTTGCAGTGGGAACAAGACTCAACGATTTCTTCGAAACAGAAAAAGATGTCATCACAAAGAAACCCTACCGAGAATTAGTCGGTGCCTTAATGTATCTCGCCATTGGTACACGTCCTGACATCGCACATACGGTAAGCGTATTGAGTCAATTCAATGAACGACACTCCAGTGTACATTGGACCGCCGCAAAAAGAGTTTTGCGATATCTCAAGGGAACGATAAATCATGGGCTCTCCTACGGAAAAAATGAATTAAAATTACAAGGTTATGTCGACGCAGATTGGGCAAACGACACTGGTGACCGCAGATCTTATACCGGATTCACATTTATATTGAGTAATGCAGCAATAACTTGGGAGTCACGTAAACAACGAACCGTGGCACTGTCCAGCACTGAAGCGGAATACTTAGGTCTTTCTACGATAGCCAAAGAATCCGTCTACCTAATCCGATTCCTGCGAGAACTGGGATTCGACACACTTACC
The DNA here is from genome assembly GCA_947425015.1 of Pterostichus niger. Classification (NCBI taxonomy): domain Eukaryota; kingdom Metazoa; phylum Arthropoda; class Insecta; order Coleoptera; family Carabidae; genus Pterostichus; species Pterostichus niger. The sequence continues at coordinate 18,370,437 of OX380346.1, read as the reverse complement.
AACGTAGAATTATTTAACGATAACAACGGTGCCATCAAATTGTCAGAAAATCCCGTACATCATTCCAGAACTAAACATATTGACATTCGACACCACTACATTCGCCAAGTCCTCAAGGAGGAACCTGTTAAATTATATCATTTGTCTACTAATCTTATGATTGCAGATATTCTGACAAAAGGGCTTCCTCGACCGAAACACGAATATTGCACCAGGGAACTTGGACTCGAGGACAAATTCCAAACTCAAATTAAGGGAGAGTGTCGGGATATTTAATTCTCGTATACCAATAATGTTTCATCAAGTAACCGAGCGAATATACAGTATTGTGCGAATTAATGTGAACACAGATTGTTTTTCCTTAAATATAGTTTATTCAAAAGATAAATGTATTGAAGCGCTATTACAAAGTAGTTTAATTTTTATTTAATATGAAATATGTCCTCCTTTAGTTGTAATGACAGCCTGAACTCGTCTTGGCATGGAATCAATTAAATTTTTGCTGATTTCCTTGATCTTCTCATCCCGAAACCATACCTGAATCACAGCTTCGATCATTTTGGTTTTTGTAGTACAGTCCATCTTATTTAATCTGACCTTGCATATGGACCACAGGTTCTCAATCGGATTAAGATCTGGTGAGTTTCCAGGCCAGTCCAGAAGGGTAACCTTTTTGTGTTTGAAATATTTCACCATTACCTTGGAGACGTGACATGGAGCTGAGTCTTGTTGAAATATCGCTTCACCGGCTGCTTGAACTTTTTCCAGTTCTGCGACCAAGCATGTTTCCAACATTGTTTTATATTTGTCGCTGTTCATCATACCTACAATTGGGATAAGCTTTCCAGTTCCCATATATGAGAAGCAGCCCCAAAACATCTGTTTCACTGGATGTTTAACTGTCTGGACCAGGTGAGCTACAGTCAGCTTTTCGTCGGTACACTTTCGTACGAACTTTGATCGGTTCCCTTGCACTAAAAAGTGTGTTTCATCGGAAAACAAAACATTCCTCCAGTCTTCTTCAGTCCAATGAGCATATTTTTTGGCCCAAACCAACCTTTTCTTCATCATAGAAGCCGTGAGGAGTTGTTTCCTCTGCGGTCTTATGGCTTTTCTTCCACATTCTAAGAGTCTTCTACGAACTGTGGAGTCGTGAATTTTCACTCCAGCCTTTTCTAAATCTTGCTGAAGATCAAAGCTCGTTTTTCTTGGGTTCAGTTTGCTATTTCGTATTAAAAAAGATTCATCACGAGGAGATGTCTTCCTTTTTCTTCCACAATTTCCTTTTCGTTTTATTTCCACTGAACCAGTATCTTTTTTTTGCTTTATTATCTTGTTTACAGCTCCCAAGCTCACAAAACACTCTCGAGCAATGTCTCGTTGCGTCATCGATGTATATTCACTAAGTGTGATGATTCTTTCCCTTTTCCTCGGTGTGATATCCATGACGTTAGACAACCACGAAAAACTAATAAATAATAATATTTAGTCTCAAGTCGACAAAATACCCCGTACTATAACTAAAATGGCGCTGATTCAATGCTGAATTAGAGGTTATGTGATATGCGTGGATTCAACTATCAGACTTGACACAATCGTGTAGCCAACATAAGAAATATAACTTTTTTTATGTGTTCACATTAATTCGCACAATACTGTAGCAACTATTTTGTTTTCAATATAACAAGTTGTAGTTATGTATATAAATGTCATGTATTTTCATGTCTGATATTTTGTGATAAATAAATCGTACTAATAAAAGTTACATCTGTCTACGATCCTCTATTTAAAACTATAATTATTAATAAACTTGCTGTTTGCGTACATCTCGTAAATCACGTTTCTTATTGCAGTTTCAATAAATGAATTAACTTCAGTCACTGGTCTTGCTCTCTCCTTGGGTTTCTTCGGCGACGATAGCTGTTCGCCTCTTGCAATTTTTCCAGATATTTTATGGACAACTGATTTTGATATTTGCAGGCTATCTGCTGCTCTCTATAAATGCATAATTGATTTAAATTTAGATAACAACAAGTAAATGTTATAAACATACCTCCCGAACAGCATTTAACGGTAGCAGGGGCCCACCATGTGCCAGCTCTTTTTCAAAATATGCAATTACATTTGCAATAAGCATTTGCGACTGCTTGGATAATGCTTTAGGCATTATTATTAGGTTATGTAAAACAACAATACACCAAGACTCAAATAAAACAGTGAAAACGAAAATCACAATTGAACACTCAAAGGAATGAAGTGACGGTTAACCACAGATTATTATGAAATAAATAACTAAAACAACGAAGCACAACTCGAACAACAGTTACTGTTTGTATTGAAAAATACAGATTTGATACGCAACAAGGCAACAGTAATGAAATTCGAAGCAAAAACATCGATTAAAGTAAACTAGTGTTGATCACACGGAACGGACAAAAGCAGATGACAGATGTAATCACGCGGTTTAGACTATAAGTGTAAACGTGACCGTTTACAGTTCCAGTAGGACCAAGGTGTGGTGAAAAAATTAACTACAATTATTTTAAATAATTTAAATTTCATTAAAAACATTACGTTCAATTTTTTAATAATTGTAAATTTAATTAAAATGCATTTTTCTTATAGTATGCAAAAAAAGCATTTATTTTTTTCTCTTTTCTAATCATAAACATCACTCGGGCAATACTACAAGTTTTTTTTCGTTTTGTAAGGTTATGATGACGTGCCTCTTCTGCTTAATAAATACATGTATAATTTATATTTATTATGTTGTTTGTTATTAGAAAAACATGTATCTATAAAAAATCTTTTACTTGTCATCATTAAACATTCTGGGTATACACCTTGACACGTTATTGCTATTTATTTAGTGTTAGAACAAGTTTAAAATAATAACAACTACGAATACTTAAATTATAAATATGTTTCTAACGTAAGGGGTACAATTTAGGATAATGAACTGTCAAGGGGTACGCAAGCCAAAAAAAATTGATAACTGCTGCACTAGTGAATACCACCGTTTGGTGATCACTGTTTAGAAAGAGATTTGGTTATCCCATGATATAGAGAAGTAGTTTTGGAGCTTCCACACATATTGTTTTTAATGCTTTCAAATCAGTTACAGAAACAAAATTATGGAATTAAATGTTGCACTGTTTCTTAATTTTATAGAAGTACATAAAATACGAACAAAAAGAATTAACTGTTTGATTAATTCGCCCGAGATTGCACTTCCTGTTAGTTTATTTACACAGGTTAACGTTAAATAATTTTAAAAATTGTTTATTAACCAATAAAATAAAGCACTAAAAATCTAAATCTACTTACAAGTTCTGGTAGAGCATATATAATTTGTTTTTGTGTTTCTTTGTGAAACACTGCACTTAATTTACTCTTGTTCCTTAAACACACGAAACAAATACTATTTAAGTAATACATTTTTGAACAAACTGCAGTATTTAGTATTCAACGGCAATTACACAACAGAAACATTCACTCAGCACTTATAAACAAAAGATACAAGCATCAGCTGATTCCGTGATGCCCTGAAGACAGCAGTAGAGAGTAGTATAGTCCTACCGTTTTGTTAAATGTTCTTCAATAAAAGTTAAAGTATTCTTATTTGTAAAATCCGCTCGACTTTAATTAATTTTGACTCGGTCACATATCTTCAGACAAAATTAGAATAACTTATTATAAATAAGTAAATAATATGATTTGTGTATATTAGTATATTGGTACCGTTATCTTGCCATAGGAATGCATTTCTACGATATACAAACTTGAGAATCATATTTGAGAGATTAATTTAAATTTTTAGCTCTCATCATGACTTCAACTTCCGTAAAAAATTTGTACTATCTGCCCGTCAACATAAAAGTGCCATGTTTCAGAGGTCTTTCCCCTACAATAAAGTAATGCTTTATAGTTTGTTGCTAAACAATTTAAAATATTTAAATTTAGTCAACTTCTAACGAATTGTATTTAATATTTTAAGGGCTCACTCCCGTTTATACAGAGTGTTGCATGACGTATCGTACAAACTCAAGGAGCATGTTTCTGAGGGAATTGTAATTAGAAAATGTTCTATAAATATGAGTCCAATTCGTAACGGTTATCCAATTATAGATATTTAAAGTTTGGAAGCCATTGCAAAATTTTTTGGAATGATTTATAGTCAAAATTAAATAAAAATAGAACGTATGAAACAAATAGTAAAAACACAACTTATTAATCACATAAACTGTTCAAACTGTTGATACAAGACAATTTCTAACAGGTCACAAATAAAAGTTTAGAGTTTCATAGACAATAATAATAATCATAAAATGCTTTTTAATTCTCAATGGCAAAGTTTAAACTTTAAACGTCTATTCGAAAAATAGATGACAGTTCCATCAACATCGAACCATGGTCAACTTCATTGAATTTTGCTACGCTTATTATGGCCGTTTCATATGTCATTAAAATTCTTAGTTTCAAATTTACAGAGCGGGCACGTCAACCTGAATGAGATACATCGTAACTAATATAACCTAACCTAATAATATCGAATGTATAAATAAAATACGCAATTCCATTAAATGTATTTCATTTTATCACATAAACATATTAATTTATGTCTGCATACTTTCATTTCAAAAGGTCCAACATGTAATATTAATTTGAATATTTAATAAATATTGCTCTTTATCTGGAAGATAAGATATAAAAACTTAAAAATAAATAACAAAATAAATAATATTTCAAAAAAGTATCTTTGTATTCTAAACGTGTTAATTGTTTTAATTTTATTAAAGCTAGCAATAATATTCTGTTTAGGATTAATTTAAAAAACTAATCTCGCTGACATTAGATGTGAACAAATTTCTAAAGTGCTAAGATTTCTCATGAAATACCGGTAAATGTAGATAAATGTTTCTTTAAGTTTAATAGTTCATCAACTATACTAATTTTAATCTCAGTAATAACTTTTTTTTATATTTATATTATTTTTATTATATAAATTTACTTTATATTTTTTATTAAACCTTGTTTCACCAAGTGTTGGATGACAATTAATTTTGTCTTTGTTGTTATTTAAATAGCTATTGCGTAGCTTTCCCTTTTTTTCAGTAGATGGCATGACCAGTTCCACAGAACTTCTCATGTCATCTTACTAGTTTGTTAGAGATCTTATTCTCTGCTGGCACAGTTCTTCGTCACCAGCTTCTTCACATGAACTTTGTTCTAGGTGAAGAAGTGAGTTATACCATACTGATAAGCTCTAAGAAGAAAGGAGGAAAAAATATAATATCAGACTGCTCAAAGAAGACCAAGAAACATTAGGAAAATTTCAACACACTTTCCGAACAAATATTGGAACTATTGAAAATCTACGGACGTGCGACGCTGAACAAGTATGGAAAAAATATAAGGAAGCACTGACAAACGCCGCCGACGAGTGTATAAGGAAAGTAGGGAAAGTTGATAAACCATGGATATCTACCTACACGAAAAATAAGATAGAAGAAAGAAGGAAAATAAAAACACAAATATTGAGAACAAGGGAAGAGAATTCCAAACAAATATTGGAAGAAGAATATCAGCAGAAGAACAAAGAAATAAAAAAGAGTGCGAGAAACGACAAAAGACGGTATATAGATGAACTAACAAAGCAAGCTGAAGAAGCATCACACAGTAACGATACTAAGAAATTGTACGAAATAACAAAAAAGATATCAGGGAAGAAACCCACACCAACACGGAAACTAAGAGACAAATCTGGTCAAATTTGCGGAACAGAAAAAGAAACAAGGAAGAGATGGGTTGAATATTTTACGGAAATCTATAAAATTCAAGAAGAAGAAAAAACAGGCAGAGAAATAAAAGAAAATGGGGAACAGTTAAACATAAATGAAGAAGAATTTAGTAAACAAGAAATCGAGAACGCAGTGCGTAAACTCAAAGATGGAAAATCAGCAGGAATAGACAACATACCAGCTGAGTTAATAAAAGCAGACATAGAAACAACAATAGAAATAATATCCATACTTCTGAAGAAAATATGGACAGAAGAAGCCCTACCCAAAGATTGGTCAACAGGAATAATTATCACACTACCGAAAAAAGGCGATCTATCAAAATGTGAAAACTGGAGACCAATTACTCTTCTATGTACAACAAGCAAGGTGATGACACGGATAATGTTGGATAGAATGAAACAACAAATAGACAATAATTTAAGGCAAAACCAAGCAGGCTTCAGAGCACAAAGATCATGTGTGGACCAAATATGTACTCTGAGGATAATACTCGAACAGGTACATGAAATGAGGAGCGAAGTACACATCGCGTTTATTGATTTCCTTAAGGCATTCGACCAAGTGAACAGGGAAAAAATGTGGAAGATATTATCTAACTATGGGATACCAGACAAATTTATAAGAATAATCAAATTGCTATACGAAAATTATACAGCACGAATTGAGCATGGAGGCAAGTTAACAGAAGATATACCTATCAATACCGGAGTAAGACAAGGATGCATTCTATCTCCATTACTATTTCTGATTGTAATAGATTGGGTAATGAGTGAAACAGTAAATAATACAACAGGAATTACCTAGAACCCATTCCATAAACTAGAAGACCTAGAATTTGCAGACGACCTATGCCTATTCACCGAAAGGAAACACCACATGCAAAACAAAATAGATAGACTCATTGTAACCGCAGCAGAAACAGGGCTAAAAATAAACAATAGGAAAACCAAAATTTTGACCAATGATACAGATAGCTGTAAAAAGATCATAATAGACCAGCAGGAGGTAGAAGATGTGGAAGAATTTTGTTATCTAGGAAGCATAGTAGATATTGCAGGTGGGAGTCAGAAAGATATCGAACGAAGAATTAGTCAAGCACAGAAATCCTTCAATATGCTAAGGAAAACCTGGTATGCAACAAACATCACAAAGAAGACAAAGCTAACATTGTTTAGAACAAACGTCAAGAGTGTATTATTATACGGAGCAGAAACCTGGAATGAAAACGTCCTAAACCTCAAGAAATTACAGACTTTTGTTAATAAATGCCTACGAATAATATGCAACATATTCTGGCCACAAAAAATTTCAAACGAAGAGCTGTTACAATTAACAAATGAGGAACCCATCTCGAAAACAATAAAGAGGCAAAAATGGAAATGGATCGGGCACACACTAAGGAAACCACCAGAAAGCATAACTAGGCAAGCTCTAGACTACAATGCAGCAGGAAACCGGAAGGTGGGAAGACCAGCGAACACGTGGAAAAGAACACTGAACAAAGAACTGGAAAAACAAAAAATGACATGGAAAGAAGTAAAGAAAACAGCAAACAATAGAGCAGCATGGAAGGCACTAGTGTCAGAAATAATAGAAGACTAATATAATTACGTATAAATAAGTAGTATAATATAGTATCTAAATATACACACACTAAATACCAACGCGTAAACAAAAGCGTGTAAATAAAACAGAAAAACAAATAAACAGTTGTGAAATACAAAAGACAATATAAACGGTGCGTAGGGTTAGCAACCCTACCACTATGTACTCTTGCTCCCGAGACGCCACCAGGCGCCCTATGTTCCATAAGGAATAAAGGAAGAAGAAGAAGATAAGCTCTAATAAGAGCGAAACGCGTCATAAACCGCTTATTTGGCTTAGCAGTTTAAAAGAACCTAATCAGAAACTCATCAGATGGAATTTAAAATTATGCAAATATAAATATGACATAGAATATCAAAAAGGTAAACAGAATTACGTTGCAGATTATCTGTCTAGAATTCCAAAATCTTTCGAAATAATTTACAAAAATTTTTATCATTTTGGAGCATAACGAACCAATAGTACATTGCATATCCGAAGACTTTAAAATGAGTCAAGGCTTTGCGCAGCAAATTAATGAGAAATTTCAAACAACAAATAATTTATATAAATTATCAATAAAGGAAAATATTGCTATTCAAATGTCACCAAGACCCATAATTCATTTAATTACAAAAAAGAAATACTTCCATGAACCAAACCTAGCAAACATAGCAAACTGTTTAAAACAACTACGCGATTATTTAATACAAAATAATATTAATTCAATTAACATGCCTAAAATAGCTTCTGGCTTAGACCAAAAAAATTGGTTTGAAATAGAAAATTTACTAAAGCAAACATTTGAAAACACAAATATTCAAATAAACGTATTTACTATAAATAATATTCAAAACTACGCTAACTCCGTTCACGCTGAAAAAGACAGGAAAACAAATACGAGCGAAATCCAGTTAAAATGTCCATAATAAAAACACCCACAGCATCAAAACCTCTCGAATTCATTCACATTGATATATTATCATTGAAGAAAAATAAATTCTTAACAATAATCGACAGTTTCTCTAAACACGCACAAATATATCACTTATTACCAGAAACCAATACAATAACTGTAGTTCAAAAATTAATCAAATATTTTTCAATATTCGGACAACCGAAATTAGTTATATCAGATAACGGTCTACAATTTAATAACCAATTAATTTATAATTTCTTATCAATAACAAATCTGATGTGGACACCACATGACTTCCTTGTACGCGTATTAAACTATAGATATTTTTTACATTGCACATATTTGACATTAAATCTTTTATTTTTTGTTCTAATCCATAGCAAACAATTTTTTTTGTAAAAATCTAAAAATATATAATATTTAAACTTAGATATCTCGTTTATGCAAAAAGCAAATTTAAAAATTCTTAATGTGATAGACGCAGAATTTAATTTTCCAAAACTTTTATTTGCAGCATTCATTTCTAAAATTAAAATAATACCATTTTTTTCAAGGAAAGCAGCTTCATGTAATGTGCCACTGCCGGTAAGTCTATTTTAACCAAAATCTATTATGTTATTTCCATTGATATTGTAGTCTTATATACCAAATTTGGAAAGTTTTAAATTATATTTGAATATAGTTTTTCATGCAAATCTATTATAGGCTTCAAGTAAAGTACCACTTCCGGTAGTTGTATAATGACCAAAAAGGGAGGTGCACAACTAGATGTTATAACAGTCCTAAATATAAAGTTTCAATTTTCTACGGCTTACCGTTTTTGAGTTATGCGAGATACATACGTACGTACAGACGGCATGACGAAATTAGTCAAAATGGATTCAGGGAGGGCCAAAATACCTATTTCTGTTGAAATCTGAGAACCGAAAATTTTCGCGATTACAATACAAGGAAGTAAAAACATTCATATACATTTAATCAGTGTGAATAACCCCAAAAGTAACGGCAATATTGAAAGATTCCACTCTACCATTATAGAACATGTTAGAATATTAGAACAGAATAAAGATTTTAATGACTTAAACACAAGTAATAAAGCCCGATACGCAGTTCAAGCATACAATCAAACTATTCATTCTGCAACTAAAAGAACACCAAATGAAGTACTTTTTGGCCATTATAACGAATCAACCGAAGAAATCTCAACCGAAATCATAACCGATAACTATATTCAAATTCATAAAGACATCATGAACAAAATTTACGAAGAAAATAAAATAAATTACAAAAGAAAGTGTATGAAGAACAAACTAAACGAAATACCGGTAAAGTAGAGAAACCGCGCTATAAACAAGTGGTAAAAACATACATTCGAGACAGTGCACAAATAACTACCGATAAAGACAAAAATATAAAAATATATAAGCTAAAACCTTATCGTAAATTTACATAAACGTGCGAACTAGCACAACCATCAACCTCGAAGAGCTAGAAATAACTCCGAAATCAACGTCCTAAAACTAAGAGAAGCTCTAATCTCCACTAATAATATTGTAGCGAGTACGGCCCTGTTCCCTCTGTAACAGTCGACGCGTCGTAACCTGCAGCACGTTTACCGCTGTCGCATACGTAATACAGAGACAAGTTCGGACCTGTTCTCTCTGCGTCATGCTTGTACAGTGTTCCAGAAGCTCTGGAATAATGTAGAATATCTTGTTTCAGTATATAAGGGAGAGTTTGAGGCTGCAACATTCATTCTGTATTTGAAGTGTGAATAATGCAAGTCGTTGCTAAATACTCGTACTTTAATGTAAATATAAATACGTGTTGTAAATAAATATATGTCTTAGTAGTTGTACTACATTATTTTCATTTGAAATAAATATTTTATTCAATAATAAACTTCACCGAACCCGAAATTGTAATAAACGTTACAATTGGTGTCAGGTGTTAGGGTTGTGTTTCGTGAATTAAAAGTGAAGATTAAGTGCAAATAAATAAAAATGGGTTCGAAAATGGTAACTCTAAGTGATTTAAAAGTGACTGATATCAAGAGAGAATTAGAAGAACGTGATCTGGACACTACAGGCAAGAAAAGTATACTGCAAGAGCGTCTTTGGCAATTTCTGATTGAAGCTGGTGAAATTGCGGATACTTACGAATTCAAAATTCCGGGCGATTTGGACTCTATGTGCAGAAGTTTGGAAGCCAAACTGGACGAAAGTTTCAGATATACCGAAGAAAATTCCAAAAATCTGAAAGAACTTATGGAAAATTCTAAAACTCTGAAGGAAGAACTGCAGGAAAATTCTAGAAGCTTGGAAAATAAATTTGGAGGAAATTCTAGAAGTTTGGAAACTAAATTAGATGAAAATTCTAGAAGCTTGGAAACTAAATTAGAAGAAAATTCCAGAAGCTTGGAAGCCAAATTAGAAGAAAGTTCCAGAAACTTGGACACGAATTTAGAAATTAAAATTGAACAAAAGTTTGAAAAATTTGAAGAACATTCGAGAAATTTTGAAGAAAAGATTGAAGTAAAATTTGAAGAACATTCGAAAAAATTTGAAGAAAAATTTAGAAATGTTAAAGAAGAAATAGAGGCAAGATTGGCAACATTGAATCACGAACAGCCAAATGTCAAACAAATTAACGACTTGATTCAGAAAACCCCATCAAGTGAAGAGCCATTGAATAACGGAAAAGTCGAAGATTTAGTAACAGAGGGGAAAGAATCATTGCGTAGATTCCACATGACACCACCAGAGTTTGATGGCAAGGTATCTTGGCCTAATTATTACGCCCAATTCGAAGCTGCCGCAGTATCTAATGGTTGGTCATCATCTGAGAAGGCAACGGCCTTGATCATTGCGCTGCGTGGTGACGCAGTGGATATATTGCAAACAATCCCTCCAGAAGAGCGGCAGAACTGTCAACAACTAGTTAAACGCTTGGAAATGCATTATGGACACGCACATCTGCAGCAAGTTGTTACGTTTTACTTTTTTACTAGTTTAGGCAACTTTTCGGACATCGCGGTGTGACGTCACATGTGAGAGAGGCGCCTTAGGCTAGTCACTTTTGGCTTCGCGTGAAGTAATTATACAGGACGTTACCTGAAACTTAAATCTTTTTGCACATAGCTAATTCACAAGAAAAGAGATTCGTATTGTAAATTTTGGAGGGTGTGGTCGTGTTACCTATTCGATATTGTATTGTGTGGATTTTCAGGCAAATTTAATTTGGATTTGTGGTAACAGACCTTATAGAGTATTTTGAGCTCAACGGATTATTCCGGATTTGGGAAACCCCCAACAATTTATAACTTTCAAGCCGCCTTCGATCTCAGGTAAAGTTAATTATTTTTTTTTATAACTCTAGTGATATGATTTTAAATTTAACGTCTTGGTAAAATCTGTAAAGTAATTTAACTTCATTTAATTTCTCGTAATTAGTTCATATTCACATTTACTTAACGGTTGGGTTTGTAAAAGCAGTGGCGTACGTCTCTCACAGGTGTGTCTTAACCGTCGATATTTCCTTTTAGGCTTTTAGGATCCATTGTAGGATCCGTTTTAGTTACGTTTACGTCGTCGATTTCGTTGTTCGTGGTGGTTACTCATTTAGCTGGTGGGACGCAAGGACCACAGCGTCACCCAGGGACTGTTGGACGATTTATTCATCTACGCCACTGGAGCAAGCGAGCGTGTCTCAAGGTCCGCCATATTGGAACCGATACGTCACCAGTCCAAGCGCACTATCTGACCAACAACTGGGGAACACAGATAAGCATTTATCAATTAAATTTTGCTCTGCTTAATTAAGATCATTATAATTTATATTACTTACCACTGGAACACTGTACGACTGTTCCTCAGTCTATGTAATTGAGATCACTCATTATTTTTTTTTCACAATTGTACAGCATTGTAACATCCGATCATTCGACATTGTTTCACTGATGCGCGACGTTGGCGCTGCTGTTCGTAGTTGGTGTTATCTCTGGAAGTGTTTAGGGGTCTTGCCGTTTTGCCATAGCGCGATTACGAACCCTATAGTCGACTATCGGGCCCATCGTGATTTTGTTGCGCGCTCTTTTAAGTTCGTTGAGCGAGGACCTAGAGTGGCTTCACGGCGCACTCACTACGAGTTACCTAGTCTATTTAACTTGCCTTAGGCTGATCGGTTTGTTTCCCTACTGTCGTTATCATTCCTGTTAATTATTAGTTTTGTTTTGTTTTGTACTCACCTCGTTAATATATGGATCTGCCATTTTCACAACAAGTACTAGTGTTATTTTTTTGTAACGACCTTACCCCGCTGTGGTTTGTTGACCGACCATCAAAGTTGAGCCAGGCGGCAGGTCAACTGGCGCCCTACCCGAATTTTCGTTCTGAAACTCACTCCCACATCTCCACTGAGTTCGCCGCGGTTTAACCAGCCTTGCCCGGGGTCTTCGAAAATATCGTAGCAAGTGTATCACTCGCAGCTGAGAAATAGGTGCCAAGAATCAAATGAAAGTCTCCAAAAATTTGAATCTGATATCGCTCGTCTAGTTCGCCTAGCATATCCTGACAACACCAAATAGTGTGTTGGAATGACTGGCTGTGCAAGGATTCATTGATGGTCTCTCCGAGATAAAGAAACCAAGCGGGCCCTGATTCTGTCTCGTTCGAGTAACCTGTCCACTGCCTTGGCCAGCGCATTGGAATTCGAGGCAGCAGAACACTCTTCAAGACGGCAAGGCAATATTCGCACAATAGAGTTCGTGGAGGAAAAACACAGTGAGTCTGTGGAAGAAACAGTACGACGTGTGTTGACCGAGATATTGCCAAAGAAAAGATAACTTCGATGCTAGAACTGTGGTGAGCTAGGGCATGTGCAAAGCCGCTGCGGGGAACAAATAAAGAACAAGGCAGCGGAAAACTAAAGCGGGTCGATGCAAGAGGGCGAATGTTGATCCATCATCAAGATGCCCTGAAGCTAACTGGACATGTCGCATCCCTACAACCTAGACTAAATAGCATCTTTGTGGATGAGTTGATCGACGGGAAACCACATACATTGCTGATTGATACAGGTGCGACAAACACCATCGCCAGACCTGATACTGTCAAGAAACTGATAACGATTGAATCAACAAAATGGCGACTACGCACAGCAACAGGGGCTGCGGCTACCATCCATTGCGAAGTAGACATTACCATCACCATCGGAAATCCACGAATTAAACATCGAGCTCTGGTAGCTGACATTACATTGAAGACGAATTCATTCTCGGGATGTATATCATGAACGTAAATGGCGTTGAACTAAATTTAAAATGTGAAATACTTAAGATCAATGGTGAAGAGATCATTTTACATCCCCGAGAAGAAGACACAGTACGTGTAACCTTAGCTGAAGATACGGTCGTGTTAAATCGAAGTGAGATGATTGTGAATGCCCACCTGGAACGTAAACTTCCAACAGGATGTACCATGACGTTAGAAGCTGGAAAGCATAACGACTACTCGAGGAATATTGGTTGGAAAATCTCTCGTGCATACTGGAAAGGTAGTACCAGTTAGAGTAATGAATGTGAATTATTGTCTAGTTACTCTAATGAAGGGTACTTTCTTATGACACTGTTCATCAGTAACTTCAATTATCAGACAAACATCCATTACACAGAATCACACCAAAGAAACTTCCCGCAGAACTGGCCAATCTACTGTCAACATCTTGCCATGAATTAAATCCGGACCAGAATAACAGAATGAGAAATTTAATAACGGAATATCAAGACGTTTTCGACATCAGCTGTGGGACCAAGGGTAGAACCAACATAGTCCAGCACCAAATAAACACCGGCTATGCACGCCCCATCCGTCAAGCACCGAGAAGATTTCCATTGGCGAAGACAGAGGAAACTGAGAAAATTATTCAAGACATGGAAAAAGTAGGTGTCATCGAATCCTCAAGCAGTCCATGGGTATTGGTAAAATAGAAAGATGAGTCAACACGATTCTGCGTGGACTATCGTCAACTCAACGACGTGACAAAGAATAGATGACACATTGGATACGCTGGCTGGGTCGAAAATATTCTCAACATTGAACTTGAAAAGTGGATACTTGCAGGTTGGAATGGTACCAACGGATAAAGAGAAAACTGCGTTTTCTGTCGGTGCCGGACTGTGGCAATTTACAGTAATGCCGTTCGGGCTCTGAAATGCCCCTGCCACGTTTGAACGACTCATGGAAACGGTACTGCAAGGGCTATCTTGGAAAACCTGTTTGGTGTACCTTGACGATATTATTGTGGTCGGAAAATATTCGACGACCACATGAGGAATCTGGAGGACGTATTCCTGAGACTGCGAAGTTCTGGTTTGAAGCTTAGCCCAAATAACTGTCATCTCTTCCGCAAAGAAGTGCAGTACCTGGAACATATTGTGTCCGGAAACGGAATAGCCGTTGACAATAATAAGATCCGATCAGTAAAAGAATGGCCAGTACCAACTGACAAACATCAATTGCGAAGCTTTCTTGGTCTCTGGATTCGCCAACATTGTCAAGCCAATGACACGACTCACAGAGGAAGGACGGAAATTTGTGTGGGAAGAAGACGAAATTATCACCGAATGAAATACTATATGGTAGAGATTACTCACACATCCGACCAAGAACGACCTTAACAGACGAACAACAAATAGAATCATTTAAAAAAAATAAACAAATTGAACATGATAAATTACGAAATAAAATCGTGAACGAAAAATTAAAACGCTTTAAACCAAATAATACCTACACAAAATTCCAAAACGCCTCTCAAGCTTTTTTTAAACAAAATCCTAGACTGATAACAAAATTCAAAAAAACTCTTTTCGAAAAAGTAAAAATTGATAATTATAATGATAAAAACCATACTATTGAAGTAAAAGGGAAAATCCATAAAAGAAAAGTAAAAATCGATAAACTAAAATTATAAGTTGTTCCTTATCTCACGGTCAATTCCTTCAAGATATTTCTATTAACAACGGATACACATTACCTGCTTGATTTTAAGTAGTTTTGACGTGATCATTTGGAGACATGACTAGAAGAAATTATAATAACTTAAGAATTTAATTATACATTGTAATTTAATATAGTGGAAGCATATGGCCACACTTTTTTTATTAATTTAACAAGAAATTTAACACTTCATAAAAGTGTTAGCTTTTTTTTCATTTCTGAAAAATAAAAATTTATTGCATTGTAGTTTTCGTTTGTCTTTATAGTAATTTTTTTGTTATTATAAATTTAATTAATAAATTTAAACCTACACTTGTCATTCAACATTATCATATAGGTAATAATTTATGAAAGTTAAACAACCGACAATTTTCATAAATTTTTGTATTAAAGTTAAAATTGTAATTTTAAACATAATTTTTAAATAATGTACAGTGCTACCTTTTTAAAATCAGAGTATCTACCTGCTTCTGATCTGCAAGGCCACACAGTATAAGATAAATGTAATATTTTTAAATTTCTGGTATATTAAGAATAGCAAAAACCTTTTAAAAGAATCATTTTTAGCGAAAATGCATTTGTCATATAAAGGCTGTCTCAAATAGCTTGATGTACAAGGTTGGCTCAATTAGACCTAACTTACCGCATTAGAAGACTACAAATATAAAACATATAAGTCTGTTTTTCACAAAGAATTTCCTGAGATTTTCCAAATTTAAGTCCAGTGTAGATTCCTGCGGATTAAATTATAGCAATTTTACATTCTTTAATACAAGTAATAGTAAAAATATCATTATTAACGAGCATATATATATTTACAATTAATTAAATATAAAGACTATGTCCCTTCTGCAGAGCAGGTTATTTAATAAACTGGTAAAGTTTGATATTAAAACGAGAGGGAATTACGAAACTTGTACACAGATTTCCGGTTAAAGTTGAAAAATGTTTATCTCAAATTTGTTATACAGGATGTAACAAAAAGAGGTGCATTATATTTAACCAGTAATGTCGAGAGCAATAATATTTAATAATAACATTTTTCTAAATAGTTTAGCTATTGAGTTCAAATTCTTCAAATATTTGTTTCAAATTTGGTTACGCGCCTATGGAAAACATGGCTGACAAAACTGGAGCTGACTCAATGGCTTATTATTAGAGATGGGCGAATATCATCCGCGAATAGTCGAATGCCGCGAATATTGACATTATTCGATATTCGAGATTTTCGAATATTAACGTCAGTATAGCGAACATTCGAATACCTCGAATATCGCGCCATATGTTGACCTCAATTTTTGACTATGTTTTTCTTTATCATTTGTACATAAACTTAAAACTATTACAATACTTGGAAGTTATTAATAACAAAGATATTTTATTTCAAAACCATGAAGACGTACCATATTTCAAATTTGGTTTTCGCCAACATCAGCCCGTACGTTTAACCTTAAATTTGAAGTTTTCGTCTTTTTCTTTTTTGTTTTAATTTTATTTTATCTTAACAATTTCATTCAAATAATGAAAAGGACATAATTAAATAATTATTAATAATAAATAAATTAACTTTTAGGAGTACCTCGAATATTCGAGATCTGATTAATATTCGTATTCGATAAATTTGATATTCGCCCATCTCTACTTATTATCCTTAGTCACCGCATGGCGTATACTGCTTCATAGTTTGTTTTGAAGTAGATACTCCCATTGGCGAGGGGTCGGTGGGAACCGAGACGTATGCCCAAGTTGGTAATGCGTAATGCCTAGATTAGATGTTTACAGCGTTCATCGTTCTCTCACGTGTTTTTGTTTGTTTACGCTCTGTGACAAGTGAAGAATGTGAGGTAAATGAATTTTGTTTAGTTTCGAAAATTTGAAAAATGGTTTATAGCTGTGTTGTGCGGAAGTGCTAAGAGTCTTCGTCTTAAAAAAAAAACTGTTTACATTTTACTTTAAATTGTTGATATGTGCAATTTTAATAGAATTACTGAACTAAAGTTAATTTATATTATGACAGAAAAATTCTGATGACGCCTGGATTCGAACCAGGGACCTTCCGCATACCGGACAGAGATGCTAACCGCTACACCACGTCACCTGTGTTCGAAATATGGAATTTTTCTGTCACAGTGTCTAAGCGTAGCTTCGTTCCAAAAGACTCCTATATAGGCATTGACAACCGGGTTCGTCTACAGTGACACAGTTTTTGATTATGAGGGAATCATACCCAAGCTTAGAGCTAATATTATTAAGTTGTGTGATTATTAAAGAATTACTGAACTTCCAATATTTCAATTTAATCTTTTTAGTATTAGTTAGAACGAACGGTTTTTTTGTAAATTATTATCAATGTTTAAAAATTTAATAAAATATAATGTGAGGATATATGATTATTGCATATTTAGAATCTTTAAAATGTATAATAATAAATTTTATTATGATATTATTAAATTTTAAACTCGGATAATACCGTTGGAATCTAGTTTCCAATATAATAAATAATTTTTCCTTTTTCCTCTATATGGGTTAAAATTATAGCAGCTGCTTAGATCATAAGAGCAGCAGCTGTCACTTTAGATTTGTAGTTTACGCAACCCGCACAACAAGTTTCTGCTTCACAACCAACGCTCGCATGCGGGATCTAAGGATTATAGATCATTGAGCTGGCTTCATGCAGTTTTCATTTCATCCACCATAGATGGCACTAGTGCAGACATCGCGTTAAAATAATAATTAAAAAATTTATTTTTAACAAAATTATGGATTCAATCGATGAAGAACAAATTCTCATATATAATATAACAAGTAGTATGAAAATTGAAGAATATATTTTGACATAAATTATGAGTTGTTAAGGAAATGGAAACATAACGAGTGCGAAGCACGAGTTGTGTTTCCAATTTCCGTAACATCGAATGTATATTTATGTCAAAATATTATCTGTCAATTTTCATACTACGAGTTGTATTCGGCTTGAGAATGTATCAAACAAGAGTTATTTAACAAGAATAGTTAGGTATTTATTTGCACATTATTAATTAGGTATTACAGTGATGAAAATTCTAAATTTTTTCAGTGTACATTTAATATTCTAAATTGTCGTTTATGAAAATATTGAAAATATCATTTATTTTATTCGTAACCAAGGATATTATTAACAGTGGTATTTCCGTTATCAATTGCACCAGCGATGAATTTCCGACGAAATGTACATTTCATTGGTTCATTTTCAAACAAATTCGTGATCCTATTGGTTGACAGTGACGTGTGGTGAATTCTCATGAAAATACCATTCTAAATTACGGAAGCAGCAACATTAGCAACTTTTCATTTAGTACCAACTAAATCAAGTATAATTTTATATTACATTTTTCAGCATGCACAAACAAAAGATGAGATTTTTTTGTTAGATAAAATAAATGTTCAAAAAGGCGACCGTTATTGTCAATACAACATTGAACGGCATCAACGAAATGAATCGTCTACTCTTTCCAGCATCTGTCTGTTGTTGCGTATCCTTCTAGCTGTATTTTCTACCCGTTCCCGCAAAACTTCTATCGTGGCCAGAAAAAAAGTCGCCTAGATTTAGGTCTGGCAGGACACTCAACAGGACCGCTTCGTCCTATTTATCCAGCAGGAAATTATCATTTAGTCAGTTTCGTCCCACTAGTGCATTGCGACATGGTGTAAAATCATGTTTAGACGGATTTCCAATATCAAATGTTCTAGGAGTTCGAACAAAATGTTGTTCAAAAAATTAAAAATAGTCGCAGTTAGACTCTTGGAGTGATTCTAAAATCCAATCATCAAGTTATTCCAACTTTATATGTAATATAAATGTAATTTTATAAAATTTTGTTTGTATTTATGTAACTTATCTACCAAGCTTTAAAAATGGTCCAATTCCAAGAACCGAATCGTCAGCAACTAAAAAAAATATATTGAAATAAAAATAGCCTTTAGAATTCATCCAATATGTTTTTATTAATATTTACGGCTTATCCAATTTTCCTATTTGAAAAAAATTTAATATTTTTTGGAATTTAGACGTAGTGGCGTTATGTGAGGACCAATAAGACGTTCATTTATAATTGCAGCCCAAACTATAATTTAAAATTTGTGCAAAAAAACCCTTTCTATTATAACGTGAGGATATTCATCCGACCAGAAATGTATGTTATGCATATTAAAAACATCATCTCTGGTAAATCCAGACTCATCAGTTGCCAATATAAAAGATAAAAAAATGCTGCTCGTTCATTTATCCACGTACCCATTCGCAAAATTGACGGCTGCATCGAAAATCGTCTGATAGCAAACACTGGATTTTTTGTTCGTGATAAAAGATATAATTTTTGCTCTTTAAATGCCTCCAAATTGTCATATGTGATACTATGTGTTGTAGTTCTATTCTACGAGTACTAGACCCTGGTTGAGCCTCGACACTGTCCAATTACCACAATTATGAACCGCAGGTTTAAAAGATCAATAATTTCGTAGATGCTGAACAACACAATGTCCGTGTACTCGCTGTTTGTAAAGGCAGACATTTTTACAGATTATAACTTAAATAATAATATATATTAATCGATTGATTTGTTACTGTCAAAATTTATTTGAAAAACATGACAAATGACTTTTGTGAAAAACAATTGTTTCAATGCTATTGCTACTTGATTATAAAAATTTCGAATAAAAATATTAAGAAATATTTTCGCTCTCGACTATTTACAGTACTGGATAAGTTTAATATACTTCTTTTTCTTACATCCTGTATATATACCTCACATATCAAAAATTGTATATAGGATTATGGGCAAAGATGCAAATTCCATTTGAGAAATTGTAAATTTTTTACTATTTTTTCTTTCTTTATCTGCGATTCAATATAATCGTCAATATAGTTAACAGTAGTTAACTTTTTTTTTCATTCATTTATTTTTCTGTATAAAAATATATTAATTTTAATAAATATTTGCCAAAAATGTTGCTAAAAAAGACATAAGTTTTATATATATATATATAAATTATATAATTGCATTTCTCATGAGAACAATAATAATAAAATGCGCAGTTAGATTTCCTTATAAAATAGTATTATATTCAAGCATCATGTTCAGCATGCTGCAGTTATCTGTTATAAGTTAGTTTCTAGTTCAGTCTTGTTACATTCGCCTAAGTAGATACATGTTGTATTGTATTCCTCAAAAATTAATAAAGTTTTTTTTATTAATAATTCAATACTGAATTATCTAATTGACACAGTCGGTAGGATAATCACTCAAGGGTAAAAATCTACAAATTTACTCGTTGATTTTAATCGTTTAATTGTGATAACTGCAAAACGTAAATTCTGGTGGCTAAGACTTGCTGTCTCTGAAGTAAGAATCACGTCTGGCATAATACAAGAAAATATTCATCTTATGGCAAAACAGTGCCCATCAGGGACTAGTCAAACGTACCATCAGACAACCAGCGATTATTCCTGGGGTCCTGCTGTTCGCATCCACCACTCAAACCGACACAACGAAGAAAAGTGACGCCTTGCTGTTCCATCCCGGATCACGGCCCACATCGTTGCAGTCCAACACAGAAACCATCCGTTCCAGATGTACGAAAACATCCCAATTTTATTTCTCATACTGCAAGTAATATTACACTTTATGTTCTCAAGTGAATACGACATGCCTGAAAACGACAACGGCACGGACGACGTGCACGCTCTAATTAATCAATTATCTAATTTTACATTACGACCAAGTGTATTACAACAAAATCCCAAAACAGTTAATATGACTACTACTACCATGTCTGAGAATGAAAATCTCGTTAAAATAATTCTAGAATATAATGGAAATATTAATATTTTAAGTAATTTTATAAACAAAGTAGATCAAGTCTATGATATATTACGACCATTCACTCTAACCAATATTCAAAAACTCTTTTTATTCGGTTTAATTTCAAACAAATTAAAAGACAAGGCTGCAGAATACTTATCTACTAACAACTTCCAAAACTGGGAAGATCTTAAAGAATTTTTACAAGATAACTTTGTGGACAAATCAAAAGCAGAAACTATTCTACTCGAAATAATTTATTGTAAGGCTAAAAACAGTCCCGAAACAACTTTGAGTACTATTATAGAATATTTCAACAAGTATAAATCTAAGACACTTCTTACTAATTATTCATAGGACCAAAAGAATGCTATCATCAAGGAAAATCAAAACGTAGTTGTACATCATTTCATTACTTTGCTTCCGATCTCGAAGAATGTGAACAATTACTAAGAAATGAATTTAATTTTATGAAGTTTGGAAATTTCCCCATGGTGTTGAAAAATAACGAACCATTTAAAAACAACAACCCACCTCAAAAATCCCCTGGTCACCAATTTCCATAAACAAAAATCCAAATAAAACCTAGTGGTCCAAACTTCAAAAAAAAAATTTGCCCCTCGACAAAATTTAATTAACTAGCAACAAACTAAACGTGAAAAACCCACTCAAATGAGTTTACAAACAAGAAGTACTTTACCAATGTCCACGCAAACAATAAGACAAAATTACAATTGCGAAGTTAAAGAAACAAATGACGAATTAAATGAGTCCGATAACGAAGAAGTAGCGGAAACAGAAAATTTGTACGAGGTTTCCAAACCCGAGAATACTACGTAATGAACGCATTTAGAACAAATCTACCAACATTAAAAATAGATCCCTTCATAATTCTCTTAGATACCGGTTCAACTATAAATTTCA
Organism: Pterostichus niger; assembly: GCA_947425015.1. Lineage (NCBI taxonomy): Eukaryota > Metazoa > Arthropoda > Insecta > Coleoptera > Carabidae > Pterostichus > Pterostichus niger. The sequence goes on along the minus strand of OX380346.1, from coordinate 18,348,371 downwards.
TAGATGAAAAATTAACATTTAAAACCATCACAGGAAAAACTACTTGTAAATACTATGTAAATTTTAACATTAGAAACACCCCTACATAATTCTACGTTTATAAATTCAACAAATTATATAATTTATTGCTAGGTATGCTTTTAAAAACTTGGACATCCTTTTACAAATTAACAAAAATTCAGTAATCATAAAAAACAAAGAGTATAAGTTAACCAATCCTGACAAATTACAAGAAGAGTATAATATTTTAGAAATTCGCAATAATCATTTAAATTGTTTTGAAAAAGATAAACTTAATCAGATAATTAACGAATTTATTTCCTAATGAAAATGAGAGCCTTACACATACAAACATTATTAAACACAAAATAATAAAGAATGATGAAACCGCGATACACACAAAAAATTACAGGCTACCCCAAGTCTATGAACAAGACATTGAAGGTCACGTTTCAAAATTATTAAAAGAAGGCGTTATAAAAAATTATTTTTCACCTAGGAACTCTCCGGTATGGATAGTGCCAAAAAAAATGACGCGTCAGGTAAAAGAAAGACTAGAATGGTAATTGACTTCCGAAAAATTTATCAAAAACAAAGGACGACAGATTTCCAATACCGAATATACATACGATACTAGATAGAATTGGTTAATAATAAATATTTCACAACTTTGGATTTGCATTCCGGATTCCACCAAATTTTATTAGATGCTAAAGAGAGAAAAAACTGCTTTTTCAACAGAATCAGGTCATTATGAATTTGTTCGAATGCCTTTCGTCCTTAAAAATGCCCCCGCCACATTCCAAAGGATGATTAACACAGCTCTCGGCGAGTTAGTAAATAAAATCTGTTTAGTTTATTTAGATGACGTAATAATTTTCGGCAAAAATTTAGATCATCTAAAAAATATAAAATTAGTCTTTAATAAATTAAGACAAGCTAATCTCAAAATTCAGATGGACAAATCAGAATTTTTAAAGTCAGAAGTAAAATATTTGGGTTACGTATTAACACAAAATGGAGTCTCAGTAGATCAAGACAAAATTCAAAAAATCAAAAATTTTAATATTCCAAGAACCAAAAAAGAAATCAAACACTTCCTTGGAATGCTTGGATGGTACCGTAAATTTATTCAAAATTTTGCACAACTAACAAATTTAGAATATCAAAAAGCTTTCAAAGATTGTAAAGATGTGATAACTGAAAATTCTCTTCTACAAAATCCCGATTCTAACAATGGATGCGTCAGACTACGCTATAGGCGCAGTTCTTTCTCAAATTCATGACGGAATAGAAAAGCCGATCTCTTATGGGAGTAAAACTTTAAACAGCGCGGAACTAAATTATTCTACATTAGAAAAAGAACTGAAAGCTACACATTTTATAATTAATAGTAGTATAGATATATTGCCCTTGTTCAAATAATAAATGTAACTAGAACACAATTCTGGCAATATTCGTTTCACTCACCCTTTAAATAATTATATCCCTAAGCCGTAAACTCAAGCCTGACAAATACGAGCTGTCAAAATCAAGCGCGCTAAATACATCTTTGCAGAGAGATCACTTTTCCGACACGAATTTGGTACAAAAACAAACATTTCTAATATCTCTCCTTCTAAAAATTGTGAGGATAATAATACCACAAGAGGTTTGTGCAAGACATTTTTTATTTACGAGAATGAATGACATACAAAAATCGCTACAATTTTGTTTATATTATGTGACGAAGTGTGCTCGTCACAATGGTTTATCTTTATATAGATCACGATCACGAAAACGCCTATATCTCGCGAACGCAACAACCGAGAGACGCGAAAAAATCAACATCGAGTTCACGAGTAAGAAACTCATCAGAAAAACGCTGAATAAACTAGATCGCGGGCCGGGTAGTCTAGTTTCCGTTTCTAACAAAGCCGCCCCATATGCTAACATGGGACGCACAAACTATGACACCCTAGGACCCATTTAATTAGTAAAACAGTATATAAACCGCGCCGGCAAGACAGCAAAGACAGTCAGATTTCATTTTGATATCTTCGACATCTCCGCTATCGTCTTCCTGCAATCACCAGGCTACACCGCCTTCTAGATAAGAAAAGCACTCCTGTTTATTTACCGTACCGTACTGTGCTTCCTCGAGGTCTCGTGTCACCGTCCGTTTTTGGAACTCTTGTGCGATCACCGAACAACACACATTGGAGTCTGTCGCGAGTAGTCCGAGACGTTACTGTGGGCCGTTTGCGTTACAAGCCGGAGTTCACACCGTAATTTCGCGATTCCGTCTCGTGCCACCTTCCGTTTTTGGAATTCTTGTGCGATCACCGACCAACTCACATTGGCGTCTGTCGCGAGTAGTCCGAGACGTTACTGTGGGCCGTTTGCGTTACAAGCCGGAGTTCACACCGTAATTTCGCGATTCCGTATCGTGCCACCTTCCGTTTTTGGAATTCTTGTGCGATCACCGAACAACTCACATTGGCGTCTGTCGCGAGTAGTCCGAGACATTACTGTGGGCCGTTTGCGTTACAAGCCGGAGTTCACACCGTAATTTCGCGATCCCGTCTCGTGCCACTTTCCGTTTTTGGAATTCTTGTGCGATTACCGAACAACTACATTGGCGTCTGTCGCGAGTAGTCCGAGACGTTAGCGTTACAAGCCGGAGTTCACACCGTAACTTCGCGATTCCGTCTCGTGTCACCTTCCGTTTTAGGAACTCTTGTGCGACCACCGAACAACTCACTTTCACGTCTGTCGTGAGTAATCCGAGACGTTACGGTGAGGCGTTTTACGTGTACGGCCGGAATTCACCACGCCGAAATCCGCGAGACGCGTCGCCGTCGTCCAGGGAACCTCACCGTCGCGACGCCCGGCGTCGATTTTCCGGAAAAGTTGAAAACCACTCCTCGCGATCGTTACGAGTAGACCAGTTGCTATTACGGGAACCCCACCGCCGCGACGCCCGGCGTCGATTTTTGAAACAACCGCGATTTCACCGGTTTCGAACCTGCAGACCTACACCGTGGGTCCCAACCGTCGTTTCGGACACACCGGCGCCCCGACGCCGAGCGTCGATTTTTTAAAAGACCGCCGATTTACGTCGCACGCCCCGTACGATCCCCTCAGCACCACCGACCGTCATTTTTCCAAAAACGTCGCCTTTGTATTCCCCGATCCCTCCCCGGTATATCCTCCTCCTGACAATCAACAACATTTTTGTAGTAACATCAGTGTTTAATAAAGACTCAACTCATCGTTTTTTAACAAGTTTGTGTTTCTTTCTGAAAAACCCTATTATCTCCGAAACCGCTATCCGACCGTTGGCGCCCGAGCAACCTCACGCTAACATTTTGTCAACGAACCCGCCATAACTCGTCACAATTAAGATTATAATAAGAATACCAGTTGCCGTTTTGAAATTTAAATAATTTTTGACAGTATAAAAAAATAAAAATGCCAGACTGAAGTTTGGAAAATGGCACATGTCAGTTAACAATTTAATATTAAATTACTTTTATATACTGACATACTAAAATGAACACATTATTAAACAAAATATTGTGGGGACCATACTTATTCGGACGAAAATTTATTATAAAATCTGATCAGCCCTCTTTCGTGGTTATTTAATATGAAAAATCCAAATTCCAAATTAATTCGTTGGAAAGTTGAATTGAGCGAATACGATTTCGAAATCAAATATTTACCTGGTAAACATAATGTCGTAACCGATTATTTATCCAGAGAACGTAAACCATTCAAAATTATAGAAAAAACAGGTGACGTATGTGAAACAAACATATTCGCACATTGCATATCACGGGACTTACAATTTGGAAAATGTCTAGCAAAACAAATAAATAATAATTTTAATTCCAAATCAATCTGTATAAATACCAATTACAAAGGTAGAGATATTATTTTCCAAAATTATCAAGATAAATTAATAATTCATTTGTTAACTAAAGAGAATTATTTTGATAAACCAGCCTTAAACGCATTAGATAAACCACTTAAAGAACTCAGAGACTACTTAATAAAAAATGAGATTTATGAAATAAATCTTCCAAAAATTGATTGTGGTTGCGATGAATTGAAATGGAGCGATGTAAAACGAAAATTAGAAAACATATTTAGAGACACTAATATCAAAATTACCATTTGGATATTAAGGTGAAGCATCCGCTTAATTAAATCTTAAGTTAGCTGCAGAACACTTGTTCTGACTTGATCTCTTTCAAATAAGATATCTTGGTTTTTATAAATGAAACTTACGATGAATTGTACATAATTTTAAAGCCAATACTTCAAGGTGTAGTAATAATATACATATTATTAAATTTATGTACAATTAATTGATAGAAAACGGTTCAAAAATGGACTTGAATTTCTCAAAAATGCCGAGTACGATTTTCTTTAAATTTTTTTGTATATTTAAGAATACGGCCCTCTATAACATATACAATTTTTATCCAATTTGAATTTGTAACTTTTGAGAAAAAAAAATAAACATGCGAAAAAGCGCTCAAAAACAGGCTTTCTTGGATATTTTAGTTTTTTTATAGAAAACTATGTTCTTAAATATACATAATTTTTTAAACAAAATCGTACTCGGCATTTTTGAGAAATTCAGCCTCGAAATTTTGATATCTTGACCTGCTGCATATCAATTCAAATTTGTTTGTTTTATAGAAATTTCACATTCTTTATATTGTACATATCAAAAAGTAGAATGATGTGAGATTATTCTGCACTACTTGTTCCTTCATTTAGATGAGAATAAGTATATAAAATATTTTTTTGAAATTTGAATTTGTTGCAGCAACTTTACGAAATACTCATTTTACAAACTTGATGTGTGCTTTGTAGTACACTCAGCGCAAAAATGAACATGTATATATAGATTGACAGTTGTCATTCATAATGATATATTTCACTATGTAGATATATACATGTTATGAATGAGTATTTCAGAATTTGTGGTTTGACATATATCTATTTTATTTTTCGTATTATATTACACTAATATTCAAAGTTGTCAGTCTGATACAACAGGTTTTACTGCAAACATTTGATTAATTTTAGCAGAGCAGATTAGTAGAACAGTATGGTTAGTAATATTGAAATGGATTATTTGTTTTAAAAACCGATATTTTTAACAAAGTATTTAATTTAACGTTTATAGACAACAATTCTTATTCTAACCTTAAATATTTCACAAAAGGAAGTAGGAATTAATTTATATTGCTTACAGATTATAAGATGAATGATAACATAAAACAGAACAAATATACCTCGTCGATGCAAAATGAAAAAAACGTACATAAATTTATAAACAAATGAAAATTATTTTCATATTTGGATATATAAAAAAGCATCTATAACTCTGATAGTGCATGTATTTTGTTTAATTGAAGCGTTTACATGTTTTCAATACATTTTAGGATTACAGTACGTAAACATGATTAGAAAATACATGAGAAATGAGAACTGCGATTCTAAAGTCAGGATATTCAAGTTGCTGTAATGTCGTTTTTATGTCATAATATCAAATAAAATACTATATGTTATTACATTTTTGTATTTATTGTGTTAACATATCATTTAGAATTATTTTCTGTTATTTTAAATAATTTTCTTGAAAATCTTCACGTTTGTATAATTTTAAACTACGTGCCAATACCCCTACCACTGTTTAGCATAGACTCATACTTGTTTTTTTATGATTGGTCAGATCAACATTTTTGTTAAAACCACAAGAAACCCTACTTACACGATAACAAATTGTTGGTTAACGAACTTCAGGCCGTATGCTTCACCTTAGATAGCTCAGAGAACGTAACAATTTCTGCCGATTCTAACCAAACCGTACATTCTGACAACGAAAATGAAGTTGAAGGAATCAAGTATTTAGAAACGGAAAGAATAAATATAGCCTAAAATCAATTGATAATATTGAAACACGAAAATGATAGAATAAAACTCAATGAAAATAACTTATATGAAGAAATAATAACGTTTATAAAAAATTTCATTATACCAAAGGCTAGATACTTTGCAATTTTTGAAGATAACTTAGACAAATCTTTTTCCAAAATTATAAAAGAAAATTTTATAAAGTATTCTATAATAGTTATTTACATACAAAGTGCGGGAACGATTGGTTCTCGGATGAGTCGCAAGCTCGCGCCGTCATAGAACGAATCCGGGAACCTAGTTCACGCAAGAGGTTTGTACAATATTTTTTTACGAAAAGTGTAAAACTATATAATCATCATGTGCAAGTACTACAACAGAAACTGCTGCTGCTGATATAAATGTTCATGTGCCGCCAGTTGTACAATCCATTTAAAGAAACGAAATTGTGCCAGGAGTTAGTATTTCAAATTGCCAAAGTTGTACTATAAATATAAACATTCATAATAACATTCCACAAAGCAATAATTAACATAAACAATAATATACTATATACACATAACGCTGCTTCGTTACCATTTTATAACTAATTACACAGTAATGTCAAATTTCAATTGATTTAATTTTAATGTAATGAAAATAAAGAGTGTTATATTATTTACTAATTTCATTTGTAGTATACAGTAAATTTAATAAACTTGTTTAATTTCATATCTATGTTGCTACAATTTACCTTACGTTTGTAGGTTATGTGTTTCCACTGCTGCCGAATGCTGTTATTTCGATGCCAACATTGTGAAACAAATGCACTAAATTTATCATTTTAAAATTAAATATCATTCAATATTCCATCATTTTCATTTATTATTATTACGCAAAAGGGTGTTTGAGATACTATACTTTTTTTTATTATAAATATAGTTTTTTAATAAGTGCTTTAGAAATTGGGGTGTTTTTTTCCTAAATTTCCCGAACGAGTGCGGGAAATTGATATTTTAATGTATGAGTACAAAAAAATAATTTCTGTAACGAATATAGTACAAGATGTTGAAAAAGAAGATGAACAGTTTAATATAATACACGAATACCATCATGAACTCACAAATCATAGAGGAATTGTAGCCACTTACCAAGCCTTAAAGAAAAATATTACTTCTTTATTTAAACGAATTAAAGTAAAAAATATGATAAAAATGTAGGCAAAATCACAACAAAAAATAAATTTGGAGACTATAATGTAAAATTAAGCAAATTAAAAGTCTGATCTTTTGTTTCAGACAATGCGTCTCTGGACAGCTTCAGAATATAACAAATAATAATGGATTCTTACTATTTGAACTCGGTGAAAGAAAAATTCAAACATCCCAGAGCATCCATTACTATAATTATAACATAACACCGATATATGAAGAATATATCAAAATAACTAAGTTTAAAAATTCAATTATTGAGCAAACTAAAACTAGTAAACATGTTTGAACACTTATTAACATTTTAAATTACTCTTATAACGATTTGAGTGAACAAATAGGTAAATTATTCAACAAAAGAAATAAAAGAGGAATTCTTAACGGGTTAGGCTCTATTATTGAAAGAATATCTGGAAATTTAGACGCTTCCGATGCAGAGCGATACGATCGCTTGTTTGAACAAATAAAAACTAACGAAAAGAAATTACAAAGTCAAAATTCAACATAACGAAAATAAAACATTAGATCAAATTAATAGTATTAAGGACATTTTAAAGAAAAATTGGCAAGGTTTAATGGAAGTAGAATCTAAATTTAACAAAATTATTCATATAACAAATAATTTAAACAATTTTTGTAAAAACATTGAAAAAGTCTCACGTTTTGTTCAATTCATAAACAACACAGTAGCATTATTAAATTAAAAGATCTCCAAACAATTACTAATAGTGAAAATATTTTCCAAATTAATGAATTTATAATGACGTTTTGTCCCAAAACCAATGGTCAACTAATTTTTCTCATCGAGATTCCTATAATTTAAAGAAAATAATAAATATTTTAGTTTAACTAATTATATTTTAGTGGATCAATGTATTAATGATCTTATAGAAGGAAATAATAATAATAACTGTCACGTCCTGCAATTAACTAAGAGTAATGTTTTATATCCGCGCCGTCCATAAGTGCAAGGTTGTGCGGCGCACAAGGGCGCCAAAACTCCAAGAAAGAGAGAAATAATATGCTTTCTCAATTATAAACAAAAAAAAATCGTTCTTTACAATAAAATATATATTTTTTTAAGTTATACGGTTTTATAAGTGATACATATGTAAGTGACAGATGATTTTTAATGACATCACAATATTCTTAAACATGGTTAAACTAAATGAAAACGTGGGGCGCCATAGATACAATTTATTTATTTAGATGTAAGAATACATGCTTTCGAGATAATATCTAATCGGGGAATCCTCAATGTGACAACTTAAGTTGAAAAATCCCCGATTTATGTATTGTTTCTTCGTGCGGTTTTCTCGATTGAAAATAAAATTGACTCATTCTGTTTGTCGCTCAGTGTAGCCACGTATTATAGTAATTTTTAATTCTGTAATAGTTTTGTATTTTATAGTGTTTTGTGTTTTGGTTTTATTAAATGCAAAAAAAAAATCATCTAGTTTTAATATTGGCATTGTCAAGTCTTTCAATTTATTATTTATTACATATTTAGTTTAACTACTATTTTACAGTTAATAAAATTTCAAAAGTCACCACAATGTCAGAATGAAAGAGGAAATTGTCAGGATACCAAAATAGGATGATTAAAAGAAAAAGAGAGAAAGAACAGAAGGAACACGCCAAAATTTCGATTTTTGTTTCAAAACCAGAATCTACTTTGCAAAAAAATAATGACGACAGAGATACAGCAGAGCCAAATCATTCACAACCTGCACGTGAGATATATACCGACACTGTTCCAGAATCTAATCTTCTGGAAAGCATACCATCAACTACTTCAAGTTCGGCTGATAATAAGGAATCAACATCTGCAAAAATTACCTCAACAGAAAATATAAATCAACTTTCCGAAGATGCTGCACTGTGGGCAAAAAATTAAATTCATATAATATTCAAGAATTAATAGTACGTGGCCCTGATTATTATCAAAACAAGAAGGATCTTTATCCGAAAGATAATTCGGGGCGTAAGTTTTCCAATAGTTATTTCTTTAGAATTCTACCGAACAAAGAAACAATTGAGCGCTATTGGCGAAACGAAAAATTCACTGTACTGCTTCTGTTGCAAAGTTTTTAATGACAGTGATATAAAATCTTTTCGTCTTAATGATGAATCTGGTTATAACGATTGGCAACATTTAAGTTTTCATTTAAGCATTCATGAAAAGAGAAAGTTACACATCGAAAATGTTCTAAAATGGCTAGATCTTTCCAACCGTTTTAAGAAGAATCAAATAATTGATTCTGAAATTCACAATGTAATAAATAGAGAAACTAAATACTGGCAAGCTGTTATAGAAAGAATTTTTTATGTGATTCAGTTCTTAGTTGTTTGAGAAAAGTAATGGCAACTTTTTAAAATGTATAGAAATGATATCTAAGTTTGATCCAGTTTTGTTAGAACATACGCAACGGTCTCAAATAAATAATTACAAAAATTACCTCGTGGATAAAATACAGAATGAAATAATCAATATGATGGGCAAAAATATCAAACACAAAATTTTAGAACTAACTAAAAAAGCAAAATATTTTTCAATCTTATTGGACTGCGTTCCTAATTCTAGCCATCAAGAACAAATTTCAGTATGTGTAAGATTTGTCAACTTAAAAAGTACAGGAATTAGTATAGAACATTTTTTATTATTTTGTCATTATGTAACACATTTAACTGTTAAACCTTTATCGGATACTCTATGGTCTAGTATAATAGACGCGATAACGTCTTTAAGGTATAACCTAAGAGAAATTTATGACGCTTTGTTAAAAATAAGCGAAGGAAATTTTGAAAATAATGTTAAGCTTCATCATTGGCCAAAAAATTACTAAATTTTGAATTCATTTGCGTACTTATTTTTTGGTATAATGTGTTAAGTAAAGTTAACATTGTGAGTAAAATTTTTCAGACACCTAATTTTGATGTAGCTCTGTGTTGTACTCATTTAAATCATCTGCAATTTTTTTAAACAGATTATCGTTCCGATGAAGGTTTTAAAGATTTATTGGTGAATGCTGAAGAAATAGCATCGGACTTGGACATAGAACCAACATTTACAAAACAAAGAGGTCTAAGACCGCGTAAAATAAAAAAAAACTATTTTATTATGAATGTAACGATGAACCAATGTGCGACCAAACATTAAAATTCAAAGTTGATTGCTTTTTTTATTCTCTAGATGTAATTATCGCATCAGTAGATGAACGATTTCAAATTCTTTTTTTTTATTCCACCAATTTCGAGTTTTTGTGGAATATTCATAAATTAAAAAATTATTCTCAAAGAGATCAATTAAAATTATGCCAAAATGTTGAAAATACATATATTAAACGATGACTATCTTAACGAGCGAGATATTGTTGCTATAGAGCTCGTTCAAGAATTACAATTTTTACTGAATTTAGATGAAGAACTTATTAAGTCTCCAGTAGAAACTTTGAATTATATAACCAGCAACAACTTAATGAATTCGTTTCCTAACACAAGCATAATACTTCGTATTTTATTAACAATGCCGGTTTCTGTCGCGACCGCAGAGCATTCATTTTCAAAACTCAAAACAATAAAAAATTATTTGAGATCAACTATGGGGCAAAATCGACTAAGTAATCTTGCTATTATCTCAATAGAATCGGATCTAAAGAGAATTAGATACCGAAGATTTAATTAAGCAATTTGCCAAAATTAAAGCGCGAAAACCTCAATTTATTTAGAAAATCTTTCATTGTTTTATATTATAAATTGAATTCGTCTATGTTACATGATGATAAAGTACAAACAATAATAATATATGTTTTAATGTATTTTTTTGCTGTTTCTATGGATAAGTATGTGTTGTAAAATTTAAAAATAAAACTAATTTGATAATATAATTTTTAAAATTATTTTCAATATAATGCTTTACATGTTCCTTCACCCATATTTCCATATACTATATCAGCCATACAAATTATTATTAAATTGGGAGCGCCAAATAAAGTATTGCACAAGGGCGCCAAAACTACTAGGCGCGGCCCTGACTAAGTAACAATAATAAATTAATAATTATTAGCCCTTTTAACCAAAATATTGAAATTAACTGTTTAAACAAATCTATTATAAAAACTATTCAAGGAATATTCATAATTGAAATAAATCCTAAATGTTTAATTAATGACTTACAGTTTACAAATATTAACGATAACTTTAAAGAAATTCAATTTGATGATTATCAAATAACACAATATAACAAAATATTTAATAAAACAACTTATAAAAATTTGCATTCAATAAATATTTCAAAACCTATTTTTGACAAAATACAACCAATAATCGATACAAAAAGTGACCATTATAATAATTATATAATATATGTTCTAATTTTTATTATTGTAATATAGTTATTAGTAAAATACGTTGTAAAAGGAAACCTAATTGAAGAATGTAAAAGAAAGAAAGTCAAAGTTTCTGATATAGAAATAGACACTTTAAAATAGAATAAAATATTTCATTATTATTGTTCATATTTGGAAGGGAAGAATTATGTAATTGTATTTCTCATAAGAACAATAATAATAAAATGCGCAGTTAGATTTCCTTATTAAATAGTATCATATTCAAGCATCATGTTCAGCATGCTGCAGTTATCTGTTATAAGTTAGTTTCTAGTTCAGTCTTGTTACACTCGCCTAAGTAAATACATGTTGTATTATATTCCTCAAAAATTAATAAAGTTTTTTTTATAAATAATTCAATACTGAATTATCTAATTTATATATATATATATATATATATATATATATATATATATATATATATAAGTTATAGGGTGGAATAGTGCTGACATAGACAGTTAATATTTAAGAACGTGACTTTATGTAGAATTATCATATTACATTATACGTAGTTGTAGTTTAGCCATGAAATATTATTGTATGTTTTAAGTTAGTCTTAGCTCAGAATTTGTACAAGTAGGAACGTCTAAAGTAAAATAAATACTTTTTAAAAACAAAGTTAATTTGTTTAACGTTATAATTGGCGCAGTCGGTAGGATTGGCCTTAACAAATTAGTGAAAATAATTTGGTTCACCTTTGTGATTTATTTGGCCAACGAACAGTCTTTTTGTGTTAACGAAAATAACACTTCGTGCGCGTAGTGAGTTAACGTATATAACTAACTAACACGCATCTTAAAAGACTAACATAAAACAAATTAACTAAAGTTCCTGAGCGTCCTCACTGTGCTGAGTGCAAATCAGTCAACGAGAACGTCAACCTTGCAGCGTCGATCAGCTGGACGGCATCTCCGATTCCAGAGGCACCTGCACCCGACCTGACAAGACTACAGTTCCAGGAAATCATCAAGCGATTTCAACGAATATGAAACCGTCACTGATACTGCTACTGTAAGTACCACATGTCATTTAGAGGTCTAAACGTAATAATAAACTCAAGCGAAAGCTCAAATTCTGAATCTGACTCAGATCTTGACGATCTTAATTTAAATCCAAATACCTTAAATAATTCTTCAATTATACTAAGACAACCTATATTAAACATGGCAACCCCAGTCTTAAAAAAAGAATATCTGGATATGGTGCCAGAATTCTTCGGTGAAAGAGAACTTTTACCAAGATTTATCGAAATCTGTGAAAAATTAGTAAAACGATTTTATAATCAAGCAGATCCACAAGATTTCCAAAATGAATATTTAATGAGTACAATATTAGCTAAAATAAAAGGTGAAGCAGCGATAAATATTTCTAGTTGTTCCGTCAAAACATGGGAAAACTTAAAAACTTCACTAATAGATACGTATGCAGACAAAAGAGATTGTTTCACATTAACAATAGAAATGACCGAACTAAAACAAGGCGCGAACGATACGGTATTTGAATTTTACAATAAGATACAACATATTCTAAATTTACAAGTATCGTATGTAGTAACAAACCACCCGGCTACTGCAGCAATAATGACCGATTTCTTTAGAAATTACGCCCTCAGAATTTTATTAAAAGGTTTAAAAGAGCCAATAGGGCAACTCATGAAAACAAAGAAACCTGCTGACCTAAACGCTGCTCTGAGTATGCTTACTAATGACTTTCAATTCGAAAATCATTCCAAACCATCTAAAAATGTAATGCCTATTCAAAAACCATTTCAAAAACAAAATAATCAAAATTTTAGAAATAACAGGCCTTTCCAACTAACAATTGTACCACAGAACACTAACTACACGTTTAATAAACCGCCGACATATTTTAATAACCAACAAACAGCGCAGCGTAGAACTAACTTTCCTACAATGATTAGAAATAGTAATCAACCACTCCCCAGACCTACACCAATGAGCATATCCACACGAAACACACAATTCAATGCTCCAAGACCCGGACCTTCCACTCAAAGACAAAATTTCATAAGTCAAAACAGACAATTCTTTCCAAAAAATATCGCGGAAGAACTTTATAACATAGATCAATCAGAAATAGTAAATTACACAGACGAACACAATACTATAGATCAACCAGAGACACAAGATTATACGATGAATGAATACCCACTCGATGATAACCCAGAAATTACAAATGAAACAAACATATCAGATCAAAACGAACATTCTTTTTTAGACGAAATGGCCTCGGATCAAATACTTCATACTTCCAATTAATGAATTTAACAAATAACCAAAGCAAGCTACCATTCATTGTAATTCCAGAAAATAATTTAAAAATTTTAATAGACACTGGAAGCACGAAATCATTTGTAAATCCCGACATTGCATTCAAACACTACAAACACGCTATCAGTGCAGACCCGTTTCAAATTACAACTGCACACGGTTCATCTACCGAGAAATTCAGTACACAAATTCCTATCTCAAACGTGTTTAATCTCAAAGACAATCCAAAACCAGCGTTAAAATATTATCTTTTTAAATTTCATAATCAATTTGATTTACTACTTGGCATGGAAAATATGAAAAAATTAAAAATTTCAATCGACACAGTAAACGACATGATAATTACTCCACACAGTAAAATAAAAATTCATTACCATAATTTTAAAGCTACCCCCGACACAAATAATTTAACAGTAAATCAAAAATATCGTAATAATGGCATAATAGAACCAATGTCTGAAAGAATTATTAAAATAAAAGTTAACAAAGAAAAAGGTAATATTCTAGTTCCAAATATCAGAACAAAAAATTTATTAATTCCTGAATGTGCTACTGTAGCAAAAAACTATGAAGCTATGTGTACAATTATTAACTTGTCAGAGAGCGAAGTTAAATATCAGTTTAAAATTCCAATTATAGTAGAAGCGTTAGACAATTACGAAATTTATACAATGAATGCAGACTCAAATTTAAACCTCACACAAACAGAAAAAATTAAATTCGATGAATCAAAAATTAGAACTGATCATTTGAATAAAGAAGAAGAAATTGCAATCTCAAAATTAATTAAACAATACTCGAATATTTTTTATTTAGAAAATCAAAATCTATCTTTTAGTAATCAAGTAAAACATAAAATCAGAACAAAAGATGAAGTACCCATTTATACGAAATCATACCGATACCCCCATATTCACAGAGAGGAAGTTAGGTCCCAAGTTAATAAAATGCTTAATCAAAAAATAATACGACCTTCTAATTCACCATGGTCTTCCCCGATTTGGGTTGTCCCCAAAAAGCTAGACGCATCGGGCAAACAAAAATGGCGAGTAGTCATTGACTATCGCAAACTAAATGAAAATACCATCGGAGATAAGTATCCCATACCTAACATTACCGACTTGCTGGACAAACTCGGACGATGTCTATATTTTACCACCCTGGACCTCGCGTCGGGTTACCACCAAATTGAAATGGACAAGAATGACATACCTAAGACAGCTTTCTGCACGGAAGACGGACATTACGAGTTCTTACGAATGCCTTTCGGGCTAAAGAACGCACCCGCGACTTTTCAACGTGTCATGGACAATGTTTTGAGAGGGTTAACTAACAAAATTTGCTTAGTATATCTCGACGATATAATTATTTTTAGCACAAGCCTAGACGAACATATAATCAATTTAAAACTAGTATTCGACCGATTAAAAGAAGCCAACTTAAAAATTCAATTAGACAAGTCGGAATTAAAAAAAAAAAGAAGTTGCGTATCTCGGACACATTGTAACCCCTCATGGCGTTAAACCAAACCCAGATAAAATTTCAGCTATTCTAAATTACCCATTACCTACCACGACAAAACAAATTAAGGGATTTTTAGGACTTATTGGATATTATAGGAAGTTCATAAAAGACTTCGCAAAAATTACCAAACCCATGACAAAATTTCTAAAAAAAGACGCGATCATTGACATTAATAATTCAGAATATAAACAATGCTTTGAGACATGTAAACTATTACTAACTAACGAACCGATATTACAATACCCAGACTTTGACAAAGAATTTATCCTGACATGCGATGCGAGCAATGTAGCACTCGGTGCCGTCTTATCACAAGATAAGATAGGCAGTGACCTTCCAATCGCTTACGCTAGCAGAACGCTTAACGAAACAGAAATTAATTACTCCACGATCGAGAAGGAACTTTTAGCAATACACTGGGCAACAAAATATTTTCAGCCGTATCTTTTTGGAAGAAAGTTTTCAATTTGCACTGATCACAGACCATTACAGTGGCTGTTTTCCCTTAAGGATTGTAGCCAAAAATTAATACGTTGGAGATTGAAACTCGAAGAATATGATTACGATATTATTTACAAAAAAGGAAAATTAAATGCAAATGCAGACGCCCTAAGCCGAATTCCGCGAGAACCCGATGACAAAATTCAAAATTTATTAAAACAGTACGAAAGCGAATCTGTCCTAGCACAATACCAAGACTACCTAACGAAAAAACAAACAGACAAACCGACCCACACAAATATCATCGAAGTAGTTGGGAACTTATTTAATGCACCATCAGACAACAGTCTCGCACATTGCGTCAGCAAGGACTTACAAATGTCAAAAGGAATTGCTAAACAATTTAAAACCAAATTTCAAAATATTGACAAACTAAAATCTCAGAACCCTCAACTTCATAATTTAATTCATCTTAAAGAAAATAACCGTTTTATAATATATCTAATAACAAAAGAAAATGACTACAATAAACCGACAAAACAAGACATGTTTTATACACTACTACAATTAAGAAGCTTTTGCTTAAAAAATAAAATACAAAACCTAAGTTTACCCAGAATTGCTTGCGGACGCGACCAACTAAACTGGAACGATGTTAAATCAATGCTCGAATATATCTTCGACAAAACAACCATACTAATTACAATCTTTACCTTACCAGATAGTACACTCCCACGCATAGAAATTAATACAAACGATTCAGACGAAAACATTAACCATTTTCAAAAATTCATGGATAATTTTAATAAAGAATTAAGTAATAAAAACTCTAATAATCAAGATGATAATCAATCTTTAGTTGTCGAAGTGGGGGATGATATTCAAACTGTAAATGTAAACAACGAACATCACAACGATAACGATAGTGACGTCACTGTTCATTCTAATCAAGAGAACCCAGTAATCGGCATACCTATTGCTGAATACCCTGTTAATTTCGGAAAAAATCAGATAATCATATCTGAAGTAGAGTTCAACCCTAATCCACCAAAAATTCTGAAACTTTTCGAGAACACAAAACAAAGAATGCTGGTACAATTTTCAAAATCAAACTACGAAAAAGAAATGATTCAATTCCTTAAAGAGTATATAGTACCAAAGGTTAAATATTATTTATATTTTGAAGACGAATTATATGAAAAATTATCTCTAGTTCTCCAAAAATACTTCACACATTCACAAATACACATGGTTAAATGCACACAATATCTTACAGACGTCACTAACGAAGAAGAAATACTAGAAATCATAAATAACTACCACACGGGAAAAACAAACCACAGAGGTATTGACGATACAGAGGCACGCATTAAACAGAGGTATTACTGGCCAAAATTAAGAAAAACGGTTCAAACGTATATTAACAACTGTGAAACATGTCAACTTACGAAATATGACAGAAAACCCCTAAATTTAAAATTTAATATAACACCGACAGCAACAAAACCCTTTGAAATTGTGCATGTAGATACGATAACACTAGAAAACTCTAAATTTTTAACAGTAGTTGACTCATTTTCCAAATTCGCACAAGCATATAAACTTAATTCCGGACAAGGTATCGAAGTAGCTAATAACTTAATAAAACATTTCACGCACCATGGAATACCGGAGCAAATAATTTCTGATAACGGACTAGAATTTAGAAACTCAGTAGTTAAAGAACTTTTAGACATACACAAAATTCACACCCACTTCATTAGTTCACAAAATCCTCAATCTAACGGAATAATAGAACGTTTCCACTCGACTCTCATAGAACACATTAGATTGTTCAACAATCAGGCAGAATTTTCGAAAGAAACAATTGAAGCTAAAGTAAACTATGCTCTTTTAGCATACAATAATACAATTCACTCTGTTACGAAAATAAAACCATCAGAAATCATATCCGGTCACCTGGAAATAAATTCCCCCTTCAATATAGATAAACAGCTTGTTAATAACTACATGGAAAATCATAGAAATAAAACAAAAATTTTATATCAAACTATTAATAACAAAATTTTGCAAAATAAAGAAAAAATAATTAGTAAACGTAATGAAACCAGAGAAGAATTACCAAAAATTCCTAAAGAAATTTTCGTAAAAAATAAACAAAAACAACAGAAAACAAAAAATAAATTTAAATCCGAAAAATTAAAATTAATTAATAAAAATTTAAAAACTGCCAAATTAGAAACTAAACACGGGAACACAATGGAAAAAATCCATCTCTCTAATATAAAACGTCCTAGACAAAAGACTTATAAATTTAATACTCTTCCAGGCTGTTCACATTTGGACAAGGATCGATCATCAAAAACATAACCGAAAATATTGGATTACTACCTATTAGACTGGGACCGGCTAAATTAGAAAAAACAACACACACACTTATCCACTACTACAACCTCAAACCCCTTTTCGAACAATATGACAACCTAAACAACCAATATAGTGACCTAAAGACAACGATATCTAATAACTCTAAATATTTACATGAACTTGACAATTATGTGAAAATAATACAATTTATTCGTACGAACATTAATAACAAAATTGATAATATAGAATTTCATACAAATAAAAATAGAAACAAAAGAGGCTTAATAGATGGATTGGGATCAGTTTTCAAAGCCGTTACTGGCAACTTAGATGCAGAAGACGGTAAGAGATATGACAAAATATTAAATCACATGCAAAAGAATGAACACAATTTAGAAAACCAATTAAAACTGGCATACTCGGTAAACCACCAAATTTTAATAATACCATTTTGGACATACAACATAATGAATCTATTCTGAAATCCAAAATACTACAACTCAGTGAAATAATAAATAACATGCACATTCAAGATATTCTTTTTGCAAAAACTATTTACGATCAATTAATAATCCTATACAACTCGATCCTAGATATCCTACAAGATATCGAAAATTCCATTACCTTTTGTAAATTGAGAACATTACACCCCAGTATAATACATCCAAATGAATTATTATCTGAATTACAAAAAATCTCTAAACATTATAAATCCCAATTACCTTTTGAACCAAACTCCGAGAATATTTTAGAATTTGAATCACTACTAAAAGTAGACTGTAAAGTTGAACTATCCCAAATAATTTACTTAATATCAATTCCCATTAACTTTGAAAAGGACTTTGAACTGTTTTACTTGTACCCTATACCAACAATATACGATTCAGAATTTGTAACGATTATCCCTAGTGCAAGATATTTTCTAAAATCTAATACTGAAATAATGCCTCTAAATGACATATGTACTGCAACCAAGGTTTATCAGTGCCCCAATAAATTCTACAACCACCATCAGTCATCATGTGAACAAGAAATCTTACAACAACAGTCCTCTACCCAGTGTCACTATTCTAAAATTAACATAAAAGAAAACCATATCGAAGTAATTCCGGAAATTAATAAATATTTGTTAATATTCCTTCACGAAGATAAAATAACACTTAAGTGTTTAGATGAAATAAATATCAAAACTTTGCGCGGAATCTATTTAATAAAAAATGATAAAAATTGTGGAATAATATACAACCAACAAAAATTAATATTTTTGAATAAAGAACAAGGACAACCAATAATTTTACCAAAACTAAATTTCGCACTTAAAACTTCGACATTAACAAATTTTTCAATAAACCTAAACCCTGTGAAACTAGAAGACATTTCATTAAATCCTGTAGTAACTATTCAAGAAGAAGCCATCAACATCCATGTGCCAAGTGTATGGACTGTTTTGTTATATTTGTTAATAATAATAATTGGACTGTACTTCCTAATAAAATGGATAAAAACCAGGAAACTAAGGAAACCAACCATCAACTCAAAACCGGAAGAAGAACAAATTGAGCTACCAGGAGGTGCTCCTTTCTGATAAGGGAGGAGTTATAGGGTGGAATAGTGCTGACATAGACAGTTAATATTTAAGAACGTGACTTTATGTAGAATTATCATATTACATTATACGTAGTTGTAGTTTAGCCATGAAATATTATTGTATGTTTTAAGTTAGTCTTAGCTCAGAATTTGTACAAGTAGGAACGTCTAAAGTAAAATAAATACTTTTTAAAAACAAAGTTAATTTGTTTAACGTTATAATTTATATATATATATATATATATATATATATATATATATATATATATATATATATATATATATATATATATATACCGGGTGTAACATGAATGTTATGGTGTGGCCAAATAATACTGATTAAATCACGTATTCTTCGAAAACTTTCACTAGAATAATTCCACTTAATAATTTGTAACTTTTCTTCATGTGAATAGTTATCCATTTTCAATCATGATATAATAACAATCACCTATGTCACTTAAATAAATCACAAATCCATTTAAAACTAAACTTTTCTGACAGTTAAAACGTCATACATTTGTTTATCATTTTGTCTCAATTCCATGGCTATCACTATAAAGTAGAAATTCTTATAAAATATTAATGCGATTATTTCGCTTACAAAATGTGCAAAATAAAATCTAAAAACTGATTTAGATCCATAATTCCAAGCTCTACAACTTTTATTTGAAGCATTTTTGTCTAAAATCAATAGGCCACTTTTGCGCAAGGAAAAACTGATTTCCCATGTTAAACGCCTATGGCCAGGTTTTCATGTTACACCCTATATATATATATATATATATATATATATATATATATATATATATATATATATATATATATATATATATATTTATATTGTTTGAAAAATAGTTAATAACTAAATAATGGTTTAATGAAGACTTGAATAATTGTGTTCTCCATATAACATATATATGAATATATATATATATATATATATATATATATATATGTAAGACATGCATTTTAATAATGCAATCCACTGATTTGGAAGCGCTGGTGGTCATATATCTGTCAACGAAAAATATGACGATGCAGCCTGAGGCGGCTGCCAGCGCTGAGACGCTCAGTCTATGTTTCACGGGTGTGACGAACAATTCGGGGTGGAAGTGAATACGTGAAGTGAAGGACTAATACATTCATTGTTACCTGGACACTGTATTGGATTATCAGTAATTAAAGGTGAGTTATCTCACTGTCTTTCTAGGTCTAGATTCAACGTATGCGGAGAATTGCAGTGATTTAACATATGTCTGTTGTTTATTAAATGCCACCTTAATTGATGATATATTGATTAGAGATCTATACTGACTTGATACGTGTCTGTTATTTATTGAATGACACGTAAATTGATGATATAATGAGTACATTATGTTTATGTTTTGGTGTGGTATTTGTTTGGGGATATATGTGTTTGATCAAATGTTACATTATATATTATTATGTGCTATTCTGTGTATTCACACTTTGCCTTCCTTAAGAACTCAGTACTGAAGTCCCTCCGCCAGGTTGCGGCATTTAAGAGCATACTACAATTGCTAATCAGGTGGTGGTGACATACAGGGCCGTATTGAGGGCTCTCCGCGCTGGGTCTGCGAACCCAGCTGCGCATCCGTCAATGGCTACATAATGACCACAGAGTGAAATTTACCTGTGTCTGTAATTGGAGTCCCTCCTCTTTTGTGTTTAGCGGTCTTCAGCGCATACGACAGTACTGATCCTTGATCAGGTTGGGAAGGACCTGCTACTATCGGGTCTAAATACCCGCCACGATCGGGTCTAAATACCCGCACCGATGAGGTCTGGGACCTCGTGTGGATTGGATCCACACGGATGTCTGGGACATCCACGGCCGCATCAATCGGGTCTAAATACCTGCAACGATCGGGTCTAAATACCCGCACCGATAAGGTCTGGGACCTCGTGTGGATTGGATCCACACGGATGTCTGGGACATCCTAATTCGTACCTGTAACCTTAATCCTATAGCACTACCTAAAATGTAAATCTCAGTGACCGCTGATTGAGACTGGAATGACATGTTATATTTTGTCATGCAAGTGTGACCGGTACGAGGTGGTCCAGTTGCGGAACCATTCAACGGGGCCGTGTGACCGATGACGTCATGAACACCACCCGTTTGCTCATATATATTATCCTGAACTCTGTATGTAAAATGTATATTATATTCCCGTTAATACATGCAATGAGTTAACAAGGTTTGAAATCAATTTTATATTACATTTTCCTTGTTACCAAGTCTGTTAGTATGCCTTTTATATATATATATATATATATATATATATATATATATATATATATATATATATATATATATATATATATATATATATATATATATATATATATATATATATATATATATATATATATAATGAAGTTGTCTCACTAATGATTTCATTCCATTGTTCTTTATATCGTATAAAAACAGCATTTCCTTTGTTTATGATAAGTTATAAAAGAGCGAGTGAGTTAGATAAGAGTAGATTTCGTTAGCAGCAGTTCGTGAACAGAGTACTTTGTAATCTGCATCAGATGTAACCATATTATGTTATACTTGCTATTTTGTCAGAAATAAATCTTTTTAAAAACAAATCAATCAATTTGTATTATTTAATTAGCGCAGTCGCAACGGATTCGTAAAGAGTGTTTTTTGGTCGAAAACTCCTAAAAAAAAGTTCAAATCGTTTAAACCATCTCTGTTTCGTATTTACGATTTATTACGGTACAAGAATCTACAAGAAACCTACAGAGCCGCTAAACATAAACATTCATGTGTTTAACCTTATACACTTCTTTAAAACTTGATAAACCTTACATTATTTTAATAAAAACACATGGTGCAGACGTAAACAGAGGCATATTACACTTTTTCTACTTGTAGGTCGACGTAGATAAGATTTGCATGAAATATATAAAACTTGTTCATGTTTCCATTTTATGCATTAGTAATTTATTGGTTATTATTGTATTTTAACTATTGCTCAATATTCAAATCAAATTCAAATAGTAAATATAATGATTATATTGTTAATACGTAGATAAAGCAATTTTTTATTAACAGTATTTAAATTTTTAGTGTTTACAGTTAATAAAAAAGAGTATAATTTAGGTTCAGAGTTATTAGTAATTTTAGTTAGTTTATGTCTAATTATCAGTGTCGTACTTATTGTAACAATATCGGGTAAGTATCTCAAGTTAAAATATTGTATATTAAACTATTTTTATTAGGTTTTGAAGTCTACTATATATTTTTAAAGTTTTTTGGAAGCGTCAAGAATCCAGATTCATTTGCCCATCTTCAGCTGTTAATAAAGAAGAAATTTGCTGTGGACACCACAGTACTTTTCCGACTATAGGTTTATATAAAGTAAAATTTTATCAGTATTTTAAATAGTAGTAAATACATATCAATTTATGAAATCAGACTGAATTATAAAGTGTAACACTGGGATATCGCCAGGTTTTTAAACTTGGGACCTATGAATTCCAGCCATATATTTTAGACCAACTAAGCTACGATTACTACCGAATAAAAGTAGATTTGAATCATGTGACGACAGTAGCTTAGTTAGTTCAAATCCTCGCGGTATCCCAATTTTACACTTTATAATTCAATTTGATTACATCAATTGTTGAGTAATTACTTAAAAGACTAGTTAAATTTCAATTATTCTCCTTAAATAACAGTGTCACTGCAGATGACTCTCGTGTCAAGTGTCTTAGTATATGAGCCAGTCGTGGGATCGTGACTTCCTATGATGTATAACAAAATAGAGAGAACATTTTGAACTAAAATCAGAGTTTAATCACATGAGACAGTGGCATAGCTGGTTTCAAGAATATGACCAGAGTTCATAGGACTCAAATCCTTATTTCTCTTTTATAATTCAGTTTTATATAATAAAATATCTTTGAAAAAACAATTAATAATCAATTCAATATAATTTTTTGCACTATTAAGTCGTAAGTACTCTTCTATATTATATATTTGATAGGTTTTGTTCTTCATATGTTTTAAAACATAATGATTTATTTATAACAAATGAACCAAAAAGTGTATTAACAACATCGTAAATATCACTAAAATTCACAATCAACTACTCGTTAAATAATCGGATAATTTACTTTTTCAGCGACCTGTAGTTAAAGTATAAAGTTTCTTACATCCATCTTTTTTGTTAATTATTAACAGATAAAGCAGTATGATTTAGATCGGATAAAGCAGTATGATTTAGATCGGTGATACCCAAAATGGTCTATATCAACCCCCAGGAGTCGACGACGACCTGCAAAAGGTCCATGTCAACGAAAAAAAATAATTGGGGATTCATGAGATGTAAATGGGGGTCCACGATAGTAGATCTCATTTAAGCAATGAATGCAATAACCCACATACACAGATAGATTTGTTGCTTAGTTTTTACGTGAAAACGTAACAAACAGACCGACAATACACTACAAAATTAGATATAATGATGGAATTAGTATATATAATATATTTTAACGGTCTTGTATACAAACTTATTTTCACAATTATAATATTAATAGCAAAGTAAGTCATAAAATTAAGTAAGTATTAGACGGCACGAATTTTCGCAGTGTCCCAATATATATATATATATATATATATATATATATATATATATATATATATATATATATATATATATATATATATATATATATATATATATATATATATATATATATATATATATATATATATATATATATATATATATATATATATATATCCATAGACAAACTACCACGAAGATGACGTTTCAACCTATGTTCAACATTTAAATGCGCTCTATTAATTTTTTTAAACTATGTTTGAGGATTTAAAGTTAAATTTATGACAGAAAAATTCGGGTGACGCCTGGATTCGAACCAGGGATCCTCCGCTTGCCGGGTAGAGATGCTAACCGCTACACCACGTCACCTGTGTCCGACGTATGGCATCAACTGAATTTCGTCTACAGCGACACATGTATGATGTCCTTTAAATCAGACACGTGTCGCTGTAGGCGAAACCCGTTGTCAATATCTATCCTATATAGTAGTCTTGGGATCGATGCTACGTTAGACACTATGACAGAAGAATTATGACGTTATTATAGTGTATAATGTTAACAACAAATTAATTATTAGTGTTATCATAAAAAAAATAAAATTTTACTATGAAAATTTAAAACAACTTATTCCACAAACTGTTATACATAAATATTTAAATTCAACTAATTTATACCTATAGAATTTTGTGTACTTTTAGATAATGTTACAAAAACAATGAGCGTTAACAAGTTCGGGCATTATTTTACTAACATAGGCTCAACAGCAGCGATTGGAGCTGCTCGTGTATTTTTATTTTAGAGATGGTGATTTCACTTTTGACTTAAAACGATTAGTAAACGTACGAAGTCCAAAAAATGAAAATGATGTGTGTACTATAGAATACGTGGAATTTAAATGATAAAATTAAAACCATTGATATGAATGGTGCCGAAAAAATTAAAATATATTATAATGAAATAAAATCATTATTTACGGAATTAGAACAATCAACATTAATTTGTATAGGTTCTATGGAAACATTAACCGATAAGAATAGAGCTATAATTAAAAAATTAGTAAATGATACAAATAATATTTTAGAACAAGTTAATAATAAATATTTTGAAATATGCAACGAAAAAACAAAACTCACTAATTTATTTTCAAATAAACAAAAAAGTTTAGAAAATGACATTAAAAAATATAAAACAGAAAATGAATCCATTTTAAAACAAATTAATGAGTTTAAAGAGGAGTGTATGAAAAGAATTGAGAATGAAATAAATTTAAAAACCAATAATTGTAAACAGGAATTAACAGATAAAATTATTATGATTGAAAGATCTATTGAATATTTTCTTCGGTTCTTATCCAAATAATTATTTAGAAGCTAAATGTCATTTAAGTTAGGTAATATAACTTCCTTTTCTCATTTGTTCCTTTACAGTACTGTTTATGGAATAAGTAAAATCTTGATGCAATAGTTTTAAAAAATCTTTTGTCATTCTTTTTTTAATAGTGTTTTCTTGCATTATACATTGCAATAATAAAATATTCGCACATTTCTTCAAGAGAGTACCAAACATAAATGCTGTGGTGGGAGAACCATATCTTCCTGTAAGCCCATCTAATTTTGCAACTTGATTAATTGCCTTAACCACGCTTTCAAAATATTTAGGGTCAAACACTGATGAGAAATCTGTAACCAGGGGATTCAGTTGTCTTATTTCTATGAGAAATCTTCCAATTAGTCTCAACTTTGAACGAATGACAGGGAAGTGGTGTTTAGAGCGATACTTAGAACATAATTTATTCGCATATACAATAGCTAACTCGTCATATCTTACTACTTTTGTAACTTCGTCGTCTCGTAAAATTGGAAAAACTTCATTTTTCAAAATTTCACAGGCCTTCTTATGTATACACCCACGAATTCTTCTACTTCTCATTAAAATATTCTGCTCTCCCTTTTCTTCCATATCGCATATACGAACATGTCGCCGTAGTGTTAATTTAGAAAAAAATCCTTTGCAATTTGGACACGGCAAGTAATGATCAGGATTTCGCTCTTTTCCTTTTTGGGTTCGTCGACAGGTGATAATTTGTTTATTATTGAAATCTTCATTGGTGTTGAAGAAAAAATTGCCTTTTTTTCTTAGTATTGCTATTAACTGTTTTCTTTCATCATTTCCTAAAATAATATTTATTCAAAATCGAAAACAAAACAAGATTTTTGTATGAATGTGGTAATGGGATATTCCGTATATTTTTTTTATTACTATCCTAGATCAATAGAAGGATAAAATCTAACTTCGAAAAAAACATCCATATATTGATATGAATTTTTTAAAATTTGTTTGTCATAACGTCAATTCGCCCGTTGACATTTGAGTCAGACTGAAGCACCGCCAACTTAGATAAACTAATCCACGCGTTCTTGTCTGTCATTTATTTGTTGCGATTTGCGAGTATGATTATTTTTGTGTCTTTTCATTTATTATTCATCAATTATGGAACCCGGTTACAAAAAAGCTGATTCCGATAATTTTCCGGTAATCGACTCGAATATGGAAAATGATTATTTTCTTCATAATTCACATTTTGTGAGTGCAGAAATACTTAACGTTAAAAGACAAAGGTAAGTTCTACGGAACTATATAAATAAATACGGAAAAATTACAAAACAAGCGAATTTTCAAACTCTCATTTGAATTTAAGAAAATTACTACTGCCATCTATTGTCGTTACCGTGCACATTTAACCTGAAATGAGCAGCAACCAATGATCTATAATCCTTAGATCCCGCATGCGAGTGTTTGTTGTGAAGCAGAAACTTAAAACAGTAAGGCAAGAGGGATAAGCCCAAGCTTGTTGTGCGGGTTCCGTAAACAACAAATCTAAAGTGACAGCTGCTGCTTTTATGATCAAGCAGCTGCTATAATTTTAACCCATATAGAGGAAAAAGCAAAAAACAATTATTATAGTGGAAACTAGATTTAAGCGGTATTATCAGAGTTTAAAATTTAATTATATCATAATCAAATTTATTATTATACATTATAAAGATTTTAAATATTCAATAATCGTATATCCTCACATCATATTTTATTAAATTTTTAAACATTATTGATAATAATTTACAAAAAAAACGTTTGTTTTTACTAATACTAAAAAGATTAAATTGAAATATTGGTAGTTCAGTTATTCTATAAAAATTGGACATATCAACAATTTAAAGTAAAAAGTAATCCATTATGTAAAAGTTTCGAAACAAAACAAAATTCTATAACCTCACATTCGTCACTTGTCACTGAGCGTAAACAAACAAAATGTGAGAGAATGATGAAGGCTGTAAACATTTAATCTATGCATTACGCATTACCAACTTGGACATACGTCTCGTTCCCCACCGACCCCACGTCAATGGGAGTACCTACTTCAAAACAAACTATGTAGCAGTATACGCCGTGTGATGTCTAAGGATAATAAGTCATTGGCAGCAACATATCCAAGTGACGTCACAATTTTCAAGTGATTTTTCAAGGACGTCTTTTCCGAAGATGACATTATGAATGAAATCTTTGAATTAAATATGTTTTATTATATCTCTCTATAATATTTGGATAATAACTGTAGAATATAATCATTATTTTGCAAAAATTCAGATACTATCCGGAATACCCCATTCTATAAAAAAAATCGAAAAAATATTCCGTCGAATAATTATTTGACTTTGGTTCCATCTCTAGTAAAAACAAAAAACCGATCGCCGGGCGGAATTTTTAAAATATCGTGAAGTTGGCTCCACTAAAATGTTTAATTTCATACCAAGGATAATTAGATCCTTACCTTTAGGTAAACAAGCAAATTCCTTAACTTCAGGTTCGTTTTTGTGTACTGTTTCAAGATGTCGATATATTTTTGTTATCAACTTCTTACAAAAAACACAGAAATCTTGTTTTGATTTTCCTTTTAATACAGTCTGAGTTTGAATGCAATTCATTTCAATACTAAAATTTTTCTTCGACTCTTCTCTGCAGTTGCTTGATTCATGTAATTCAGCATTACCAAAATCAGCTATATATAATTTTTTTTGTGTTTCTCCCTGCTCAGATTCACTTGATTCAAATTCATCAATTGGCAATACATCAGGATCAGCAATACTATCATCTGCAAATTATGATAACTTTATTGCAAAATCGTAGCCAAGTTTATTGTGTAACAAGTGCACTATGTGCATGTTCATTAAAGAATGAAAATAGGTTGCGAGTATTCAACTATCAGACGACGACAGAAATTGTGTGTTATCTTCGTAAAAAATACAGAAAATTTATTCAATCAAATAAATTATATAAATACATTTAAACAATCACTCATTAAGGAAATTAATTATTTTTGAAATATTTCATAAAGAAAAATGTAATTACGGTTGCGCGGTTTTCACAATTTTTGTATGAAAAATTTTAAATAGTATTAATTTTAGAGATGGGCGAATATCAAATTTCTCGAATTCGAATATCGAATACGAATATTAATCAGATCTCGAATATTCGAAGTACTCGAAGTATTCGAATACTCCTAAAAGTTAATTAATTTATTATTAATAATTATTTAATTATGTCCTTTTCATTATTTGAATGAAATTGTTAAGAAAAGAAAAAGACGAAAACTTCAAATTTATGGTGAAACGTACGGGCTGATTTTGGCGAAAAACAAATTTGTAATATGGTACGTCTTCATGGTTTTGAAACAAAATATTATTAATAACTTCAAAGTATTGTAATAGCTTTAAGTTTATGTACAAATGATAAAGAAAAACAGTCAAAAATTGAGGTCAACATATGGCGCGATATTCGAGGTATTCGAATGTTCGCTATACTGACGTTAATATTCGAAAATTTCGAATATCGAATAATGTCAATATTCGCGGCATTCGACTATTCGCGGATGATATTCGCCCATCTTTAATTAATTCGTTATTAAATGATTGTTCAGAAGTTTTCTTTGTCTTTCAGTTTATGAATATGAATCAATTTTATTTATTTTTCACAAGGATAATAAAAATTAGATAGATGGTGCCTATCGTCATCTGACAGTTGATCCCCAAGTAGCTTTTTTACGTGGTCACGTGAGTGCCCGCAACCTATAGCAGTGTAAATGATTAAAAACTAAAGTACTTTGCATATTTAAATTAAATAATTTAATTAATTTCACTGAAGATGTGTAAACAGTTTTTTCAACATTCATGTT
Organism: Pterostichus niger; assembly: GCA_947425015.1. Lineage (NCBI taxonomy): Eukaryota > Metazoa > Arthropoda > Insecta > Coleoptera > Carabidae > Pterostichus > Pterostichus niger. The sequence continues at coordinate 18,318,830 of OX380346.1, read as the reverse complement.
TATGAATTTCTATTCTTTATTGTAATCTTGGCACAAAAAATATTAGCTCTATATACTGTGTAATTATTTTTGCGAATTTCGCATCATGATCAGTAAATTAATTATATACAGTGCGTTTCTATTTCAAGAGACAACTATTACTTACTTCTAAACTATAAGAGATATGATTTCGATTAAATGGGAATTTTTATGCGCATTTGAAAGAGAATTTCAGACTAGTATCATCCTATAATTTATAAGTAAGCTCCTCGAAATTGAGACATGCTGTTAATTATTAAATTCTTCTAACTTACTACTTACTTAATAAATTAACCTCAATATTTATGTTATGTATTACCTGAAAAAATATTGGATACATCGTAATATTTCTCCTGTTCATAACAATTTGTTGTAATACCTTCTGCCTTCTCATCATTGGATTGAAAATAATCTAAAAAAAAATATATAAATTGAAAGAATTGTTTATTCTGGGCTGATTTTCAAAATCAAATAATCCAAAAATATTGGGTTGATGCATAAGCTTTTATTACTACTGATTTGAGAGTTATTTCAAATATATTAGTAATTAAATTATGATAGTAATTTTTTCTTATTATACATCAGACAATATACTCGTAATAATCATAAATTTCTTTTTGCAAATGAAACATTCATAATCTTTAATACCTAAATGTGATTTCATATGTTGTTTCAAATGTATTGTTCTCCTCATTTTTTTATTACAAATCAAACATTCCAAGCCCACTATATTACTAATATGATTTCTCAAATGGGTATCGAACGTTAGTTTATTTGTAAACACTTCTTTACACATTGAACATTGAAACTCTTGACTGTTTGTGTTGATATTTGAATTAGTTTCATCCTTATACATTGCATTGTTATTCTCACTAGTATTGCTTGAACCGCTATCTTGTTCATCATCAGATACAGACTCGCTGCGTGTCCAGACAAGTTGCTGGTCGTGTTTTCGGCCAGCGCTGCATTCAGATGCAAGCAATTCATCTTTGATGTCGATATTATTTTCTATTGTATTATTAAAATCATCTTGTTCTTCTGATGGCCGTGCATCTTCATTTTCATTTTGATTATTTAATTTCAAAACAAAAACCTCCTGCACAACCAATTTGTCTTGCACGACGATGTAATCTTCTATTACAGTTGTGTGATAGTTTTCCTTATCTAACGCATTGTTTTCCTTACTGAGAACACTTGAACCGTCATTTTGTACACCATCTGATACTGATTCGCTCTTCACAAGTTGCTGGTAAAAGTCTCGGTGTGCGCTGTCTTCAAACGCAAGAGATTCTTCTTTGATATCGTCTAACTCAATTTTCTGGTTATGTTGTTCTTCCAATGACATCAATGCATCTTCTTTAATATTTGAATGAATGTCATTCTCATGTTTTATCAGTTGTTCATTATAATTAATTACTCTGATTTGTAATTCACTGTAACTCTGGTCCGGAGTGTCGTTGCTTCCTTTCAATGCTTTTATATAATCGTTCAAACGACTATAATTGTCCAAACATTTTTTCTTGAATGTGGAAAAAGAGCGAAGTGTTGTGTGGCACGAGGAACAAATGTATGCAGGTTTCTCCGGCTTCAAAATTGTCTGCAAAAAAAGAAAAGCTCAGTAATAACACCTTGCGATAAAGCAAGCTTTTGTACGAGAAAGCAAGTAGCATTCGCGAATGCTACTTTACTTTTAACCATAGTATAGGCGTGCAAATGGAAATAAATTCTCGATAAAAATGCGCTTTAACACCGCCCATTCTGTATATAAGGAATGACGTGTAATATTTTGGAGCGGAAGTGAAATGTAGAATCAGTTTTAAATAGTTTTTGTTATCAAAAAAAAAATCTTTTACAAATTATGGATGCTGAAAAAAACATGTAAGTTTTGTCGATATTGTTCACAATTCTATAAATTTGTAAATTCGTAATTTATATCTTACAGTTTATGAGTATAACGCGTTTAGAAAGTCATAAATATAGTAATTCTGTTAGTAATCTGTAAAGAGCTGTGTTACAGATACTATATTTTCAAGATTTTCTCGTACAGAAATCTTGAGCTCACTTCATGCAAAACGTTTATAATTTAGGTCAAAACTGCAAATTCACATTATGTTTATATTTCACAATCAGTTATTAAAATAATTAAGTATGAAGTATTATCAAAATAAAAAATATTAATGAGTTTTCACTACAGTTAATAAATTATTGTCATTTTCAAAACAACATAAAATTAAAACTAACAAATTTTGTAATTTTCGGGTTATGTATTAAAATCTTTAGCGAAATAGCAAAAAAGCACTAGACAATTACAAAAATGCATGATCTATATACAGATGTCCAATGAAACTGTTTAAGGATGTTTGGAAGGTATGTCAAAATGCTACGAGACGAACGAAAATTTAGTAGAATGTTCCTCATTCAATTCTAAAACTCCTGTGAAAATTTCAAACCGATTCACTAAGCCGTTAAAAAGTTATTGTAATTTAAAAAGAAACTGTAATTTTACATGTAATCTTATGGAGATTCGTTGACCGAACAGATTAAATTTATTTAAATAAAAAGCTACCAGCCACTCCAAACTTTCGTATTATGTAATTTGAACTCTTAAGAACAAATTTTGCATAGGTTTATTTAAATTCACTAAACGGTTTTCAAGAAAAAACTTATCAACAGACCTATAACCCGGTTTTCACTTGAAAAATTAATTAGTGTATAAGAAAGTGTAGTCAGCTGAGAGCTATAGTTTTATATATTCTACAAGCAGTTGTAGTACAATTGGTTAGACAAAAATGAGATGAATAATATGTCTTTGTCACTTATGAGTACATGGTATAGAGCGGAAAAAGATGGAATATGTCAAATAATTTATTTTAATCATGGTTATAAAATTTATTTTTAAATTCTAATTCATAAAAACGTAACTTTTATTCCATATCAAAGATGGACTATAGTGAGTGTATATCATATGTAGTTGTGTCAAAAGCAAAATGCCCTGCGGGTATATTCGGTTACTATGCCTACTATGCAGAAACGCGTTCGGAATTGGTGTAAACTGTTGACTGACACTCAGAGATTTTTCTCTCTTAAATAATGTAAGAGAAACGGGTATATGTCATAGCGTCTAAAACCGCAGCGTCGACATCCCACAATGTCGACAAGTCCATAGCGTCGACAACCCATAGTGTAGACAACACCTCCCACTCCAATGTTCATAGCGTATAAATCGTGTTCGTATACGTTTGCTTTGCGTTGCCATTCCCACTGACAATTAGTATAGAAAACATGTCATAGATGGCGCTGCTTATTACAATGAACCAAATGAATCGACAACAAATTTCAAGATTTTTTAATGCAATATATAAAAACAATATTCATATATCCATTTAATTGTCATAGCTACGTGAATGTAAATATGATTAAAAAATTTACAATATATGAAAACAAATGTAATAAATTTTATTATTTCTGTAAATTATGATTTATTTTGTCATTCTAATTTAGTTATTATCTATATAAATGAAGTGAAATATTTTTGATATTTTATAAATAAAAATTCAATAATTGCATTTAATAGTTTTACTTTAATAGTTGTTTCCAAATTGGAAATATACAGAAATTAAATAAAACTAAAATAGAAGCATACAGTGATAAGTGGTAATCAGTCAATTTTAAAATATTTACAATAAAATGTTCCGAATGTTTTCTAGAAAAATATAAAATCATTTATAACTTGATCAGCAACAATTGTTAAAGTAATAAACAAGTGATGGTACAAACAGATATAGTTTCCATAAATCATTAAAAAAAAAAAACTAAATATAAATCTATCTCACTTTGATATTCCAGGCTACTGTTTTCTCGTAAAAATTTATTTAGCTGATTTATAACGTAAATAACTATTACTGCCATAAATAAACTGCTCTGTACAGCTTTCGAGTATATTCAATTAATTATTTCTTCAACTTATTGTAGTTATTCGTTAAAACTATTCTAGTACTACAATTGTACATGTTTTGAAAGATATCTCTATTTTTGACACTTGGTTATTGTTTGACTGACGATTGTGTCAGTAGATGTTAGCGTTTTTGTAAAATTGGATATAATATAATATTGTGCCGTGACTATTTTTGTTTGTCACGGAATTGTGTTTATCGATCATGTCAAAAAAGGTAAAACAATATACGCAGTTTTATTTAACAACCTGAAGGCAAAAACTGTCGCAATATTTGAAGAAGAAGAAAATACTTTTCCACCAAGACACATTGACAGTCGCTATAGCCAAAATTTACGAATTGCGGATCGAATTCATTGATCAGCCACTATATTGACCAGATCTACATAATTGTGTAAAATATTTTAATTATGATTAAAAAGTAACCAAATATTTAGAAGACTAAATATTTATTATTTTAATCAAATGTCAATGATGATGTGTACTATTGAAATATATAATTTAATAATTATATGATATTTACATTAATTTAGATTTCTTCCACGGTTAGTAGTATTTAAAAATAAAATAGCTAATTTTAGGCAATTTTAAATTCAATTTTTACAGTAATTAAACAAGTACAATAAGAAATGTTAACCGATTTAGAAATAGAATTTTATTCTCTACAAACTTGTACCTATTTGAATTATTTTTTTCTACAATAATTTGGGCGACACATCTTTGAAGACATAATTAATTGAATATACTCGAAAGCTGTACAGAGCTGTTTATTTATGGCAGTAATAGTTATTTACGTTATAAATCAGCTAAATAAATTTTTACGAGAAAACAGTAGCCTGGAATATCAAAATGAGATAGATTTATATTTAGTTTGTTTTTTTTAATGATTTATGGAAACTATATCTGTTTGTACCATCACTTGTTTATTACTTTAACAATTGTTGCTGATCAAGTTATAAATGATTTTATATTTTTCTAGAAAACATTCGGAACATTTTATTGTAAATATTTTAAAATTGACTGATTACCACTTATCACTGTATGCTTCTATTTTAGATTGATTTAATTTCTGTATATTTCCAATTTGGAAACAACTATTAAAGTAAAACTATTAATGCAATTATTGTATTTTTATTTATAAAATATCAAAAATATGTCACTTCATTTATATAGATAATAACTAAATTATAATGACAAAATAAATCATAATTTACACTCTTATTTATTATTATATATAAAATTAGTAAAATATAATATTAGCTTTGATATAATGTAATTGTAAAAGCAATAAATAATTAAAATTTATTGCATTTGTTACTTCCTTGTACGAAGTAAAGGAAGTATTGTTATCGCGAAAAATTTCGGTTCTCAGATTTCAGTGGAAATACGCATTTTGGCCCTCCCTGAGTCCATTTTGACTAATTTCGTCGTGACGTCTGTACGTACGTATGTATCTCGCATAACTCAAAAACGGTAAGCCGTAGAAAATTGAAATTTTATATTTAGGACTGTTATAACATCTAGTTGTGCACCTCCCTTTTTGGTCATTATATAACTTCCGGAAGTGGTACTTTACTTGAAGCCTATAATAGATTTTCATGAAAAACTATATTTAAATATAATTTAAAACTTTCCAAATTTGGTATATAAGACTACTATATCAATGGAAATAATATAATAGATTTTGGTTAAAATACACTAACCGGAAGTGACACATTACATGAAGCTGCTAACAGTTTTCCTTGAAAAAAATGGTATTATTTTAATTTTAGAAATAAATGTTTTAGAGAATTAAATTCTGCGTCTAGCACATTATGAATTTTTAAATTAGCCTTTTGCATAAGCGAGATATCTAAATTTAAATAGTATATATTTTGTGTTTTTTTTAATTAAGTTTGCTATGGATTAGAACAAAAAATAAAAGATTTTATGTCAAATATGTGCAATTAAAAAAATATCTATAGTTAATACGCGTACAAGGAAGTCATGTGGTGCCCACATCAGATTTTTTTCATATAGTATTTGTAAATTTTTTAATCATATTTACATTCACGTAGCTATTACAATTAAATGGATATATGAATATTGTTTTTATATATTGCATTAAAAAATCTTGAAATTTGTTGTCGATTCATTTGGTTCATTGTAATAATCAGCGCCATCTATTACATGTTTTCTATACTAATTGTCAGTGGGAATGGCAACGCAAAGCAAACTTATACGAACACGATTTATACGCTATGAACATCGGAGTGGGAGGTGTTGTCGACACTATGGGTTGTAGACACTATTGACTTGTAGACATTGTCGGATGTCGACGCTTCGGTTTTATACGCTATGGCATGCTTCGAGAGAAACACATACTAAAGCTGTCAACGTATAAATTCTACAGTGTTGTCACGTTTTCATTGTTTTGTATAATATCGAATTATTAATATTAAAATTATTATAATTGTTTCAAATAAATGCTGTTTTAATGTTTTAATTATTATTTAATCATATTCATTCATAATTAATAAGGATTTAAACCAAATATGTTTTTGTTGAGTAGTTGAAATCAAGGCAAATTCACTGCCAAAGATTAGTCAAAATTTTTTTCATATTATTTGTGTTTGCTTAATTTGTTCAAAAATGTCCGATTTTTTCTTAAACTATATACATTTTTTATTATCGATACTATTTATTTACCTCATGGTATGCTATACAACGTAGTTATTAACGAATTTCTAATTTTAAGTACTTTTGTCTCCGATTGTACCTCCCGAACATCCTTAAGCAAAGATATCTCGAGAACTATAAAAGATACAGAGTTGATTACTTTAAGCAAAAGTTGCCTCAGTAAGGGATCAGTTTAGACATTATTTTGATTTCCTACAAAAATGCATAGATGCTTAGATACAATTTTGTTAATTTAGTTTTTTACTTATTATCTTTCTGAGTGAATTTATATAAAATTTTAACTTGCAGACTAAAATTGAAATAAAATAAAATAAATAAATATATCATCACGCCTTTTACCCATTACTGGGTGTGGCACTCTGCAGAAGCAGATCTTGGCAAGTGATATATTTCTTCGCGTGAAGTGCGGTTAATGTAAAAATTTACATAATTACTGCTTTTCAATAGTTTTCTATTGATTTTATTTATGAAATTTGTTGAAATAATTTTAATTTCAATCAATATTTGTTAATAAAGTATAAATAATTTAAACAAATTTATTTACGTATTTTGGCACTTTTCGAATAACTTACCTGCAAGTGATGACGTAAACAATTTTAATATGGAGTTGCTATAGCATAAATGTGACAATAAGGTTTTGTAAATTTTCTGTATGCAAATAAGTAAGTTCTACACCATTATTAAATATAAATTGTTTTTCAAAATGTTGTACTAAATACAGAAGCAATGCAAATACATCAAAACTACAATATGTTTGAAACAGCGCCAAATCAAGCATCTGCGACGATAAAAAGGTTTCAGCCAATGACGGAACGTGATAGAAAGAGAGAAAAATATTGCAAAGATAGATGTATCATAGAGCTTATATAGAAGAAATTGATCGAATACTTCATACAAAAAATATATTTTTATAAATTTAATGTTTATATGTTAATTAATATTTTATAATATAAATGGAAATAATTTGTTGATTAATATTGTAATTAACTAATTTTTTTCTATTGGAAGCAATCCACAAACTACAAGGTCTATGATTATACTTACATTTCAACTTGCAGTGTGCTGTGTAGTAAATTGATTGTCTAATATAATTGTATTAATATATTATTACTATCTAATTTTATATTTAAATTTAGGATATCTACGGCAGACTGCCCCACCCAGCAATGGGTAAAAGGCGTGATGATATATTTATTTATTTATTAATTTTAAAAATAATCTTTTATATTTATACTGTTCTGAATGTAAGATTATATAATTTTCAAAACTTATTTCATGATTATTATTTATTGCATGTTCAATAATCGCGCTATGATTCTGATTTTTATTTTTTAGATGATAACAATGTTGTTGAATCCGTTTGTAGGTATATTGTTTTATTTCATCGATATAAGTAGTTGGATAATATATCTTAGTTTACATCTTTTCATAGTTTCATCGTTTACCGCTTACAAAAATATTAGTGGAGGAGGAGCCGTAGGGAATTTTTTAATAAAAATAGCCTGGTCTGCTGAATGTAGCTCTGATGCGTAATTTTAGTAACATAGGATATGATCACCTGAAATTGTTTGAAAATCTGTGGTTATTTTTATACAACTCAATTGAGTTTTATACAATCAACTGTTACAGTCGAAGAATTCACCTTTTCAATAATAACAACAATGTAAATATTATATAATGTTTTAAATATAAAATTATGAATTGGTTATATGGAAACATGTTGATATTCACTCTTCCACAATACCACCGTTTGGTGATCACTGTTTAGAAAGAGATTGTTGTTATCACATAATATTATAGGGAACTAGTTCTGGAACTTCCACTTCAATATTGTATACAACTCAATGGTACAAATTAATATTGAACCAAAACTCACTTTTTGACAGAATCTAATACAAACTTTGTTTTTGCCTGTTTTAAGACCAGTGTTTTTGCGTGCTTTATAGTATCTAGTCTAAAATGTTAAAACCGTGCTCTTAAAACATCCAAAAACATAGCTTGTGGTACTGTCCATTGTTTTTAATGCTTTCAAATCTGTTGCAGAAACAAAAGTAAGTACTGAATTAAATATTGACCTGTTTCTTAATTTTGTAGAAGTTTTTTATTATGTACATAAAATACGAACAAAAATAATTAGTTGTTTGATTACTCCGCCAGAAATTTCACTTTATGTTGGTTTATCTGCACAGGTAAACGTTAAAAAATTGTTTATTAACTAATAAAATAAAGCACTAAAATTCCAAATCTACTCACAAGTTCTGGTAGAGCATATATAACTTCTTGTGTTTCTCTATCAAACACTGCACTTAATTTACTCTTGTTCCTTAAACACACGAAACAAATACTACTTAAGTAATACATTTTAGAACAAATTGCAATATTCAATATTCAACGGCAACTACAAAATAGAAACGCATTTACTGAGCATTTATAAACAAAGCTACAAGCATCAGCTGATGCCGTGATGCCTTGAACATAGCAAAACAGAGTCGTATAGTCCTACCGTTTTGTTAAATGTTCGTCAGTGAAATTTAACGTTCTGCTTTATTCTTAAGTGAAACACACGGAAGTCAGACTTACGACAAAATGTTATCTTGTATGTAGAGTTTCTAGTGGTCCTGACAAAAATGTAGATCTGTTAAATCACAGGAGACCTACAAAATTCTATATAAAATAGTGAAAGGGGTATTTGCGGGCGTTTTAAAATTATACGAACATAAAATTATTTCAAATCATAGACAATATTTCTATATTATATTTCAAAACAATAAAAAATTTATTTAAATAAGACAATTTTATTTATTTATCAAAATATATAAAATTTTACTTACAGTTTTATTTCAGTTGTACATAATTATATATACTAAATTAATTTATTCCATTTTGTCAAAAAAGTGACGTTTTTACTTTCTTGTACGAAGTTAAAGAAGTATTGTAATGGCGAAAATTTTCGGTTTTGAGATTTCAGAGAAAATATCTATTTAGACCATCCCTGAATCCATTTTGACTAATTTCGTCGTGACGTCTGTACGTACGTATGTATCTCGCATAACTCAAAAACGGTAAGCCGTAGAAAGTTGAGATTTTGTATTTAGGACTGCTATTACATGTAATTGTGCACCTCCCTTTTTGGTGATTATATAACTTCCAGAAGTGGTACTTTACTTGAAGCCTATAATAGATTTTAATGAAAAACTATATTATAATATAATCCAAAACTTTTCAAATTTGGTATATAAGACTACTATATCAATGAAAATAACATAATAGATTTTGGTTAAAATGGACTAACCGGAAGTGATACATCACATGAAGCTGCTAAGAGTTTTTCTTGAGAAAAATGGTATTATTTTGATTTTAGAAATAAATGCTGCAAATAAAAGTTTAAGAGAATTAAATTCTGCGTCTAACACATTAAGAATTATTAAAGTAGCCTATTGTATAAGCGAGATAACTAAATTTAAAAATTATATATTTCTTGTTGTCAAATTACGTCAAATATGTGCAATACAAAAATGTAGGTATAGTATAATACGCGTACAAGGAAGTCATGTGGTGTCCACATCAGATTTTTTAGTAAGGATATGTGTACAAAAAACTAACTTTTACCTGGCCTTAATTACATAAAATAAAAAATACATAAACGACGACGTTTCGAAATTAAGAGTCAAATCATATCAAACTAAATATAAAAAATTGTAAAAAGAACAATAATCGACAAAAAATCGTAAAATTAAACATTTTAAATCTTCGGATTTTGCAACAGTAAATTAAACATAATCTGGAAAGCAACACATCCGTCGGATTTTTGTATCTGTTAGACAGTAAAAAATACAATGTGAAATCAGGTCCTGGGCGACATTTTAAGATCTTATCTAGGAATATGATACGAAAAATATATGTGATATGTGTAATTCTGACTTTAGAATCGCAGTTATCATGTATTTTCTAATCATGTTTACGTAAGGTAATCCTAAAATATATTGAAAACTTGTAAACGCTTCAATTGAACAAAATACATGCACTATCAGTGTTGTAGATTTTTTTTTATATATCCTAATATGACATTAATTTTTTCCACAAACCTTTGTTTTTATAAATTTATGTATTCTCAATTTTGCATCGACGAGGTATATTTATTTTGTTTTATTTTATCATTCATATTATAATCTGTAAGCAATATAACAAAAATATAAATAAATTACTATTTCTTTGTGTGAAATATTTAAGGTTAGAATAAGAATTGTGTTCTATTAAATTAAAAACCTTATTAAAAATATCGTTTTTTTGAATACAAATAATATATTTTAATATTATAAACCATCCTGTTCTACTAGTGTGCCCTGCTAAAATTAATACATTGTTTTGCAATAAAACCTGTTGTATCGTACTAATAACTTCAAATATTAGTGTAATATAATACGAAAAATAAAATAGATGTATCTTAAACCACAAATTCTGAAATACTCATTTGATATTATGTACATATGTCATTATGAATGACAGCTGTCAATTTTGATGTTCATTTTTGCGCAGAGTATACGACAAACAACACATCAAGTGTGTAAAATGAGTACAGGGGCGGATCCAGACTTCGTATTAGGGGGGGGGGTCTTGAAGTGAATTTTGTCCGGGGGGGGGTTATTGCCCATCTTCTAAATATAAAAAACATTTGTATTTGCTCATATTATATTCCTGCTTTAAATAATTTTTAAAATCACTTTAAATCACATTAAATCGTCTTTGGAATCGCATTAAATTATAAACGGTTCTTCGATAGAATACAAAAATTATTGAATTAGAAGTTGATTTTCTAAGTGCAAATGTCGGTAGTCACATACTTGACTAGGTCTTAAATAGAATACCTCTCCCATCTGTGGGTCGAAATAATATCCCCACAAAATATTGGTTTTTGGTTATTTATTAGAATAATAAATCAACAATAGTTCTTAATTATCTTAGAATTTTAAGTTCTTCGATAATATTTTCTATTTTTTTGTTTAACAATCGTAAATAATGACATCATTATTATGTAGTAGGGCCAACATTTAAAAAAAGTCCATGCTTAGGGGGGTCATGACCCCCATGACCTCTCCCCAGGATCCGCCCCTGAATGAGTACTTCTCATTTAAATGAAGGAACAAGTAGTGCGTTATGAAAAGAAGAATGTGAAATATCTATAAAACTAACAAATTTGAATTGATATGCAGCAGATCAAGATATCAAAATTTCGAGTCTGAATTTCTCAAAAATTATGTATAATTCATCGTAAGTTTCATTCAAAACAACAAAGATATATTATTTGAAAGAATTCAAGTCAGATCAAGTGTTCTGCAGCCAACTTAATAATGTAATATTAATATACATATATATATATATATATATATATATATATATATATATATATATATATAGATATATATGTAAATTCCAACAACTCCCTATTATGATCTTTGTTGTTATTTTGTTTTGAGCTGTCAATAGATATGTTACATTTTAACTGATTTGACAGTGCAGTAATATTGGTGTTAAACAACGTGTAATTTAATTATTCTTACAGGTATTGTTTGTTGTCTTATTTTGTAATACTTATTATTTCTTCTATTGTGTTTGTATTCTTACAGAATTAATAAAATAAGTTATTTGAAAACCATCTTACAAATTAAATTACAAAGTTATTAACTAAAAAGAAAATGAATAAGAAAAATGACAAACTGTTTGTGCATATTATAAAAAGTAATGAAGATGATTATGAGTTGGCAGGATTATCTGAAGATAAAATATTGTGGTACACATTACCTCTAGAATACAAGAATTTGAAACATCATCAAATATTATTAGCAAAATCAACAATTAAAAGTGCTGTTTCTGCAATAAAACCAATTAGTGGATATCGAAAAGTGGATGTGAAGATAGACGAAAATTTAGAAAAATAATATTATGATGAAGATGTAATCTCTTTTATATGAATATTCCGTTAGAGGAATCCAATTTTACCATGAAATCTAGCTCCGACTTAAATAAATCAAATGCAGATTTGTTTTTAATTAAGAAAATCGAAGATTTAGAAGCTAAATTAAGTTTAACAAAACTTCATGAAATCGAAAAAAAATTCATCTTAGATAAATTTGATAAAACACAAAATCCTACAGAATGGTTAGCACAGTATGAAACTGAATGTACAAGACATCATGTAGAAAATGGTATTAAAAGTATCGAAATACTTCGATTTTTTGTAGTAGGTCCATCTAAAGATTGGTACGAAGCAAATATGAAGAAGATTGGTTTAGATAATTGGCCAGAACGGAAACATTCCTTTTTAATTGTATTCGTCGATAAAGGATGGAGTAAAATTAGAAAAGCTTGCAATTATAAATATTTAGGTGGCTCATTAGTGGATTATGAAAAGATTATGCTTAGAAGCTGAGAATAACTGTACAATTTTATCACGAATAAACATGATTGTTATTGGATTACCAACAGAAGCACAAAACGAATTAGATCGGGAAATAATAACAACTATAGAAAAACTATTTATGAAATTAAGAAAATTAGATGACTCATTCAGTAATCAAATAGTTATTTACATACCAAGTGCGGGAACCTAGTTCACGCAAGAGGTTTGTACAATATTTTTTGTACGAAAAGTGTAAAACTATATAATTATCATCATGTGCAAGTACTTCAACAGAAATTGCTGCTGCTTATATAAATGTTCATGTTCCGCCAGCTTTACAATCCATTCTAATATACCATATACACATAACACTGCTTTGTAACCAATTTATAACTAATTTTACAGTAATGTCAAATTTCAATTGATTTAATTTTAATGTAATGAAAATAAAGAGTGTTATATTATTTACTAATTTCATTTGTAGTATACAGTAAAATTTAACTTGTTTAATTTCATATCTATGTTGTTACAATTTACCTTACATTTGTAGGTTATGTGTTTCCACTGCTGTCAAGTGCTGTTATTTCGTTGCCAACATTGTGAATCAAATGCACAAAATTTATCATTTTAAAATTAAATTTCATTCAAGGGTGTTTGAGATACTATACTTTTTTATTATAAATATAGTTTTTTAATAAATGCTTTAGAAATTAGAGTGTTTTTCCAAAATTTCCCGAACGAGTGCGGGAAACTGACGTTTCGGTCGTTGCGTAGGCGACGCGAAACAACACACTTTAATGTATGAGTACAAAAAGAAAAATAGTTACATCAGAATGGAATACAAATAAGAAACAATATAGAACAAAGGAGAAATATGATGAACAAAAAAAAAACAGGTGAAAATTTTTAAAAAACCATGTTTCATGTGTGAAGCTCTTGGATGGCCAAATCGTTACCATCCAACTACAGAATGTAGAAACACAAATTTATATGCAACAAAAACACAAATCAATCTAACAGAGGTAGATAATAATGAAAGAGAAGAATTGATGAAAATTAAAGTTGACTAACATTTAAACTAAAAGGCCCGGAAAAATTAAACTCATTGATTAGGATAAATGTACTTATTGATAATAAAATGAAAATTAAAGCAGTATATGACATTGGTTATTCATAATTAAGTAGGCAAAATAACGAGAAATTATTGCACGTGGGTAACCTGTCATCTATTTTTGTTTACGGTTTATCTGAGAATAAATAATTTTATATACAAAAGAGAGTGTCCGGAACAAGGAATAAGAGGCTGAGTATTTCTATCTGTGCAAGTGTAGTCTGCATCAAGGATAAAAGAGGCGTAAAAGACTTTCGCAAAAAAGTGGGTACAATTAACCTAACAAATTGGAATTAGGCGAGCAACAGGAAAACACCGCAAATTTCAAGAGCACTTTACCAACTGTAACAAAAGTATCCTTTTGGCTAATAAAACTTAGATATAAGCACAAAAACGAAAACTTAACTCTATATATAAATTGTAAAACGGCACATACAACTATCTTTCAACACGCAACGCGCAACGCTTGGAAGATAGTCGTGTCACCCAATCAAGAGGGCAATAAACAGCAAAGATAAAGTTTTTGAAACTAAGGAAGAAAGAAATTGACACATCGTATACAGATAGAGACTAATAGTGGTTATCAATAGATTAAGTAGGAATAAGATAAATATTAAATAATCTAGTTAGTAAATTGGATGGTAACATTGGTGTGGTGCTGTGCAGTTGTCAAAGTGAACGCTAATAATAAAAACGCGGCTAACTATCTCTAACTCTAATCAATAATTGATCAAAACATACTAACTCTAAAAATAAGCAAAATAACAACAAAAAAATCCATTAATTCTGGTCAGTGAACTAAAACAGGAGTGCAAATTCGTTTTGTTTAAACTAAGTAGCGCGGGCAAGGTCATTTGGCATACCAACGTGTTAGCACTGCGCCGACTCGTGTCTTAAGCGATCAGTGTTCCCAACCTTAGCAGTAATAAAATTCAAAAAATGGCATCTATCGACGAAATAAGAGCACTATTGTCACCAATGAATGATAAGATGAATGAGATGCAAAAATCAATGACTCTTCTTATTAAAAACACAGTAGAAAACAAAATACAATACGAAAAGCTCCAAAACGAACTTAAGGAAAAGGGAACTCAAATTGAGTACCTTGAACGAAAAGTACGAGAAAAGAATATTATTTGTTTCGGTCTCGCAGAAGAAAAAGGAGAAATACTTGAAGAAACAATAGTATATTTATTCAAAAATACGCTGCAACTACAAGACTTTTCTCCAAACCTTATTGACTTTACAAGGAGACTAGGCAAATTTGTTCCAAATCGTACAAGACCAATAATAATTGAATTAATCTCTAAAAAAACAAAAAGGGCAATTCTCTCAAATGCGAAATTTTTAAAAGGCACAAAAATCTATCTAGAGGAGGACTATACGAAGCAGACACTAGACGAAAGAAAATTATTAAAGCCATATATGACAAAAGCCAAAAAAGAAGGATACAAAGTAAAGTTAGCCCACGATAGTACGTCAATGATACTGCATATCGAAGCAGCGACTTAAATATGGAATCAGATCTCGACTCTGAAATCAACCTCGAAAAACAAGATGAAACATTACAAAGAAGACGTTCAGTGTCACTTATAAATCTTACAAATCTGGAAATGCAAACGGAAAACGCATCCATACATGGCCAACATGAAGGTTCAGGGAAAAAAAAATATCCAACAGAAGAAAAAACAAAAAATGAATTTTAAAAAACCGCACAAAACATCCAAGAAAAACAAGTAATTAACAAAGCCCTTCTACCATCAACACCAAAAGCACAGGAAAAGAAAATCTTGAAGAACGAACTGGTTAAGCTGATAGGTCCCCTAGATAAACACATCCACACGAGATCGCGTTCTCAGACCATCTCTCGGTCCACCTCAAAAAACTAACGCGCAAAAAACACCCAAACAGCAACTATAATAAAGTCATATTTTGGAATATTCAGGGATACAGTAACATCTACAAATTAAATGACCTAGAGCAACAAATATTACTACAACACGACATAATATGCCTCTCCGAAACATGGCTAAATCGAACAATTGAAGAAAATCCACAATTCTTAAACAAATATTCAAGATTTGAACAACCGGCAATTAAACAAGCCCAATCTGGAAGAGCAATAGGTGGTGTACTTATATTTTCTAAAATTCAAACAGTAAGAACGATTCAAGTAATTGATAAAGCAGTACACTGGATCCTATTAAATATAATAACAAAATACCAGAACCTTATTCTAGGAGCAATCTATCTTTCACAATCGTATGAATACTCCACCATGTTGGGGCTCCTATCTGACAGTCTCGAAAATATAATTAACTCATACCCACATCACTCAATGATTATAGGAGGTGACTTCAATGGACGGATTGGCATGCTAAACACCTGTGAAGACATTTTAGTGATGAATACCAAACTCAACGCCTCACGGGATACCCTGGATAACAAAGTTAACAAAAAAGGAAAAGAGTTAGTGCAAATGATGGAAGAAGTAAATCTACTTGCAATAAACGGAAGAACACGAAGCGACAACCCTGAAAACTATACATACATAGGAACAAACGGGAAAAGTATAATAGACATAGTCTGGACTAACATAAATGGATTTCAATGTGTGGAGGATCTTCAAATTCTGGACGATATAATTTTATCAGATCATTTAATATGTTCAGTAAAACTAGTAAATCTAAACCAACAAAATAGAAGCACAAGTGAAGAAATGACTCTACATAAAAATAGAATTAAGTGGGACAGAGCATGCGAGACAACTTTTAAGATCGAAATGGATAATCTCCAAATACAGGAAAATATTAACGATAAATACAACTATATAACTGAAAAAATTATGGAAACTTCAAGAAATATAGGACTAATAAGGAAAATTAAAACCCCAGCAAACAACCTTAAAAAATCAAATTGGTACAACAAAACCTGTACAGATCTGAAAAGGAAAGCCAGAAAAAACCTACGCATATGTAGAGCTAATAACTTCGCAGAAAATAGTACTAACCTCTATCTACAAGCCAAAGCAGAATACAAACAATACATCGAACAACAGAAAAAAACCTACAGCCTAAATACAAGAACTAAATTAGAAGAAATTAAAAATCAATCCGAATTTTGGAAAACAGTTAAATCACTAAACCCAACAACGCCCAACAATAATCCAATAGACATTAATAGTTGGACAATGTACCTGCGAGAATGGTATGGAGAAAAAATAGTGAACGAAAACATGTTTATTGACACTAGACACCCTTACCTGGACTCCCCAATAACAAGAGACGAACTAAATACGGCCCTCAAAAACTTAAAACATAGCAAAAGCCCAGGAACTGATGAAATTATAAACGAACTAAAAAATTTACCAGAAAAATGGAAAACATTCCTTATTGACCTACTCAACCAGTTTCTAATTCAAGGAGATATACCAAAAAAACTAAAGAACACAAAATTAACGTTAATTCACAAAAAAGGAAACCCCATGATAATGGACAATTATCGGGGCATAGCGGTTATAAATACCATTACCAAGCTTTTTACTTACATATTAAATAATAAAATACAAATATGGGTCGAATCATACGATATACTTCCTGAAGCACAGTCCGGCTTCAGGAAAAAAAGATCTTGTACTGACAACCTCTTCGTTCTCAACTCAGTAATTAACTCCTCGTTCATAAGAAACAAAAAAGGAATCTATGGAATCTTTATCGATCTAAGAAGAGCCTTCGACTCGGTACCCCACAACTTATTATGGCATAAAATCTATTATTTGGGAGTGAGTGGAAAACTTACTAACTTGCTAAAAAACATTTATAAAGAAGCCACAGTGCAAGTCAGCATAAACAACAACCTATCAGAAGAAATAGCAGTGAACAGAGGTGTACTCCAGGGGGAATGCTTGAGCCCAATGCTATTCGCCCTTTACATAAGCGACCTGGAAAAATACATGAGAGAACAAAATCTCGAGGGATACTATATTAACCACGAACGCGATATCCTGTCACTCCAGTACGCGGACGATATTGTAGTTTTCGCAAATTCACCAATCGACGTTCACCACAAACTGATGGCTCTATCGAAGTACTGCAATGAACTACACTTAAAGGTAAACTCAGAAAAAACGAAGATCCTTCACTTCCATAGAGGCCGTCCACCAAACCGCATTATAAAATACATGTGCCAGGACGAGGAAATATTACACACCAATAATTATAAATATTTAGGCGTCATTTTTGAATCCTCAGGCTCCTTTAACCAAAATTCAAAGGAAAACATAACAAAAGTAAACAAGATAGCAGGTACGCTGAAAAACACTCTGGCAAAAGCAAAAACAAACTGCTGGAAAACTAACATGCAATTATTCAACTCTCTAATCCTTCCAGTATTAACCTACGGGGCTGAGATATGAGGCCCGGCACAAAAGGAATCAATTGAAAAAGGAGAGCTACAATACTTCAAAAAACTAGAATCCTGGCAAAAAACAACTCCTGGATACATAATTCGAAGAGAAACAGGACAAACAAAAATAGAATTATTAATTTTCAGAAAAATCTTAAAATGGTGGTACCAGATACTCCTAATGCCTGACGCACGATATGTAAAAACATGCTACGAAAAAATGAGGCTGCTGCACACAAATAAGACTGAAAAACAATCTAAACAAATATGGACTAAGAACTTAGAAGTCATACTAACCAAAATTAATTTCAAATGGATCTGGGAGGAACAAAGCCCTTTACAAATAAAGGCGCAATTTGAAAATATGTTACATGCATATAACGAAATATTATACAATGAAGATACAGAAAGAATAATAAACTCTTCCTATAATCCTACCTATAAAACATTTAATATTGCCGCAAACTACCTATCCTTAAAAATTCCATACAAAGTCCTAAAAATATTCAGCCTCTTAAGAACTGGAAATCCAAACTGCCTTTACATATATCAGGACAATATCTGCCACCAATTTAACCAGTCAGAAATATGCAGCATTTGTAATACCTATGAACCAAATGATATTCCCCATTTCCTTCTCCGCTGTCCAATCTATGCTCCATTTAGAGAATTTTATCTTCTCAGGCACCTTTACACAGACCAAGACACCTCCTCTCTACTGGCGGAACTGACCACGGAGAAGTCTTACGATATCTACAACTACGTTTCCAAAGCACTAAAACTTCGGGCGTTCGCTATGAATCTATAATAAAATATTATACTATATATTATAACTAAATGTATTATCCGTTTAACTTTAAATCCGATGTTACCAATACCTTTGTACGAGATTTTTCTCTTTAACAAATAAATTACATTACATTACATTACATTACATAGTTAGTAAATAATAATTAAGTAATCTAGTTAGTAAATAATTACAGCGTAAACTAAACTTTGAATACCGATACAAATAATGCCCGCGGGAAAAGAAGCAGCGATACATGCAGGCGAGCAGAGGGAAGAAGGAAATATAATTGAGAGTGATGAGAGCAGAAGCAGAAGTAAGAGCGTCAACAGCGAAGGAGGAAGTACTGGTTCCAATAAGAGCAGAAAAACAGTAAGATCGCCGGCACCCAAGAGAAAGGCAAATGAATCTGAAGCAGATAATGAGGTACTACTTCTGCTAGCATCGATAAGTGGAGAGCTAAAAGCAATGAAAGAAGAAAACAAAAAACATAGAAAGGAAACACAAGAGGGTAGGAAAGAGCTCCGTGAAGAGATGCGAGAAATATATAAAGATTTTAACAGTGCAATAAACATCTTAAAGGAAGAAATAGGTAAACTAAAAATAAAAGAGAAGAAAATGGAGAGAGAAATACTTGAGCTGACTCAAAGAGTCGTAAGAATGGAACAAGCAGAGGAAAAACGA
The DNA here is from genome assembly GCA_947425015.1 of Pterostichus niger. Lineage (NCBI taxonomy): Eukaryota > Metazoa > Arthropoda > Insecta > Coleoptera > Carabidae > Pterostichus > Pterostichus niger. The sequence goes on along the minus strand of OX380346.1, from coordinate 18,298,798 downwards.
ATCAAAGAAGAAAAGCGTAATAACATAATTATTAAAGGAGCCCAAATAAGCAACACCAAGGAAGCAGTTGAGGAACTCCTGAATGAAAAACTGGGAGTGCAAATTAAAGTAAAAGATACATACAAAAAAGTAAAGGATGCAGATAAACAGGTAGTTATCGCGAAAATGGAAAACTGGGTCGACAAAATGAAGGTGATGAAAAATAAATATAAGCTAACAGGTACAAGAATATATATCGATAACGAGCTAACTTTCAAAGAGCAACAGATACAGAAGACCATTGCAACGCAAGCGAAAGAGGAAAAAATAAAGGGAAATCATGTAAAAGTTGGGTATCAAAAGTTGCAAATAAATGAAAACTGGTACGACTGGAAAACAGACAAAAATGGGCTAGTGAAGAGAGTACTAGCAAACATACCGCCAAAAAACGATTAACAAGAAAAGCTACGGAAAGCGCAGAGACGGACGGAAAGCAGGATACCGAAAATAGCGAAGAAAAGAAAATGCAAAACAAAACAACATAGGAAAAAGAATAGAAATAAGAGGAATAAATTAAGAATAAGTTCATGGAATGTAAGAACGATGTTAAAAGCAGGAAAAATGGAAGAAATTGCAAGAGAACTAAACAGATACAAAATAAGTCTGGCAGAAATCCAGGAAACAAGATGGAGCGGCGAAGGAGCAATAAACAAGAAATATTACACCACGCTATACTCAGGAGATAAAAAAACAAGGGAGGGACGGAGTAGCTTTTATAATCTTGAATAAGTTAAAGGATAAAGTGATAAAATTCAAAGCTATAAATGAGAGGCTAGCATACATAAGGCTCGAGACAACACCGTTCAATATGTCAGTAATAAATGCATATGCACCCACTGAAACAGCAACAGATGAGGACAAAGAAGCATTCTATGAAAAGATCGAGGATGAAATAGAAAAAATTCCTAAGGAAGATATCATTATAGTAACGGGAGATTTTAATGCGCAGATAGGGAAGGAAGACCACATTCAACACGTAGCAGGAATACACACGATCCACGCAAGAACAAATAACAACGGCAAAAATTATGTAGCCTAGCAACAAGAACAAATATGGTAATAAGCTCCACGACTTTCAAGCACCCGAAAATGCACAAAATAACATGGACCTCTCCAGACTGCAAAACACAAACGCAAATCGACCACATATTGATCACAAGAAGAAAACTATCATCAATACAGACGTAAGAACGCATAGAGGAGCATGCGTTGACTCAGACCATTACATGATCACTGCAACAATAAGAATCAAAGTAAAGAGGAGGGAAAAGAATGATATCATAAAAGGCAAGTGGAATATAGAAAATATGAATAATGAGGATACAAAAATAAAATACACAGAGGAGTTAGAAAGAAATTTAAAAGAGGAAGCAAATGAAATAGAAAAAATTGAAAATAGATGGGAGTGGATTAAAGAATGTATTTATAAAGCGGCACATAACAGCATAGGAAAAGAAAAATAAGGCAGTAGAAAGAGAAATGGATGGTTCAATGAGGAAATTAAAGAAAACCTAATAAGAAAGAGGCTGGCAAGACTACAAGGGTTGGGAACGAATACGAATGAAGACAAAAAAGAATATGAAAAGATAAGAAAGAATAGCACTAAAATTATAAGAAAAAATAAAAGAAATTGGATGGAAAATAAAATATTAGATCTCGAAGAACAAAGACTAAATAGAAACACAAAAAGATTCTATCAAGAAATAAAGGAGCACAACAGAACACACAAACTGAAAACATATAGTATTAAAGATAAAAATGGACGCCAAACTGAGAATGAGCAACAGTACAAATAAGCCTGGAAAGATTATTTCATGGATTTACTAACGGAAGCAGAGCCGGACACAGAAGCCGAAGTACAGGAGGAAAATGTAGTGAACCAGGTGGGCGAACCTTCATTAGAAGAAGTGAACGAGGCAATTAGGAATAGCTGTAACGGGAAATCACCAGGAAAGAATGGCATAAACATAGAGTTATTGAAGCAAGGAGGCGAGACTTTCAGGCAAAATATGCACAATCTTATATTAAAGATATGGATAGAGGAAAAAATGCCAAAGGTCTGGGAAGTAGGACAAATCGTGACAATACACAAGAAAGGCGATCAACAACTATGTCAAAATTACAGAGGCATTACACTACTGAACACTGCATATAAAATATTGTCTACAATAATTCAGAGAAGATTAGCAGAAGCAACAAGAACTATTATTGGGCATTATCAATGTGGTTTCAAAAAGGTAAATCAACGACAAATGCTATACATACAATAAAGCAAATTATAGAAAAATCAATTGACTACAAAATAAACATAGATATACTGTTCGTAGATTTTAGGCAGGCTTTTGACTCTATCAAAAGAGTGAAGCTTATATCCATCTTAAAGGAGCTACAAATACCTGGAAAAATAAGGAGACTAGTAAATATGACCATGAGAAAAACAAGAATAAGTATAAAAACGCAAAGAGGAGAGACGGAGGAGTTTGAAATAGACAAAGGAGTTAAACAGAGTGACGCATTGTCTGCGACTTTGTTTAACATAGCGCTAGAATATGTTTTGAGAAATATAAAGAAAGGCACGATAAGAACGAAAGGAAGGCAAGTTATAGCATATGCCGACGATATTGCGATAATAACAAAGAATAGAAAATTAATGAGAGAAACACTAGAAGAAATAATAAAAGAAGGAGCCAAACTAGGTGTAGAAATCAACATGAAAAAGACGAAAATGATTACACTGGGAGAAGGAGAGGGAAATAAAGAAATCAGAATAGGTGAACATAATTTTGAGCAAGTTGAAAGATTTAAATACCTAGGAGTCATGCTAACGAATAAAGGGGAAAGAGATGCAGAAATCAAAGAAAAGATAGCAGCAACAAGCAGAGCTTTCTACGCCAATAAGAAGCTACTAACGAACAAAAGTCTCACAAAAACTACAAAGATGAAAATATACAAAACAACAATAAGACCAATAATGATGTATGCTGCGGAGGTAATGACAATGACAAAAAAAAACGAAGAAGAATTAAGGGTTATGGAAAGGAAGATAATAAGAAAAATAATAGGACCTGTAAGGACAGCAGAAAACGAATACAGACCGAGGATGAACCATGAAATTGAACAAGAGCTAGAAGAAGAAGATATACTGAGGAAAATAAAACAACAGAGAGCAAGATGATTAGGGCACGTATACAGAGCCGAAGAACAAGATCCAATAAAATCCATGCTAGAATGGAGCCCGGGAGGAAGAAGGAGAAGAGGAAGGCCTAAATCAACATGGATTAAAGAGGTGGAAGAGGACTTAAAAGTAGCAGGAATCAGAAATTGGAAAGAGAAAACAGCTGACAGAAAGAAATGGAACAATGTGGTAAAGAAAATATAAAACAATAATGGAGCCTGATCCCCTCCAAAAAACGGATCTAGAAAGCTTCGTAAGAAGCGGCGAAACTCCATAGGAGTGTTAAGCCACTACATATATATATGACAGTGGTTCAAATGTAAGCCTAATAAATCAAAGAGTTATAGATGAATTAAAAACAAATCTAATAAAACACAAGAATGCTTTAAATCAATCAATGGGTTAAATTTTAGTTCTGCCCGGGCTAAAATAATTCTAAAAATTGGTAATATAACAAAATGCAATAAACACCTATGTAGTGAGAAATAACAAATTTTCATATGATTTATTACTGGGTCGGGATGCCATCATTAAGTTCAAACTAATACAAGATGAAAATCTGCAAATATTGCAAAATATTGATAGGAAAAAAATAATAGAAGATATAGAAACGATGTCAAATAAAAGTACAATAGAAGAGGATAAAATTGAGAAGATGGTTAAAGAAGATAAAGATGAACAAATTGAAGTTAGCTACAACGAAACAACAGATGATAAAGAATTTAATGTAAAGCTAAATCACATAAAAGATTAATACAAAAAAGTACAGATTATAAAATTAATAGGAAAATATGAACATATATTTGCATAGAACAAGTTTGATGTTGGAAAAGTGAGGTCAAGAGAAGAAGAGATAAAGTTGATTAAAGATGAATGTTTACTCACGCCCATATAAATGTAGTATACCAGATGAAATTGGAGATAACAAAACAAATAAAAAAATTATTAGAAGAAGATTTAATAGAAGAATCAGATTCACCATATGCATCTCCAGTAACCCTAGAATATAAGAAAGACGATGGGCGCCGAACAAGACTATGTAGCTAAACAACTTGATAATTCCAGAATGTTATCCATTTCCAACAATAAATGATGTAATTGATAAGGTATCAAATTGCAAATATTATACAGTTGTTGATATAAATTTAGCGTTCTGGTCAATAGTCATTAAAAAGGAAGATCGAGACAAGACATCGTTTTACGAAACTGGGTAAATTTATGTTTAAGGTTTTACCTTTCGGACTAAAGAATGCACCAGCAATTTTTCAACTGATTCTCTCAAATATAATAAGAAGAAATAATATGGATCAATTTTGCATCAACTATATTGACGATATTTTAATATTCTCTAAAACATGGAAAGAGCATATAGATCATATTACTAAACTATTACAGGTCGTTGAAGAAGAACGCTTTAAACTTAAATTAGTAAAATGTACTTTTGCAGCAAATTCAGTTAAATATCTAGGTCACTACATACAGGAAAATAAAATATCACCAGCACAGGAGAATTTAGTTGCAATAAAGAATTTCAAGAGACCAACAGATAAGTCAAGCGTACGTAGCATATTAGGATACATCGAAAACAGTGCAGAGAGATTTGAACCAATACACAGATTATTGAGAAAGAACGTAGAATTTAAGTGGATAGAAGAATGTGAAAAAAGCTTCAACTTAATAAAAGAATATTTATGTTCAACACCTATTTTAGCAATATATGATATAAATAAAAATATATATATTGAAACAGATGCTAGCTACAAAGGTATTGGGACAACTCTAAAACAATCTCAAAATGATGGGTTATTGCACTCAGTTACCTATTTTTCGAGAAAATTATCAGAAAAAGAGAAAAAAAATTATATTATACATCTAGAATGTAAAGCAATTAAGGATGCAATAAAATATTGGCAATATTATATAATTGGTCGAGAGTTTAATGTATGTAGCGATCATAAATCATTAGAAAATCTAAAAACAAAGTCTAGGACAGATGAAATATTAGGTGATATGGTTCACTATTTATCCCAATACAGTTTCAAAATTGTTTACAAAAAAGGAAAAGAAAATATTTTAGCAGATTTATTATCCAGACAACCAGTATTAGAATACTTTGAAAATGAAGATGTAATTAAGATAATAAAGGATCAAGAAGAAACCAGTAAAGAACTAAATGCAGCTAAGAAGATTGAAAAACGACAAAATATTATATATATATATATATATATATATATATATATATATATATATACAGGGTGTTATATTTTAATAGACCCAGCAAATATCTCGCTTATTTATCAACTTAGCAATTTCTTTCATATAACATGATTTATACAGCAACATGTAAGCTAGTTGATGACGGATGTAAATTCATGATATCATTTCCGGTTTGTTAGTAATTAATATCAACTTTGAAATTTCAAATGGAACATACTATATTTTTTTACAAATTTGAAAAGTGCATCAAATTTGCTTTACAATCATGTAAAATAATCCATATGTTACATTATTAAAAAGTAAAATGGCGGGCACTTTATTATACACCAAATCGGAAAGAGAATAGTGAGCCATGACTGACTTGAAATAAAACAATTGTAATTATTATTATTAAACGAAATAATATTTTTTTGTCATAATAATACAGAAAATAAGAATAAGGAACACTTAATAACAACAAAATGATTTTATAAATAATATTCAAAATGGCTCCCAGCCTCTTCAATGCATTTTCTCCCGATATGACCATTTGATTTTTGTATGGAGCTACGTGAAAGATTTTGTTTGTAATGAACCAGTAAACATATTAAACTGACTGAAGAATAAAAATGAAGCAGCAATTGAATATTTATCTGCTAACCAAATATAAAGGGCTACTTATTCTGTTTCAAAACGTTGTGCAAAATGTATTGAAGAGGAGCCATTTTGAATATTAGTTATAAAATTATTTTGTTGTTATTAAGTGTTCCTTATTCTTATTTTCTGTATTATTATGACAAAAAAATATTATTTCGTTTAATAATAATAATTACAATTGTTTTATTGCAAGCCACAATCATGGCTCACTATTCTCTTTCCGATTTGGTGTATAATAAAGTGCCCGTCATTTTACTTTTTAATAATGTAACATATGGATTATTTTACATGATTGTAAAGCAAATTTGATGCACTTTTCAAATTTGTAAAAAAATATAGTATGTTCCATTTGAAATTTCAAAGTTGATATTAATTACTAACAAACCGGAAATGATATCATAAATGTACATCCGTCATCAACTAGCTTACATGTTGCTGTATAAATCATGTTATATGAAAGAAATTGCTAAGTTGATAAATAAGCGAGATATTTGCTGGGTCTATTAAAACATAACACCCTGTATATATATAAAATTAAAGGATAGATCAAGAATTTTTCTTTCTAGCAACTTTGGTAAAAGGTTGATCAAACTAGTGCATGATTATTATGGCCATATTGGGGTTATTCAAATGAGAGAAAAAATACGCCCAATCTATTATTTTAAGAATCTAGACAAATTAATTAGCGAATATTGTAAACGCTGTTTCATATGCAGAGAAAATAAAGTACGAAAAAGTAGACCAATTGGTTTAATGCCAAAACTGGGACCAGCGTTTGAACCATATGAAATAATGTCGATAGATTCTGTTGGGAGTTTTGGAGGAAACCGGTCATCAAAAAATATATGCACATTTTGGTTGATCATTTCAGTAGGTATGCCTGGGTCTCAACCACAATAGGTCAGTGTGCAAGAGATTTTATAAATATTGTAAATCATATTGCACAAAAGAATCAAATTAAAATTATTTTAGCCGATCAATATACTGGATTAAATTCAAAAGAACTAAAAAAATACCTAGAAAGAATGAATATTAAATTAATTTTCACTTCTATAGATTGTCCACAATCCAATGGACTAAATGAGAGGTTAGACTAGACCTTAGTAAATAAAATAAGGTGCAAAATAAATAGTGGCGATATTCGAGCATGGTAAAAAATTGCAGAATACAATAAAACTATTCACAGTTCGACAAAATTCGAACCAGCGTATTTACTAAATGGAAAACTATCATCAATTTGTCCAGTTGACACTCATCAGCGTGATCTAGTTAAAGATAGAGAAAATGCGTTTTTAAATTCATTGAAGAGTTATGATACAAACAAAGTAAAAGTAGATAAACAACGGAGGAATTATGAATTTAAAATTGGAGATCAGGTATATGTAGAAAATGGAAGTAAACTAAATAGGAAAAAGACAGATAAATTAAGAATTGGATCTTTCAAGATCTTGAAGAGGATCTCATCAACCTTTTATGAAGTGAATTATGGAAAAAGAAAGAAAGAATCAAATTGTTTCCATAGTAGCAAGTTGTCACTTTATTCTTCTGAAAAAGTGACCTAAAGAGGGGGGAGATGTAAATTCCAACACACTCCCTATTGTGATCTTTGTTGTTATTTTGTTTTGAGCTGTCAATAGATACGTTACATTTTAACTGATTTGACAGTGCAGTAATATTGGTGTTAAATAACGTGTAATTTAATTATTCTTACAGGTATTGTTTGTTGTCTTATTTTGTAATACTTATTATTTAATATATTGTGATACAGAATTAATAAAATCAGTTATTTGAAAACCATTTTACATATATTTTAATATAGTTTGCGAATGATTTCTTTTCATATATTTTTTCATATAAATTTAAAGCTAGTTTTACAATAGTTGTTATAGTTTCTGCAGGTCTTTTAAGTTTACATTGTAAATTCCGCAATCTTTATTTACATCAAAATTTCATCTTCGTCGTACATGTCTTCAGGTTTTGTTAAATTTTGAGAAAACATTTCACAACCAATTTTTTTTTAAATACTACTAAATATCCAGCAAAATAATTAATGGACCAAGTTTCTAGTGATGCTGCTTGTTCTTGTAAACTGGATGTAGTTAAGTCAGTATCATCTGTACTTTTTGATTCTATTTCTAAAATACTACTATCTTTGACTACATCTATAGGATCTTTAATAATTTCTAATTAATTAACTAAATATTTATCGTCGTCATTTTCATAACTACTTTTCTCACTATTCATGATTAAGGATGCACTCATTATGGATTGCAAAGCTAGTCTAAAATGTTTTGTAGAGGGATTAGGATCATAACCGCGGCGTTGGCTAATTTTGAAGAATAAATTTTCAAGTGGGTCTTGGCAGTCTATTTGTTATTAAAAAAGGATATTCGGAGGATATGTTGGACCACAAATTTAAAACAGCATTTATACTTAAAATTAGTCCATCAAAACAATACGGTGTGTTTTTTGGTAGTGATCAATTTTTTATCCAATCCATTCCTTTGGTTAGTATTTCGTACATTCTTTTAATAATTTGCCAAGAGATTTGTTTTCCAGCAATGATTATATCTTGTTATTCCAAACTTACGTACACTTTTTATTAAGTGAGGCGCGTCAAATAAACTGTATATTTTGTTTTTTTTTTCATACAAAAAGTACGGTTTAATTAATACTCTTCGTGCTGCTGCTGCAAATAAAATATCCTAAAAGCATTTTCCAATTGTCATACAGACCCCGAGCTAAAAATACTAACGCATTCTATCCAAAATTTTCATTTCGTCCTAAATCATTTTCCAAATCTTTGTATCCCTCGATTAAATCCATATTTTTATTGTAGTCTAAACTTTTTTAATAGCAATTTCGTCAAACATAATTACACATAATCTAAATTCAATGGATTTCACTGTCGGTTCCCGTTGAAACATTTTAATAAAAAATGAATAATGATAAAACACTTGGTTAGTTTCAAAAATTAGTTTATTTTATTTATTATACGTATTTCGGTCGACTAGACCATCATCAGCTAACGTATACAAGAATGAATAAAATAGTACATTTGTGCGACACTTATATACCGGGTGTCTGTTTTAAAAGTGTATATGGGAGATTAACATGGGCAATCAGTTTTTTGCATGCTGTTGCTCGATGTTCTACCGGACAACAAAGATTGAAAGATATCATTTTTCTGAATCAAACGAGGTATATACATTTCAATTTACTAGTAATTTGGTCCCGTAAATTAACTTTGTAGCAGTTGGCCTCGTTAGAATATCGTCATGGATATTATTACAATTGTTATCGTTGTTATTTACACAGTTCTGACATATTTTTCTCAATAAACCATATTTTCATGTGACAAAGCTATTTTTACTTTCTTAAATAAAAGCATTCTCGACCTACTCCGACAAGTCTCGTAATAATTGGCGCCCAAACGTGTAGGGCCAGAGAACGCTAAATTCCTGGAAGTAAAATTGTATTTTCGTTATCCTACTCTTTACGTGTTTCACACAACTCGCTGCGTTTTCTGATAATCAGCATTCACTACAAGTTTAGTGCAAGTGTTAAACATGCCTCCAAAGGTAGATAAATCGGAACCGGTAGCTTCAGTGCAAGCTCCAGCTTCAGTCACATTGACGAACGAACAATTTCAGGAACTGATGAAACAAATTAAATTAAATACTGATCAATTGAGCAGTGCTAGTCCGAGTTCTGTAAGTATGTGTAACACAGGAACTTTTGCCAAATGTTCAGCTCGATATGACGGTAGTCAAACTGCTGATGTTGACGCCTTCTTAGACGCCATCCTCACATACAAAGACTGTATGCAAGTGAATGATGTCAACGCACTTAAAGGATTGTCGATGTTATTGGAAGGTTTTGCTGCCACTTGGTGGAAAGGTGTTAAAGATAGCGTACAAAATTGGGACAGTGCTGTCAAAATTTTACGTGATACGTATTCCCGTAAGTTCCCGCCGTATTTATTGTTTCGTGAACTTTTTCGACGTGAACAGCGCGATAGTGAATCGACAGACATTTTCGTGTGTCATATTCGCGAACTAATTTCTCAGCTACCATATTCTGTACCGGAGAGAATGCAGTTAGACATGATTTACGGACTATTGCGGTACACTATTCGTAAAAGACTTAATCGCAGTGATTTTAACACGTTTGATAAATTACTTGCGCGCACGCGTGAAATCGAACTGTCACAACGTGATCTTGTTAGAAAAGTGCATACTGACTTTACAAACACGACAAAAGATGTTCATAAGAAACAACGACCCAAATGTTCATTCTGCAAGAACTTTGGCCATACTGACACCGATTGTAGGAAGTTGCAAAGAAAGAAGCAGGAAGACGTGTCATCCTCGAAGCCGTCAAATAATGAATTTTCAGCAGGAGGGATAAAATCTAAAACATTGTTAACATGCTTTGGCTGTGGTACCCCAGGATATATTCGGAGCAATTGTCCAAATTGTTCACGTCATAAAGAATCCGTTGATCCCTTTATTGCAGATTCATTTAGTTTCAGTTCACTAACAACTCCAAATTTATATGAGAAATTGAGTCGTCCAATGATTTCCGTCCAGGTGGAAGGATTTAAAGGAGTCGGTTGTTTAGACACTGGTTCAAAAGGAAGCATTGCTGGTGCGCAACTCTACAAAATATTAACAAATCGAAATTGTTCATTTATTGAGAAGACAATGGAAATTCGATTAGCAGATGGAAAGCTCAGGCAAGTCCTTGCAAAAATCTTCACCATTGACATTATTGTGTGTAAACGTGCAGTAAAAACTAATTTAGTAGCAATACCTGAGTTCACTGAATGTCATACGTTACTTGGCATTGATTTTATTCAGAAAGCACGCATGGTTTTAAACTTTCCGAATAACGAGTGGTACTTTTCTGATAATGACAAACAGCGTTATAAGTTTTTGTCAGAAGATGTTACAATTGCTAGTTCCTACGCCATTGATGCAGCTTTACTCCAGGGGGAGTCAAATGATGAGCGTCCTGTAGAATATGCCAAGCGACGACAAGGACCGACGTACAAGGTTGGCGATAAAGTCCTAGTTGATATTCATGCGCTGAGTAACGCTCAACAAGCGTATACGTCAAAATTTGCACCACGACGTGATGGCCCATACATAATTTATAAACAAGTGTCATCTACTTCGTATCAAATAGTTGCTCCTAACAATCCTAAGACTGTTTTAGGTGTATATCATGTATCCTCCTTAACTCCATTTGTTAAATGTTCCTGGGCATCAGATCCAGAACCTATTCGCCCTCTTCGACGAAGAGGACGCCCCAAGAAGAAGCCCTAAACCCGAGTATCTTCTTGTCTGGCACACGAGGTCGTATGTGCCATCCAAAGGGGGAGGATGTAGCAGTTGGCCTCGTTAGAATATCGTCATGGATATTATTACAATTGTTATCGTTGTTATTTACACAGTTCTGACATATTTTTCTCAATAAACCATATTTTCATGTGACAAAGCTATTTTTACTTTCTTAAATAAAAGCATTCTCGACCTACTCCGACAAGTCTCGTAATAACTTTTAATATTTATAAATTTACAGATTTATTGAATTTTTAACGAAAATAAATATCGTTACCTATGATTGTTTTCTTTTGATTTCTTGCAAGCGATTTATTTAACGTTTCTGACATTTTGACTTGACAATTTATAAAATATGGTTATTTACACTAATAACGAGCGTATTTTTATAATAAAAATGTATTATGGAGGAAATAGTTACTTAAGAGTGCGAGACCAATTTTCTATTAAGATTATGGATCGACGATTCCAAGTGTAACCACAATTGCTAAATTAGTGGCAAAATTTAAAAAGACGGCAGTTGTATCCACGAAAAGTACACGTGAGCGCGGAAATCGCAATTTGGCAAGAGCAGAAGAACGTCCGTTATTGGAAGAAATGGTTCTAGGAATAATAAATGTAGATCCTTTGTGTAGCACTAGATTTATTGCAAATGAATTGGTATCATAGTATCTTTTATAGTATTTTGAAAAAAAATTCTTATTATTCCTACAAAATGCAGTGTCATCAAGAATTTTTACCATACGACGAAGAAAGTAGAAGAGTATTTTGCGAAGATATGCAAAACAGGGCTAAAGAAAGTTCAAAACACAGGTTGTTGGGTTACCGCAAATTCAAGAATTAATATTTCAACTAGGACACTCTATCCTCAAAAAATTAATGTGGGCCGTAATTTTGGGTCTCCACATAATTGTTCAGATAGAAATACGTGGCAATCTAAATTCCACAAATTTGGGATTGTTGCAGAATGAGATTGGTCCCGCAATAGATGATGTTGCGCGTCCAAATCAAGAGATCTGGTTCCAACACACTCTAATATAATTTCAAAATTAATTAATTAATTTTCTTTGATCAAGCTATTATCCTTCAAAATTAAATTATTTATTTTTTCAAAGTCGTCTTCTTCATTTTTTAAATATTGTTTTATAATATTTTAACAAATATAATTTTTTGACATTTTAAATAAATATATATATATAAATATTTAATTATTTTTATCATTATTTATAATTTTTTGGATAATGTTATTTTTTTAAATATTATTATTGTAAGTAATTTATATTTTATATTAATTATTTTTATAATTGTTAATTAATTTATAATAGTGTCCTGATGAAGGCTAAAGAGTTGGCCGAAACGTCGACGTAATAATAAAAAATAAAAACTGACTGAATTCCGAAAAAAAGTATCATTTTATAATAGGAACGTCCGAGAATATTTGAATTTGGGATTTCCTGGACGCTGGATTGGACAATGGGTGCTATTGACTGGCCTGCTAGATCTCCAGATCTTGCTCCATATGACTATTTTTTATGGCGTCACATAATAAGTCAAATTTATAAAAAAGGCATGAAGATATAAATTCCTTAAGATTTGCCATGGTTAATGGATGTCGTCGTATAACTCAACGGCAACTACTTAATGTGCGAACAGCTTTTTATACTAGATTAGGTTATTGAAAATGGTGGTGTTTTTGAATATTTATTATAAATATGTGTTAATAATTTTCTAATTAAAAAAAAAAACACATTTATTGTTTGTTTGAGTACCTATATTTTGTTGTGGAATATTTTAAAAACTTAATTCTTAATAAATTAATATTATTTAAACAAAACAGTTTTTTTGAAACTTTTATTTATTTAATAAAATTTGTATGCACAGTCATTCATAACTAACGATATTTAGTTATGTAAATAACCATATTTTACAAATTGTCAAGTCAAAATGTCAGAAACGTCAAATAATTCGCTTACAAAAAATCAAAACAAAACAGTCATAGGTAACGATATTTATTTTCGTTAAAAATTCAATAAATCTGTGAATATACAAAACTTAAACGCTAATTTACGGCACCAAATTGCAAGTAAATTGAAATATATTTTACATCGTTTGATTCAGAAAAATAATATCTTCCGATTGACACTTCAATCTTTGTTGTCCGGTAGAACACCGAGCAACAGCATGCAAAAAACTGATTTCCCATATTAATTTCCTATGTACACTTTTAAAACATACACCCGGTATAGTAGAAACAGGTAAAATCACAGAACAAAGGAATACATCTACGAACTAAGTTGTAAAGGGATTTGTTGAAGATAACGCTCTGGGATTTAAGTTGGCGTAATTTGTTGCTATAGAATATAATATAATATATAAATAGAATTGTCAATGTCAATAATATTTGTTCATGATTTTTCAATCTAAATAAAAGATATTTAAAAGTATTGAGACTATTATTATATTAGAAACACTCTGCAACAGGATTAAAGCGGACGAATCAAAGGAGAATTATACAGATCTAACTGTTCATTCATTAAAGTTTTCTTGTCCTTAACTAATTTCATCAATGTATTAATTATTGGTAATTATTTACGTATTCGTAGATAGTAATTTTATTGTATTAACCACATTTAAAAAAGTCTTTCTTCAAATTTAGAAGCAACTTGGCACTACTTGTGTGATATTTAATATAAATATTAAAAAGAAACATTTTGTTAATTTTGTTGTTATAATTAAATAATGTTTAATACATAGTTATCGGTCAAAATGTTCATAACTTTGTTATTAGAAAGTTTATTCGTGATTATTTTTGGCTGATACCAGGATAACACTAATTTTTCACATCTATCAGTATCTTTAACAGGAAATGTATAAAATTTTCACTTTCTTCTTTTTTTACATTTAGACAACTAGAATAATTACATCTTGTATAAGACATAATTAATTTAAAAAATTTCAGAGATATAAAGGAGTAGGTAGGTATTGGTACTAATCACGCACGATGCGGATGAACAATGATAATTTTATTCGAAGCATGCCACGCTGACTAAAGATATTAAATTAAAATCTGAAATATTATACAGAATTATTAAAATTGCCAACAGAGAACAATAAGGAAATCCATTATAACATTTTCAGCTAATACATTTTACTTTTATTAATTCATAAAAAAGACATTTGTTACCCCAGCGCGCACGCTGGAAGCTGGAAGTAAAATGATTCAGACTTTCGTCACTAGATGTCCACTTGCAAATTAAGCGAGTAGAACTGTCATCATTAGATTAAAGTTTAAAAATCCTGTAGCTATTGCAACGTCATCTTATAACAAACGCGATCGTACTTATTACATCTAATAACATTGGCTTTCTTCCTCTATACATTTATACTCACTGGCCATACTGAATTATTTTAATAACTGATTGTGAAATATAATAGTTAATAGTGTATTAAGATCGTAAAGTGATTCTTTGTTACTCGAACACGGTAATTGCAGCGCGAGCCGAAGGCGAGAGCTGCAATAGTGTAAGAGGAACAAAGACACATTACGCTCGTGATACACACATAATTTTTTCTACGATTGCATCTTAAATTATTAAAAAACGTATGCATACTGAAAATAACTTCGTTCTGACAACTGTCAATATGACAAGTTTCTGTTTTGTTTGTATCCCTGGTAACTATTGAAATAACGCGCATTTAGCGCCATTGGAGACGCGCAAAAAAGATATTTTTCGATTGTTCTATAGAAAACTTCAACTTTAAAAATGACAAATGAGAGCGTAATTGTCAACTTTTCATAGCAATCGTAGAAAAAATAATTTGAATTTGCAGTTTTGACGCTTGGCTAATAAAATTTTGCTTGATGTGAGTACAAGATTTCGTTACTAGAAAATCTTTAAAATATAGTATCTGTAACACAGCTCTTTACAGATGTACTAACAGAATTACTATATTTGTAAATTTGTAAAGGGTTTATACTTATAAACTGTAAGCTATAAATTTACATATTTATAAAATTTCTCTTTCAGCATCCATAATTTATCAGATATACATATTGTAGAGAGTACGGCCCTGTTCCGTCTGGAACAGTCGACGCGTCAAAGTGTGCAGCACGTTCACCGCTGTCTGAGACGCAATAGACAAGACCGAATCTGTTCGCTCTGCGTCATGCTTCTACCGTGTTCCAGAGGCTCTCGTATATTCTGGAAAATATTGTTCCAGTATATAAGGGAAAGTTTTGGCCGGCAAGATTAATTCTGTATTTGAAGTGTGAACAGTGCAAGTCGTTGCTAAATACTTTGTTGTGAATATAAATACGTGTTGTATATAAATATATGTCTTAGTAGTTGTACTAAATTATTTTCGTTTTAAATAAATATTTTGTTAGTGTTTTCATTGCTCGCGTTTTATTTAATAATAAACTTCACCGAACCCGAAATTGTAATAAACGTTACAATATATTTGTTTTGTGTTAACAAATTACGAAAATTATATTTAAAATTGTTTTTTCGCGCCACCGTCCGGCATTAGCAGTATCACATAACAAAAAATCGTCCGGAAACCATGTGCGGCAAAAATTAGTGACTTTTTATGGTTATATGATGGCATCACTAGTATAGCGATCTCCTGAACGTACGAAATGTCAAAATATTGCATTGGGGTAAACATATTATGATAAAATATTCATAGTTGAGTATTTTCAATACAGGCGCGGTGGCCGAGCGTGTTAAGGCACAACTCTTAACATACTGTGACACGTCACCCGAGCCAAGGTTCGTCAGTTCGAATCCGCCTGTCGACAATGTGTGATTTGTCGTAAAAATATAAAAAATACAGCTACATGTATTTATCACACTCGAGCGCTATAAGCTAGTCACTTATACGCCTTAAATAATGTAGCATTTGACTACGAAAACCGGCAGTACGGCAGTGTAAAAACTGCGGCTTGGTGTGTCCGGTAGGCCCAGGCCCAATTTGGGCTGTAGCGCCATAGATGATGAGATGATGAGTATTTTCAATACAAGAAAACAGAATATTTATACATATATTTTAAACAGAATTGTAAGTAATTATAATTGAATTAGCAATGTAAAATCCAAATAAAATATGTGGATTTTTTAGGTTATAATACTGGAATGACAAGTCGTGAAATAGACAAAGATATGAATTATGTTTTATGTTTATTAAATAAAGTGTACAGTGTAATTAAACTTATTGAAGATGTAAATTGATGAACAATAAATAATTAATTAAAATTAAAAGTACAGTTCTGACAATTAGATAATACCAACATAAAAAAATTCCCTGACATTTAGAATGTGTGTAATAAATTAAACATTTTTATTAAATTTACAAAAACGTCGGCGCGAAAAATCTTGTGTATCACACGTCCAGAAACTATTTTGCGAGTGCTCGTTTTTAAAGGCCTCGCCTACGGCTCGTCCTTTCAAAATATACTTGCACTCGCAAAATAGCAGTTTCTGTACTAGTGATACAAATAACTATTTTTTAACATTACATGTGAAAATAACATTTCCGTCACTCAATTTAGTTTTGATAGTTACCGTTTTCCTCACTAATAATGAAAGTATATAACTTTCCTCACTAGTGAGGGAAACGATTAGTATCACAACTAAATTGAATAAGGAAAATGTAATGTGCATTTGCAAATATAATTTCTGTGATTTACGTAAAATAATTATTTACATAAAAAATATAATTTCACTTTCCAAAAATTGTCACGTCATTTCTTATATACCGAATGGGCAGAGTTAAAAAGCATTCCTGTCGAGGACTTATTTTCATTTGCAGATCTAAACTATGGTTAAAAGAAAAGTAGAAATGATTTCTTGTATAAATACTAGCTTGATCGCAAAGTGATATTACCGAACTTTTCTTTCTTTGCAGATAATTTTTAACCCGAAGAAATCTGCATACATTTGTTCATCGTGCCATACAACACTTCGCTCATTATCCACGTTCGAGAAAAAATGTTTGGACAATTATAGTCGTTTAAACGATTATATAAAAGCATTGAAAGGAAGCAATGACACTCCAGACCAGAGTTTCAGTGCATTACAAATCAGAGTGATTAATTATGAACAACTGATAAAGCATGAGACTGACATTCACTTATAGTTATTTATGGTACAAGTGTGTTATATTACAAATAAGTCACACGAGAAAAGTATTAGTCCACGAGGCCGTTAGGCCGAGGGGAATAATTTTCAGAAGTGACTTATTTGTAATAACACACGAGTGGCATACGATATTTTATCCAACAACTACAATTAAAACATTAAAATATAAATTTAAACAAAATTGTCTACATTTCAAATGATATTCTAGGTAGCTATACTTTCTTGTTTTATTGTCTAGGTTACTCAATTTTTTTAAATAAACAAAGTTGAAAAAAGGTTGCAGCTTTAGTATTTGAATTGGAAGACGAGAATATTATTTCCGAAATAATCATTAAGGAAGCGGAAGAAGCGGTTCTTGATATTTTACCAAAAAAGTCTAGAAGTTCCTATGAAAAAGAATTTCATATGTTTGAAGACTGGATGACAACTAGAAACGTCAAAGGTATAAATGCAAGTGTTTTATTTTCTTATAAAGCTGAAGAGTTGTTCTAATCATTGAATACTTCGTCCATAAGGAAGAAGAAGCCAGTTTCGTTTGTAAGTATGAAAAATAAGCAAATAAAACACTTTGTAACAAACGCGCTCCTTCCTAAACTCGCCATCTACGCTGGCCCAACGACTTTTGTGTTGCCAGTCAGTCAGTCACGAGTGATGTTCTGCGAGCGAAGCACGAAGCATTTTACTTTACTTTACATTTATTTTGTTTTGAAATACCCCTTAATTGTTATAACTTATATTTGAGTACAATAAATATATTCAAAAGTTACAACTTTCATTTATACCTTTGACGTTTCTAGTTGTCATCCAGTCTTCAAATATATGAAATTATTTTTCATAGGAACAAATTTTGCTAAAATGGTTGAGTTGACTTCTTCAAAAGGTCAGGTCGAGAATTGCACTGTATCAACATCATCAAATTGTATTTCTTTTTAATTTAATGTAAATGTTAATGAGAATAAAATTTATCTTTCATACATTTTTAAATGTTTAAAAAATTGTATATTTTATTTAAACTCAACTGCGAGTTACAAGTCATAATTTATGCGTGACTTATGACTTATAACTCACGTGTGACTTTACTAATCTAAAATGACAACAATAATGACTTTATAAGTAATGGGTGTTGGATAAAATATTAAAGATGGTGCATTGTTGTCATTGGAAGAACAACATAACCAGAAAATTGAATTAGACGATATCAAGGAAGAATTTCTTGCATCTGAAGACATCGCACACCGAGACTTTTATCAGCAAGTTGTGAAAATCGAATCTGTATCCGATGATATACAAGATGGCGGTTCAAGTGTTCTTAGTGACGATAACAATGTGTTAGATAATAAATTAAATAATCAAAATGAAAATGAAGATACACTGTCATCAGATGAACAAGTTGATTTCAATATTTCATAAATTCAGGAAAGTAGTGGATGTTTAATTAAAAATGGGTTTTTATTGATAAATACTGTTTGATTTTTTTTAATCATTTTAATTCTTTTATTAAAGTTGGGATACGTCTTAATATTCAAGCAGTAACGTAAAATCAGTGTGGTAGGTACTTGTTATTCAGAAAATACAACACAAATAATAAAAGTAAGTACCATATTAATATTATTTTTGTACTAGAATATTTTTGAATTATTTATTTGTAAGTAAATAATCAAGATGTATCTTGAATTCTGTCAACGTACAATAAATTAGAAAAATAATCATACTAAAATAAATTTCAATCAGTATTCATCAATACACGCTACAATAATTCTCTAATTCTCTAGTTCTATTATAATTAGAAATGCAAATATAAGACAGTTGAAACTAGAAAGCTTCACAATTGAATATTTAAATAAATTCAATAATTATAGTATTATTGAAAGGCTATAATACGTAAAATAAATAAATAAGTATATCATCACGCATTTTACCCATTACTGGGCGAGGCATGTAATACATTTCTTCGCGTGAAGTGCAGTTACCAGCCGTCAAATCACGCCCCCCAAAGATGTTAGTGGAGTGGGAGCCACAGGGGTTGATTTAATTTAGTGAAAATTGTTTGTCGGCTGTGCGGATCGAACAAAGGTTCTCAAGATCCACAGGCTGACTGACACTTGTAAATTTTATATGGCTCGGTCTGTGGATTTCAAAGCCCGTATTTAATTCTAGTAGTCGACAAACTTTACTCCATATTAAAATTATCCCTGTGATTTCTCTCCATTAGCACCTTTGGCAGTCGTACGGCAGACTGCCATAACGACTAAGGGGAAAAAGACGTGATGATATTCTGGAAAGTTATTTAGTACAATTTAATTTCAATTTATTTTTACTTCCTTGTACGAAGTAAAGGAAGTATTGTAATCGCGAAAATTTTCGGTTTTGAGATTTCAGCGGAAATATCCATTTTGATCATCCTTGAATCCATTTTGACTAATTTCGTCGTGACGTCTGTACGTACGAATGTATCTCGCATAACTCAAAAACGGTAAGCAGTAGAAAATTAAAATTTTGTATTTAGGACTGTTATAACATCTAGTTATTATTAAATTAGCGTATTATATAAGCGAAATATGTAAATTTAAAAATTATATAAATTTAGTTTTTTGTAATAAAGTTTGCTATGGGTTAGAAAATAAATAAATAAAAAAAAATGTAATGTCAATGTTAAATTACGTCAAAAATGTGCAATAAAAAAAGTAGGTATAGTACAATACGCGTACAAGTATGTAATGTGGTGTCCACATCAGATTTTTTTTTAATTTCAATATTTTTGTATAGGATATTAAGCAAAGAATACAGTTCTAAACTTAATTTTTCAATGTAAAGTATAGTAGTGGCATTTAATAAGTAATATTATTTATTAAATGGTAGTGGTCAAATTCACCTCGTTCGAGGTGAAATTGAGTAGTGAAACAATTCATATTTTTTAAATAAATGATGCCAAGCAGTGACATTTTGAAACATACAATTTAAAGTGCTATTTCATACCCATGCATTGATCTAATTTAACTCTTCTAAATAATTAACTTTTGATGCTAAAATTGCAAAGTGTTCAACTGCATCCAATTTTATGGTACTCAAATATTTAAAATTTTAGAGTAGTTTTAAAATAGTTTACGTATATTGAAGGATCGAGGAGCCATTTTTATGACAATGACATATTTCAAATATTCACATTTAAAAATATTTTTTTTACAGTTTCGAAGTTGGTTTTAAAACGAAACGTCAAATTTACATGTTTTATAAAGTATACGGGTAAACTCAATCAACTTTGTGCTCATAAATAATATATAGTAAAACCAAGCAAATTTTATCTACAGTAATTAAAAAATAAATAAACAGATAACTCGAATTGGAATTATTTGGACACTCCTAATCAGGGACCCGAACCGTAAAGAGAACAGAAATCGATATTTTTTTATTTTAAATTATGGAAACCGAAAACCGGAACGAAAATTTTATTTATACTGTAACTGAACACGTAACCGAACCGATATTATTTAGGTTTTATAATCGTAAATTTAAACTGCTTTAAATACCGTACTGACTTGAAAATAGTAGGAATACGAACAAGAATTATTAGTTTTTATATTTTTATAAAGTTGCATATAAATGGTAGTGTGAAAGCAAGATCGACTCTATGGCGTACATAGAAATTATTTTTGAAGATTTGAAAAAACCTGAAATACAAATAATTTTACAAAATTTACCAATTAGTTGCTTAAAAACTATAGTGTAATTGTACAGTGCGCGTAATTGATTATTTGCTTGATATAGGATATAGTACCTACCTATTTTGAGAATTATATTTTTAAATTTGAAATAATGTGTTTATTTTGAACCGAAGCCGTAAAAAACCGTACCGAAAAATGAAACCAAAATTTTACTGATATAAAAACCGAACTCCAAAATTTTTCGGTTCGAGTCCTTACTCCTAATAACCCGATTGCTAGTAATATACTATTTCGTTTAAAATCCGTCGAGGTATGAACCTAGCATATATTAACTACAATCATATGCTTTAACAAACTTATGTGACGCGAGTATCGTCTAGTATAAAAATGTATTATTTCTTATTATTTAGGACCAATTAAATTACGTTGTGTTTATTTGCTTTTCGAATGACCAGCTTCTTTAATTTGAAGTCGTGAATGTGGTAGGTTATGAGGAAGTAGAGAAATTACACATTGCAACTGTTTAAATGTTATTTATTTCGGCTGTGGAGGTACAAACTTCTCTGGTATTCACCTGACACCTGAGGAAAACCACAGAAAAAACACAGGCAGAGGAATTCAAAATCAGTAATAGATAATATGATAACATGACACACAAATATAAGAAGTAAGCCCAGAACTTGGAACAACAGTTACGATAATGGTGTCGTATGAGTGCTAGTTCGGCTTTGGTGTTTGGCAGATGAATCTTAGCACCCACGAACACGAAGGGAGGGTGACTCTGTATCCTCGTGCAGACGGACTCTGCCAGATGGTCGGTTATCGCCAATAATTGTTGTATCTCCAGTGGGAATGCCAAGCGGCGTCGGCTTCTGAAACTTAGAACAAAGACGACGAGGTTGGGATGGTAAATGGGAACCCATCAGTGACGGCTGCTAGGCTAGCAAGGCTAGTGCGGATGGCGGACAGCGACCTGCAGTAGGCCGTGGCAGCGTACGGGCATCTCTCGGTGACGACTAGTAGGTTAGCAAGGCTAGCGTGGATGACGGACAGCGGCCTGCAGTGAGCCGTGGCAGCGTGCGGGCCCCCCTAGGTGACGGCTGGTAGATCTTCGTAGGTCACCGGAGTGTCGGTCGGAGGCAAGATATGTCAGTAAGGGAATAATCCTTCACTCAATTATTTCTGTGCTCAAAGAGCGATTATTATTCCAATTCTGGGTAAATAGTCTCCAAAAATTGCTCCAGGATTACAAGTTAGAAGGTCGCGAATCTTCGCCTTTGTGATCCTTATTATGTGCTCAAAGAGCTATTGTCTCAATTAATACTGGGTAAATAGTCCCCAAATTTTCATCCCAAGTTAGAAGGTCGTGAATCTTCGCACTTGTGATAATGATTGTGCTCAAAGAGCATGTTAAAATAATACGGTGCCCTCACAGAACGAACAACAACCAAGAATAGTCAAGTCGCAACGGAACTGTGGGGATAGATGATGATGATAATGATGATCTCACAGTGCGTGCAACAACCAAGGCTAGTCAAGTCGCAACTGGACTGTGAGAGTAAGACCTACGGAACATGCAACAACCAAGAGTAGTAAAGTCACATCTGAACCGCAGGAATCGATGATGATATAAAATTATTCGCTCGCAGAACGTGCAACAACCAAAAATAGTCAAGTCGCATCTGACGTCGCGTTTTATACAGGTAAGCGCCGCCCCTCGACCCTTGATTGAACTGCGATCGAACATACCATTTCCCTAAGCTAAACAGAAATCACAAAATATTTCGGGGAAAACAGTTGTTTATGTTACTCTTATTTGTTAGCATCGTCTTGGCATGATCGAGGACAAAGGATCAGGTTTTGTATGTGCCAGAGTGAGTTAACAATCTTTCCAGTCTCTCTTATTTGTCGCGGGCATTTCTTAAATACTCAGAGTGAATTGGCGGGGTGAAATTCCTGCATGTTTATTCGTTCGTTGGATTCTTAAATATGGTGGTGGTACGTCGGGTGCTCTGGTTCGTTTTTCAATACGATAGTCTACATCGAGTGGATGAGAAAGAGACGAAACAAAAACGTCTTAAATTTTGCCCCCTCTTATTTCTAAACTCTCTTGTATTTTTATCAAATGTTTCCCCGCGCATGTAATTTCTTCAAAATGCACTAATTACAATAATACGAATTAAATCAACGCGAGATCTACTTGTACAACAATGTGATAGAACTTTATATATTATCATGTATCGTCTTTGCAAACTTAACTCCGAACAGGGTTGGTTTCCTTTTATTTTTAATGGGCAGTCGATGTATTGTGCATCTAGATTAGAGATGAAAAAACTATCGATAGTACTATCGATACATCGATAGTTTAAAAAAATAAAGTACTATCGATAAGTAATTAATAGAAAAAAACTATCGATAGTATCGTTTAGTAATTATCGTTTAGTAACTATCGTTTAGTAACTATCGTTTAGTAATTATCGTTTAGTAACTATCGTTTAGTAACTATCGTTTAGTAACTATCGTTTAGTAATTATCGTTTAGTAACTATCGTTTAGTAATTATCATATAGTAACTA
Organism: Pterostichus niger; assembly: GCA_947425015.1. Lineage (NCBI taxonomy): Eukaryota > Metazoa > Arthropoda > Insecta > Coleoptera > Carabidae > Pterostichus > Pterostichus niger. The sequence continues at coordinate 18,275,009 of OX380346.1, read as the reverse complement.
TCGTTTAGTAATTATCGTTTAGTAACTATCGTTTAGTAACTATCGTTTAGTAACTATCTTTTAAATAAAATAATTTAAAAATAAAAATAAATAAATAATAAATAACACGGGCTGAGCTGTGAGTAATGACAAGCAAATTACCTTATGTTCCCGGAGCAATTCGAATACGTGTGTTATTTGCGGACCACGTGGTAGCTTATGTGTTAAGTATGACTTGTCAAGATTTCATCTACATTTAAATGATATAATTCAAATTATATTCAATATCGTTATTGTACAGTAACTGTACACAAATGTTAGCTGTAAATCGATTGGTTGTCGGAAGACTTTCAAGGGATGAAAGACAAAGTGAGATTTCTAAGAAATTTATTATAGGGTAACAGGTACGAGATAATTTAAATTCAATTGTTCTCTGATGTTCATTGTAGTTTGTGCTGTAGTGAATATTATTGGGTCATGTAGCGGCCAATACATCACCACACATACACAAATAATCACACACCTTGTATATATTCTGTAATAGTCTTAGCAAAACACTCTGTATATATTCGTTCATTTTCTGTAGTTTCTAAGCAACATGCTGTACAATTTTCATGTTTCTCCACTACCTGCTATTGTAACTTCGCCCGCTTTCTCCGAACCTAACAACATCTGTTTTTCAAGTACCTACATTCCAAACTTCTTTGTTCACCCCAAAATACACCATTTTTTCCTTCTAACCAGGACAGTTTCCGCTTACCACTCATCCAGTATGCATCACAACTCCAAAAATACTATCACAACACCACATTTCTTTTTTATTTGATCTAAATTAATATAAAAGGTGTTTAGAATTGCAATTAGTTTTTCTAATATCTTGATCTCGACAAATATATAAATTAATGTAAGAAATGATATATACCTAGGGATAGAAGTACATACTTGCATTTGATTTTCACATTTGTAACTTCTGAAATCTTGTTATTAAGCCTAAATTTTAAAGAAATAAATTTTTGACATTTATTGTATATTTCCTTATTTTCTATTTCTCCCATTATACATACCTGAGAGCGGGTAATATTAACTGTAACAAAACCATATTCACAGAAATTATTTAGCACATATCCCTTAATATAGAGCAACATCAACAGTTTTAAATTTTAGGGGATAAGGGTAACATTTAAAAAATTATAAATTTTATTTTAGCTCTCTCTCAAAAATGGAACAAATTTAATAAATGATTTGAAAGTCTGTATAGGCAAAGATTTTTTAATTTAAAAAAATAATTATTTATACTTTTGTAAAAAAAATACTATCGATAAGTAATTAAAAGAAAAAAAACTATCGATAGTATCGTTTAGTAATTATCGTTTAGTAACTATCGTTTAGTAACTATCGTTTAGTAACTATCGTTTAGTAATTAAAACTATCGTTTAGTAACTAAAACTATCGTTTAGTAATTTAATTGACTATCGATAGTACTATCGATATATCGATAGTACTATCGATATATCGATAGTTTACTGATAGCACTATCGAACAATCGATAGTTGAAATTACCGATAGTTTTTCATCTCTAATCTAGATGTTACTGAGGACATGCGATGCTTTAACTAAATTGATTCTTTTAGTTTATCACGTTCTTCTTGATATGGTAACAGTATGAATCTAGTTTCAATATTCTATGATAATTTTAGTTTGAGAAACACAAATTTATCGGTACGGTCCTGTTAACTACCCTCGGTTAGACACTTGACACTTGGCCTGCGACATTCCCAGGGGTTGGTTAACGTCTTTCAAATCTTGGTCGTTTTTATTAAACTTAAACTTTGAGTTTTGTTAACATTTTAAAACACCCGATTAGTTTCGGCGTTCTAATAATTGTTTCAAAAAAAATCGGTTGTCACTACATTCTTCTACTTTGTTATTCCAAAAGGTTTAAATATGATTGAATTAGTGTTACACATAAAAATTATAATAAAGCATAATTGGTGTACCGTCTCACTTATCACTTTCAAAGTTCGCTATACATTAATTATCTCACTTTGAACATTATATTTTTAATTGTTTTTACTGATTAATAATTATCAGTAAAATTGGATATTAGTATAGAACAATAAGTAGTGATTACTCGTAGTTTAAATCAATATTAAATCTTGAATTTTACAAAATTATACATATATTAACATGTACCTATGTACAGGTTCTTAATTTTTAATTGTGGAAGTTCGGGCGTTGTGTTTCTCTACGTTTTTCCACAAAAATAGCCATGTTAGTCAGTACTTGTAAAATTGCCACTGTATGTATTATATTATATATAATATACATATATTCACCTATCTACGCGGGGCCAGAGTGGTACGATTGTGATTCTTGTCGCTGTTATCAAAGTACGAAATACGAGTATATGATTGCGAAGTGTATAAGAACCGATGATCCATCAAAACACATTCTTACATCAATTCCACAAGGATTAAATAAGGACACTCGGGAATTAATAATTACAGGTATGTTACGATGTAGGTGGCTCAGTGAAATCGAGTCGGATTGTGGTTCGATTCCCACAGCCGACAAATCATTTTTATCACATTAAAATTACTCTTGAGACTTCCCGTCCAATAACGTCTTTGAGGGCCGTGATTTGACGGCTATTAATCGCACTTTACGATCATAAATATATCACTTACCGAGATCTGCTGCGGCAGAGTGTCACATCCAGTAATTGGTAATAAGCGTGATGATATATTTATTTAAAAATTGACAGTGTTAGGTATAAACATATAACAATCAACATCAAACAATGAAACAATTTTGTTCAGCTGTCAAATCTCGACCTCCAAAGATGTTCATGGAAGATGAGCCACAGGGCTATTGCACTGATAGTTTAGTGGAAAATAAAATTCAGATAGCAGTTCTCAAGATATGGGCTACGACTTTCTTATTTTAAATGAGAATATCTTTTTCATTTTCTTATACGAAAAAGACTTTAGGCCAAATTTAGCACTCGTCTTTAACTTAACAATCAGCAACCAGCGAAACATTTTTTAAAATTAACTTATCTTTCTTTATATTGGTTTTTGTTATTCAGCATCCAATATTTATTTTTATTTTTGCAAATAAATAAATAATTCTTAGGATCAGAGAATTTTATATTTATTTAGAATACTGCATTATATCAAAAAACAAACAAAAAAGAAAGCAATCTTATCTAAATGATATACTGATAATATATGACGTCTTCCTATTCACGATTCACGGGTACGGCTGAATAAGGAAACTTTTGAATAAAATTGTAATCTTCCTATTATTTAATTGAAAAAATGTAAAAATGTTTAAAAACTCGTACGACTGATTTAAGATCTATTTTATTGTACTTGCCAGGAATATGCAAGATGTTCAATGAAACTGTTTAAACATAAGGATTTAAAGAACTGTCAGAGATACAAAGTCTGTTAATATAATTAATTACTAGTAACAAAATAGTTTATTGTGCAATGAGTGTATTAATAGGCCTTATGCACGGGTTGCATACAGTCCCAGATGAACTATAGTTTAGTTGACGCGCTTTTTGATGTAGTATCAAAATCTGTAATATTAATTTTTGGGGCAGGAGCGAGTCTATTTTTTGGGTCACCCAGTATAGTAGAAATGTTGGATAGACTTATGTAAAACCATAAAAAAACTAGTACAAAATTAAGTGACAAATTAATAAAAAAAAATAAGCAAAAATAATATTAATAATTAATGAAATTTTTCCATTTTTAATAAAAAATTATAGTATAGTTTCTGTTTTTGAAGTCATGGCAGATTTCTGGCCGTAGCCAAGAACTCATTTTCTGTTAACAGGGCTAAGTTTTATTCTATTTTTACTATTTTTAAAGTAAATAAAAAATGCAATTATATATTTACAAGTGTATAAAGTAAGGTTTTTTGTACGAATTGCGAAGTTAAAGGCACGGGCCGAAGGTGAATGTCTTAATCGCAAGGAGTGCATAAAAGCCCTTCACACACTCGTATCATACAATATTTTATCTACGAACTAATTAGAAAAAAGTGTATGAACAAATATAATTTAATAGATAACCTTTTTTAGTTTTAGATTGGTAAATTAATACAATTGTTTATGCTACTAATTATAATCTACAATAAATTAATTATTTCTTACCGATAAGACAAAAAATTGCAATTTAACGGCTTATAACGACAAAACGGACAAATTAATAAACAAAATCACTCAGTTTGACGTTTGTTTGTTGTATTTGGTTACAAGGTTTTTTAGTTTATTATTTATCGTTGCTAGGATATTTTTTAACGGAAATCGTTTAATAATAAAACACCAATTTAATTTACATTTAGTCTTTTTCGCACGATTTGGTATTTTTACACACGATGTATTTAATGTCACACTTCACACAGAATAATTTGTTTAATATTGTGTTGATTTTAATATGTGAGTATATAAATATTGTTTATCCACAATCAACTCATAATATGCATTTATTTGTGCTCATTGCAACTGTATAAAGGGACCAATTATACTCCACTGTTAAAAGAATGAAGGAATAATGCACAGAAATCAGTCAAATTTATTGAATTACTTATTAATTTTAACATATTATTATATTAACACTTAAATCATTGTTTGTTTTATCTAATTTGATGTTCTCTTTCCAAAATGGCTGCTTTTTTCGGTTTGTACCCCTTACATTCGTTCCTCAAATAAGCTTGCTAAATTTTGAAATATTTATATTTTCGTTAACTTTTATAGTAGCCTTCAACATGGAATACTTTGACCACGGTGATGAAACCGCATACTTTTTCTTGATATAAAAATATTAAAGCATGACTTCTTCATTTATTATCCTTACTCTTAGTTTTTCTTACAATTCCTTAGACTTAGAGAGTTGCTTCCCGAGCTTCTTCTAAAACTTATGTAGGAATAGAGTCAATTTCTTCCATTCTTCATCAAATTCATACATTTTTTCAATGTAATAAACGATAAACAAACATCCTGTCATAGCAACAAATGCCACAGTAATGCATTTTTTTTGACAGCATGTATCTAGAATTTGATAAATTAAAAAATGACATATTATAAAATGAATCAATTTTGAATAAAAGTTTTGATTGTGGATAAAACGTTATATTGTATTCGTGTTTTAGTTGCGCATTATCCACTCAAGATAATTAAAACAATCTTTCGTGGTTAAAACTTCACCTAAAACACTTATACAATAAATAACTATTATTTCATACTCGATCGTATTTTTATGTTTTTCTACGACCACTTAGAAATCTGTTCATTGTATGTTTGTTGTTGCTAGAGAAATGAGGTACATTGCAAGCATCGTGTTCATTCAAGATACTCGTTTCTATCACTCTCCATTTTTACCTCATAAAACACAAAATATTGACTGACGTTTATAAAAACTGAACTGTTATTTAATTTTTGTTACGTTGCTACGGTACTAATTTAGGATTGTCAGACATTGGAATGATAACATCGGCCGTTACTAAGATACTTATTTCGAATTGTCAAATATTGAAATGTTGAAAGAAGGACAAATTTATTGTTAAAATATAAATTAATCGGGGAACAATTCTGTAGTCGTAGAAAAGGATGTATGCCGGACTTATATCGTAAATAAATATGATCTGATCTAAAAAAAAATTATAACAAATGTAAAATATAATTTACAACGAGATAAAAGAATACAATAATGAAAAATAAATCTTAGGACCTTGATTCATTTTGGCTGTGGGTTCACCTAATTTTTATAAATGCCTATACGTAATATTACTGTATTTAACTTTAACTTTAGCGTGTAAAATTGCCATTGTGTGTATAAACGCAACTTTGCGAGTTATAAACAAAAATTATATTTTGTAAAATTCCTTTTGGAGAATAAATTTAATTTATAACTAAGTTAAAAGTTATATGTTTTACAAAAAATGCACTACAACATTTAATTTCCACTTTGTATGCAAATGACACATTATAGGAAATTTATGGAAACTAAGTAAATAAATAATTATAGCGCGTAGCCTAGTAATATTTTACAAGGCTCATAAAAAAAAAACTCATATAAACTAATATAAAATCGCTTTCGAAGTCTACGTCCGGTATTAAATCCATTATTTCAAATTATTTGTGTTGACACTGCTATAAATTGTCCGAACGTCAACAACCTTACGTTAAAAAATGTAATGTGTATATATATATATATATATATATATATATATATATATATATATATATATATATATATATATATATATACTAATAAAGTATTAATTAAATTCATTATTAAAAAACTGTGATGGTGGAAATAAAACTTTGTACGCGGCACGCTTGTATTTAATCTTTGTGGGCATTTGAATAGTAAAGAACTGATTATTTAACTCTGTCTCTAGGTGTTATGAAACTTTTAACGGGCTAGTTCGTGTAAAAATTATAATGGGCTGTTGAAATGGATATCATGACAACATTTAACAAAATCTGTTAGATTTTCAAATTATACTACTGCAATTAATTTTATTAATTATAAATATATTGCGATTCAAATGTCTATAAAACATTGTACAATGCTCAACCGTTACTTAAAATTGCTCACCTGTAAATTTCTGTATAATGGTCTTACAAGCGTAAGAACAAAACGCTGAACAGCGCTGATCGCAAAAACGCTGACCGACGTTAAAGAACGCTGAAACCCGCTAACCCATGGTAAATATCCGCTGACCAATACTAAATAATGTCTAATAGAGCCATACAAGTATTATTTAGTATATTTTATTCCGGCATCGCGACGCCGACCGATGCTGACCGGCATTAATACACGCTGACCCCACTGGCAAGTGATAAATATCCGCTGACTAATACTAATTTGTATAATAATAAAGCTCTTCAATTTATAGAATATCGAATGCTGCCTGTAATCGCTTGGATATAAACACTGATAAAGCTTTATTTAAATGTTTTTTAAAATATTCGAGAGACGATTAATTATCATACAATCTCTTGGGAAAAACATTCTCATAACTCATTAAAATAAAACAAACAAAATTGATATACAAGTTTTCATAATATTTTGAAATATAAGGAAAATACTAATCCGCTTAAATATAATTATTATCCATACACAACAGATGACAACGGTCTAGTAAACTGAAAATGTTGTTTGACACTTCAAATCAATTACGTAGTACCAAGAAGTTGCTTAATATTAAGAAGCTAAGAATACATCTATAACATTATTGTAATGAAAATAGTTATTTGTGTATTAAGAGCGTAAAGTGATTCTTTGTTACTCGAGCACGGTAATTGCAGTGCGAGCCGAAGGCGAGAGCTGCAATAGTGCAAGAGGAACAAAGACACTTTACGCTCGTGATACACACATAATTTTTTCTACGATTGCATCTTAAAGTTATTAAAAAACGTAGGTATACGTCTAAAACCAAATTCGTTTTGTTAACTGTCAATATGACAAGTTTCTGTTTTGTTTGTATCCCTGGTAACTATTGAAATAATCTTTTTCGCGCGTTGCCATTGGAAACGCGCGAATTTAACGTCTTTTTCGCGCGTTGCCATTGGAGACGCGCAAAAAAGATATTTTTCGATTGTTCCACAGAAAACGTCAACTTTACGATGACAAATGAGAGCGTAATTGTCATCTTTTCATAGCAATCGTAGAAAAAATAAATTATTACGTTAATCACCACTGTAGGCACATATTAAATAATACTAAATGAAGTCAATAATATTACAAGACAATATTTATTTAGTTTTACTATATATAATTTAAAAAACATAAAATACTGAGTTTATAAAGGTGTACAGTAAATTGAAAAAAATAAATAGGTAGGTATTTGTTATCATAACAGAAAAGTAACTTATATTTATTTAAAATTAACAAAACTTATTAATTTACATATAAGACTAAACAAAGGAATATAACTCAGTAATACATTAAGATCTATAAAGCAGTAAAATTATATATATATATATATATATATATATATATATATATATATATTATTCCTAATATCCAATGATTATTATGGTGGTGAATTGTACAATTAAAATATCTCTATTTAATGCTTCATTGTAATGCATGAATGATGTTCCTCTAGGCAGAGAATTGCTTTAAGAAAACTTGCTGGTATATTGTGTCCGGTATAAATAATATTTGGTCTTCAGATTGATATACTTTTGTTAATAAAATCTGTAATTATAATACTGTCGGGCCAACCGCGATTTTTTAGATTTGAATTTAACAAAGTTTCATATGCATTAACGGGTAAATTATATGCAGCAGCCAATTCTAAGTCACAATTTTTTTTTTATTCGAGTTAATATCGATATCAGCATTGTTAATTTTTATTTCGAAATTGTCAATATTATCTGTGTTTAATGTTTTATCATTGTTGTCATTATCTGTATTTAATGTATCGTCATCTTCTATTACAAAACGTCTCGGTGAATGTGCTCTCTGAAAATGGGTGGTTGGTGTGGAAAGTAAATCAGGATTTTCCATGCCTATCAAAAATGAATCAGGTGCAGCTTGTAATGTGTACTCAAAGACATGTTTACGTGGTCGTTTCCGTCCACTTTTGCCTTCACCTGGATGGTTTCTGCTTAATTTTGATAATTTATACTCCTCGATTTTTTCTGATATGTTCCCTTGCATGAGTTCCACAGCAATTGAATGGTAACAATTGTGAATATTGCAACTACACGAGCTTTTTCTTTTGTTTCTTAAGATTACAATATGAAATTCTTCTTTAAACGGATTGCGAAGAATAAATACTTGCAATTCACCGTTAAAAGAAATAAATTTATGCTTGACACAAAGTTGAGCAATATGTTTCTGTGACATTCTATATCCAGTTTTTTTTTAATATTCTTGTTTGTGGAAATCTAAAATAGATTCTTTAATTGCATTAACTATGTCTTTTAAATTTTTTAATCTAATTTCCTCCAGCTATATTTTTCAATTTTTAGTATGAAATTCCAGTTTTGTCTTGTAATTCCCCATGCCGTTATAGGCTCTTTTAAACTCATTTTAAAAATATTGTTGCATTTTGTACATGGCTAATATTAATCCGTCTATTTTTAATTATTTCCAATCCGTCCCTTGTTTATTGAGACTAACTGATATTTTTGATTGCGTAGCAATCTATAAATGCAGCAAATTTATTCATCAATCATCAATTAAATAAGTGTCTGCATAATTTATAAATGGTTCTGACCAATGGAATTTAAATTTGATATATAAATCAATTAGTGCATACTCAGTTTCACTTTCAAACATATCATACAAATTTTCTCTAATTGCAGGCCATTCTTTCTTAGCATTATTTTTAATAAGCCAATTTTTTTTAAATCTGTCTGTATGTGGTTTCTATATAATACTACATTATTTTTTGCAGTTCAAATACAAGATAAAATTACTTTTACTATACCTTCTTCTCTATCTGTTGCTATGGGAAATATATTTAACATTTCTTTCTAATTTGAGTAAAAATATTTCATGGTGTATTTTCAATTTTTTTTCATGTAACATGAAAAATACTGGAAAAATAGGGTCTTCTAATAATTCTGTATTTCGTACAGCTAATATAGATAAATAAAAATCGCCCATACTAAATGTGGTATCATAACTTAATATTTGTTTAAGATATTTATGTTTTTCCGAATGTTTGAAAATTCGATTGGTAAGCGAAATCATTTGTGGATCACCAAAAACTACTAGTATATTAGGAAATATTTCAATTCTTAAAACGTAATCTTGTAACTGTTTCACGAATTCATATAAACTATATATTTCATCATTTGTTAAATTTGTAGCTTCTGTTTGATTTTTAAAAAATATTTTTAACTTGTGTTTCGCGGTACTGTAGCTTTCTCCACATCTTGATAACATGAATTCGGTGCACTAAGACTATCTATTTCCTTTTGCACATAACACTGAATTTCTTCATATACTTCATTGGTTTAATTTCAGATAAACTTTTGTCTTTAATTAATGATAGCGTACTTGGCAGTGTGCGTAGAAATTCTTTATTTTTATTTGAATTACCATGTGGAAATGGGACACAGGAAAATCGTTCTTATGTAAATTCATTATTGGTACGTACACAAGCCCGATGAATTTTGTGTTATAATTGTTGTCACCCAAACCAATTTGTATGGCGTAGTAAGTTTTATAAACATTTAATTCATAGAATTTCTTCGAACCATAAAATCTCTATCGGTAATGATCTGCCAAATAGTCTTTAGAATGCTTTTTATCTAATTTATAAACTAATACAAATTCGCTTTTCGGCAATTTTGGAGCAATTTGCAGTATTTCACCCTTGTATGTACCTCGTTGAATTTCTTCAAAAATTTTGGTAATTCTTTCAATATTTTTTTCCATTTTGTTTCTAAACAATATTCATTACATGTAAGATATAAAATTAATAATAATTTAAAATAATTTGCATTTACCTAATTTTATTCTCGTAATGACGCCTGGATCTTCCGCATACCGGGCAGAGATGCTAACCGCTACACCACGTCACCTGTGTTCGAAATATGGCATCAACTGAATTTTTCTGTCACAGTGTCTAAGCGTAGCTTCGTTCCGAGAGACTCCTATATAGACATTGACAACCGGGTTCGTCTACAGTGGCACAGTTTTTTATTATGAGGGAATCATACCCAAGCTTAGAGCTAATATTATTAAGTTGTGTGATTATTAAAGGTAATCATACCTGTAGTTTTTGACTAAAGTTAATTTATATTATGACAGAAAAATTCTGATGAATTCATCAGAATTTTTCTGTCATAATATAAATTAACTTTAGTCAAAAACTACAGGTATGATTACCTTTAATAATCACACAACTTAATAATATTAGCTCTATTAGATATAACTTATTTGGCTGTATATGTTGTTTAATATTGGTCAGCGGATATTTATCATTTGTCAGCGGGGTCAGCGTGCGCCGGTCAGCGTCGTTCGGCGTCGCGATGCCGGAATAAAATATACTAAATAATACTTGTATGGCTCTATTTGCTATTATTTAGTATTGGCCAGCGGATATTTACCATGTGTTAGCGGGTTTCAGCGTTTTTAACATCGGGCAGCGCTTTTCGATCAGCGCTGTTCAGCGTTTTATTCTTACCCTTACAAGAACATTATACAGAAATTGTGGTTTTCGTTTGGTTTTTTAGAAATGTGTGCGAAATACTCATTTTGCGCACTAGGGCGCAAAACAGGGCGCGAAATATGCGTTGTCATGGTAATGTAAATAATGAAAAAATGACGTAACTTCGCATACAGATATTAGTGAAAAAAGTGAACATATTTTGACAGTTTTAGAAAAATTACATTTTTTATATGAAATATCATATATAATATCTTGTTGATTTACGAAAATATGATAATCTGAAAGCTTATTATTTCCATGTCAAAACTTAACTAAAATATGCTTATCTCATTTTATATTTATCACAAACTAAATTCTATATAAATTCATAAAAACAACGTAAATACAAAATAATAGAAAAAATAAAGAGTTATAAGTGACAGCAACTAAAAATGTACCTTTGTCTCAAGTTTCACATATCGTGATCAACGCCATCTCTTAGTTGTTGAATATTGCAATAGTTTATAAAATAGTCAAGTCATACAAATTATATTAGCTTAGCACTGCTGTCACTTGTATTTATTTATTTATTATTTTGTGTTTGCTAGTAGTGGTTTATTATTAATTTATATAGAATATAGTTTTGTATTGTCCTTATTTGTAGTTTTAGTGTTAGTTTTATTTAAAGTTGAATTTTTATGAATAAATTTAAGTATATAGGTCACAGATTCTTTTAATAAGGTAGGTTTTACTTAGTAGTAATAATTTTTTTTTTGTTTTAAATAATTATTTATGGTATTACTACCATTTTTTGTAAATATTAGTTCTATTATCTTTCATTTTTATTTATTTTTCAAGTACTTAGTCCTTAGGTCTATAGCAAAGTGTACCTTTGTTGGAGTTACAATTTTCGCCTCTAATAGCGAATACATATTTAAAAATTCCAAAACACAAAATTGTTCTATTATTTTGAAGTAAATTGTTTTTTTTTTATAGAACACGACATAAAAGTACTCCAGGACAATAATTTTGAATATTTAAGCTATCTAGAAATACTCGATTTATCGAAAAATAACATTAGTACCATAAAAAGTCATGTATTTAAAAATCTGTTAAATTTAACGGATCTAGACTTGTCTATGAACGAAATAACTACATTACCAACCAGCATATTTCAACATACACCGCGGATAACACGAATATATCTGCAACACAATAAACTTATAGTTCTTCAGAAAAACTTATTCTACAGATTAGTATTTCTAAAGCAAATTTATGTACAGAATAACGAATTATTAACTGTACAAGAAAATTGTTTTTCCAATGCACTTGCATTAACAGAAGTCAATTTCAGTCATAATAAACTCACACATATTTCTATCAAAATATTTACAAATGTACAGAAAATAAAAAAAGTAAATTTAGCATATAATCCATGGAACTGTGATAATGATTTGTGTGAAATTATGAACATAACTGTTAGTCAATCCTGGGATCAACAATCATATCCTGTTTGTCACGATCCAAAAAATAAACATGGAATTGCATGGAGAGAGGTCATAAACAGTAACAAGCCTACGATAACATCTAGTGTTACTGAATCTGCAACAGAACGGAATGTTACTTTGCAGTGCAATGTTTGTTCAATATCAGAAATTGTTTGGAGGAATGATCAACAAACTATATTTGAAAATGTTGTCAAAGAGACTGACAAGTATTCTACAATTTCTGTACTGACTTTAAATCAAGTTAGTATAAATAATAATGGAGTATATTCATGTCAAGTTACAAGTTGTAAAACTTGTGCTGAAGATACAGTTTATATAAATGAAGAATCAACAAAAATTATTAGCAATCCATCAACAACAACTCGTAAGTTTTATATTTATATAATTTATTAGTAGAATATTGAACATATAATTATTGTTATTGATTTCGACAATTGGGTTATTCCATATTTTCTGATTTATTTTTTTCTGACTGCGGTCCTATTATATGTATGTGAAGTTTTCACGTTCTGAAAATATGTTTTTTTTTAACAGATTTCAATTTCAAATCCGTGTTGGCTGTTTCTTGCAGTAAATCACTCAGACCAACGACAAATCTCACTATGGCGCACAAAGATTACACTATACTGCATTTCAGTGTTGCCATCAGGATGATACTACTGTCCACTGGAACATAGAGTTGAAACCACTAGATACCCACTAAAAATTTTTCTCAAAAGACACTTTTTTCTAAATATAAAAATGATTTTTTCTCAAAAAAGAGACGTGGCTCAATTTTATTAGCGAAAATACTACCTTTAATAAAAACATTTTAATTATAATTACATTTTTTTGCGAAAAGGTGCGCGGTCTAATAGAAACATAGGCTGGTAGCACAAGCTCTGTTTTTGCTTGTTTTAAGAGCAGTGTTTTTGGGTATTTTAGCTATTTCTAACATGTTAAAATCGTGCTCTTAGAACACCCAAATACAGAGCTTGTGCTACCAGCCAATAAGTTTATCACTTGTATTTGTATCGAGTGGGAATGGAAATGACAAGTTATGATGACATGATGAGAACGAGACGCACGAATTTAGCTACGACGTATGACTATGAGTATGAGCAATCATATCACGACAAGGCCATGTATTAGAAACTAAATTAATTTAAATGTAAAAAAAATCTGATAACCTACTAAAAGAACCACAAACCACTAAAATCCAAATTTAACCGTAAAACACCACCCACAAACCACTTGATTTAGTGGAAAATCTACTAACATGGCAACACTGCATATATGATGTAAAAACTTCATAAATCAGAAAATATGAAATGGCTATGTTGTAGCGTTATTGGCGCGCTATTTTGGAGCGTACATTTATAAAAAAATTGACCTCCTTTTCACTTAAGTGCAGCTTTGTTTACACTATTTTTTAAATATTATTTTCTATTTTGTTAAAACAATCTGGAGAAATTAATAAGTTTTTTTTCAATCAAATTTATATTTTTAATTAACATTATTTTGATTCGTTGTTGCGGGATGTATAAGCAGATGCCTATTCTGCCTAATAGGTAATACGCCATTGATTATTATTGTATATTTTATTGTAAATACAGTTTTGGCAGCCGATGAGTCAACAAGTACTACCATTTCACCTAGTTATGAAACAACAAAGTCCGGTAGTACTACACAAGTGACAGAACAGCAACCGACAGTAACAGGAATAACTTCCGACAATAATGAATATATTGTTACGGAATCTAGTACAGGTATCTATGGTACTCAATTTTATGATTCGTTATAAATTTTTGATATCGCTCATGAAAGTCAAAAAGTTAGTTTTTTCTTGAAAATACCAATTTTCCACCGTTTTATGATTGCGCAATAATATTCCATCAATATGTAGCTCAAAAATATTTAAGTTCGTTGTATACTCTGTGCTGCCATCTAAAAATCTAAATATTTCAAATAAAATTGTTTTTAATTATATTTGATTACGAAAATCATATAACAAGGAAATGTTTATTCTTCTCCTCATAGAGAGTTTTTTCATTTTCACATAACTTCTGCCGTCTTTCAGATCGTCTGCCATCTTCCTTCTCCTCCTGCCTGTTTTACCTTCTCTTTTTACTGTCCCTTCTATTACATCCTTCATTAGAGTATCCGTTCTTAACGCATGGCCCAGCCACATTTACTTTTTTTTCAAAATATTTTCATACAGTATCCGTTTGTTTCCTACTCTATCCAACACTTGCTCGTTGCGAACTCTATCAGACCACTTAATACCAACCAATGTCTTCAATATCCACATTTTCATGGCATCAATCCTTTTTCTACCTTTCTTTAAAACTGTCCATGCCTTACACCCGTACAACATAACAATCCATTCAAAACATTTCAGTATGTTTTCCGTAGTTTCAAATCCCCACTCAATATTCTAGTTTTCTTCCGAAACGCTTCTTTAGCCACTCCACTACGCTACTTCATTTCTTTCCAGCTTCTCCAGACGTCTGTTTCTTCCGTTCCTAGATATTTATAACTTCCAACCTGCTCCAGTTTGTCTCCTCTTACATATATTACAATATTTTCTGTCTCGCCAATTCTCATAACCTTCGTCATCTTTGATTTATAATAAGCTTATATTCCTTTCCTTCTATTCAAGTTGTCTTATCAGAGTATTAAGATATTTTGTATTGTTTGCAAAAAGGACCGTGTTGTCTGCAAACCGAATGGATTCTATTTTTCTTCCTCTGAGACCATGTGATCTGTGTAGATATTAAATAAGATTAAGGATAAAAGGCATCCTTGTCAGGGATGTGCGTGTAGTCTACTGCAAGTAATTTACGCCATTCTCTACGTGTAAACAATCATGTAGTCTACGTCGTCATTTTCCATGTAAACAATGTAGACTATGTAGACAATGAAAACACTTGTGTTCACTTAAGTCAGATTAGAAATTTTATCCCTAGAACTAGGGAATTTTAAATGTTGTTCGAGATTTTTATTTTTATTCTAGGGATTACATAAAAAAAAATTAGTTGTGCAGGGCAAAACTTTGAAAATTTGTCAACTGGTTACTGTTAAAAATAGCGCTAAAGAAAACTCCGTCTGGTGAGATCGATTTAAAAAATATGATAGTTCGCCCAAGACCCAAGACAGACATTCGTCTAGTAATGTACGAAAACTTGCTTTATTAGTTTTATTATATAAAGACCGATAATGACCCGAGCTTACGAATACGAATACAAGTAATAGTTACAAAGGAATAAATTCAGGTTATGTTGAATTTTACAACTGTCAGATGCATTATCTACATTGTTTACATTGTCTACTTCGCTAGAATTGTCGACGTATTGTCTACGTGTAGATGTAGACAATTAAAGATTACACGTAGATGCACATCTCTGATCCTTGTCTGACTCCTTTATCGACCTCAACCAATCCGCTTTGTTGTTATCCATCGTTAAGGACCACTTTCTGTCCATGTATAGATAACTGACTTATGAGCCTCCTGTCCCTCCTCCTTGTCTTTTAAGATGGTCAACAATCTATCCTATAGAACACATTCGAAGGCTTTCATCAAATCTACAAACCAGAAACTCATATTTTTTCCCTTTCAATATATCTCTTACCTATTATTTTCACACACCTAATCGCATCTCTCGTTCCTATTTCTACTCTAGCCATTTATTTAATATCCTCAGTACGAGTTTCACAACATACCCTAACAAGCAGATGGTTCTGTGCTCGCCGCACTTGTACCTTTTTTCCAAAGGTAACGGAAGCGTTTTTAGGAAGTCTTCTGGACACCTATTTTGTAAAATAGAGCCAAGAGCTAGCTTCGTAACTATGACGTTAAGCAACAGTACCAGTTTCTATATTACAGAATAACCAGTGTTTCTATCTTAGTGATTTTGGTGCGAAAAGATTTAAAATTTCAAGTTGGCAACAATAATTGAAATAATGAACACATGTTTTTAAATGCTTGTTCATTTCTTTTAATCGATTATTGTCTTTAATAATATCTTAGTTTTTACTTATATTAGTTTAGTTTTCCAGTTTTAACAGTCTATTATTAATTGATTTTTTACATTTTTATAAATTTTAGTGTTAATATTAGTTTAGTTTTTACATTAATAACTGCAAATTTAAACGCGATAAATTAATTAAATTAGGTATACAAAAAATAAAAGTAAACTTAGATTTAAATTTAAACGCATAAAAAGAATTACCGATATTACAATAAAGCTAAACAAATTCAAGTAAACGTAGAATTGAATTTAAAAAATAAAACTAGGGAACAAAAAAAAATTCGATTAACTAAAGTATAATAATGCTACTGAACTATAGATCGCAAATTAAATAAAAAGGAAATAAAAATGACAATAATATATGAAAATAAAACCGATCCGCAAATACGATCACAAACGTCAAAACTAGAGCTAGCTGTATGATATAGAAACACTTACAGTGGTAGCTGTATTTCGCTGAGCAGATAGAAACTGAGATGACGTCATACAAACTACATATTTCCATATTTCTCCGCTAGTTACCATCACTGTATACAGAAACACTGACAGCATAGATCTAGCTCTAAAAGTTACAGAATAGGTGTCCTGGCAAATCTTCTGAATCATAAATATTGTTACATAGAGATGTTATTTTCCTCACTCTTAGTATTTCTGCTCGTATTTCATCCACTCCAGCAGGTTTACCTTCTTTCATATTCTTCATTGTTACCTCAACCTTATCAAGCATAACACTTGCACCCAAAACAATTAAAAGCGGCAGCCAGAACTCTGTATAACGTATATGTAGCTGCTAACAACACGTCTGTTGGCTCTAAAAAAAATATTATTTTTGTTATTCGTTCTGTAAGATTTTGTTTTTACCACGTACGAGGTTTTTAACTATCATAAGCAATATGTTGTATGAAATGGAACATATATCAAGTATTTTGTTTTCTTTTTCAGAAAATATAACTTTCGGTAAGGATACTTTTATTACATTATTAATACTAGTAATAATAGTAATAGTCACATTAATTATTGCTTTAGTCTGCTGTCCAAAGAGGGAAACACAAAAGGTTAGCAAATTTACATTTATACACGTATTCCAAGTTCAACTTGCCAAATTTAAATACCTATACATAACAGAAAAACAACATTTTAGCAAAATCCCGGCAATCAGAGATATTCTTGTTTTTATAATTGCTCCAGCGAAATACTCTGATATACTATAACAATAAAATACCAAATATTATCTTAATTTTAGGTTATATAATACATAATTTAATTAACAAAATATATGCTGTTAAATTAATACCTTCAAAATTTTGTTATACAATATATTTTACTGGAAACAGTTTTATAATAGAGGCTATAGATAAACTATTTTTGGTAACTTTTTATTTTGTTAAGTTTGTAACATACTTCTACCGGGCCACACCACAGAATATTACCAGAAACCAAACTCATGTCGGCGCTTTTGATGTTTCGCTTACAAATTAAATGACCTTGGACATTTAAATTTGCTGTTCAATCTTGACGAGTAATTTAAAAATTTGTAATAAGGTTAAGAATATTTCTGTTACTTCAATACATATAATTTAAAGGTATTTGAAGTAAACTATACAGGTGTCCACAGCAAGGCGAGTTTAAGTGAGTTTAACATAGAATTTAAAAAATGCGCGGAAAATGGCTCTCGTGTACATTTTAGAACAAAAGTACTAGAATGAAAAGTTGTTTAAAATGAAATTCTGCATTTAAAAAGTTTTATTTTGTTGCAATAGCGTGTCTGTTGTACTGGATATTTAAAAATTAAAATGTGACATTTTTGTGCAAAATCAGATAGCCGTGAAAATAAAACACAAATAAAACAAATTTCATTCTGACAGGTCAGTCAAGAGTTAATAATCTTTATTGTTTTATATTACTATATTTTATAATTAATATGAAATAAATATTAAAATAATTAAAATAATACAATGGATACAACAACTCAAATCAGTAACTCTTGACTGAACTGTCAGAATGAGATTTAGTTTTGTTTGTTTTTAATTTTTATGGCTATCTGATTTTTCACAATAATGTCACATTTCATTTTTCAAAAATCTTGGACCACAGAAAATAAATTTATACATTTTAAACGGAGAATTTAATTTTAAACAAATTTGTTATTATTTTTATTCTTGTATTTTTGCTCTAAAATGTACAGCACATTTGTAAAATTCTATGTTAAACTCCTCTGTTCCGCCTTTCTGTACACACCTGTACATTTATACACACACGTAAACATTCTCATTCTGACACACGATACTCGCTTCAACCACACTAATGTTCCCTCCATACAAGCTCTTTCATTATTCACACTCGAAATTTTCCATCATGCAACAAACGTTCAATCACAACAATCCATTCGCTCCTGTACACCTGTTTCATAAATCTTTCACTTACGCCCACTTCTCTAACAACGAATTTATAAAGATAAAGTTACTTGTGTATTAAGAGCGTAAAGTGATTCTTTGTTATACGAGCATGGTAATTACAGCGCGAGCCGAAGGCGAGAGGAACAAACACACTTTACGCTCGTGATACACACAACTTTTTCTACGATTGTATCTCAAATTGTTAAAAAAACGCATACGTACTAAAAGTAAATTCGTTCTATCAATATGACAATTTTCTGTTTTGCTTGTATCCCGAGTATGTATTGAAGTAAGTGCGCATCTAATATCTTTTTTGCGCTGCCATTGTCAGTAGGTAAGTAAACGAATCAAAAGATAAGAACTGACAAGTTTTGTATATAAATAAAGAAATCAAAATTATAATTTTTTAACAAAATAAGTAATATAAGTATGATATTCATCCAAATACATAATTTTATATATTTCTTAGATCTTACTTTGAAATTTCTATTACTATATTTCACAAGATTAAATAATCTACATGATACAAACAATTTAATTAAATATTCTAAAAGAAAAAAGTTGTACGAGAGTGTTGAAATGATATATTTTTACATAATTCATAAATTTAATTTCCAACGCCTTTCCTACAAATATATGTTTGCATCCTTTTCAACAAAATACAAATACCAAACTACCTTTCCCATGACAATGGCTATCTACAATAATGATCTGTCACCGCCATGTCAAACCAATCACGTACATTTCAAATTAAATCTCAAAGAAGAAACGAAACATCGCGATAATAGCCGATTGGCCCTATAAATTTGTTGTAACGATCTATTTCTGTCTAATTTTAGGTTTCTCTTTTTGACATTCGCTTCTGGTGATATTCTGTGGTCACACGTTAAATATCATTTCAAAATGATAACCTCAAATATCTAAAATTATTTAAAAAATATTGATCGTGTCATACTGTGGCCAACTTCATTGAATTGCGATAACGCTTACTATGGCCGTTTCATTGCATCGAGTTTTTTTACAGATTTGATACGTCAAGTAGTGCCATGTGGTGATTTTTAATTCAATTAAATGAAAAAAAAACAAGCTTCATGTAACAAAAAAACCTAAAAATATTTGAAAATTAAAGCTAAACAATCTTCAACTATTTTAAAATATAAGTTCATGTGATAAAATGGAATACATTTAATGGAATTGCTTATTTGATTTATACATTTAATATTATTAGGTTAGGTTATAACAGTTACGACGTATCTCGTCAGAGGCGCTAGTTGACGTGTCTGGTCTGTAAATTTGAAACTAGGAATTTTAATGACATATGAAACTGCCATAATAAGCGTAGTACAATTGAATGAAGTTGGCAATGGTCATACAGGCTTTGTAAAATAGAAATTGTTTGCTAATTCAACGGACTTCGTAGATCCTAGCAATGGTGCACCACCTAAAATGAACACTCTATATACAACATCCTTGTAAAGACATGAACAATAATTATTTAAAAGTTCCTGTCTCTTACTCGTATATTCATGACTAATTATAAAATTTTATTTGTAGGTTAAAAACACTATTGGTTTGCTTCAAACTGGCGGTGGTGAAACAAGTACCAGAGACATAACTTTAGGAAACTAACTCTTCTGAATAGCACTCTATCCTGTGCCAGATAAGAATGCAGTAGATGGCACTGCGGTCAACATTCTATTCAATGTGGGAAAAATTAATGTTATTGACAGACATAAATATTATAATAATAATAATAAATAAACTTTATTAACCAAAAGTCAATGTCGACGTTCACCTAACCAATATTATATGAAATTTACATACTTTTTAAATTACATGCAATACACAAGACAACATTAAATAATTTTAATTACAATAAAATTAATAATTTCTTGAAAGCAGGAGAACAATAATTAAAGATATGACAATCGACAATTTGTCATTTACAAATTTAAAATAGCAAATTGAATAAATAGAAATCAAAAATTTGAAACTAATATTTAATGGGAACTGAGATGTAAGTATAGATACATATTATTCAGAATATAGGTTGAATAAATCAGACATGCTTTTTAAATGAGTTCATTGATAGAGATTTCAATTCATTGAGAATATTGTTGTA
This sequence comes from Pterostichus niger, assembly GCA_947425015.1. NCBI lineage: Eukaryota > Metazoa > Arthropoda > Insecta > Coleoptera > Carabidae > Pterostichus > Pterostichus niger. The sequence goes on along the minus strand of OX380346.1, from coordinate 18,253,861 downwards.
TAACGCAGGGGCAAGGATATGAGAAGGAACCCTTAAATTTAGTTTTTTTTTCTAATTTGGTACAACAAACAGATCCTGTTCACGCAATTCGTAATTATAACTTTTAGAGATAAGTTTATCATACAGGTAAGATGGCGTACCAGTGAGTTTAATTTTATGAATCAAGCAATTCAATATTTTTGACACTCGATCATCCACAGCAATCATATTACCCAAAATACGGAACATAGAAATGTGATCCTGATCATACTTTCTTAATCCAAAAACATATCTCAAACATGAGTTTTGAAAGAGAGTGATTCTTTGTTTATCATATTCCGTTAAATTTGGTATGTATACGCAAGCACAATAATCAAACAACAGCAAAACCAATGAGTTAATAATGCGTAATTTTACTTCACACGAGAGTACATTGCGATACTAATATAAATGACGTAGTCTCAGTCTAGCAGCCGTTAGTTTATGAAGCAAATGTGGTTTGAAATGTAAAAGATCATCAATATACAAACCGAGACCTTTAATTACAGGGCTAGCAGATAACTTATTTCGATCTAAATAAATATCACTAATATTGATAGATCCAAGAACTAAGAGAGATGTTTTATCAGCATTTATTCTTATTCTTTATTCATAATGTAAGATTGACAAGATCTGCATTAATTGCTGCACAGGATTCAATTAAATCAGTGGAACTAACAGAGGCTAGAAGGTGTGTATCGACGGCATAAGAATGCGAAGAACAAAATTTCAAAGTAGAAGACATATCCGCGACATACAGAATAATGGACCCAATATAGAACCTTGTGGAATACCACAGCGTGAAGGAAAAGAAGTAGAGTTAAACACCTGACTATCCGTTGACATAGTAACACAAAAACATCCGTTGGTTAAATAATTCTCACACCACTGTATGGCTTGAAAGGAAAAATTATAGAATTTAAGTTTAGCAAGCAGCAAGCCTTGGAAAAATCTATTTGAATAAGTACAGATATTTTAGATTGATCAAAATATCTTAATATATCATCCACAAGATTTAATAAGCAGGTATTTGTCCAGCTCGGAAGCCTGATTGAGTAACAAGTAAAATCTCGTATATTTCTATGTAGCATAATTCATAATTTGATCACAACAAAGTCGTTCTAATATTTTCGATAGAGTTGGCAATATGCTTTTAGGCCGTAGATCATCGAATGTAGAGCAGGTTTCATGCTTGCCTAAGGGTTTCACTATTGCTCCTTTCCAGATATCTGGAACTACTCCTTCCAAAATGCATGTGTTTATAGGATGAGTTAAGTAATCTAGTACAACTGGAAGAATTATTAAAACCATTTTTAAAGATCTTTGCCTATAGCGTTTAATTTAAATTTTATAACAATATTTGCAATAGTAGCACTGTCAACAGTGTTAAAATATAAATTATTATTACGAGTACAATTTTCAGAAAATTTATTATTCATGTTATTCGAATTTATACTCGATGTACCAACTTTATTCAAAAGATGTTGCCCATATTCTTGCGGGTTACAGAGAATTTCCGGAATATTTTTTCAAGATGTGCTCGTAACACCCATTCGTTTCAGGTTATTCCAGAGTTAACTTGCATTTTTTATATTATTATGTTCTAGGAATGCTTGCTTTTCTCTGCGAATTGCTGCTGTAGTAAGATTTCGTAACTGCCTATAGTACTCTAATTTAGACTCAGACTTATGTATCTTATAAGCTAATAGAGCCTTGTATCTCTTTTTTGCATTATCTGGTTCACAGGAGTATCGTATTGTTTTGAGAGGGGGCATGTTTATCAAATAGAGAAAGAATACCATTGTTAAGAAATGATATTTTATCATTAATATCAGAATACAATAAAATAGAAATCCAGTCTATTAAATTACAGTAATTAAAGTTATTGAAATCGCTATATATACATGTTTTCTCAGCTATCTTTATTTTTGGTAAGTCCAAAACACAATACACACAGCTATGATCGGACATACCATTTGACTGAAGAATACCTGAATCTGTGCAGAAGGATTAGTCAGAAAGAAGAATTATATCTAACAATGTCTCACTACTAGGTCAGGTGAAGTTATTAATTATTTGGTGCATACAATTTAAAGTAATTCAATCTTTAAAGTGATTTGCACGTATGTCATTAGAGAACAAATTAGTATTGATGTCTCCTGCACAAATCAAATAGTCTGATTGCAGGTTGTACTCAGCAAAAATAGTATTCAATATATCTAAATCTTTATACAATTCTGACTGTGGATTATATAATACTCCAAAACATATTTTCTTATTTTTAACATTACATCAAATCCAAAGATGTTCTATATTATTAGAATTAACAAAACTGGTATCAAGAACTTTAACTGAAACTCCATTTCGCACATAAAAAGCTACACCACCCTTCTTTTGTATAATCTTTCTGAACTAATTAATTTATAACCATCAATATTGAACAAAGACGACGGGGAGGTGGAACTAATCCTTGTCTCTGTTACTGCGAAAACATCAAAATTGTATTCATTTATAAATTCCTTAAATTGAAAGAAGCACGAGTTAAGCGATTCAACTGCCCAAATATAAACGTATCATAAAGGTGAATGAACACTGCATTGATATCAGATTATTTTAACATTTAACAAGAAAAAACCAAAAATATATTGCAAAGAAAAAAAAACAATTAATAAAGTTACAAGGTAGCAAGTAGACAAGCGCGCGTAAGACGGTAGCATGTTCTGACAGATATTAAAAGATTTACAAACTGAAGCTGTAGGTGAGCAGGTATGTCTTAAAGTGAAATTGAAATCTTGTTCAGATCATTGATGTTGTTAATGATATACTTTCTAGATTGACCATTATTTGTTGTATTAAGGGGTAAGGCCACTCTAAAATTGTTAAAAAAGGAATTTTTTTATATGCTTAAATTATAGTTTATACCCTTAGGAATAATGGACAATTAATTTAAATGCCGCACGGAAGTATTTCAGAGGGAAAAAAGCATATATCTATTAGTAGTAGTAGTAGCAGCGATCACTCGAAACCTTCCTGCGGCGTGTTCCTTTTCATTGTTGTTTTTATTGCTCACTGACGCTGCAAAAAGGCTCGAATTGCGCAGAAATCTTCGAGAAAGGAGCAGGACGATGAAGAACTTCATCTGGAAGGACAATTTTATGGCGCAGGCATTGCAGATTAGAGGTAAATACAATATTTATTGTGACGAAGTGTGCTCGTCACAATGTTTGTTATATAGATCACGATCGCGAAAACGCCTATATCTCGCGAAGGCAACAACCGAGAGACGCGCAAAATCAACACCGAGTTTACGAGTAAGACACCCATCGAAAAATCGCTGATTAAACTGGATCACGGACCGGGTAGTCCAGTTTCAGCTTATAACCTTTCCGCCCTATATGCTAACATAGGACGGACAAACTTTGACACCCTAGGACCCGTTTAATTAGTAAAAACAGTATATAAACCGCGCTGCCGAGACAGCAAAGACAGTCAGATTTCCTCTTGTGAATGAATCGACATCTCTGCTACCGTCTTCCCGTCACCAGGCCACACCGACTTCTAGGTAAGAAAAGCACTCCTGTTTATTTACCGTACCGTACTGTGCTTCCTCGAAATCTCGTGCCACTTTCCGTTTTGGAACTCTTGTGCGATCACCGAACCACTCACATTGGCGTCTGTCGTGAGCAATCTGAGACGTTACTGTGGGCCGTTTGCGTTACAAGCCGGAGTTCACACCGTAATTTCGCGATTTCGTCGCGTGCCACCTTCCGTTTTAGGAACTCTTGTGCGACTACCGAACAAATCACTTTGTCGTCTGTCGTGAGCAATCCGAGACGTTACAGTGAGGCGTTTTGCGTGCACGGCCGGAGTTTACACCTTAACTTCGCGATTTCGTCGCGTGCCACCTTCCGTTTTAGGAACTCTTGTGCGACTACCGTACAAATCACTTTGGCGTTTGTCGTGAGCAATCCGAGACGTTACAGTGAGGCGTTTTGCGTGCACGGCCGGAGTTCACACCGTAACTTCGCGATTTCGTCGCGTGCCACCTTCCGTTTTAGGAACTCTTGTGCGACCACCGAACAAATCACTTTGGCGTCTGTCGTGAGTAATCCGAAACGTTACAGTGAGGCGTTTTGCGTGTACGGCTGGAGTTCACCACGCCGAATTCCGCGAGACGCGTCGCGGAATCACTTCCGACACACCAGCCGTCGTCCAGGGAACCCCGGCGTCGATTTTCCGGAAAAGCGAAAAACCACTCATCGCGATCATTACGAGTCGACCAGCCGCTATTACGGAAACCCCACCGCCGCGACGCCCAGCGTCGATTTTTGACATCACCGCGATTTCACCATTTCAGAACCTGCCGGCCTACACCGCGGGCCCCGACAGTCGCTCCAGACATACCGGCGTCTCGACGCCGAGCGTTGATTTCTTGAAAGTCCGCAGATTTACGTCGCACGCCTCGTACGATCCTTTAAGCACCTCCGCCCGCCATTTCCGGCATTTTTGGCGTCCCGACGCCAGGCGTCGTTTTCCCAAAAACGTCGCCTCTGTATTCCCCGATCCCTTTCCGTTATATCCTACACCTCCTGATAATCAACAACATTTCTGTAGTGACATCAGTGCTTAATAAAGACTCAATTCGTCATTTTTCACCAACTATGTGTTTCTTTCTGAAACCCCTATTGTCTCCGAAACCGCTATCCGACCGTTGGCGCCCGAGCAACCTCACACCAACATTTTGTCGACGAGTCCGCCATAACTCGTCGCATTATATAAAAATATGACTCGAAACTTTAAACGGGTATTTTCGAAATAATATTTTCAAAATCGGGCAAAAAGAAATCTGAAATACTAATTGATGGATCGTGCTGAATCTTTTTATTTCTTATTCTAGATATAAAATACTCAAAAGCTACGGGGGCTTTTTTTTTAAATGCTTCATTCGTTTTTTATGGTCGTTTTTATACAGAAATTTAGTCCCGAATAATGAACTTTTTTTCAAACGTGCGCCATTTTGTTAAAAATTTTGAAATAAAGTTTAAAGGGCACTAAATAAAGATCCAAAAACAGTTCTTAAGCAACACGTTTAGATTTCGTTAAAAAAAAATTCTGAAAAATGACCCTTTTTTTCCTTGTCTACAGTGGCCTTACCCCTTAATACTAATACGCCCATCTACTGTCCACACGTTACTGTAGGAATATTTTTCTATAGAACCAACCTTGTTTTCGTTAGGTCTTCGCGAATGGTGATACCTGATCCCTTAAGTCTTTTCTTCTGTTTAAAAACTTGAAAAGGTGAACGATAACTGATGAATTTCACGAATACGGGCCTGTTCATGTTATTCTTCGATGGCAGCGGTCAATCTCTTTAATGTCAATGTTCACATTAAGTTCACTGCGGAACAAATTCACAATACGTTCATCAATATTTTCATTTTGCACTTCAGCTAGCCCGATAAGGCGTAAATTATTACGCCGTGTATACTGTTCCAAACTAACCATACTTTGAATGGTAGTAACACTTATTTCTTTAAGGTCATTATTTTATTTTTTAATAGTTTAACTTCCTCTTCCAATGCGATTAATTTAACTACAAAAACCTTTTCTGCTACAGCCGACACCTCCGACACGATAACATCAAGAAACTCTTTATTAGAACTTAACTTTAATATAGAGCTGCTAATCATGGTGACTATAGTATCTTTGTTATTCCGGGTAAGCATCTTGGAGTAATTTAGTTAAACGAATATTATTTAAACTGACAATTAAAAATTAATCATTTCACCTACACAAATCGTTTAGCGATCGTCAGGGCACACTACTGCAACATCTAGCTCATTACAGGTCTCAACAATCTGTAATGATTTTCTTCACCACCACCCGCCATGCTTGCCTGAAACTCAGGTAGCAGATCTACGATTCAATTTTTTTGCTGGATTATTTCTGTAGTTCATTTTTTTGTCACGAGAGAGAGATGAGTTTTTTTTTGGCTGGCTGTCAAACGAGATTCTGTTTCGAGAGTTCATTGACGACGGTCGATCCAGTTTCTGCTTCGAGATTTCTTCGAAGACGGTCGATCAAAGGTTCTGCCTTCAGACTTCGTCGTGATCGGTTGATTTTGTGGATGCTGTCCGTGATCTTATTCTGTTGTCGGCCATGTTGGCTTGAGTTTTTTGATTTTGTGAAGATAACGACGAGATCCATGAACATCACCGTGCTGACTGCATTTTGAGAGTAAGTGTTCAAACTAAGATTTTACTGATTTGAAGTTTATTAGTTAAAACGGTTTATTTTTGATATTTGATTTCATTTATTTTGTTTTGTGGAGCACATGTTCGTGTCTCATTGTTAGGTCAAATTTAACGTAGCGTCAATCATCTTAGTAAAATTTTAGACTCGGAAGCTTATGATCAATTGTAGTATTTAGATCGATTGAACTCTGACAGAATCACTTTTTGTTTAATTTAGCTAGATTACCAGTTCGTGTATGAAGTCATGTTCTGTCCACATGCACTTGTCATTTTTGTAGCATATCATTTTAGTAATTCTGTATAAACATTTTGGGGGGTTTTGCTATTGTTTGGATTTAAATTTTGTTTTATGAAATACATGCTTCACGTGTATTTGAACCACGTGTTGGTTGGTTCATTTTTGTTTCTGAATTTCATTTCCGGCCACCATCTTTGTATCCCTTCTCCCTTCATATCATGTCCGTTCATCATCATTCATTGAGAACATGTGTGTGAGAATGTGTTGAGACCCGACTGTTTTTTTTTTGGACAATTTAGGAATTCACAGGCGTTTTTGTTTTTTGAGAACTTTTCTGCTCAGTTAGAAAAGCTGCCTCATCTTTTTTTGGAACATACTTTGCTGGCTTTGTGCTATTTGATTAGATATTAAGTTTGTGATATTTAGTTTAAGTTTTGTTTGGTCTGGTTTGACTTTTTGGTTGCTGATGAGCACATTTGTGATTTTTGATATTTTGAGTCAAAACCAACCACCACAAAGCCGCGAAGCCTGTTTATTGAGTAAGTAGAGACTTACTTCCTGTCCAACGTCCCTGTCTCAACAACCCCGTCATTCATTATTCATCTCTTCACCATTCTCATTATTTTCATCGTCATTTTCTTATGTGCTGGCGTAACGTAAAGTTATTGATGAAACATTTTGTACTTTTTGATAATTATGATTATGAACCTTTGTTTGATTTTGTATTTAAGTTTTGCTTTGTAACCCGTAGTTTGTCATTTAACTTGAGCTTTGTTAACGATTTCGATTTGGAACCTTTGCTTTGTCATTCTTGCTTTTTACGCTTTGCGCTTCTGTATGTACATTTGTGGTATGGTTTGCTGCTGGTTTACACCCTGTTTTAGGTGCAATCAGTAAGGGATTTTAGTCTGAGCTACCTAAGAGAGGAGAGGCTTGGAGAAGTGACCTACATTAACCTTCTGAAGACGATTGTCGAGACAAGCAGTGTACTGAGTGACTTCACGCACTTTACCAAGGACCACCACATCTTTTTACGTCCGGAAGCTCACCCTACTTGATCTCCAGTCGAGAAGATCGGTCTACTTCAACTCTTCGTCTCCGTCCTCCTCTCCAGGAGTCTCAGAAGAAGAGGATTAGATAGTCCAACCTACCATTTTTTGCAGCGTACGTCTGACACAGTCTTAGTTGAATAGCAGATTCCACCGCTCAGTTAAGTTACATCTTAGTCTCTGTTTTTTTATTTAGTTTGTTGTTTTGGTTACAAAGATTAGATTAAAGTTTAACTTGTATTTTAGTTGTGATTATGATTTATTATGTTATGCACATCATACCTTTTGTGTCACTAGTTCCTAGCTCACTAGAGTGTCCCTTCTTTTTTTTCGAGCTAGGTGGCGCCTCCGGAACCTACGCCCAGCACCGCTGAACATAGTTAGCCAGGTATTGTATATGTAGTGTTTCCTTTGATTTTGTTGTGTAAGCCGAAAGGCCTTGGTTTTGCGTGTAGCGCGCCAAAAGTAGAAGAAGCATTACAAATCAAAAACCATTATGCCATATGTCAGACAGAAAATGAACACCGAAGTAAAACTGAATGTGAATATTGGGATATATAACTACTAAGAGATGGAATTGATCACTTCATGATATGTCAAATTTGAGACTTGGGGCCATATTTATTTGGCACTTTTAAAGTATTTTTGTTTATTTGGTATGTTTAAAATAATCCTGTTCTCGAATTGATCTTACTGCCTAAACTATTTGGATTGGTAGTTGAACCTATTCTCTATCTCTTTCTAATCAACTTGTGGTTTTTGTTATCTGTTTTGAATAGATCTGCTTAGTCTGACGTTACAACGGTTCCAAATAATCGGTTGTCATGGCAATACGAGCTCTATTGAAAAAAAAGTAATTTGTATTGGGATATTTAATTACTAAGAGATGGCGTTGATGGAGATATGTCAAACTTGAGACAAAGCTACACTTTCCGTTGATCTCTATAAGCTTAGCGTTGCTAACACTTGTATTTCTTTTATTTTTCTTTTATATCGTGTTTGCTGGTAGTGGTTTGTCATTAATTTATATGGAATATAGGTCATTTATCGTTTAACTTTTTAGTACAAATTCAAGTACATATGGTAGGCTTTTCTTCGTAGAAATTAGTTCTTTTAGTATTGTTGAGACGCCACTGCTTCCTCAGCCGACCACCGGTGTATCACCAACACCCAGCGCTATCTATTGAGCGCCATCAACTAACTTCAGTTTTAGTTATATTTCTTGCTGTTCATTTATTGTAAATTTCACTTGTATTGTAACTCGCTTTCGCTGTGCACCAAGTCGCACGTTTGTTCTATTTTATTCATTCTGTATATAAATGACATTAAACATCAAACAAACATCAACAATTATGTAGCTTATGCAGCGATATCTCACTATTTATTTTTAACAATAACTTATACAATTTAATACAAGATGTTAACTCGCAAATGCAGAAATTAAACACCTACTTTCTTAATAATTCTTTAGTAGTCAATATAAATAAATAAGTCTTTTTGCATTTTTCAATTTCTACTGAAAACTCAGATGGCAGCAGTTTACTTATTAAGTATAATTCTACTTCTCTTCATCAAGTGAATAAATGCAAAGTTCTAGGCCTCACATTAACTCAAAATTTAACCTGGGAAATGCATGTAGATACTATATGTTTGAATCTATCTAAAACCTGTTATGCTATTAAAAGATTAAGAAATATTTGCGATCTAAATATTGTAAAATCTTATTATTTTAGTAAGTTTGTGTCTGTATGTACCTATGGAATTATGTTTTGGGGAGCATCTAATTCAGCTGTAAGATTGTTTAGATTACAAAAACGTGCTGTTTGATATATGTTCCAATTACATTATAACCAATCTTGTAAAAATACTTTTGCGACAAATGGACTTCTTACCTTGCCATCTATGTATATATATATAATATTCTAGTATTTGTAAAAGAAAATTTATCAAAATTTGTAACAATGTCAGACGTACATAACTACCACACCCGGAAAAAGAACCACCTACAATTTCCACATCATAGAACTGTGTTTTTTAACAGAATCCACACTATTTAGGTATTATATTGTATAATTATTTATCAAATGAAATTAAAAATTGTAATACACTTACATCATTTAAAATGATTTTAAAGCAAACATTAATATCTAAGTGCTACTATAATGTAAATGAGTATTTTATAGATCCATGTTAATATGTGCTTTTCCTGACATGTCCTATATCATGTAATTGGTCTGTTGGATAAATAAAATTTATTATTATTATTATTATTATTATTATTAACCTGTACGCCTCTTACGGCCACGTGTTTTTACACAATTCGCTTTTTACGCTAAATAATTACGCTCAAGTGTTTAGTGCTAATATCAAACATTATTTCAGCTTTCCGAATACGCATTTATTGTTATTCCAATTGGGAAAGATTTTGTATTGCTACCAGCAAACTGTTTGTCAATAAGTATAATTTTGAATAATTTGTATTTGCTACTGTATCGTAAGTACGCTTTATTTATTTGTATCATCGCACAATCAATCCATCTCGTTGTTTGGTTATAAGTTAATTCAATTCTGAATTCTGGTTTATTTTGAAGTCATTCATTCATGTTTGCTATTGTACAATATTTGAATATTTTTGGGTATTAAAATAGATCCTAGTTTGTTTACTGCAAATTTACCTATTGTTTCTCATACTCGCCTCAGGTTGTTCAGCCCTTCAGGCACCTTCGTTTGCGTTATTTGGAAATTTAATCCCTCCTGTGGCTCTCTTTCATTTTCATTGTTGCAATAGCTTATCTTTCCATCTCTTTGTTGATTAGACCACGTGACTTCAGTTAGCTTTGTCACTTCCTGACGCATTATTTGTGGGCCTGCCCCTATTATCCTGTTTCTCCTTCAGCAAAGAGTTACCATCCTTGTGTTAAGTCTTCCAGAGCAGCTCCTGGAAGTGAAGAACGTCCGTACCTTCTCCTTCCAGCATTGCATCACTCTGCCTTACTTTCTGCTCTCACTCTCTCTCTACGCATTCCCGCGAAACGACCTCTCGGTCGAACATTTGGTCCTTCGAGCCGGATCCGCATCATTCTCTCTCTACGCAATCCCCGCGAAACGACCTCTCGGTCGAACAAGTATAATATTTGTTAATTATAGTTTTATTACCTTCTTTATTGTAAATAGTAGTTCTATTATTATTCATTTTTATTTATTTAGTTATTAGGTTAGTAACACTGTGTACTTTTATTGTATTTTAAATTTTCCACACTATGAGCGCATTCTTATTTTAAAATCCCAATTACCGATGAAAACTTCACTTGTCAAATGTAGTATATGGCTCAAAGGCATGTTTTAAAATTTTAATCAGTTATGAACTATTTCAGTGACGAGTGAAAATTGAATGCAATATTTTCTAAACTCGAGACGCTATGTATGATTCGTAGATATTGCTAGGCAACGTAATTTGTTTGGAACCACCGCGCACCGTGACGTCACTACTAAATGGGTCTACAAACGTCATCGCGATTTGCATTTAGTAAGAGAATGATTTTGATTTTAAATTTATTGCTATTTTTTACAACTGACACTAGATAGATAATTTATTTGAAGATAACACGAGTTTGTTCAAGATCAATTCAGGGTTGAATCCAAAGTTTTCAAATAAATACGGCCAAAAATACATATTTTTTATTAATTTCTATATATGTGTTGAGGCTAGTTGTAGTTTTAGTATTAATTTCATCTAACTTTTAAGTACAAATTTAAATATATGGTTTATAATTTCTTTTAATGTAAGATTTTATGTAAATAAATAAATTATTACACTTTTTACTTCATAGGGTGTAGCACTCTCCCGTAGCAGATCTCGGTAAGTGATATATCACGATTTTTTCGCGTGAATGCGGTAATCAGTCGTCAAATATCAGACCCCAAAGATGTTAGTAGAAGGGATGAGCCACAAGGGAAGTTTCTCCTTATATAAATTAGTTCTTTTAGCATAATATTTGTTAAATATAGTTTTATTACCATCTTTACTGTGAATTTTAGTTCTATTATCAATCACTTTGTGTTTTAAGTACTCTACTTTTCGTTGATGACAGGTGCGTTCGGTTGTTTCGTCAAAGAGCTCTTCGAAGCTCTCTGATGCTCTTCGACCAGTGTGCCATAGGCATTAGGTTATGTCTCATGTTATGTACGATGGAATAAAATGCAGAGAAATATAAAAAGAATTGAACTATATTTACCGAGATATTTAACATTATTTATATTTATTTATTTATTATAAATAAATTAAAAATTTCATTGTTTAATTTTACCATCATAACAAAATCTCTAATATTTAACATAAATAAAATAAATATATCATCACGCTTTTTACCCATTACTAGGTATGGCACTCTGCCGTAGCAGATCTCACTAAGTGATATATCACGAGAAGTGCGGTTACCAACTGACAAATCGCGCCCCCCAAAGATGTTAGTGAAAGGGGAGCCACAAGGGTAGTTTTAATATGGTGAAAATTGTTTATAGAGTGTGCGAATCGAGCCCGGGTTCTCAAATCCACAGGTCGACTTAATACCATTGAGCTACCCCATAATTAAATATTTAATATCGAAACAAATTGTATATTTAAAATTTTATTTCAAGGTAATAATGACGCCCGATTACTTGTTCATTAACTGTTTGCGAGTACTTATACCTGCAGGTTTCGCCTTCAGCTCGTTCTGAGAAAATATCATCGAACTCGCAGAAGTGTACTTTCAGGACTAGTGATGCAAATAAGTATTATATTCCTGTGTTTTATTATATAGGCAAATTACCAAAAATATGCACATCACATGTCACATCGTGACTTACAAGTTATTCAATAAAAATTAATTTTTTTATGTAACATGAACGACGAATAAATCTTAGATTTTCAATTAGCCATGTAACGTTTATTATAATTTCGTGTTCGGTGAAGTTTATTATTAAATAAAACACGAGCAATGAAAACACTAACAAAATATTTATTGAGAACGAAAATAATGTAGTACAACTACTAAGACATATATTTATTTACAACACGTATTTATATTCACATTAAAGTATTTAGCAACGACTTGCACTGTTCACACTTCAAATGCAGAATGCTCGTTGTCGGCCCAAATTCTCTCTTTTATACTGAAATAAGTTCTTCTACAATATTCCAGAACTTTTGGAACGCGTTATCGTCATATATCGATGGTTCCAGAGCGAACAGGTTCGTACTCGTTACAGTACTACGCATTAGACAGGGCTAAACGCGCTGCAGTCCACGAAGTATCGACTGTTCTAGAGAGAACAGGGCCGTAGTCGTTACACTGCCTCCTCCTTAAGGATGTCTCGCCCCGAAACTTTTCTGCAACATGCCTATATCTGCAAGTTGGTCCCTGCGAACACTGTGATGTTTGGTGGAAATAACAGACCATAGTTCTTTACACTACTGTTGAAACACATGGATTATAGCTGCACACCAGGATCTCAATTCCGGTATATTGGAAAACAGTTTCCAGCATGTTTCTTACAAATCAAGGCCACAGCCTAGCTTTGGTACAGCTAGTTTTAGCGCGATAAGTTGGTTTCTCGTGAGTCAGATGTTTGGTCACCAGGTAAAAAATGCTTCTGTTTCGGCACGACTGTTTGTCGGCTAACTGTAGCACTGTGCCGACACATGGATTTGTTGCCGTAGTTCTTCAAGTTGGCTTCAACTTCTTCTTAAAGCCCACGGCGATTCCTCGAGACATCTGTAGATCTTGTGCCACACAATGCGCCAATGAGTATTCTGTAGGCTCTTTGAATAGGTCTCCTTGATGTTCCTTGGGCATACCATTTCGTACTTTATGACCCGTAGAATAGGAGGCCATGTACTCGTCGAATGTGGTTTCCGGGTCTTGTAGATTAATTCGTCGAGCTCGAGCTTCATTGGGGTTACCATCGTTGTTGTCGCCGGCGAAAGGAGCCAATCGATTGAAATGGTTTTCCTCCAGTCCTTTTCCGGATTCGATAGATGACGTCATTTATTCGCTTCAGTACCTCGTAGGGACCTTCCCAGGAGTTCTGTAGCTTTGGGGACATTCCACGGCGACGCTGTGGATTGTATAGCCAAACCAGATCCTCGGCTTGATATCCACCATTCTCAGCCTTGACATCATATAGGTCTTTCATTCTGTCACTAGCACTTAGTCTTTTGCATGCTGCGATAGAGAACGGACGTGTTTATTTCGAGCTCTGTAGTTGCTGCTTGACAGTTTTTTGCGATTTGGGGAGTACGCTCGCTGGGGCGAAGTCGCTGTGGGGCGAAGTCTCGAGTGTTGTGACTTAGTGACTGCGTGAAAGTGACAAGAGTGAGTGCGTAGTTTTTTTGGTGTTGTTTTTTCAGGGTTTTCGGGCCGTAGCGGGCTTCTCCGGGACGGTAGCGGAAGGTGTTTTCATCGACCGGGAAATTCCGGGAAATTCCCAGGGTTTTTGGTTGCACGGCGGTTTTGGGGCAAACGGGTGAGTAACGCTTGTGTGCCACGTTGAAAAAATTAGATTAAGAGGGGGTGAATTTTGGAAGTCGATTTTTCCGGGGTTCTGCTCGGAAAATCGGGGATTTTCCGAGTGGCGGCGCCGATCTAGGGTGGGAGGCGTCGAGTAGGGGGATAAAAAGTTTAACCTCGGATTTTCCGGGTTTCTACCCGAAATTTCCTGGGTTTTTCCGGGTGGATTAGGTGCCGGGGAATCCAGAGAAGGGTTTCCCGTGGAGAAATTTTTGGGTGCCATTTTCTCGGCTCCCAGAGCTTCCATGAGAGTGGGGTTTTCTTCGGGGCGCCTTCCGAGGGTCCCTGGAGGTAGTGTGGGTAGTTTGGGGTTGTTTCACTTGGGTGCCCATCTTCAATGGGTACCAAGGAAGCGGTGGTGGTGTTAGAGGAAGTTAGGGCCCCTCAGAGCACAGTAGGGGATACTCCTTCCGGCATGGAGAGCGACGTGGAGTCGGTAATGGGTATGGAGGTAGGGCCAGTGCTTGGCGCAGCAGGAAAGAGGAAGAAGAGGGTAGTGTCAGTCGGGGGGGAAGAGGCGGATTACCTCAAACAGTATAGGACGTTAGGGACGAAGATGCTGGAGAGATTTGAGGGGAGCAAGGCGTCGCGAAAGGACTTCGATTTCCTGGCGGCGACGTTGAGGGAGATGGAGGCAGTGTTCCTCGAAGTGTTGGTGGAGGGAGAGAGGAACAAGGGTAGGTTGCAGGAACAAGATAAGTTTAGGGACATCATACAGGGGTATGAGAGGGAGGTGAGACAAAGTAGGGAGGAGGTGGCCAAAACCACCTCTCAGGGGACTCCGGTGAAGGGGGGCAAGCCTGTGGAGCAGGGTAAGCGGCAGCCGGCTGCCAGCTATGCGGTAGTGGTCAGGGCGGAGGGGGAAAAAATGACGGCGGATGTAGTCAAGGAGAAGGTGATAAAGGAATGCCGGAAGGAGGTGGGTAGTGTGAAAGTAAGCGCTGTGCGGCGGGTAAGGGACGGAGTGACGATAGTCACGATAAACGAGGAGGATCTTTGGAAAATAAAGGAGTGTAAGAAGTTTAAGGAGGTGGGGCTTAAGCTAGATGACCCGAAGAAGGTTTGACCGAAGGTCATGATATTCGACGTGCCCGAATATCTGACTGACGCGGAGGTAAGGGCGGAGCTTTATGGGAACAACTTGAGGGACGTACTCGGAGAGGCGGAGTTCAAGGAAAGGGTTAGGAGCATAAGCAGGAATAAGGGAATAATAATCATGGAGGTGCCTTTTAAGGCAAAGGAAGCGATGGTAGACCGGGGATACGGGAGGGTTCACCTGGGCTTCGCGGCCTGTAGGGTGAAAGAGGTTGATACCGTGCAGCGCTGCTTTAAGTGTTATGGGATGGGGCACATGGCGCGGGAGTGTAAGTTCAAGGTGAATGCATGC
This sequence comes from Pterostichus niger, assembly GCA_947425015.1. Lineage (NCBI taxonomy): Eukaryota > Metazoa > Arthropoda > Insecta > Coleoptera > Carabidae > Pterostichus > Pterostichus niger. The sequence continues at coordinate 18,238,364 of OX380346.1, read as the reverse complement.
AGGAGGTGTGGGGAAATGGGGCATTTAATAAAGGATTGTAAGGGGGAGATTGTATGTAGGGTCTGCAAGGAGGCTGGGAAGCCATCGGGACACTCGGTGTTCTCGAGAAGCTGCCCAGCTTACGAGGAGGCCGCTAGGAGGGCTAGAAGGCGGATAAAGCTGACTAATGGCGGGCATGCGCATTATTCAGCTGAATTGTGGCAGGGGTAGGGGAGTTATTTTCGATGTTGGCCAAGGGCTAGTCAAGCGAGAATGTGGGTGTAGCTCTGTTACAGGAGCCGTATGTATGGGGAGGTAGAGTCTGTGGCTTGCCATCGGCGATGCGCGTTTACGCCAGCGCTGGTGAGGGGGGAGCCAAGGCGGCGATCGTCGTTAACGATGACGCTCTCGACGTCATGGCAATACCCGAGCTGGTCACGGAAACTGGAGTGTGCGTATGCTTGGAGAGTACAGCGGGCAGGCTATAAGTCTGTTCGTTGTACTGTAGATTTGGTGGCGACATCGAGCATGACATAGGGTACCTGGAGAGGGTGTTGGATACGGCGGACAACTGCCCACTGGTGGTGGGCATGGACGCTAATGCGGTATCGCCTTTATGGTTTAGTAAAGGGGAGATCCGATATGGCGAGAGAGTCCAACGTGGGCATCGGATCGAGGACCTAATAGGGGGCAGGGATTTAGTGGTCATGAATGAGCTAAGCCGTTTCTACACTTTTTGTGGACACGGCGGTATGAGTGATATAGACGTTACATTGGGTAATAGGGCAGTAGATAGGTTGCATTGGGAATGGGAGGTTTTGCCCGGCTGGGGTAACTCCGACCATAACGCGATGCGGATCGTCATCAGCAGGGCATGTGCTGGTGGGGGTCGAAACGTGGCAGCTAGTTTCCCTAGGTGGTCTGTGAAGGAAGTCGACTGGGAGTTCTATGGAGAGGCACTCTGTGACCGGGTGGACATAGGCGAGACAGAGTACGCAGAGTTGACGGTAGATGACATGACGGAGCGACTGACAGGGTGGGTTACTGACGTAAACGACAGGATACTGAAGCGCGCGAAACGAGGGAGACAAAGACAGGTTAGGTGGTGGACAGACGAACTGACGAGACTGAGGAAGGTCACCAGGAGGAAGCGGAGGCTATTTCAGATAGCTCGACGCGACCAACTGGAGTCCTTACAGACGAGACATGCGGAATACAGGGAGAGTGTCGGGACGTATAGACGAACGATGAACGCGGAGAAGGACAAGCACTGGCAGGACTTTGTACAGGAGCATGGGAACGCCGACCCTTGGGGTGCGGTTTACCGCATCTGCAGGGGGACAAAACGAAACGTGGACATACCGAGACTGAAGGAAGGAGACAGAGTTGCGGAAACGTGGAACGACAGTGCGGACATACTTCTGCGGGCAATCTTTCCTAGAGGGGACGGAGCGGGGGGGCACGTAGAACAAGGTAGGAACCGAGACAGGGAATTTAGCTGGGATGAGATTGAGACTGCAGTCAGAGCAATGGCAGTAGGCAAAGCACCTGGCTTAGATGGGTTAGAAGTAGTTATGGTGAGACAGGTTTGGCCTAGTTTGGGGGGCTACGTGAAGGCCCTGTTCGATGCGTGTCTGAGGACGGACTGCTTCCCCACGTTGTGGAAGCGGGGACGCGTGGTGGTGCTGCTGAAGTCGGACGATAGGTTGCGGGATGAGCCTGGCTCGTACCGCCCGATCACACTGCTGAGCGTGCTCGGTAAGGTGCTCGAGCGGATTCTTGTTGGGCGACTCCAGCCCCTGTTGGACGGACTCAGTGGTCACCAGTACGGTTTCCGTCGAGGTAGGTCGACCGAAGACGCGTGGGCAGAGGTCAAGCGTGTAGTGGGGGAATCTGCATGTAAGTACGTATTAGGAGTTCTTGTAGATTTTAAGGGAGCTTTTGATAATTTGCTGTGGGGTAGAATATTAACGAGGTTGCATGATATCGGGTGTGAGGAGACTGGTCTCTGGGCTAGTTTCTTCGCGAACAGAAGGGTGTGTGTTACGGGTAGAGTTGGGGTTGCATGGAGGGACGTAGAGCGGGGTTGCCCGCAGGGCTCCGTCAGTGGCCCAGTTTTCTGGAACCTCTGTATGGATGTCCTGTTGTGGCGCCTCGCTGGGGTAGGCGGCAAGTTCGTGGCCTATGCAGATGACTTGCTCCTTCTTGTGGAGGGTGGAAGCCGGCTCGGGCTGGAGCGTGATGCCTCCCGCTGTCTGGAGCTCGTTTGCGAGTGGGGACAGTGGGCAGGGGTTGCGGTTTCGGTCTCGAAGTCGGTGACCATGCTCCTGAAGGGCAGGTTGTCTGCAAACAGGCCACCTGTGGTCAGAGCTACCGGGGTTAGTTTGCGCCATGTGTCAAGGGTCAAGTACTTAGGGGTAGAAGTAGGGGAAAGGATGAACTTCAGGCTTCACCTGGAGGGAATGCATGCTAAACTCGGTCGAATCGTGGGGATGATTCGGCGAGTACTGCGGAAGGAGTGGGGACTGGGCCGGCGAGCATGTAGAATCATCTTCAAGGGGTTGTTTCAGGCGTGCGTGCTGTATGGGGCGAGTGTGTGGCACGAAGTTCTTCAGTTCCAGTACGGGAGGGATCTGATGAACAAGTGCGAGCGGGTGGCGCTATATGCATGTGTTAGGGTGTGTAGAACCGTTTCGACCGAAGCGATGCAAGTCATCATGGGAGAAATTCCCTGGTGGCTGGAGGCGAAACGTAGAGCGGGGTACTATAAGTACAAGCGGGGCGAGAGAATGGGAAACCATGACCTTGTCACAGATGGGGATGTTGCTGGTCTGTCCCCTGGACAGGCCAAGACATTGTTGGGGAACCGAGCGACTGAAGTTTGGCAAGACAGGTGGGACCGTTCGGAGAAGGGTAGGGTGACCTACTCCTTCATCCCGGACGTGACCTTTGCCGCAAGAACGAAGTGGTTCGACCTTAGTCTTAGACTGAACTTTCTGCTGACTGGACATGGTAGTATGAATGGTTTCTTACATCCGATGGGATTAGCGGAAGATGATGCATGCGCATGCGCCGGAGGTCGGGAGACCTGGGAGCATGTCTTGGGTGAGTGCCCGCTTTACGCGGACATTCGGGATCTGCATGCTTTGGAAGTAGTTAGACAAGGGGGAGGGCTCCACGTCGCGGGGATGTTGGGTAGCGAGGCGTGCTACAGGGAGCAGTGAGACATCACTGTCAGGTGCTGTGTGCGACTGCTGATGGTGTCAAGCTGTTTGGGATGTGGCGATCTCACGTTCCCGAGCTACGCAGGAGGAGGGGCACTTGGGGAGGGGACGCGCTCTATGCGGACCCGACCCGGGGAGAACTCTGGGTATGGCAACCCCACGTCTCCAGCTACGTAGGGAGCAGTGAGACATCACTGTCAGGCGCTGTGTGCGGCTGCTGGTGGTGTCGAGCTGTTTGAGATGTGGCGGTCTCACGTTCCCGAGCCAACGTAAGGGGCAGTCGGGTGTCGTTCCGTCCCCGCGGACGGCAACAGGCTGTTACGGTATGGTGGCCGTACGTTCTCTAGCCACGCAGGGGATGAGGAACTCCTATCGCTTGCGGTAGGGAGGGATCTCATCGGGTGTAGCGAACCCGCGTCCTCAAGCTATTAGGCCGGAGAGGAGGAGGTGCAAGACCTGCCGGCACCCGACCAGAGGTTATCTGGTAGCACGGGGATTGATTCTAGCCCCGGGGGTGAGTAATCGCCCTCGGATCAATCATGGGTTTGGAAACAAAGGTGCGGGTATGTGGTTGAAAGCCTATGCAGGCTAGATGTCGGTAACGGCATCGACGGGTGAGCAGCGTACTGCTCGGGTACTGGCCCGCATAGTCAGTAGGGATTTAGATAGGTCCCCTCTCACCAGAGAGGCCGAGGGGCTTGCCCCCCAAAGCGTTCTGGTAGACATCGGCCGTATACCTGGTATACGCTCAGATGTCGCGCTGATTGGGCGTATCCCAATCCCGAGCCCATGGGGGCCGTGGCGGATAGAGCCGCAAGGCAGGTGCCGCCACGTAAAAATATAAGACACACTCACTCCTTGAGGGTGGGGTGATTCTTTGTCACTAGCACTCTGGATGTTGGAGCGTACTTACTCATGGATGTCGTTCATCTTCTTCCAAAGTTCGGTGAGGTAATCTTCGCCAGCCAAATTTTCACCTAGCTTGCTGCCGAACTTCAAGTCGCAGGGTAATCGCAGTTCATGACCAAAGACGATTCTAACCGGAGTCTGTCCTGTTGTTTCATGGATGGATGATCGATATAGCTTACAGGAACATTGGTAGATGACAATCCCAGTCCTTTTGATGGCCGGAAACAACCCTTGGAGAGTTGTCTATTGATGGTTCTGTTGATGCGTTCGACAATACCATCTGACTGTGGATGTAGAGCAGTTGTTCTTGTTTTTTGAATGTTCAATAGCTCGCAGATCGCTTGAAACAGAGACGGCTCGAAGTTTCTACCTTGATCCGAGTGTAGTTCCAACGGTAATCCGAATCGGCAGATCCACTGGTTGACAAGTTCTTCTGCTACTGTAGCGGCTTCTTGATTTGGCAAGGTATAAGCTTCAACCCACTTGCTGAAGTAGTCAATGACCACTATGATGTATTTATTTCCTTTGTCAGATTCTGGATATGGACCAGCCACGTCGATTGCGATTCTTTCAAATGGGCTCCCAACATTGTATTGACGCATTGGGTCTCTTCGACGTCTTTGCAGTCCATTGCTTGCGGCGCAAACTACGCACTTCTTGCACCACTTTTTTACGTCCTCTCGACAATTAACCCAGTAAAATCTCTCACGCAGCTTCTGAACTATCCTCGTTACTACTAAGTGTCCTCTAGCAGTTCCATCTTGAATCTCATTCAGTACTTCCGGTACTCTTTTCCTGGAGATTATGATCTGCATCTTTTGTTCCGTGGCCTCAGGACCTACCAGGATACGTTTCAGTAGTCCATCCTCTATAACAATTGAGTCCCACTGAGCCCAGTACGATTTTACGGTTTTAGAGTGTCTTGCAACTTCTTGCCAGGTTGGTTTGCGGCCTTCTTTTTTCCATTCTAGTAGGTATTTCAATTCTGGATCAACTTCTTGTTCTATCACAACTTCTTCAGTCAGCCAATGATCGTCTATCACTGTGGTCCATAAGATTGGAACGCAGATACAGATAAATAAATAAATATATCATCACGCCTTTTACCCATTACTGAGTGTTTGCAGTTTTCTGAGCATGGTCGTCTTGATAATGTGTCGGCGTTACAATGACTAATTCCGGCCCTATGCTCAATGACGAAATCATATTCCTGTAGTCGTTCGATTCATCTTGCTACCTGATCTTTCGGATTCTTGAAATGTAACAGCCACTTTAACGCAGCATGATCAGTCCTCACTAAAGACTTCCTTCCATACAGGTATTTGTAGACGTGTTCAACGTTTTTAACTACTGCCAATAATTCTCGCCTGGTGACGCAGTAGTTACGTTCCGGCTTCGACAGAGTTTTCCTGAAATATCCGATGACCTTCTCTTGTTCATCTTGAATTTGCGATAGGACGCCGCCGATTCACACATTGCTGGCATCTGTATCCAGTATAAAGTCCCCATTGGGTAGTTGGATAGAGGATAACTCAGGACTGGTGCTGTTGTTAGGGCTCGCTTGAAGTTGTCGAAAGCGTCTTGGCAGTCTTCTTCCCACTCTAATTTTCGTCCTTCCTCCGTAAGTCGAGGCAGTGGCCTGGGCAATGTTGGCGACTCCAGAGACATATCATCGGTAGTACGTGTAAAGACCAAGGAAGCTTCACTATTGATGTTTGTCAGTGGGTACTGGCCATTTTTCACTGATCTGATCTTCTGATTGTCAACGCCCATTCCATTTCTGGACACAATATGTCCCAGGTACGGCACTTCTTTCCGGAAGAACTTCGCAGTCTCAGATTTCCAAATTTTTCATGTGATCGTTGAACGTTCTTCCGACCACAATAATATCGTCAAGGTACACCAAACAGGTTTTCCAATATAGTCCTTGCAGGACCGTTTCCATGACTCGTTCAAACATGGCAGAGGCATTGCAGAGCCCGAACGGCATTACTGTCAATTTCCACAATCCGGCACCGACAGAAAACGCAGTTTTATCTTTTTACGTTGGTGCTATTCTAATCTGCCAGTACTCACTTTTTAAGTCCAATGTTGAGAATATTTTCGACCCGACCAGCGTATCCAATGTATCATATATTCGAGGCAACGGGTAGCTATCCTTCTTTGTCACGTTGTTGAGGTGACGATAGTCCACGCAGAATCGTGTTGACCCATCTTTCTTCTTTACCAACACCACTGGTGAGCCCCACGGACTGCTTGAAGAATTACACCTTCTTTTTCCATGTCTTAAATAATTTTCTCAGTTTCTGTCTCTTGGCCAATGGTAATCTTCTCGGTATTTGGCGGATGGGGCGTGCATCGCCGGTGTTTATTTGGTCCCACAGCTGGTGTCGAAAACATCTTGATATTTCGTTATTAAATTCCCCATTCTGATATTCTGATCCGGGTTTAATTCTTGGGAAGATGTTGATAGGTCAAGGTTGCGGGAATTTTCTTTGGTGGATTTTGTGTAACGGATAACATCCGTCTGATAATCGAACTGGTGAACAGTGTCTTAAAATAGTACCCTTCATTAATGTAACTGGATAATAATTAACATTCATTACTCGAACTTGTACTATATTTCTAGTATGCACGAGAGTTTTTCCCACCAGTATTCCTCGAGTAGTCGTTTCATTATGTTTTCCAGCTTCTAACATCATGGTAAATCCTGTTGGAAGTTCACGTTCCAGATGGACATCCACAATCATTTCACTTAGATTTAACACGACACTATCTTCAGCTAAAGTTACACGTACTGTGTCTTCTCCTCGAGAATGTAAAACTATCTCTTCACCATTGATGTTAAGTATTCGGCGTTTTAAATTTAGTTCGAAGCCATTTGCGTTCATGATGCCCGCTACTAGGGCTCGATGTTTAATTTGTGTATTTCCGATGGTAATGGTAAAGTCTGCTTTTCCACGAATGGTAGCCGCGGCCCCTATTGCTGTGCGCAGTCGACATTTTGTTGATTCAATGCTATTCATTCTAGGATGTTGGGATGCAACATGTCCAGTTAGCTTCAGGGCATCTTGATGATGGATCGACGTTCGCCCTCTTGCGTCGATCCGCTTTAGTTTTCCGCTGTCTTGTTCTTTATTTGTTCCCCGCAGCGGCTTCGCACATGCCCTAGCTAGCTCACCACAGTTCCAACATCTAAGTTGTCTTTTCTTTGGCAACATCTCAGTCAACACTCGTCGTACTGTTTCTTCCGTATACTCACTGTGTTTTTCCTCCATGCCCTTTATTGTGCGAATATTGTCTTGCTGTTTTAAAACGTGTTCTGCTGCTTCGAATTCCAATGCGCTGACCAAGACAATGGACAGGTTAGTCAAATGAGACTGAATCAGGGCCCGCTTGGTTTCGTTATCTCGGAGACCATCAATGAATCCTTGCACAGCCAGTTGTACCAACACACTATCTGGGGTATCAGGATATACTAGGCGAACTAGACGAGCGATGTCATTAAAATTCTTGTAGACTTTCGTTTGATTTCTGACATCTATTTCTTAGCTGCGAGTGATACACTTGCTGCAGATATGCATGTTCGTAACGAATTTCCAAGTGTTTAACTAGTTGCTGATAGTTCTGCCGTTCTTTTGGAGGGATTGTTTGTAATATATTCACTGCGTCACCACGCAGCGCATTGATCAAGGCTGTTGCCTTTTCAGATGATGATAACCATTATATACTGCTGCAGCCTCAAATTGGGCGTAATAATTAAACCAAGATACTGTGGTGGCTTCATGTGGAATCTACGTAATGATTCTTTACCGTCTGTTACTAAATCTTCGACTTTCTCCTTATTTAATGGTTGGTCACTAGATGGAGTATTCTGAATCGAGTCGTTAATTTGTTCGTTATTCAATGATGCCAATCTTGCCTCTATTTCTTCTTTAACATTTCTAAATTTGCCTTCAAATTTTTCTTAAAAATTTCTCGAATGTTCTTCAAATTTTTCTTCAGATTTTTATTCATACTTTCTCGAATGTTCTTCAAATTTGTCAAATTTTTCTTCAAATTTAGTTTCCAAGTTTGTTTCCAAGCTTCTGGGACTTTCTTCTAATTTGGCTTCCAAGTTTCTGGAATTTTCTTCTAATTTAGTTTCCAATCTTGTTTCAAGCTTCTAGAATTTTCTTCTAATTTAGTATCAAGCTTGTTTCCAAGCTTATAAAATTTTCTTCTAATTTGGTTTCCAGGCTTCTAGAATTTTCTTCAAATTTAGCATTTATGATTCTATAATTTTCCTGAAGTTCTTCCTTCAGTTTTGAAATTTCCCATAAGTTCTTTCAGATTTTTGGAATTTTCTTGCATGCCCTCATGAAGTCCAAATCTCCCGGAATTTTGAATTCGTAACTATTCGCTATTTTACAAGTTTTAATCAAAAATTGACGAAGTCGTTCTTGGAGTATACTTTTCTTGCCTGTAGTGTCCAGTACACGTTCTCTCTTAAGATCAGTCACTTATAAATCACTTAGATTTACTTCTCTCGAACCCATTTTTATTTATTTGCATTTTAACTTCACTTTTAATTCACGAAACACAACCCCAACACCTGACACGAATTGTAACGTCTATTACAATTTCGGGTTCGGTGAAGTTTATTATTAAATAAAACACGAGCAATGAAAACACTAACAAAATATTAATTTACAACGAAAATAATGTAGTACAACTACTAAGACATTTATTTACAATACGTATTTATAATCACATTAAAGTATTTAGCAACGACTTGCACTGTTCACACTTCAAATGCAGAATGCCTGTTGTCGGCCCAAATTCTCTCGTTTAAACTGAAACAAGTTCTTCTCCAATATTCCAGAACTTCTGGAACGCGCTACTGTCATATTTCGATGGTTCCAGAGCGAACAGGTTCGTACTCGTTACAGTACTACGCATTAGACAGGGATAAACGCGCTGCAGTCCACGACGTATCGACTGTTCTAGAGAAATCAGGGCCGTACTCGTTACAGCCATATACAGTTACGATTTCAGTTATAGCAAGGAGGAATAGATGAGGTAAATACAGAAGACATATTTGATTTTGAAAAGAAATTATTTAAAAAAACAAAGATTGCTAACACAGAGTATTATGTAACAAGTTTTATTAACGTCTCTTTAGGTAAGAGTTTTTTTTTATCCGAGCTAAACGAAACAAAACGAGTATATAAGAAATGAGTATCTAAAGAGTTTATAAAACGAGTCACATACTATTCTTTTGCGATCTACGATCGCAAATTAAGGATATAACAAAATAAAGTTTTCTAAATTATTTAAAGAGTAAGGTTAAGTTACAATGACAGATGTAGGAACCTAATTTCACCCCGTGCATAATATATCAGTTGTTATATTCTCGTCGTGACTAAACCGTTCGAAGCCATAGCTTGCCAACATGTGATTAAGATAATTATTGAGCGCCATGGAAACCAGTACATTAAATAATATTTTAATAACGAGAGTAGAAAATAATATTACTTACTTTGATCAAGAGTCAGGTACCAGCCACTTCTCACGTTGCACGCCGACATCCTAGGAGATTCACACACATACACACAACACACGAAACAGAAATACACACAGTGTCACACAATTTCAGTAATATTATACATTAAAATATTAACTAAATTGCTTAAGAAACGTCAAAAACACTGGTAACTTTGCAATGGCCCGCCTGTACTGGATTAGCCCAGTTTAGCGCGAACGTTTTTCGACAATGCAAAGTAATTGATGAGCTCTGTTGTTACTTGTTTCAAAATATATTCAATGCAACGTGAATACAGTGTGGTGACCGCGACGTAGGACCTTAACATGTAAAATGATATTTTTATAAATTCCTGTTTTCCTTATTATTTTAGAAAAAAAAGATTCAAATAAATGTTGTAGAGCCATAACATTCTGCACTAAAATTAATAAACACAATAAATTTTGCAACATTTATGACGGCAGAAATTAAATTGCAAATGTTTATAAATAGGGACAGCCATGGATATGAAACAAAATTGTTCGAAGAAAATACAATTTTGAATGATTAATTTTTATGATAAATTGCAATAAAAGAAATTCTCTTTTTGTAAAAGTGTTGATGGTTCTGAAAAGGACCGTTGTTTTTTTGTTATTATCAATAAAATTATATTTTTTTATTGTATTTTCAATTTAATACAGAATAAACACAGTATTATCTTAAATTAAGTGCTCAAATAAATCTCCATTATTTGCCAAACAAAATCCAATCTGTGATAAAAATAGCGTTGAATATTTTTTAATGTCGGTTTGTAATTTTTCTGCACTTCTCCACAATTTTTCATGATTTAAAGAATTTGCATTTGCATGTCTAGTTTTGTAGATATTATTTTTTAAATGCCCCCATAAAAAAGTCATTTGGGGAACTTAAAAAATTCATTTCTTTCACTAATTGAGTAATTAAAAATATAATTAACGATTCGAAATGTAAGTACTACAACTTTCTCCTATGGAAACATGAACATCGGCTCCGCAAGCTCCGCCACGGCTCATACCTCGTCGAATGTTACAATGTATTTATTCCTTATAAATGGTAAAACAAAAACACAACACATTTAACATGCATGAATAATAAACAAAAATAACATTTGTAAATAAACTGCTTAAAAACTATTCGGGATTAATTTTCAGGTTGAGCTGTACAAATATGTGAATATAAATGCTCATTAGTTAATTATATGTACTATTTAAATTGCTCATTGGACGAGGTCTGTTCAAAAAATATCCGAACGTTTTGAATTACGCGGAAACCTAGCGTTATAACCTCCCACGTAACCAGATGCCGGATTATTGATTTCTCGATTAGTTCCCGTGTTATTGTTATTTGAGTGCAAGATGTTTCAGTGTTCTTGGCGTTATTGGCATTTTAAAATAAGAATACGCTCATAGTAGCTAAAATTGAAACTACAACAAAGGTACACTGTGCTACTAACCTAATAATTAAATACTTGAAAAATAAATACAAATGAACGATAATAGAACTAATATTTAAAAATAAAGAAGGTAATAAAACTATAATTAGCTAATATTATACCAAAAGAACTAATTTCTACTTAAAAAACCTACCTTATTAAAAACACTTGTAACCTGTATACCTAAATTTGTACTTAAAAGTTAAACAATAAATGAAACTAATATTGAAACTACAACTAAGGACTACAAAGAACTCTATTCTATATAAATTAATAACAAACCACTACTAGCAAACACAAAATAAAAGACAAAAAAATAAAGAAATACAAGTGTCAGCAACGCTGAGCTTATGGAGACCAACTGAAAGTGTAGCTTTGTCTCAAGTTTGACATATCGTGAACAACGCCATCTCTTAGTAATTAAATATCCCTATACAAACTATATCAAAGTTAGATTTAAGAACATGAGATGAGATTGAAATGTGTTAAAGGCAGTGCACACAGAACATACATTCAAATGTCTTATATTAAAAAAGTTGTTATCCATATGTGATATCACAAAAATATAATAATTTAGTGGCATCTCGTACACATTTTACAATAAAACAAGCAATAACAAATAAGTTGTATTTAACAAAAAAAATACAAAGATTTTTATTAAAATGTAATTAAAACTAATTTAATACAAAAATATACCTTATAAATAAATTTGACACCTGTTCTATCCTAATTAATACTGCTTGCACGAGTTTACATAAAAAGCAGACGCTTGAAGGGATGAAGGACAACAGTCAAATCTATCCCAAAACAACGCACAGCTACTATAGTACATCCCGAGATCATTTGAAAAATGACTTTTAAACCCCTCCATTCACACTAATTGTTGCTACTGTTAAAAATACTTGTTTCCCGGCAAATGTATGCTCCACGTAGGTTACGTAGTTTATGAGGCCTGGCGCGACCCTAGTTCCTCAATAACCCGGGATGCTATACTTGTACAAAATCAGGCGAATATTTAGTTAGCTGAGCAGTTCAGTATTGTACGTCTGAGTAATAAATAACCTTCAGGAGTCCTTTCCTATTGTTTTTTTTTAAGCATACGGACGTTTTGAGAAGTGAACCTTCCCATTTTCAACCTAATATAATTTAAAAGGAAAACCATGTTAAAGTAAATAAAACTGTAGCTACAAAAATCGTGTGACAAGTAATATACGCTATAAAGTAAGGAGCTGGTAAATATACATATTACTAACTGGTAAATGCAAACAAGTTTTGACATATGATATTAAAGCTGGGAAGTTTCACTCCCAGAAATGTCCGTATTGTTAAATAAAACAAATAAACAAGGATTCCTGAAGACTATTTATTATTCAAACATATTGTATTTACTATCCTCTTCTACTGGGAGTTTGATTAAAGTACTATACTCGTGCTCTGAAAATAAGATTTTGGTTTAATAGAAAAAATCAGCAACTTTAAATTTGATATTTTTAATCATACACTGCTCAAAATTGTTCAGCGATATTTGAAAACTTTAATGTAAAATTAAATTATATTATACATATGTATTTAATAATATACAAATTAATATAAATTGTATTCAAATATTACTAAGAAAAATAATACCTTGGATATTCTTACAAATATTTAAGTATAATTTATAGTTTTAATTATACATTCAATTTTTTAAATATCCCTGTACAATTTTGAGCAGTGTTTATTCTTGCTCACTCGCATCACAAAAATAAATAACTAGATAAAAATATTACTTTTAAACCAATTATATTCAAATTACAGGTTTAGAAACTACATAAAAAACATGTTAAACTACATAAAAAGTTAAAATTTTATTATTTTAAATGAAACACTGTATATTTTTTAAATTTAGGTTCTTTATGATATTCTAAATTCAACTATAAATAACAAATACATTTTTCATTATAAATCAGGGTAAAAAAACAAACTCTATTCATTAAGCTGGATTCAGAGTTCATGTAATGTATCCAGGAGGGCCGCGAAAGTCGGGTTATAAGATTAGATGCTCTAAAATTCAGAATTAGCTAACTTTTTTTGAGAATAGTGCTTTAAGTAGCTACCGATTTAGAAATGTACAAGTATACAATGTAATTCAGGCCTAACAAAATTTTACAGTTTATTCCTGACGTCATTTTAAGTGAAAAACTCTTATGAACATATAACAAATAACTAAATAAAACTTTGATATAAAGTAACATTGTTGCATTTCACAATGGGTAAATTTAGTGCAGTGGAATATGTAGATATTATTTTTTTTTTGTGTATGATCAAGGACATTTCGGTTCGTGGATACAAGGTGGCAAACCAAAGGGGCGGCGATAGCCGCCTGTCTTACAGTTAGTTTTTCTCAGAAAATTTTAAAGAGTGTTCTAAATAACCACTGTCAAAACTAATTTACTGGTAAAATAATTAATATAAAATTATTCTGATTATAATATATTTATATTTTATTTAAAAACTATTCTATGAATCTAGTGACTGAAATATAATAACGTAAAAAATATTGCCTAGGATATCGATTGCGACCCTTCATTCCCACCGCTTAATAATGTTAAACCCCGAAAAAAAAAACAACGATTATTTGACTATAAGAGTAAGGATGAAGTGCCACAAAATCCGCCGGTCCTATTTAAAATTAATTTTTATTTTTTGACAATGAACACACGATTATCAAAAGTACACAGTTTTGATTGTCCTAATGACTTAGATAATTTCCTTCAAATAAATAAAGCAAATAGATCTATAAAATAAAAACCTCTAGAGAATGTTACATGATCCATCTAAATATGAAATAGATCTTATAGCTGAAGATTTATGCGAAGAAATTGAAAACATCACAGCCTATATTTCGCTCTGAAATGGACGCATTAGATTTGTTTCCAAATTTGGCGAACGCCATAAGAATTTTTTTAACATTACCTGTGACAGTTGCTACCGGCGAGAGAAGCTTTTCGAAACTTAATATTTTGGAGCTAGAAATGCTTTCAGACTTATCTAATCATTAGTATAGAAAAGGAAATTTCTGAAGATATAGATGTATCAGATATATCACAGTTCGTTTTGAAAAAAGCAAGAAACAAAATATTTTTGAACTTTTTGTAAACATTCCAGTTAATCAGTTGGGGGAGGGGTCCCAAATTATTCTCACACACGGGCGGCACATACCCTAGAAACGCCACTACGTAAGATGCACATTTTGAGCATTTATTATAAACATTTTATAAATTTTTACTTATCCTACGAGTATATCATGTTTCAGGTTTTCTTACGTTATTATAAATTTAATTTAATTAATTTGTATGTTTTGTTGCCCGCATCGCGTTTTGTTTTGTCTAATTTGTTCAATTACAACTTCTTTTTTTTAAATTGCTGTTATTTATAAATCTTTGACCTCTTATATTATGATATCCAAACGAAATATGACTCATGTACATATAACATTTTGTTACTCAAAGTGACCTCAGGAATAAGCTGTTAAATTTTGTTACCTACACATGTTTCTGAAACAGCCTGTATAAAAAAATATAAGTCAAAGTTAAGATGGTGCTTCCATCTTATATAATAAAAATTATTCAATTGTTTACCTTTTCGCCATTTATCCATTTCGTCCGGCGGAAATAACGTTTGCTGTCCGTTTTCTGCTAGGTCCGCTAGAAAACATAGATAACATGGTGATAATATATTGTACATACTGGATTGCCCAAAAACAGGCTCACCCATAAAAATATTTAACTTTAAAGCAATTATATGCATATTACTAATTTAATTTAAATTTATGGAGTTGGTGGTCTAGTGGGTATGCAGTCGGCTTGCGGTTCTTGAGGACCGAGTTCGATTCCCGCAACCGACAAACTGGTTTTCACCAATTTAATATCAACTCCTGTGGCTCCCCCTCCACTAATAACTTTGAGGGCCGCGATTTGACGGCTGGTAACAGCACTTCACGCGTAAAAATATATCACTTGCCGAGATCTGCTCCGGGAGAGTGCCACACCCAGTAATGGGTAAAAGGCGTGATGATATATTTATTTATTTTATTTTATTTACTAATTTAGAAACTATGTCCAAATGCGCGGCAAATTACATAAAAAGTTAAAATATTCTATTTCCGGTGTAACCGGAAGTTACCCCAACTTTTTATTTTTAATGGAACAGCCTGTATGTTTTTCAAAATGTAGTTTCTACCGTGTTGCATAATATATACCATTTAATTCTCAATATTTTTAGCATTTGGATTGTGACTTTTAAAGTGACTTAGTAAGACGAAAATAAGGGCGCCATGGACAAAACAAGTTGAATATGGATTCAGATTTTAAAGTACAGTGACGGAAACAATTGCACTATTTATTATTGTTTACAGATGTTAATTGCTATTATTGAAATATGATTGTTGTGTGAATACTGAATTAGCTCAATAAAATATAAAAAATGCATAATTTTACTCAAAATTAAAAAGTTGATATTCGTCCATGGCGTCCTTATTTTATTATTTACTATTATTATTATTTATTATTTACAATACAATTAATAAAACTCGAAAATTTTCGGCACTCGAAGATTTATAAATTTTCAACCAAATTCAATCGAATTCAGTCGGTCTGAATATTTGGCATTTTTAGTGCATTTACAAGTGTTGCTTTTTTCCCCCGAGTGTATATCACATTCTATTAAAAGCTATGACGACCGCGAAAGCTTTGAAACAACTCCCTTGGTTTTAACAGCCCTTAACACGTTAACTGTGATACATATCGCCCGCGATATGTAACCAAGTGGTGACATTATACATAAACGAATTTTCGCTTTTCATTGTTCAGATGCGAAGCGTATATAATCTTTATTTGTGGACCGATTTTAACAATTCTTGTAGCATTTGAAATGTACTTTTTACAGGAATATTAGACTATAATAATATAGCACATATCGGAATATATGTAACGTACACAATTAATTCTTTATTACCTCTGTGCGGCACATATCGCCTGGGGTATGTATAAACTTGCATGAATTTGTTACACTAACTTGCGTTTCATTTCGTGTCATTGTAAGTCGTATCTTCGTCCAGTGTACATCTATATAATTTACTTTTATAAAAATGTCAGAGCGGTTGAAAAAAATTGTGCAATTAGCAAAGATGCATTTCTCTGAAAATGAAGTGGAAAAATCTGTAGTTCCTGAGTGGTCAGATAGTGATTCAGAAAATATATATCCTTATAGTAGTGATGATTCTTTGAAAGATAAAACTTAGATATACTTTGTCCGGTTCTGATGAAGACAGTAAAATAAGTGATATTTACCAAATTGGTGACAATACTTCCGCAGTTACTGATACTTCAATCAAAACACCTATAGATGTATTCAACTTTTTTATTGCAAATGAAATTTTTTACCAAATAGTAAACGAAACAAATATTTATGCCAATCAACAAATTAATTAAATCCATTCTCACAAATCCAGAATAAAATCCTGGACAAATTCTAATCGTAGTGAGATGCGTAAATTCTTAGGTATTATTCTAACCATGGGTCTTACGCAAGTACCTTCTGACATGTTTTAATCATTATCATAAATAATGAAGGGGTTTCGCATAATGTAAATTTACTTTGTATTTAGTTACCATTACCAGAATATATATTATGTTATTTTTCTTGTCAAATCAATCAAATAAAATTCTTATGTATAACTCTATTTCCCATTTATTCAATTTCAATTAATTATGTGCGGTTCTAGTCCCCGGAGGTATGTACGGTTTGAATCTAAATAAGTTCAGATACCAATCTAAAAGATAAATACTTGAAAACAGGCAAAAAGTTACTTATTAGTACACAAGATGAAACTAAAGTCAACATGTAGTACATATCCCCGGGGATATGTATCGCACAACAGTAAAGACAAGTTACATATCGCCGGCGATATGTATCGTCAGTAACGCAATACCACATCATTTTTGTTCCGCAGTTAACGTGTTAATATGTAAAATGCTAATGTTGCACTGAGATTCAAGTCTTTATTCATGTCCATACTTACTATTTATATTTGAAGATTTAGGAGAATAATATCGCAAATATAAAGATATGTATTAATAACATGACTACTCCTACGCCCATTGGAATCCAATATAAATACAAAAGTGCCCAATCAATTTTACTTTCACTAAAATGAATTTGTTTTCCGTAGCAATCATGACAGCCCTTGATACTGCATATGTACGTATGTTCTTCCGAAGTTACAAAGTTATCTAATTTTAAAATTGAAATGGACTGGTTCGCCGAATATCGTGTTTCATATGGTAATACTTCATTTTCCTTTGTTTTCCATACTAATTCATACTGTACACATGATGCGAATTCACATGTTAAAATAATATTGTCTCCATTCCGAACTTTATCTTTATTTATTTTGATTGCTATGGTTTCAGATTGCACTTCTTTTCAAGTTTTCCCTTTTACATTTCCCGGAGCATTGCATAGTGGCATTGAGATTTTCCAGTTTCTCTTCAAAGAGTACTCTCGAAATTTACATGTTCTGTAGGTCCAAAGATTATTTTCTAATACTTTCAAATTAGTAAGATTATCTACTAAAGCAGTTGGTAGCGTATCTATCATGTTTGAGCTTAAATTTATTTCATAGATTGATGGTAGATTTGAAAAGCAGTTTTCTCCTATAGACATTATGTTATTATTTTGAAGATTCAGTTTCTCAAGTTTATGTAAATTTGAGAATAAGTTGTTGTGTATAATGTGCAACTTATTGTTATTCAAATAAATGATTGTAATTTTTGGTGTGTCCCCAAATATACGCGGCAATTTTTTGATCATATTTGTCGATAAATCCAAAGTTTCTAATTCAGTCAAATTCTTCAAACAACCTTCGTTAACATGCTCTATTTCATTGTTTTGTAAATAAAGGGCACTCAAGGTTTCAAAATTTTTAAAATTCTTTTCATCCAAACCACTTAATAACTGACCTGGAAATAAATACCATATATAAATATTTTTAAGGATAAGCCTGGTAAGCTACCTTAACTTCTTCTTCTTTTACCGAGAGAACCCTATTTCTTTTATCTTTTGTTCTAATGAGGAATAAATGGGCGAAATTTGATGAATGTAAGTTTGGTACGTGGAATGTTAGAGGTATAAATGGAAAAGAAAATGAATTGGTGAATATAATGCGTGTGTATAATGTAGATGTTTTGTGTGTGAGCGAGACAAAGCGGAAAGGCTGTAATGAAGAAGAGGTAGATGGATTGTTTTGCTTGTGGTCGGGTGTTGCTGAGAATGAACGGGCAAAACATGGTGTAGGAGTGCTTGTTAGTGAAAGGATGAAACCGTTTGTAAGAGATTATAGTTGTATTTCATCGCGAATTCTTTGGCTGAGACTTAAGGTAGGCTTTCATAGAATCTTCGTTGTGTCAGTTTATGGCCCAACTGAATCCGAAAGTGATCTTGAGAAAGATCAATTTTGGAATTTGTTAGATAGTGTGATTGATTCGTGTGATCCAGGTGAAAAAGTTATCGTATGTGGTGATTTGAATGGTTGGGTGGGAGTAAAGAGAAGCATGTCTGGGAATGTATTGGGTAAATATGGTGATGTGAGAGTGAATGAAAACGGTAGGAAAATAGTATCCTTCTGCTTAGAGCGTGATCTTTTCGTTTCCAACTCTGTCTTTAAACATAAATTAGCTCACTTGTATACATGGGAGAATGTGAGGGAGAATAGGCGGAGTGTGATTGATTTTATTTTGTATGATGAACGACTAAGAAGTTTAGTTGTGGATACGCGTGTGAAGCGTGGGGCTGAATTGGGTACGAATGATCATTATTTGGTGGTGTCGCGTATACGTCTGGATAAATGTTGGCGAATGAGGGTAAAAGGCACCGAAAAAATGTTTCGTGTGAAATCTAGTGTACTACAGAATGAGGATATTAGAGATATCTTTGTTGAGAAAATAAATGAATCTTTGCCTGTATGTGAGCCTAATTTTGAATGCAGCATAAATGATGTTTGGATGAAATTTAAGGATACAGTTCTTAAATGTGCAAAAGAAGTTTGTGGTGAATCCAGATTAGGCTCTTGTCCAAGGAATGCATGGTGGAATGATGAAGTGAAAGAAGCAATTGAAGAGAAAAAGAGAGCGTATTTGCGATTTCTACATGTAAAAGATGTGCCTGGAAGTTTACGTGATGAATGTTTGCTAGAATATAAAAGGTTAAATAAACATGTTAAGAGAGTAGTGAGAGAAAGTAAGGTGCGTTTTGATGATTTGATGAGTGAAAGAATGACGAATGATTTTACTATGAATAAAAGAATGTTTTGGTTGAGTGTGAAGAGATTGAGAGGTGGTAATGTAAGGGCGGTAAAAGCGATTAAGAGTACAAATGGTGAGTTATTGTGGAATGAATTAGACGTTAGAAATAGATGGTGTGAGTATTTTAGAGGCTTATATGGTAGCGTAAATGGATCGAATTGCTGTAGTGAAAATTCAAGAGAAAATGTTAGAAGTGATGAATGGGATATAGATGAAAGTGATGTTAGTTTTGCATTGTTACGTTTGAAGAATGGTAAAGCTCCTGGTTTGGATGGTATAACGAATGAGATGTTGAAGTATGGTGGTGAGAGATTATTTGATTGGTTAGTTTATTTATTTAGATTTTGTTTGAAACTGTGTGTAGCTCCTGATGATTGGAAACGTGCTATCATTTGTCCTTTATTTAAGGGCAAAGGTAGTTCGAGTGATTGTACTAATTTCCGTGCGATAAGTTTGTTGAGTGTGGTAGGGAAGTTGTACGGGAAGATTCTTATTCACAAGGTACGAACCTTAACAATCTCCAAGTTGAGTAATATGCAAGGTGGATTTTTGCCTGAGAGAGGGTGTGTAGATCAATTGTTTTCTCTTCGTATGATTGTTGAGAAATCACTTGCTAAGAACAAGAAGGTGTTCTGTGGCTTTCTCGATCTTAAAAAAGCATATGATAGTGTTCTTCGAGTTATTCTGTGGGATGTACTTCTAGAGTACGGTATAAATGGTAATTTGTTGGGAGCGATTCGTGCATTATACGAAGATAGCGAGGCTGCGGTGAGAGTTGATGGTAGATTGAGTGATTGGTTTTCTATAGATGTTGGCGTGAAACAAGGTTGTGGGATGTCCCCGTGGTTGTTTAATTTATATATGGATGTGTTGTTACGAAAGTCGCTGAATGGGGCGGATGGTGTACGTATTGGTGGCAGTGTAGTGCCTGCGTTAGCTTATGCGGATGATGTAGTTGTAATGGGTGAATCTGAAGAACAATTGAGAAGAATGATTCTAAGTATAAATGAAGTAGGAAAAGGTTTAAATCTATTACTGAATGTTGATAAATGTAAAGTGTTAGTGTTTGAGAAGAGTGATTTGGTTACTGATTGCAATGTTTCGGTGAATGGTGTGAGATTGGGTCAAGTAAATGAGCTTGTATACTTGGGGAGTGTGTTTTCGAGGGATGGACGTATTGATCGAGAGATTGAAAGAAGAGTATCTGCTGGATGTAAGATATTGGGTGCTCTGGGAACCTTTACTCGGAACGTAAATGTATCCAGAGATGCTCGATTGAGTGTTTATAATGGTGTGTTAGTGCCTACGTTGATGTATGGTAGTGAATGTTGGGTATGGATGAAGAAACATGAACGGCGTATAACTGCTGTGGAAATGAGATATTTGCGGGGTGTGTGTGGATATACTAGAAGAGATCGTGTCCGGAATACATTGGTGTATGATGAATGTGAGATTGGGAAGAATGTTGTAAGAAGAGTGGGAATAAGTCAGTTGAGATGGTTTGGTCATGTAGAACGTATGTCGAATGACAGATTGGTGAAACAGGTGTATGTTGGTGAAATTGAGGGTGAAAGTTTGCGTGGACGGCCTAGGAACAAATGGATGAATATGATTGAAGGGTTGTTGCGTGAGCGAAAGATTCTGAGCGTGAAGAATAAACGAGCTTGTATGAAAAGAATTATGAATGTGGTTGAAGCAAAAGTGGTGTGTCAGGATAGGAATGTTTGGAGAAAATTAATTGCAGGATAAATATGATGAATGAAGACAAGCGTATGATTCTTGATTTTAGATTAATTGGTTAGATGTTTTGAGTGTTTACCTGCAATTGTGCGGAGACGATCTTCAGAAACAAGCGCAGTGTACACTAGCGAATGGATGAATGTTTGTTGTGTGTTGATGGATTTTGGTTGTGAGAAAAGAAAGAGTTTGTATGGAGGAAGTGTTAATGTGGTCGAATCGAGTATCGTGTGTCAGGATGAGAATGTTGACGGGTTCGTGCTACCCCATTTAATGGGATATAGCGTGATGTTATGTATGTATGTATGTATGTATAAATATTTTTCTTGTATCTTTATAAACATTTTTATATTTTTGGTTAAGGTCGATTTAACTTACTAAACTAAACTTACCTTCAAAGTGTAACTCTTTAATGTCTTCGTCTATATTTGCAGGAATGTGAGTAAGACCCAGTGAAGACTGACATTTAGCTATTTTAATATTTCTCCTTTGTTCACAGAAACATTTATTTTCTATTATCGCTGCATTGGTTACAGAGAACAGAATTGCTAATGTTACCAGCTGTAGCATTTTATTTCTGCAAAAGATTTGTTAATAATAAAATATCAAACTAAACACTTGTCTAAGTCTCACAAAATTCAGCCTCCAAGTCAACTTATGAGGTCCTCGTCAGAGGCTGGCCAGCACAGTTAGTAACCATAGACGCGTTTCGCTCTTAATAGAGCTCATCAGTATGGTATAACACACTCCTTCACATGAAGGACTCGTATGACGAAGAACTGTGCCAGCAGAGAATAAGATCTCTAACAAACAGTAAAATGACATGAGAAGTTCTATCGAACCAGTAATGCCATCAACCGAAAAAAGCAAAAGCTACGAAATAGCAATTTAAATAAAAAACAACAAAGACAAAACTAATTGTCTTTGAATGCGCACTTGGTGAAACTAGGTTTACTAATAAAATATCAAACTAAACACTTGTCTAAGTCTTTTCTTTTCTAAAAAATATTTATTTATTATATTATTCTGCACAATAGGAACTTAATCTCATTATAGTACAGGGTCCGGACTTACTGAACCGAAATCGAACTCGGGAACTCTGGATTCGAATGTCGTAACGCTAGTCACACCACGGTACGGCCGTACAATAAATATATCACATTAGATTTATTTTACTTTTGTCAAATAATTCCTAAATCGTCGAATATTATGAACAATGGTTTCGAATAAAGAAAAAATATATTTTTTGGGCTCATGGTGGAAATAATAGTTATTTACGTAAAAAGTCAGGAAAGTGTTCAATTACAGGATGAGTAAATAGTTTCATGCCGAGGTACAGCGAATCCTGTACGACGCTTTACTGACGTGTTACATATACCATTTTACCTGAAACTTATAAACAAATAATACAAATTTTAAATTAAAAGAAATATTTGACTTACATATTCAGTCAGTATTTTATGTTGCTAAGTAACATACTAAAATTCGTGTATCAAAATGCATGCAAAGCGAAAATTTTCTGAGTCTCAAAGGTCAGGCAAATGTATATTTTCCTGTCAGTTTCAGGTAAATAAATAAATAAATGTATAAATATATATTTATATATATATATATATATATATATATATATATATATATATATATATATATATACAGGGTGTTTCACAACTTAGAGCAAAAAATTAAAGGGTATATTCTGTACGACGTGCTGATCATGAAACAAAAAGATTTTTTTTTTAAATCGCAAAACTATTTTTCATGTTTCCCAGTCCAAAATTTACCGTTGCCACTGCCACTGGGTGTATGATTATGTTAAATTTATGAATTGAATAAAATTCTATTATAAATAACTGTTAATAATTGAATTGTGTAATTATTCTTTCGTAGTTCATACCTACTTCATTGTTTGTGTTTAATAGGAAAGCGAATCTAGTGCAGTACTACAAAAAATGTTTTAGGTTAACAACTCTTAAGTTTTCGAATTAAAAAAAATTCTTTTTGTTTCATGATCAGCACGTCGTACAGAATATACGCTTTAATTTTTTGCTCTAAGTTGTGAAACATCCTGTAGTATATATATATATATATATATATATATATATATATATATATATATATATATATATATATATATATATATATATATATATATATATATATATATATATATATATATATATATATATATAAGTTATGGTGCCACACTTTGATGACATAAACATTATATTGTATTCTCACGTTAATTGCTTACTACTAAATGTCATGTAGCATAGTCTTGATTAGATAAATGTTAAGATTAAGTTTCGTCTAGATTCAGAACTCATACTGTAAAGATCTACATAATTGTTTATTGTAATAAATAACTTTTTAAAAAGCGACTTGTTACTAATTGAAAATTAATTAGCGCAGTCGAAGTAGGATTAGCAAAACGGTTTAACGAATATAATCCGATTCACTTCAGTGATTTATTTGGCTATATATGAACATTATTTTATAGTAAAACAGTGTCAGAAAAATTAACATTACGTGAACCACACAACTACAAAAACGTACAAGTCCACCAACGAAGTCGTCTTCTAGAGCTCAGCTGAACGTACATCAGCTATCCAGCCTTCTTCGTAAGAAAATTCGCAGTCAGCATCAACTTCAGGGCAAATGAAGCGTGTGCTGTTATTTCTGCTGTGAGTACCATTTATGTCTATTAGAGGAATTTCACATTTTAACTCAGATTCGAGTACAAATTCTGAATCCGACTCCGATATCGAAGATCGTAATCCAATTTTTAAAATACAAACTAAAACTCCAGTTATTTTTTTAAAAACCTGCTCTAAAAGTACAATTAACCAAATAACAATGGCTAACGAATTAAGAAAAGAATACTTGGATATGATTCCAGAATTTAGAGGTGAACGCGAGCTTTTACCTAGATTCATTGAAAGCTGCCAAAAACTAGTTACTATATTCTATATTGCAACAAATCCTGCAGATTTTCAAAATGAGTTCTATTAGAGCAAAAATAAAAGGGGAAGCAGCTGTAAACATATCCAGTTGCGTAATCAAAACTTGGAACGATTTAAAAACAGCTTTAGTAAGCACATACGCGGACAAACGCGATAGGTACACTCTTTGTATCGAAATGACTGAATTAAAGCAAAACGTATTTGAATATTATAATAAATTACAACACTTCCTAAACTTACAAATATCATACATTCAAACAAATTCTGCGGCTGGCGAAGCAGAATTTTAATTATATACTTTAAAAATTACGCTTTAAGAATGTCGTTAAGGGGGTTGAAAGAACCAATAGGACAATTAATGCGTGCTAAAAATCCCAGGAATTTAAACGAAGCATTGGGTATGCTTACAAACGATTTTCAATTTAATGATACGTTAAAAAATGCAAGAACATTTAATAATATGAATAAACAGCAAAAATTCAATTAAAAATCTAACCCACAAAATTTTCACCCAGATACATGTTACCTCAATCAAATAGACTGTATAATATGCAACAAAATTCTTATCCATTTAATAGAAACTCAAATATTAATCCAAATATGCAAAGATAAAATTCCGGAGACCAATTTAGGAATAAAACTTTTAATCACACTAAACCATCCTCAATGAGTATCTCTACTCAAAACACTTCTCGAAATATCGCGCAAAAACGACCAAGAATAGGATTCGAAATGCGATCTCAAAATTATCAACAAAGACCGAAATTCAGTTCTGAAGAACTGTATGATATAGATGACTCCGAATCAAGCGTATATAAAGAAAATTTTACCTATTCCGATAACGACATAATCAATAATCACGAACAATCATTTGAACAACCAGAATATGGAAACACGGACGAAATTCAATCTGACGAAAGTAATTTTGTAGAGGAACAAGCCTCGGTTCAAGATCAAAATTCACAACTCACTTTGAATTAATGAACTGCACAATAAACCAAAGTAAACTTCCGTTTTTTATATTCCCCAAAAATAACATTAAAGTACTAATAGATACGGATAGTACTAAATCATTTATAAAATCTAATATTGCATTCAAATTTTATAAAAACTCGAGACCCATTTCAAATTATAACAGCGCATTTCAAATATTTAATCAAAAAAACGAAACCATCCCAAAATTAAAATATCATTTATTTAATTTTCACGACCAATTTGACATGTTACTTGGCATGGATAATTTTAAAAAGCTAAAAATTTTGATTGACACCTCAAATGATTTAATTATATCTCCTAATTCAGAAATAAAAAATACATTATCTTGATAAAAAATAAAACAAAACAAGAATTTAGTTCTAATAATTCCGTAAAAAGTAGAGAAGAAATAATAGGACCACAATCAGAACAAGTGATAAAAATTAAAGTAAATGTTGATTACGGTACTGTACTAGTTCCACATATCAAGTTTCAAAATTTATCTATTCCCGAATGCGTGACTGAAGCAAATCATTACCACTGTTTATGTACAATCAGGAACCCAACTTATTCAAAAATCAAAATTAAAATTCCTGAATTAATTAACGTCCAAAAAATCGAAGACTATATAACATTTTCTAGTCCAAATCTTAATTGTATTCAAACACACAATCAAAACAAAACATTTAACTCTTCCAAAATTCGCACTGACCATATGAACATAGAAGAAAAACTGAAATTTATTCGGACATATTTCATTTCGATGAACAAAATTTAAGTTTTACAAATCAAGTCAAACACAACATAAAAACAACAGACGAAGTACCAGTATATACCAAATCACACAAATACCCTCAAATACACAAAGACGAAGTACGTATACAAATAGAAAAAATGTTAAATCAGAACATTATTCGTCGATCTAAATCACCGTAGTCAAGCCCCATCTGGGTTGTCCCCAAGAAGCTCGACACTTCTGGTAAAAAGAAATGGCGAATTGTAATAGATTACCGGAAACTGAATGATAAGACAGTAGGAGACAAATTACCCATTACCAAATATAACGGACCTTTTAGACAAATTAGGACGATGTCAATACTTTGCGACACTTGACCTCGAATCTGGTTTTCATCAGATCGAAATAAAAGAAAGTGACATTCAAAAAACAGCCTTTAATATTGACGATAGACATTACGAATTTTTACGTATGCCATTTGGACTAAAAAACGCGCCCGCAACATTTCAGAGAGTCATGGATAACATTTTACGTGGTTTAACTCATAAAATATGCTAAGTTTATTTAGACATTATAATATTTAGCACAAGTTTACAAGAACATCTCAATAATTTAAAACTAGTATTCGATAGACTCAGACTATCCAATTTCAAAATTCAGTTAGATAAATCGGAATTTAAAAAAAAAGAAAGTAGCTATCTCGGACATATCGTAACTCCGGACTGTGTTCGTCCCAACCCGGATAAAATAATTGCTATTCAAAATTACCCCATACCAAAAACTACTAAACAGATTAAAGGATTTTTAGGACTTTTGGACTATTATAGAAAGTTTATCAAAGATTTTGCAAAAATAACTAAACCTCTGACCAAATGTTTAAAAAAAGACGCGACTATAGACATCAACAACCCTGACTACATACAGTGCTTTAACACATGTAAAAATGTACTAATTAATCAACCGCTTTTACAATACCCCGATTTTTCTAAGGAATTTAATCTAACATGTGATGCTAGCAACGTTGCAATCCGAGCTGTCTTATCTCAAGGCGACATAGGTAATGACCTTCCACGAAGCATCCCGCCACACCGAATCCCACGCCACCGATATTCCACGCGCCCTATTATCCACGCCACCTAGAATCCACCCGGCCGAAATAGTCCCCAACCACTTTTGTCCATAACACCGAAAGTAGTTCTGTCTCACTTTATCATGGGCTACGTCAGAACGATGACGATTATTGGTGATGTCACGGGTGGCGTCACTTAGTCAGTACAAAATTTATCACATAGATGCGGTTTACTACAATAAACCAAATAAATAACAAATATGACAATTTACGAATTAGTTAAAAATTTTACTGATGATATCAGTTTTATTTTAATTGAGCAAGTAAATTTGACATTAAACATCAAAAGAAATAGGTTGGTATCAAAGAAAAAATATATATTTTTTTATTTTCAAAAAAGTTAAAATTTTAACAAGTTGTTTTCGTTCCCAATAAATTTGATTTGTAAGTTGCTATATGCGAATAATTTCAAAGTACCTTTAAATTCCTTAGGGCCGGTTATATTAAGCTTAGTTCATAATTTAACATTTTTAATTGTCCATTAAGCCAAACTTGTGTTAAAATAATTGACGATATTGGACAATGAAAATATTTTAAGAGAGATTAAATGTTAATAAAACTGGGGTTATTCAATATTTTGACATTATAATTGTGTAAAAATGTCAGTTGTTTAATTGTGTACTTTTTCCAAATTATATTATCATTATTACTACATATATCATCGTCTTCATTAACTTCCAATTCATGATTAAAGTTAAACGTAATAAATATACTCAAAAACTACGTTTAATAAGATAACGAAATAATTCGTATGAAAAATAATGTATGATGAAATTAAATTTAACTTTAGAATATCCAGGGCTGCAAATCGAACCGGCTCTTTTTCTAAAACCCCGAATCGATCGTTCATGTAGAATCAAACCGACTATGTGAACCAGTTCGAACAAATATCTAAATATTTGCAGCAAATAAGTATGTACATTGAGATTGGAAATTTCAGACTCAGCTCTGATTCAGATATGCATTACATTTCGTTATTATGATATGCCACATGTTTGAGGCGTTCAAGGTCGAATCAAGTTTGAGAAAAATCTATTCAACTAAAAACTAAGATACCAGACAATGATTCGTTTTTAACTTGCATTACTTATGTAATTGTTGTATTATACCTAAATATTTGAAAATGTGGCAAAATTTTACGTTTTAAGTATTTTATTTTGTTTAATACAATGTAAGGAATTTGTAGAGGTTTGTAGATCGCAAGACAAGAAAACGGAGAGTTTTTAATCACAAACGAAACTATTTGTTTCAATCAAATATTGCATTGACATTTACGAGACTAACAAAGGAATTGAAAAAAAGTGAAACAACAACAAAAGGTGAGCGCGTGCGCCTATTTATAAAGGTAATTTGTGAGTTATTTTAATAGAATTCAATCTACAACTAATTTTTATCAAGATAAATCTGCTAGGAACCTTGTCTTAGTTCTTCTATGAACTCGTTCAACACACTGTATTGATGTAAAAATTACAATAAATTAATCATAGGTCGTTGAAAACAGAGATTCAATAACACTGTCCAACACGATTTTTGTGACTCGGTTCTCTTTACCAAAAACCGGTTCAGATTAACCTAAAATGAAGGAAAATCAACGTCAAAGTGTAAAAGTAAAAGAGAAAAGCTTTATTATAAAGCTAGCGCGTTATAAAAATATGTTCTTTTTTGTGATTTTACCAGTATTTTGCGATAAAAATTGCTTTTATCAAATCAGTATCACTTTGACGTTGATTTTCCTTCATGTTAGATTTAAACTGAACCGATTTTTTGTAAAGAGAACCGAGTCACAAAAAAAAGTTTACAATTTGTTATACTGTGTCATATGTTGGTATAAAATTTGTCTCTTCTTATATGAGTCAGTCAGTCACATTTTAAGACAATAATTTCATGTAAGTAAATAAATATTTTATGCTAAATAATAAGTATATATTTAATTGTTAAATGGAACAATTTAAATATACATGCTATAAAATTTTGATCTCGTAGACAAAGAATAATAGTTTTGATTTATAAATATATCTTCATATACAAGTTGTGCGAATATATTGTAGATTGGGCTCGTCTTACAAGTTCTTTCTTCAACTATCAAATATTTTGATCTAAAGTATAGAGAAAAGTATTGTAGTAAATCTTTAATTATGCATTACTTGATGTAATAATAAATTAATTGGATTCTTTTGTATATAAAATTGTTTTGTTATCTAACATACAATCAAAATAAAAAATTATTTAAAAAATACTGGTACAAAAATTAATTTGCATGTCTCCATTACTTATTATTTCTTCATAAAATTGATTTTCTTCATTACATTCTTATATAACTGATTTCTGACAGCTAGGTCTTTTCACTGGGAATATTATTTAGTTTCTTCATTACTCTACAGTCATTATTTTATATATCAAGATATTTTTTTATGAATATAGGCAACCTAAAAATTTGGTTTTTTTTTCAGGATTGTTTAGCAAGTTTGCGTTTACAAGTATTTATATATTTTTCATTAAAATATACAATTAGTTCATCTGATTTTTATGTATTCCGCTACGAAGACAACTTTAACAGAAAATGACAACAGCGTGTACAGCTGTTTAGTGTGCAACGTTTCTGATGTATTATGTTTTATTTCTTGTGCTTCTGTTGTTTGTTTGTCTTTCTTAATTATTATAAACATTTTTTTGTTACTGATCAATGCAAAATAAAATTATAACATCAGATTGAAGTGCCATCTTCAATGAAAGCTATTTTGGGCGCTCTTTTCAGTTGTTGAAAATAATGTACATTTTTAACTTTTTGTAGTAATCATCAACTAAAATTGTTTATATCAATCAAGGATGTCTAACAAATAACCCAAGCAAAATATATGTACGATAACACATCAGAAAAAAGCAAACATCAAACGTCAAAAATTTGACGTTGTACAAAGGTTGCCTTCATCACTTAACTGCACGTGACCTATAATATAATATATTATAATATTGGAGCAGTTACGATAATTACTGGAAATCGTTCTTACTCTCAGCTTTGGGAAATATATAACAGTATTCCATAGAAATTAATATTGCTTTCAGTAAAGTAGAGAAGTGCTTAACAAATTAAGTAACAGGAAAATATTTTAAATAGGCAGGATTAAGGAATCCATTTGCATATGTATTTATAGGATAATAGGACGTTTCGAGCCTAAAACATGGTTCAACTTGATAACAAATAGAGTTGAAAAGAATACAATAAATATCAAGAAAATTTGGCCCAATTCAAACAGGAGCTGAAACTCATTAAATACCAAAAACGGTACCATATCTTCAAACATCACAATTTCTAGTGTGTTTTGTAGCCAGAGGGGTCCTGTTACATACCTATTTTTGGCAAAAAGGTGTTTATTAATTTATAAAATGTCTTTATTTGTTATAGAATGTATTTATTATTAAAATAAACTTATCTTGAAAATATTTCACTTCTAACTGCATCCTTTTAGTTCACATGTTAATTTTGATAATATTTTTCATTAGCAACTACAAGGGGTACGTGATGCTTCACAATGAAATTATATAAATCAGTTAACAATAGCTGGTATAAGGACCGGTTACACCGAAACAATACTAATTGTCTATTAGATTATAAGTTAAGTTGCACCAAAATATTTAAGGGTCAATCTTATAAAACAAAATAATCTATAATTATATTTTACTTGGCAACTAAATTAATTTAATTGGAGATACATTAAGTAACTACATAAACCTGACAATTAAAGTAACTGTCAAAATTTATATACTGATGTCGCAGGCCTGCTATACACATATATACAAGGACATTAGGAATACTTCTACATGTTGGTTGATTTATGGTCGTTTAAATAATCTCTAAAAATTGTTTGAAATGTAGCATAATAACGAAAAGTAATGCATATCTGAATCAGAGCTGAGTCTGAAATTTCCAATCTCAATGTACATACTTATTTGCTGCAAATATTTAGATATTTGTTCGAACTGGTTCACATAATCGGATTGATTCTACATGAACGATCGATTCGGGGTTCTAGAAAAAGAGCCGGTTCGATATGCAGCCATGAATATTCTAAAGTTAAATTTAATTTCATCGTACATTATTTTTCATTTGAATTATTTCGTTGTTTTATTAAACGTAGTTTTTGAGTATATTTATTATGTTTAACTTTAATCCTGAATTAGAAGTTAATGAAGACGATGTCATATGTATTAATAATGATAATATAATTAGGAAAAGTACACAATTAAACAACTGACATTTTTACACAATTATAATGTCAAAATACTGAATCACCCCACTTTTATTAACACTTAATCACTCTTAAAATATTTTCATTGTCCAAAATGGTCAATTATTTTAATTTACAATTTAATTTGCTATAACGCAATTTTGACTTGATAGATAATTAAAAAAGCTAAATAATGAATAACTTTTTAACTAAGTTTAGTATAACCGGCCCTAAGAAATTTAAAGGTACTTCGAAATTATTCTCATATAGTAACTTACAAATCAAATTTATTGGCAACGAAAACAACTTGTTAAATTTTTTTTTTCTTTGATACCTACCTATTTCTTTTGATGCATTTTCGTCAGGTTAATGTCAAATTTACTTGCTCAATTAAAATAAAACTGAAATCATCAGTTAAATTAGTTTTAACTAATTTGTAAATTGTCATATTTGTTATTTATTTGGTTTATTGCAGTACACCGCGCCATCTATGAGATAAATTTTGGATTTTAGGTGGCGTGGATAATCGGGTGCGTGGATTATCGGTGGCGTGGGATTCGATGGAGTGGCATTGACTCACCTTCCAGTAGCGTATGCAAGTAGAACATTGAACGATTTTGAAATTAACTATTCCTCAATTGAAAAGGAACTTTTGGCTATTGTTTGGGCAACTTATAACTGAAAACTCGGGAATACTCCCTATTTAAATTGGGCCCAGCAAAATCAAGAAAACAACTCACATCTTCGTTCATTTTTATAACTTGAAGCCGCTCTTTCAGGAGTATAATAATTTACGAACAATATAGTCACCTTAAAATATTTATTTCAAATAATTCACATTACGTTAACGAATCCCGGAATTATGTAAAAATCATAGAATTTACTAAAAATACTATTAATAATAAAATCATAAACATTGGGTTCCACTTAACTGCCTTAATAAAAAGAAATAAAAGCGGTCTTATAGACGGATTAGGAAGCGTTTTCAAATTCATTTCTGGAAATTTAGATGCCGAAGATGGTAAACGATATAATAAAATTTTAACAGATTTGGAACAAAATCAACATAAACTAGAAAACCAACTAAAATTATCGTACTCCGTAAATAATCAAGTTATAGAAAACTTTAATAGTACTCTGAAAGATATACAACATAATGAAAATCTGTTAAAACTAAAATGATGCAATTATCCGAAATTATAAATAAATTGCTTGTTGAAGACATTCTATACGCAGAGGGTATTTTCGATCAATTAATCATACTCTACAATTCTATTCTGAACATATTACAAGATATAGAAAACTCTGTAACGTTTTGTAAACTTAGAACTCTGCATGCAAGTATAATTCAACCAGATAAATTATTATTCAGAAAATATCAGACCATTATAAAATGCAATTACCATTTGAGCCTGTATTAGAAATTATTTTAGAATACGAGGAATTGTTAAAAGTTAATTGTAAAATTTAATCCTCACAAATAATCTACTTTATATCCATTCCTATTAACCTTGTGAAGTGATATTTGAAAATAAAAAAATAATATTTCTCTATAAAACACACGGATTACCTCTGCTGCTGCGTAAATTAAAATTTATACTTGAAAATAATAAAATTTCAAACTTTTCAATAAACTTATCGTCTTTGAAATTCAACAAAATCAGGGTAAACCAAATAATACCGACCCAAATGATCAATACCGATATTTACATCCCTAGTATTTGGACAATACTTCAATATATCGCAGTTGTAATTATTATATTCTGTATAATACTGCAAAGACTAAGAATAAAACTAATTAACCGGAATTCACCGAAGAAAACTGAAGACACTGAGGTCCAACTTCCAGGCGGTGCCTCCTTCTCAGTGGCGGCGCTATCGGGGGGTCCAGCGGGGCATTTACCCCCCTAAAATTGTCAGTAGCCCCCTGGTTCCCTCCTGACTTTTAGTGTCAATCTAAAAAAAATTGCTAGTATGCTTTTAACATCTTAACATTTAAAATAGACAGAAACACTGGAAGAAACACACAAAAAAACATTGTTATACAGCATAATTTTTTTTGCATCAATTCACATGTATCTAAAAATATCTATCTGCATTTAACCATGATTATTATTGGTCTTATAATAAACGCGCTGCCGAACTTGTCCAAACTTGTCAAATTAATTGTGCGAATCCGATAGCGACGCAATGAACTTGTAATTATTTGTTAAGATTGTTCTATACTTTACTTACTCGTCCACGTGCATAGTTTAGCAAGTTCAAACATGTTGTAACTAACATCTTGTAACTTAAGTGCTACTGAAGAAAGTGATAGTGAGTCTAGTTCTTGTGAAAATAAAACTAGTATGGATGATATAAGTGATGATAATGAAACTGGCGTACATACCCCAACAGTGAGACCTGAACCAAAACAGACAATTCTTACTGTTTCTGGACCTAGCGACTTATCACAGACTCCTGAAAAAGGACCACGTCAGCCGATACTATCGCAGTATTCAAAAGTTAAACAAGGTGCAAGAATGAGAAGCTTTAAATCAACGTGGTTTAAAAAATGTACATGGTTGGAGTATAGTGTTTTAAAAGACAGTGTTTTTTGATTATACTGCCGATTTTTACATGGTGTAAATCAAGCAAACATTTTTGTGAATGAAGGGTTTCGCAACTGGAAGAATGCACTTGATTCAAGTAAAGGACAAGTAAAATATGATAAATCTGAACAACATAAAATGTGTGTTATAAAATATGTAAATTATATGATATTAAAGAAACAGAAAACAAATATTGAACAAATGGTGAATGATCAATACCGAAATGAAATTAAAGAAAACAGACACTACATCAAAACTTTATGTGAGTGTTTATTATTTACATGTACGCAAGATATTGCTCAACGTGGTCATGATGAAAGTATTTTAACCTTAAATAAAGGTAATTTAAGAGAATTAATGTTATTGATAAATAAACATGACACCATTGTACAAAAAAAAGTTACAGGATAGTTCAAAGAATGCTAAATACCTACATCATGATATCCAAAATTTATTAATTTCTATTATGGCGACCATTGTACTTAAAAAAAATTCAGACGATGTAAAGGAATCAACATTTTTTGCAATAATGTCTGACGAAACAAAAGACTTGAGTAAAGATGAACAAATAACTGTTATGTCCGGTACTTGCAGTAAAATGCAATTCAGGAGAGGTTTTTAGGGTTTAAAAGTGCAAACGGTATGCTAGATGCTGCTAGTTTAGCAAATTATATAAAAACAATATTAGATGAAAATAATATTTCATTAAGCAATTGTATAGCACAAGGATACGATGGTGCTGCTGTAATGAGTGGTCATTTAGGTGGCTTGCAAAATCATATTAAAAGTATTGTTCCGCAAGCATATATATTCATTAATTTAACCATAAATTACATTTAGTTGTTGTTGATTGTGCAAACATTTGAAAAAGTCGGCTATTTTTTTTCTAAAAACATTATATACGTTTATATCAAACTCTACAATTCATCCTCTATATTTAAATACACAAAAAACAAATTTATCCTACAAAACAGGCTCGAGAATTAAAAAGGATATGTGATACGCGATGGACTGCTCAGTTCAGAGCATGCGAGACTGTTTTAGAAACAATTGAATCTATTTTTGTAACATAAAACAATCTTATTCTAAAACTGATTTAAAAAGGATAGAAGATGTGAAGCAAAAGGTTTACCTTTACAAATTGATAAAGAATTTATTGGTTTACTGCTTATTTTTATAAAAAATTTAAAATTAGTTACAACTGTATCTAATTATCTCCAATCCCCTGATATGAATTATGTAAAAGGTTTAAATTTAGTTCAAGAAACAATTAATGAATTTCAAATCTTACGAAACAATGATAATGAATGGAATTCTATATGGAAATCTGCAAATAATATTTTTTGTCTCTTGGTTTAGATAAAACAGACTTTTTTGACAAACCAAAAAGAATGAAATCTATTCCAAAAAGATTACAAGAGTTTATAGTAGATTGTGAAATAAATGATTCTGTAGACATAGAAGTAAAAAATGAGAAAGATGTTATCAAACTTAAGTTATACATCTCTATACTAGATAAAATTATAATTGAATGAAAAGAAAGATTTACAAAAAATTATCCTATTTTAAAATCATTACAAGCTTTTGATCGCACAGATGATTTATTCCTCAATAAAATTCATTTAACTAAATTAGCAGAACATTATAACATAAGTTGGGATTGTTTAGACTCAGAAATAACGCTAGTTAAGAAACTTTTGTGTAGAGAAGAAAATGAAAATATTAAATCACTCATGAAGTTTCTGCCATTCGTTGAACAATATAAGCAAGCATTTGAATGCATTTATAATTTGGTAAAAATTTGTATTTTAATGCCTGTATCAACAGCTTCTTGTGAAAGATCATTTTCCTCTTTAAAAAGAATTAAAAGTTATTTAAGAATAATAATGACAAATGAAAGAGTAAACAACATTAGTATATTAAGTGTAGAAAAGACATATCAAAATTAATAGACCTTAATGAAGTTGTAGACAAATTTGCAAGTTTAAATAAAAACCGAAGGATTAAATTAGTATAACTAAATCACTGCTGTGTTTTGTATTTATCATATTTTCTTTTAATTATATTAGAGAACATTTTTTGTTTTATTTTTAAAGAATATGCTTGTTTTTGTTTATTATTTATACAGTAGAGTCTCCTACAGCACGCGCTAACTCGTTTCGTGTTATAAAAGATTCGTGCAGTAGGAGACGCTCGAATGTATTATAGCGCGTTACAGTAAGAAGCGCCGATTTTGTGTTATTGCACGTGTTATATGTGAGATTTTTGACGTGTTGTAATAGACTGATGTGAGTCGTAAATTTAGTTGGGATGTTGGAAGGAAAGCATGCTATAAGAGATTCTACTATATATTATATTTATATTTGTTTGGTACCAAATAAATTTAATATTGACAACATTGTTATTTATTATTAAAATGATACAAAATATATGCCCCCTAATTTTCTTCCTGGTCCCTACTGGCCCCCCTAGATTTCAGAGCCTAGCGCCGCCACTGCTCCTTCTAAGAGTGGAGGAATTATAGTGCCACATTTTGATGACATAAACATTATTATATATTCGCACGTTAATTGCTGACTACTAAATGTCACGTAGCATAGTCTTACTTAGATAGAAATGTTAAGATTAAGTTTAGTCTAGATTCAGAACTCATACTGTAATGACATAAATAATTGTTTATTGTAATAAATAACTTTTTCAAAAGCGACTTGTTACTAATATAAATCAAATTTTTTCGGTTCCAGGTCGAGTAAAATTTTAAATTTTAGTGACAAAAAAAATGCAGAAATTCTTCCTCTACCATAAACTATTATATGTAAGTATTAATGTCAAATAAGTTAAATCTATGAGAGAAAAATTCCCTGGTGGGAATCCAGGCGTCACCCAAATTTTTCTGTTATAAATTTAAGTTTAAATTTATCATCCTCACTGTACTTTCAGTTATGTCAAATGATAAAAAAAATACCCAATTCTTCATTATGAGTGGTATTGTAACGGATGTTGCAGTGACAAATATAAATCTTTTTTTCTTGTCTATACTCTTACTGCATTCAAGTACTCTAATAATAATGGCTGGTAACACAAGCTCTGTTTTTGGGTGTTCTAACAGCAAGGTTTTAACATGTTAGCGATAGCTAAAACACACAAATACACTGCTCTTAAAACAGGGAAAACAGAGCTTGTGCTAATATTATTATATTAAAAGTGAAGAAAGTAAATTATTCAAATAATTTTTATTTGCAAAGTGAATATGAAAATCGTCTTTTTCTAACAAATATTTGTTTAGAAAGTGATACATTTTTAAACTATTTAAAAAAAAATCATGTAAAAAAGTAGAGAAAATTTTTATTTACGTAAAATCAATTTAATATCAATATTCACTCATTTGTTTTACAGACTACAGTTTCGCCGTCATGCAAAATATTACTTTCATTACTAGTTGTAGAAATAACAATTTTTTTCATTACCAATCAAGTAGACATTTATTTTTCTATCTGGAGAGTAGTAAATTGATCTTACTCTGCTATGAAAGTAAATAATCCTCCTCTATTCTATGTGTGTCTAGTATTTGATCGATATCATTTAAATTTATAAAAATAATAAAACGATTGCACGAGTAATTTTGACACGTTTCTATTTACCTGACATGTTTATAGATATCAATATTCGTGCAATTTATGTAGTTGAAATATTTTGATATTTTTAAGATTAAATTCTTATAATTATAATATAATTTGAAATCGACCTACTTATTTTGGGTTTTTTTTATAATAATATTATAAAATCATTATCTAATGTTGGAAATACTTTTAATTGTTAAAGGACATTTTAAAATATTTGACGTTATCATTTTGAAATAACATTTAACGTGTGGCTGCGCAATACAATCAATCTTATAAAATAAAAAGATTTCTAAAACAATAGTGTCTATTCTTAAAGTGTTTTCCATATAATAATGGACCTATTGTGAACGCAAAAAATAAAAAATATATTAATGTTTTTTGTCCCGCGTGATGGTTGCGCGGGCTGAGGGCCTGACTCGCAACCATAAGGTCGTGGGTTCGGGTCCCGCCCGTGGCGACCATACAAAGGACATATCGGCATATGACCTAAGTAGTTGGTCCGATATATAAATTTAAAAAAAAATATGTTTTTTATTTTCTTTATTATTACAATCATTATTTTGTATGAGACTCAGTATAGTATCGAGTCGGATTGTGGATTTGAAAACCCAGGTTCGATTCTCATAGCCGACAAACAATTTTCACCACATTCAAATTACTTCTGTGATTTCTCCTCCACTAACCGCTAGCAACATAGAGAGTCATGATTTGACTGCTGGTAACCGCACTTCACACGCATAAATATATTATTTACCAAGATCTGCTACTGCAGAGTTCAGCGCCCAGAAATGAGTAAAAGGCAAGATGATATATTTATTTTATTTTATCAATACATTTAAGTTCCTGGAAAAGAGCAAGACATTAATCGATGATCAACATGGTTTCAGGAAATGTAGAAGTACAATTTCAGCACTCGTATATTTTCTAGATCAGGTTTATAAAAATTTTGATAATGGCACTGATACTTTTGGAATTTATCTAGATCTATCCAAGGCGTTTGATTGCGTAGATCATACTATACTGATGAATGTCTGCGATGTACATACTGTAAAAACTTTCTACTTCGCAAAATTTTATCCCGTACTATGCTATGGTATAATTTTCTGGGGTTGCTCTCAAGCAGCACAGCAAGTTTTTAGAATACAGAAAACAGCAATCAGAAATATTTTCAAACTTCCTTTTAGAACATCTTGTCGAGACTTATTCAAAAAAGAAAAGTTTTTGACAATGCCCTGTACATACATATTAAATGTAGCTCTGCATATTAAAGAAACTATAAACAGTTTAGAAACGCACAGCGACTCTCATCAATATAACACGCGAGGTAAAGAAAGTTTGAAACTACCGAAAATCAATTTGAATAAATCTAAAAATAACCCCAACTATCTCGGTTTAAAAATATATAACTGTTTACTGCAATATCTGAGGGATCTGAATAATAACAAAAAATTTAAAATGGAATTTAAAGAATACTTGATTTCAAAAAGCTTTTACACCATCGAGGAATTTTTTAACGAAAAATCTTAATTATTTTAAGTAACTTTAAGTATGGTGTGCAATTATATTTTTAACTTGACGTTTTCTATTCCTATGTATTTTGGTCATGAATTAAATAAATTATTATTATTATTATAGAGTATTTTTAAAAAGACAAAAAACTTAATTTAAATATAAACAAAGTAAACTGTAGTTTATTTTTCATTGATATTAAAACTAAATATATCATCACGCCTTTTACCCATTAATGTATAACATATATTTTACTTACTTTTGTTACACTTACGGTAGAAAAAAGGCTACACTTTTGCAGTTTGATATGTAATCAATCACTTTACTCACTGAATACTAGTATATTTAATTATTTTACTTTTTAATTACATTATTTTTTGTAAGGTTTGCAAATTCTAATATAGATATATGTATACCCAACAAATAATAAGATACATATACTTATATGCAAAGATAAGATACATTTATCTCTTATCATTGATAAGCTTAATCAAATATTTATTTTCGATTTGCACTCTTGGTGAATACAAATACAATTTAGATACAATAATATTTTTAATCACCCGCCACATACTTGAATATTAGTGACGTAAGAGCGGAGCACCTGCCTCAGTTAGGGGTGCCCACAAGGACGAATTTGCTGACACGAAATGGGGAGTGCCTCAAACGTATATGAGCATTCCACTTGAGTTGTACAACTTTACTTTTTCGACGACCAGATAAGCAAGAAAATACATTAAAATATCTGCTTTATTATGACTTATTTGTTAATTATAAATGTGCAGTTACTCTTTAATTTAAGTGAATTATAAGAAAAAATGGCGGATAATTACTCAATTAGTGAAAGAAATTAATGTCTTAAGTTCTATTATAGTGTTAATAGTTTAAGCCAAGTGAGAGATTTATTTGCGGGTTCGTACCCTCACAGGCCAAGTCCTTCAATACACACAATTCAAAGAGTTATTAATAATCAAAGAAAATATGGGTCAGTGTTCCATCCATGCCACAGTTGCAGATTTATTTGAGCACTTAATTTAAAATTCTGAGTTTATTCTGTATTAAATTTAAAATACAATAAAAATATTTAATGTTATTGATAATAACAAAAAACAACGATCCTTTTCAGGACCATCAACAATTTTACAAAAAGATAATTTATTTTATTGCAATTTATCATAAAAATTATAATTCAAAATTTTGTTTCATTTCCATGCAAGGCTATCCCTATTTTTAAGCTAATTTTCAACAATTTAAATTCAATTTCTGCCGTTATAAAGAAAGAAAAATTTATTCTGTTTTAGAATTTTATACTCTACAACATTTATTTGAAGGTTTTTTTCCAAAATAATAAGCAAAGCAGGAAATTATAAAAATATGATTTTTCTTGTTAAAATTCTATAATCCGGTGTCGCGGTCACCACCCTGTATTTGTTGGTGCACATGTTGATGTTGTTCATGTACATGTCATTATCACTATCACAATCTATTATTTTTTCAATCAATTGCACTGTATACAATTCAAACCGTATTATTGGAGGTATTTTGTAACACCCTTGAACTGTGCTGTGCATCAAGCAGTGTTGACATCAGTGTAACACCGCTGTCCACTAGATCATAGAGTTGAGGCCATTAGATTCTCACTAAAAAGACGACACTTAGCGAAGCAAGGTTAAATGAGAAATTTTTGTAAAACAGGGATTTTTTTCTAAAAAAATAATTTTTTCTCAAAAAGAGGCGTGGTCTAAATTTATTAGCGCAAGTACTATCTATTATAAATAAAAACTATTTTTATTAAGATTATTATTGTTTGGAAAAAAGGGGCGGGGTCTGATTTTATACAATACAAATGGTTTGACACGAATAAAAAGAATTATTATTATAAATATAAATTTTATTACTTTTTTTTCTATTTTGCGTTCATAAGGAAGTCATTACGAAATCCAGTTGCGTATCGAAAGAGCGTTCATTACGATACGCAACATTTTGTTTTAGACGATTAGTAGTAGTGCCAAACTGAGAACATCGAAATTTCAATATAACCTCAAGATCTGAACATATGCATAAATGTCAGTAACAGTTGGCAACCAAAACATTTCATATACAAATTATCCTAAATTAACTCAGTTTCAAATATCGCAGATATTTATTTTTTTTTTTTTAATTGAATTTAAGGTGGATCAGCTACTAAGGTTATTACCACCATTGGGAAATAATGTTCTCATCAAATTTGCGTAATATAAATCCGAAAAGGGTATTACATATGGAAAGTAGAAAAGGAGAAGAAAGATAGGAAATAAAACACTACATAATTTGACTAGTTAGACCAGAGGTCTTTAAAAATTTTAAAATCGTTTTTAACATGTCTCCATCATTTGACAGGATGACTGATAATTTATCAGCAATCTGACAATTTTGTCTTTCCTGGCGATATTTAGGACAATGAAGGAGAATATGGAGAACCGTTAATTTAGTGTTACATTCTTCACACATAGGTACTGGTTGACGTAACAATAAATACAAATGTGTTGCTTTTATGTGACCTATGCGCAACCTTGTAATAGCGACTTGATCTTTGCGCTTCAATATAATTGGGGTACTTCATTTATCCACCGTATTTTTAATCTTATAAAGTTTATCATTACTCCTATTCCAGTCTAGTTGCCATAGAGAATGACAAAACGATGTTATTGCTAAAAGCATATCATCAGATCTTACAGCATATCTTGTAGTATATTGTCGATTAGCACCCTCACGTGCTGCTTTGTCAGCAATCAGATTTTTATTTATACCCACATGTCCAGGTACCCACATAAACGTTATTTGAACATTTCGTTCATTCAGATGGCAAATTACTCTATGTATTTCTTGTACAAGAGGATCATTATTATTTATTTTTAAATTATAATTTATAAAATCCGCAAAATAAAAAACTAAAAATGTAAATAACTCATTTTAACTCCACTAATAACTTTGAGGGCCGTGATTTGACGGCTGGTAACCGCACTTCACGCGACAAAATATCACTTACCGAGATCTGCTTAGGCAGAGTGCCACACCCAGTAATGGGTAAAAGGCGTGATGATATATATTTTTTTTATATATAACTTTCTAATGGCAACGCACGAAAAATCACACGCTTACATCAATAGTAACCAGAGATACAAACAAAACAAAACCTTGTCATATTAACCCAACGAATTTATTTTCAGTACGTATGTATACGTTTTTTAATAATTTAAATAAATAAATATAAATATATCATCACGTCTTTTATCCATTACTGGGTGTGGCTCTCTGCCGTAGCAGATCTCGGTAAGTGATTATTTCTTCGCGTTAAGTGCGGTTACTAGCCGTCAAATCACGGCTCCCAAAGATGTTAGTGGTGGGGAAGTCACAGGGGTAGATTTAATTTGGCGGAACTTGTTTGTCGGCTGTGAGGATCGAACAAGGGTTCTCAAGATTCACAGACATACTCGATACCACTGAGCCACCTACCCCATATAAAATACAAATATTTCTAAAAAAATTATATCTTCTCACAAATATATGGGTATACATCATAGTTTTAATTTTACATTAAATTTTTTAAATAACCCTGTACAATTTTGAGCAGTATATTTATGGGGTAGGTGGCTCAATGGTATCGAATCGGCCTGTGGATCTTGAGAACCCTGGTTCGATCCACACAGCCGACGAACAATTTTCACCAAATTAAATCTACTCAAACACGATAAGCCGTATAAAGTTGAAACTTTGTATTTAGGACTGTTATAACATCTAGTTATGCACCTGCCTTTTTGGTATATATAACTTTCAGAAGTGGTATTTTACTTGAAGCCTATTATAGATTTTAATGAAAAACTATATTAAAATATAATGAAAAACTTTTCAAATTTGGTATATAAGACTACTATATCAATGAAAATTACATAAAGCTTGTCCCAGAAAAAATTATCGCTTAGATTTGGGCGTTTTCGTATACTGCCTTTATAGATATACAAATTTTCATGTGATGCGTTTTTATTAGTTGTTTATGCATTATACAAAAACAATTAGTTGACAACTTTCATACTAAATTCTACAAAGATGTCATCGAAACACGAAGAATTACGCGAAAATATTTTGTACAAATGTGTTCAAAATAGGCATGTATCCACAAGAAAAGTAGCTTCAGAGTTAAAATCTACAACAAGGACTGTTCAAAGGGTGTTAAGAAGATATAATGAAACGGGTAATACACAAAAAAAAAAATGGAAGTGGATGAAAACCTGGATTTGTAGATTAAAATATTGGGAAAATGCCTTGAAGGCTTTGTGTAAAAATAAAATTGTTTCTGTGAGAGATTTGGTTAAGAAATTTGAAACTACTCAATCAACAGTCCAGAAAATTAAGCTAAAGAATTCTATAAAGTCATTTAAAAAACAAAAGTGCCTAACAGGAATGCTAAACAAGAAACTAACACAAAATCAAGATCTAGAAAACTTTACTTTAAAGTGATATCAAAAAAATTATGTGTTATCATGGATGTCGAAACGTATTGTTAACTTGAATTAAAATCTCGACCAGGTCATTATTATTTATCTGGAAAGTTCAGATATCTGTTAGTAGCTAATTGAAGGTAATTAAAATAGAAAAACTCTCAAAAAATATACTTGCTTGGCTGGTCATTTGTTCCTGTG
Organism: Pterostichus niger; assembly: GCA_947425015.1. NCBI lineage: Eukaryota > Metazoa > Arthropoda > Insecta > Coleoptera > Carabidae > Pterostichus > Pterostichus niger. The sequence goes on along the minus strand of OX380346.1, from coordinate 18,194,771 downwards.
GCAAACTCAGTATGCCTTATTTTTTGACAACGACAATCAATGGTGAAAGATATTTAAGTGGAAACAAATTACAAAAATGATATCTGATTATGCTGTACAACTTTTGGATGAATCATAAATAAAATGTAAATATTTGCTATTACGTACTATTTAGTTGTTGAAGTCCTCAATAGTTTAAAAAAAATCATTTCATTATAAGGTTTTTAGTTAAAAATTATAGGCGATAATTTTTTCTGGGAGAAGCTTTAACAGATTTTGGTTAAAGTGGTGCTACCCTCTTCTGCTCCGGCTTTACCACTAGCTTGAACAGTGGAGACGGCGTGCGGTTCACGTTGCCAAGTGCCCAAAGTAAAAAAAAAAATAAGAGGAGCGCCAGTTGGCCTTGCGGCTGGTGTACATACCCAGGAGTCGGCCAACAGACTCCAAGGAGGCCGGAGCAAGGTTTCAAGGCGTACTCGAATAAAGCACAGCAATAACAACAAGTAACAAGGTATATTGTAAACCCCAAATAAACAATACAAAAAAAAACCGTAACCGGTGACATCGAAACTATCGCCGAATTCACCAGTCTGATCACGTGAATCGGCAGATTGAAATAAAACTATCGCGTATGCGCGGACGCGGATTCAATCAGGACTCGCGTTAAACAAAACACGGAATAACGGGGCATTCGATGGTCGACCACGGAACTTGTGACGCACTATCCAAACTAAGACGCAAAGCCCTAACCACTACCCAACAGTGCACACACAAAGGAAAGTTAATCACGCAGACCAGTCTGAAGAAAACAGACGATAATATCAAGTACGGAAAAAAGTACAATGGTTAAACGGCGAATTTACAACACAAGAAAAATATAAAGCAACAACGTAAGTATGCTTCTAAATACGTATACAAATAAAAAAAACTAAATAGAATATAAGTTGAGACTTAACCTCAACCAAAAATAAAATAAATAATAAAATATTTCGCTTAGCTGCAAGGGAAAGGGATGATGTTGGTTCCTCTGTCAGCAAGCGACTGTCGAGTCGGTCCCCACCACGGAAGACTACGCAGCGCAGGCGCTTCGCTGATGTGGCTGCCACGCGGCGTTTTGATCTCCAGTGGCGTAAATCGCCGAACTCGCCTTAGCCTTCAGTGTCCTCTAGGACTTTTATACAGCACGAACACAACAGGAATATAGGACAAACTTTTTTAATGTCCGATCCAAGAGGACATTCCAAAATTCAACTATAAAAAGCCTGAAAGAGATAGGGAATTAGGATATTCGAATGTGGACAGTACGCTACTGACTTTATACTAATTTGACTTAACTGAAAAACTGACGCTACGTTACTTAAATAAGACTGAATTAACTTTGTACAACATTACGACTTGTATACTAAATTGAATGCAGAATAAATGGTTGAATTTAGAATTTTCATTACTTGAATTGTTGTGCGGCTTCAGTAACAAAATAAATAGGTGGGTCTCCGTAATCCGACAAAGTCGCAAAATATTAAATTCTAAAACGGTTGCGCTACTTTCTTTAAATCCAGAATACTCTGATTGTAAAACAAATTCAAAAAACCACGTTTTACTTTCCAAAAAAATAGTAGCACTACTCAGCCTCACGATATCTACTTATCTACTGACTTAAGCTTGAAAATTGTTTTAAAGTCATGAAAAATCCAGATGGTACTTAACAGTAAGAGAAAGAGACACAGAATTCAAAACGCGATGGCTGTCCATCATTCAAAAGTCCGCAATTCCTATCTCTCCGACGACAGTGTTACTCCCCCGCTTCGACGGTTGCGGCACCGAGGCGCCATAACAGAAACGAAAGAAACAAAAAAACGTAACAATGGACTAACCGGAAGAGATACATTACATGAAGCTGCTAACAGCTTTTCTTGAAAACAATGATTAAATTTAGATTTTAGAAATAAATGCTGCAAATAAAAGTTTTAGAAATACAAATTCTGCGTCTAGCCCATTAAGAATTATTAAATTATCTCTTTGTATAAGCGAGATAGCTATATTTAAAAATTATAAAATTTTTGGTTTTTGTAAGTTTGCTATGGATTAGGATAAAATATAAGAAAAAAAAATACGTCAAATATGTGCAATACAAAAAAATATGAATAAAGGACGTAGACACTTGATGTAGTTTCACAAAATTATTTATTAACAAGTTGATCGATTTCGGCTTATTAGGCCATCTTCAGAACGTTGACTGATTAAAATACAAGTTACACGCAGTTTATATAGTACAGTGATTAACGGTACAGTTCATTTACAAAGATCTTAATACTATCTGAATGAAACAAATCCAACTAGTCATTGAGGACATTTAAGCCGCTTTGCACCGCCCTTAACAATTAAAAAAAATATTGCAAAATAAATAATCAAATTTCAAAACAAAAATTAAATAATAGATACTTACGCAATAAGTGGGATATAGACAAAATTATCGCACGCATGTGAAAGTTGCCCAACGAGGCCGTAGGCCGAGTTTGTGTAATCACATATGTGCGATAATTATGTAGTATCCCACGTATTGCGTACAAAATTTTATCTACGACTGTTCGGGATTTAAATTGTTATTTTTATAATTAAATATAAATTTAATTAAAATTCAAATCTAAGTAGCAACATGCGCTGATTGTTTTCTAAATGATAGCAACGCGTTGACAATCGCGACAACCAAATAAACAGAAAAATTTAGATTTTGCCTTTACGAGTGTGTAGAGTAGTTCGATAATAGAAAATGAGCCTTTCAGATATAGATCTGCCTTCAGATATAGAAGAAGCAGCGTCAAACGTTATTTTGGATCTGGTTCCTCAAAAATCAAGAGTAAAATATCTACTGGCATATGACAGGTATGAGAAATGGTGTGAAGAGAAAAAAAATTAAAGATACAACAAATGAAAAGGCTTTGTTAGTGTACTTCGGAGAATTAAGCAAGATTCAAAAATCATCATCTCTTTGGTGCTATTATTCCACGGTGGTTGGAGGTCAAATTCTGTTGCAGAAGGATACATTGAGACTTCCGCTGAGAATAAAAAGAAAACGGCTACCAAAATTTTGGGAGGAAAAGAAAATGTGTCTTCAGTGTCACACAATATAGAAATTACTAATTCTACGGTAACATCAAATCATCCAAATGTGTCTACATCTGGCATCAATTTATATAGCTGTATAGACTGTGTTATAAATGTATACAATAAATAAGTTTTCTTGTGTGATTTTCTTTAGTTTTTTCCTACATTTTGCATTATCGCTTGCGCGTGCGGTAAAAATTCAAAAAACGCACGTGTGCGGTAAAGTAAGTCATTACCTGTCTGAAATGAGTGGGATATTAAGGATATATCGCACGGTCGTAGATAAAAAATATTACCATTCTAGTTTTGAATTTTCATTGTGTAACTAAGTTACCACCTAAACATAAACAAAACGCAGAGTCTGTCACAGATCATTGTGGAATTGTAAATATTTTCCGTTATTTTACAATAAATTACTTAAAATGAGTAGTGAAAGAGATAATGAAGTGCCAAGTACTCCACCAGAAATTCGTAAAGAAGCAGATATCGCTGTTTTGAATCTGCTTCCTGCAAAATTAAAATCTGTATATGAAAAAGAATATAAATTTTTCATGGACTATATTCCTAATATTAGTATTAATAATGTAACAAATAGTGCACATACCAAAGAATATTCTGTATCTTCTACATCTGGTATTCCTACTATTGATATTAATAATAGCCCAGATCACATAGTTTACAATTCAATCTCAAAATAATCTAGTTTTTAAGTTTAATTTGTATGTCAAAATAAAGTACTTATTTTACACTATGAAAAACGCCTACTTTAGACGAATAATTTTAGTTAAAAACAACAACTTCATAAGTACGTGTTGCAAAATAGTTATTTACGATATTGTAATGTATATTATTTTCCATTGGAAACGCGTGATATAGTACGAGTTTTATAAGATATGTTTTTTTCGTACGTGTGCGATGAAAGTTTTATAAAATGAGTTATTTATACTATTTTTCTATTTCGCGTCTTTAATAAATTAAAATTAAAAAAAATCTGCGATATTTTAACCGAGTCAATATAGGGTAATTTGTATATGAAATGTGGTTGATAAATGTTATTGACATTTATTTAATTGTTCAGATTTAGAGGTTATATTGAATTTTTGATTTTGTCAATATGTCATCAGCTGGTTTTTATCGAAATATAGAAAATATATTGGTATATTGCTCTTCGGTCCCCTTAAATTACATCTCCGCGATTGTGTTGACAATAATCAAAAATCTTGGAAGCGGTTGAAAAAAATACTGTCACTTTGATCGTTTTCTTTTTGCTGTTTTTCGCCACGTGTAATCGGTCGCAATCAAGTCGGATGATTACGTTCTGCCAGTTTGTAATGTACGAACAAGTGTAATGTTTAATCTGTTATAAAGGTTTGTCAAATACTTGACTGTTATTTGCTACACCAGTGTTGAAAGTGTTTGGTTATGTTGCGAACACAATCTGTAAACGCGCTATAATTATTATTCTTTTGTTTCAGGCGCCTTTATTAACTATTTTATTTTTGTACCTTGCTTTTACACTAAAGCGCATAACTATTGTTACAAATTTAAAGTAGAAAGGTTATTTCTCGCCCCTCCATAGGTAATATTTTTTAAACTGAATGATCCCTATTCGTACACTGATCACAGTTTTCGAAGATCTTTTACTACTTTGCTGCCAGATTCGGGAGCAAGTATGGCCACACTCAAGGGACACGAAGGTTGGAAGTCTTCTACGATTGCTGAAGGCTATATATTATAGCTGATCCGTTTAAAAAGAAAATTAAAATTTCAAAACAAATACAAGGAAGTAAAATGTCAGTTTTATCAGGTTTTCTAGTAAAACTAGAAAATTGTTCTAATTGTACAATTAATTTTATTTTTAAATAATAAATAACTATTTTGATTTCTAATCTTGTTTTTATTTGTACTTAATTATGTTGAAAGTTTATTTGTATGGCAGCATTTTTCTGTCTGACAGCTCCGTATTGAGCTGATAAATACGGGAGATTCAAACTGAAACGTGTATGCATTTCGTTGGAAATGTCTTTGCGCGCGTTTTCAATGGCAACGCGCGAGAAAGTAATTATTCGATTGTTCAACAAAAAACGTCAACTTTACAATGGAAAATGAGAGCATAATTGTCTATTTTTAAAAGCAATCGTAGAAAATAGTTATTTGTGTATTGAGAGCGTAAAGTGATCCTTTGTTACTCGAACACGGTAATTGCAGCGCGAGCCGAAGACGAGAGCTACTACAGTGTCAGGAACACTTTACGCTCGTGCTACACACATAATTTTTTCTACTATCTCGTACTGAAAATAAATTTGTTCTGCCAGTATTACCAGTTTCTATTTTGTTTTTCAACGATTGCCATAAAAAGTTGTCAATTACGCTCTCATTTGTTATCGTAAAGTTGAGGTTTTCTGTGGAACAATCGAGAAATATCATCGTCGCACATCTCCAGTGGCAACGCGCGAAAAAGATATTAAATGCGCGCTTACTTCAATAGTTACCAGGGATACAAACAAAATAGAAACTTGACATATATACAGTTGACAGAACGAATTTATTTTCAGTACGTATACGTTTCTTAATAATTGAAGTTTGCAGTTGTAGAAAAAAATATGTGTGTAAAGTGTCTTTGTTCTTCTTACACTATTGCAGCGCGAGCCGAAGGCTCGAGTAACAAAGAATCACTTTACGCTCTTAATACACAAATAACTTTTGTATCCCTGGTAACTATTGAAGTAAGCGCGCAGTTATTATCTTTTTCGCGTGTTTCCACCGGAAACACTCGTCAAAGTTATTTTTCGATTGTACCATGAAACACGTCAAATTTAGGATGACAAATTAGCTGTAAATATCAACTTTTTATATCAATCATATAAAAATGAAATTTAGATGTTAATAATGCTAATGAAAATTCCACATCTGGATTGCAAATATCAAATTGTAAAGTCTTTGTACTTAATGTTTATAATAAATAATTAATTTACTTGTCAGACTGTCATTTGTCTGTCAAAATTAATCACAGCATTTGTATCGTAATAGAACTCAATACGACACGCGTTTTAGTATTGTAACATTGAATGTGGTTAAAGCAAGTATGGTGTCTGGATGAGAATATTGAACGAAACCTGATTCTTGATAAATAAGTGGATGTTCTGTTAATGTTTCAAAGGTTCGTGCTATCCCATTTAATAGGATAAAGCGCGATGTTATGTATGTATGTATGTAAATTTAGTAGATAAGTTTTTACTGATGTGATAAAACATGATTAACGAACGTACTCGTATGACGTACAACGTTTTATTTCATATTGTGTCGCATTTAATTATTAAAGATTATATTCATATCATAACCTTGAAACTTACATCTTATAATAATTATAATTAAATGTCAAAAATTATAAATATAAGTACCGTCAAATTTATAACAGTATCAGTAAAATCTGTAGATAATAGTTAAAATATTTATCGATATTTGAAAAAAAATATAAGGAAAAAACTCACAATTAGTTATAGATTAAATCGAATCGAATCTTATCATATATCAAGAGAGACGGTCGCCTCCGACGGCAAGTCACGACCGCACTCTATTATATTGTAGCGAGTACGGTCCTGTTCCGACTTGTTCCAGTATATAAAGGAGAGTTTCGGCCGGGAAGAGGCATTCTGTAGTCGAAGTGTGAACAGTGCTAAATACTTTGTTGTGAATATAAATACGTGTTGAATATAAATATATGTCTTAGTAGTTGTACTACATTAGTTTCGTTTTAAATAAATATTTTGTTAGTGTTTTCATTACTCGTGTTTCATTTAATAATAAACTATACCGAACCCGAAATTGTAATAAACGTTACAATTGGTGTCAGGTGTTAGGGTTGTGTTTTGTGAATTAAAACTGAAGTTTAAGTGCAAATAAGTAAAAATGGGTTCGAGAAAAGTAAATCTAAGTGATTTAAAAGTGACTGATCTCAAGAGAGAATTAGAAGAACGTGATCTGGATACTACAGGCAAGAAAAGTATACTCCAAGAGCGACTTCGTCAATTTTTGGTTGAAGCTGGTGAATTAGCGGATACTTACGAATTTGAAATTCCGGGCGATTTGGACTCCATCTACAAAATATTAGAAGAAAGTTCCAGAAATACCGAGGAAAATTCCAAAAATCTGAAAGAACTTATGGAAACTAAATTTGAAGAAAATTCTAGAAGTTTGGAAGCTAAGTTGGAAGAAAGTTCCAGAAATACCGAGGAAAATTCCAAAAATCTAAAAGAACTTATGGAAACTAAATTTGAAGAAAATTCTAGAAGTTTGGAAGCCAAATTGGAAGAAAGTTCCAGAGATACCGAGGAAAATTCCAAAAATTTGAATAAAGAACTTATGGAAAATTCCAGAAGCTTGGAAGCCAAATTAGAAGAAAAATTTGAAAAGTTTGAAGAAAATTCTAGAAACTTGGAAACAAGTTTGGAAACTAAATTTGAAGAAAATTCTAAGTGCTTGGAAGCTAAATTGGAGGAAAATTCTAGAAGCCTGGAAGCCAAACTAGAAGAAAATTCGAAAAATGTTGAAGAAAAATTTGGAAAATTTGAACAACATTCGAGAAATTTTGAAGAAAAATTTCAAAATGTTAAAGGAAAAATTGAAGAACTCGAAGCAAGATGTCAAACAAATTAACGACTCTATTCAGAAAACGCCAGCCAGTAACCATCCATTGAATAACGAAAAGGTAGAAGATTTAGTGACAGAGGGGAAAGAATCATTGCGTAGATTCCACATGAAACCACCACAGTTTGATGGCAAGGTATCTTGGCCTAATTATTACGCCCAATTCGAAGCTACCGCAGTATCTAATGGTTGGTCGTCATCTGAGAAGGCAACGGCCTTGATAATTGCGCTGCGTGGTGACGCAGTAGATATACTGCAAACAATCCCTACAGAAGAACGGCAGAACTATCAGCAACTAGTTTAACGCTTGGAAATGCGTTATCGACACGCACATCTTCAGCAAGTGTATCACTTGCAGCTGAGAAATAGATGTCAGAAATCAAACGAGAGTCTACAAGAATTTGAATCTGATATCGCTCGTCTAGTTCGCCTAGCATATCCTGACACCCCAGATAGTGTGTTGGAACGACTGGCTGTGCAAGGATTCATTGATGGTCTCCGAGATAAAGAAACCAAGCGGGCCCTGATTCTGGCTCGTTTGAGTAACCTGTCCATTGCCTTGGCCAGCGCATTGGAATTCGAGGCGGCAGAACACGCTTCAAGACGAAAAGGAAATATTCGCACAATAGAGGGCGTGGAGGAGAATCATAATGGAGGAAACAGCACGGCGTGTCATGACTGAGATGTTGCCAAAGAAGAGACAACTTCGATGCTGGAACTGCGGTGAGCTAGGGCATGTGCGAAGCCGCTGCGGGGAACAAATAAAGAACAAGGTAGCGAAAAACTAAAGCGGGTCGACGCAAGGGGGCGAACGTCGATCCATTATAAAGATGCCCTGAAGCTAACTGGACATGTCGCATCCCTACAACCTAGACTAAATAGCATCTTTGTGGATGGGTTGATCGACGGGAAACCACATACCTTGCTGATTGATACAGGTGCGACAAAAACCATCATTAGACCTGATACTCTCAAGAAACCGATGACGATTGAATCAACAAAATGGCGACTGCGCACAGCAACAGGAGCCGCAGCTACCATCCATGGCGAAGCAGACATTACCATTACCATCGGAAATACACGAATTAAACACCGTACCCTGGTAGCTGACATTGAAGACGAATGTATTCTCGGGATGGACATCATGAACGCAAATGGCGTCGAACTAAATTTAAAACGCGGAATACTAAAGATCAATGATGAAGAGATTTTTTTTACATCCCCGAAGAGAAGACACAGTACGTCTGACCTTAGCTGAAGATACGGTCGTGTTAAATCGAAGTGAAATGATTGTAGATGCCCACCTGGAACATGAAATTCCAACCGGATGTACCATGATGTTAGAAGCTGGAAAACATAATGAAACGACTACTCGAGGAATACTGGTGGGAAAATCTCTCGTGCATACTGGAAAGGTAGTACCAGTTCGAGTAATGAATGTCAATTATTATCCAGTTACAATAAAGAAGGGTACTATCTTAGGACATTGTTCATCAGTAACTTCGATTATCAGACGAACAACCGTCACACAAAATCCACCAAAGAAGCTTCCTGCAGAACTGACAAATCTACTGTCAGCAACTTGCAAAGAATTAAACCAGGACCAGAATATCAGAATGAGAAATTTAATAATGGAATATCAAGACGTTTGCGACACCAGCTGTGCGACCAAGGGTAAAACGAACATAGTCCAGCATCAAATAAACACCGGCGATGCACGCCCCATTCGCCAAGTACCAAGACGATTACCACTGGCCAAGAGAAAGGAAACCGAGAAAATTATTCAAGACATGACAAAAGAAGGTGTCATCGAATCCTCAAGCAGTCCGTGGGCCTCACCAGTGGTGTTGGTAAAGAAGAAAGATGGGTCAACACGATTCTGCGTGGACTATCGTCAACTCAACAACGTGACGAAGAAGGATAGCTACCCGTTGCCTCGAATAGCTCATACATTGGATACGCTGGCAGGTTCGAAAATATTCTCAACATTGGACTTGAAAAGTGGGTACTGGCAGTTTGGCATGGCACCAACGGATAAAGAGAAAACTGCGTTTTCTGTCGGTGCCGGACTGTGGCAATTTACAGTAATGCCGTTCGAGCTCTGCAATGCTCCCGCCACGTTTTAAAGACTCATGGAAACGGTACTGCAAGGACTATCTTGGAAAACCTGTTTGGTGTACCTTGACGATATTATTGTGGTCGGAAAAACATTCGACGACCACATGAGGAATCTGGAGGACGTATTCCTGAGACTGCGAAGTTCTGGTTTGAAGCTTAGCCCAAATAACTGTCATCTCTTCCGCAAAGAAGTGCAGTACCTGGGACATATTGTGTCCGGAAACGGAATAGCCGTTGACAATCAGAAGATCCGATCAGTAAAAGAATGGCCAGTATCAACTGACAAACATCAATTGCGAAGCTTTGCACGTACTACCGGCGATACGTCTCTGGATTCGCCAACATTGCCAAGCCACTGACACGACTCACGGAGGAAGGACGGAAATTTGTGTGGGAAGAAGACTGCCAAGACGCTTTCGACAACCTCAAGCGAGCCCTAACCACAGCACCAGTCCTGAGTTATCTTCTACCCAACGGGGACATCATATTGGATACAGATGCCAGCAATGTCAAGATGGACAAGAGAAGGTCATCGGCTACTTCAGCAAAACTCTGTCGAAGCCGGAGCGTAACTACAGCGTCACCAGGCGAGAATTATTGGCAGTAGTTAAAGCCGTTGAACACTTCTACAAATACCTGTATGGAAGGAAATTCCTGGTGAGGACTGATCATGCTGCGTTGAAGTGGCTGTTACAATTCAAGAATCCGGAAGGGCAGGTAGCAAGGTGGATCGAACGGCTACAGGAATATGACTTAGTCATCGAGCATAGGGCCGGAATTAGTCATTGTAACGCCGACGCATTACCAAGACGACCATGCTCAGAAGACTGCAAACACTGTACCCGTGTGGAAGAGAAGTCCGCTGCAATCTTACGGACCACAGTGATAGACGACCATTGGCTGACTGAAGAAGTTGTGAAAGACCAAGAAGGAGATCCAGAATTGAAATACCTACTGGAATGGAAGAAAGAAGGCCGCAAACCAACTTGGCAAGAAGTTGCACGACACTCGAAAACCGTAAAATCGTACTGGGCGCAGTGGGACTCCATTGTTATAGAGAATGGACTACTGAAACGTATCCTGGAAAGTCCTGCGGCTACAGAGTAAACGATGCAGATCATAATCCCTAGGAAAAGATTACCGGAGGTACTGAAGAAGATTCATGATGGAACAGCTGGAGGACACTTAGGAGTAACGAGGACAGTTCAGAAGCTGCGTGAGCGATTTTACTGGGTTAATTGTCGAGAGGACGTAAAGGAGTGGTGCAAGAAGTGAGTAGTTTGCGCCGCAAGCAACGGACCGCAGAGACGTCGGAGAGCCCCAATGCGTCAATACAATGTTGGGAGCCCCTTTGAAAGAATCGCAATTGACGTGGCCGGTCCATTTCCGGAATCCAACAAGGGAAATAAATACATCATAGTGGTCATGGACTACTTCAGCAAGTGGGTTGAAGCTTATTCCTTGCCATATCAAGAAGCCGCTACTGTAGCAGAAGAACTTGTCAACCAGTGGATCTGCCGATTCGGGGTACCGTTGGAACCAATGTAGAAATTTCGAGTCGTCTCTGTTCCAAGCAATCTGCGAGCTATTGAACATTCGCAAAACAAGAACAACTGCTCTACACCCACAGTCAGATGGCATGGTCGAACGCATGAACAGAACCATCAATAGACACCTCTCCAAGGGTGTCTCCGGCCACCAAAAAGACTGGGATTGTCATCTACCAATGTTCCTGTTAGCTTATCGATCATCCGTCCATGAAACAACAGGACAGACTCCGGCTAGCATTGTCTTTGGTCATGAACTGCGACTTGAAGTTCGGCAGCAAGCCAGGTGAAAATTTGGCTGGCGAAGATTTCGTCACCGAACTTCGGAAGAAGATGAACGACATCCATGAGCAAGTACGCTCCAACATCCAGAGTGCTAGTGACAGGATGAAAGACCAATATGATGTCAAGGCTGAGAATGGGGGATATCAAGCCGGGGATCTGGTTTGGCTATACAACCCACAGCGTTGCCGTGGAATGTCCCCAAAGCTACAGAACTCCTGGGAAGGTCCCTACGAGGTACTGAGGCGAATAAATGACGTCATCTATCGTATCCGGAAAAGGACTGGAGGAAAACCAAGAGTGATTCATTTCAATCGGTTGGCTGCTGTCGCCGGTGACAACAACGATGGCAACGCCAATGAATCTCGAGCTCGACGAATTAATGTACAAGATCCGGAAATCACCTTTGACGAGTTCATGGCCTCCTATTCTACGGGCCATAAAGTACGAAATGGTGTGACTAAGGAACATCAGGGAGACTTATTCAAAGTGTCTACAGAATACTCATTAGCGCATTGTGTGGCCCAAGATCTACAGATGTCTCGAGGAATCGCCGTGGTTTTTAAGAAAAAGTTCGGCCAACTTAAAGAATTACGGCAACAACATCCATGTGTCGGCAAAGTGTTACAGATAGCCGACAGACAGTCGAGCCGAAACAGAAGTATTTTTTACCTGGTGACCAAACATCTGTCCCACGAGAAACCAACTTATTGCACCGTCTGGGACACCCTATGTGATCTACGTGGTGTGCTGCTCGATCAGGATATTCTAAAACTAGCAGTACCAAAGCTAGGCTGTGGCCTTGATGAATTGAGCTGGAGAATTGTAAGAAACATGCTGGAAACTATTTTCCAATATACCGGAATTGAGATCCTGGTGTGCAGCTATAATCCCTGTGGGTCAACAGTAGTGAAAAGAACTGTGGACTGTTATTTCCACCAAACGTCCCAGTGCTCGCGGGGATCAACGTGCAGATATCGACATAGCGCAGAAAAGTTTCGGGACAAAACATCCTTAAGGAGGGGGCAGTGTAGCGAGTACGGTCCTGTTCCATCTGGAACAGTCGACGCGTCAAAGTGTGCAGCACGTTCACCGCTGTCTCAGACGCAATAGACAAGTCCTAACCTGTTCGCTCTGCGTCATGTGTTCCAGATGCTCTCGTATATTCTGGAAAATCTTGTTCCAGTATATAAAGGAGAGTTTCGGCCGGGAAGAGGCATTCTGTAGTCGAAGTGTGAACAGTGCTAAATACTTTGTTGTGAATATAAATACGTGTTGAATATAAATATATGTCTTAGTAGTTGTACTACATTAGTTTCGTTTTAAATAAATAATTTGTTAGTGTTTTCAATACTCGTGTTTCATTTAATAATAAACTTCACCGAACCCGAAATTGTAATAATCGTTACAATATACAGTAATGAGAATGGAATCTGCAGGGCCGTCTTTACCCGGGGGCTCAAGGGGTGCGGACGCACCCGGGTGCAGAGTCTTAGGGGCGCACACAAGCCGAGCGCTAGAAATTTCGATATTTCATTAAACCCTAAGTCATTCAATAACAACGTCATTGTACCGTTTCGTGCACAAAATAAGAATATAGACACCAATAATAAATTATGTTATTAAACACACCTCATACCGCTTTCGGCATTTGTTATACCGCTCACAATGTACAAGTTAAAATAGCTCTTATTACTACACACCTAACAATTACCGAAACTGCTCGTCCACGTCATCGAAAAACACATTTTCATTACGAGGCTACAGATGAACCCATTTTAGACCCAACGAAAAAATGTGAAATAAATTTTTATTTTATTTACTTGACACGGCTATCTCAAAATTAAATGAGAGATTCGAGTTGCTAATGGATCAGAATAATAATCATAATCTATTAAATAAAGAAAAGGCTTCAGAATCCAATGTTTTTATAAAATATTTATTTGTGGACGTTTCGAGCAAAAATATTAGCTCATCATCAGCACCTTAAAATATAAATACAATAATTTTAAAATAAATAAATAAAATAAATAAATATATCATCACGCCTTTTACCCACCACTGGGTGTGGCACTCTGCCTAAGCAGATCTCGGTAAGTGATATATTTTTTCGCGTGAAGTGCGATTACCAGCCGTCAAATCACGGCCTCCAAGGATATTAGTGGTGGATGTGCCACAGGTATAGATTTTTTAAATTGGTGAAAATTGTTTGTCGGCTGTGGGGATCGAATCAGGGTTCTCAAGATCCACAGGCCGACTCGATACCACTGAGCCACCTACCCCATAATAATATGTAAATTTAAAATTTAGCGTCTCTGTTGTTTTGTCAGGTATTGTTATGTTGCTTAGTTACTTGTGAATTAAGTTTGACAGAACTGTAATATTTGCATTCATTGGAATTGGAAGTATATAAAAGCCTAGAATATTGTTATAATTAATGAAGGGACTTTTATTCAATTCTATTATTTTAGGTAATATAGTTTTATTTAATAATTGTAACCTCTAATTGTTAATAATAAACTATTATTTTAGCAATCGTATAACTGTCTACTTCATTTGAGAATTACAAATTGAATAAACGTCTACAATTATGACTTCACAGAAGAAACTACATGTACATATTATCAAGAAAGGCGAAAATAAATATGAATTAGTTGCATTATCTATTGATAAAAGTGTTTGGTTTAACTTACCAGATGAATTGAAAGATTTGAATCTGCATACAGAATTGTTAGCAGTTAAGACTATTACAAGTAGTATGAAATCTATTACTAAAGTAGGTGGTTATAGAAAAATCACAGTTACTTTTAAACCAGAATTACAAGAAAAATATTTAGATGAAGAAGAAAATTTTTGTATTAATGATCACTATCTAGAAGAATATGTTGAAGAAGCAGATGCTATAAGTGCGGTATTAGGCGAAACAAAGATTGCAAATGAAATTTTTTTAATTAAACGTATCAAGGAATTAGAGGATCGCATTTCATCTGTAAATGAAATAAGCTTAAGTGAAGTAGAACACAAATTTTTATTAAGCATATTTAATGGAAAACAAGAAGCTTCAACTTGGATTAATTCCTTTGAGAAAGAATGTATCAGATTTAAAATATTTGATGGGGCAACAAGAGTAGAAGTGCTAAAAATGTTTATAGAGGGAAATGTAAAAGAATGGTACAGTTCTAATTTGATTAAGTTACCATTATCTGATTGGGAAGCTTGGAAAGGATCATTTTTATTAATTTACGGAAAGAAAACTTGGGCATCTATTCGTACTGCATTTAATTATAAATATATATTTGGTTCTTTGATTGATTTTGTGCTTAAGAAAGAACGTTTATTGCTTGAAGCTGTCAATAATATGTCAGAATTATTTAGAATTTATCAAATAGTTTATAATCTACCACTTGAGGTTCAAGATAAACTTGAAAGAGATAAAATTAAATCAATTAATGATTTGGTGAAAGAAATAAAGAAATTTAATGATTCATACGTTAGTAAAAAAAAAATAGAAGAAAAAAAATATTTTGACAAAGAGAAGAAAATTGATGTAGAAAAAAGAAAATTTGTAAAAACGACTGATGTAGAAAAGAAACCATGTTCTATATGTGAAACACTTGGTTATAATAATCGTTACCATCCGATCCAAATTTGTAGAAATAAAACAACTAAATTAACTAGAAATCAAATTAATTTAACAGAACAAGAAGAAGAAAATCAACATGATATATTAAAAATTGAGATGAATCAAGATTTTAAGAATAAAAAAAACTAATAAACCCGGATAAAGTCACACCATACTCATTAATTAAAATCAAAATAATTGTGGACAAATGTAAGTTAGTTGAATCAATTTATGATAATGGTTCAACATGTTCATTAATTAATGAGAAACTTGTAGATTTACTGAAATCAAAATTGAAAAACAATAAAAGTATTTTGAAGACTATAAGTGGTGTGAATTTTTGTAAAAGCCGGGCAACTCTACACTTAAAAATAGGAGAAATAGAAGACAAGTTAGATCTAATAGTAGTAAAGAATAGTGATTTTAATTATGATTTATTACTTGGTTTGGATGCAATTAAAAAGTTCAAATTAATACAAGACGAAAATCTAAAAATAAAACAAAAAATAGATGAGAAAATAATAGATGTAAATAATATAATAGAAGATAAAATAAAAAATAAAAATAATTACAGAGAAGATGAATCAAACAAAATAATTATCGAATCATTCATTAATGAGAATCCTTCTGGATATTATGAACATTTAAATTCTGAAGATTTTGAAAAAAATTTAGATCATTTAGATAAAGATAAAAAGAGGAAAATAATTGAAATATTTAATGAATATCAAACATGTTTTGCAACAAATAAATTTGATGTTGGTTCAATTAGAGCTGGAGAAGCGCAAATTAAACTGAAAGAAGACAAATACATTTCGAAAAAACCATATAGATGTTCATTCCCAGATCAAGAAGAAATAGAATCACAAATTTCCAAATTATTGGAGAATGATTTGATAGAAGAATCAAATTCACCGTTCGCATCTCCAGTAACATTGGCATTTAAAAAAGATGATGGAAGAAGATCACGTTTATGTGTAGACTACAGAGATTTGAACAAGATAGTAGTACCTGAATCACAACCATAGTAAATGTTGGAATTTATAACTCAGAAAGGTCACTGGCAATGGAAAGTACTACCATTTGGTTTTAAGAACTCGCCAGCTATTTTCCAAAGAGTATTGGCAAGTATACTTAGAAAATATAATTTAGATAAATTTTGTGTAAATTACATTGATGACATATTAATTTTTTCAAAATCATTTAATGAACATTTAAAGCACATTAAACAAATATTTGAAGCAATTAAGAAAGAAGGAATTAAATTAAAATTAGTAAAATGTGGTTTTGCAAAACATTCTGTTAAGTATTTAGGCCATGTAATTGAAAACGGTAAAGTTTGTCCAATTAAAGACAATTTAATTGCTATTAAAGAATTTCCACGTCCAACCACAAGAAAGATGGTACGTCAATTGTTGGGAAAGATTAATTTTTATCATAAATTTATAGATCATTGTACACAAAGATTAGCACCATTACATAATTTATTAAAAAAAATAGAAAAATTTAAGTGGACAGAAG
This sequence comes from Pterostichus niger, assembly GCA_947425015.1. NCBI lineage: Eukaryota > Metazoa > Arthropoda > Insecta > Coleoptera > Carabidae > Pterostichus > Pterostichus niger. The sequence continues at coordinate 18,177,950 of OX380346.1, read as the reverse complement.
AATGTGAAAATTGTTTTAAAGAAATTAAAGGCTATTTATGTTCAATACCAATTTTAGCAATTTACGATAAAGAAAAGGATAAAGTAATAGAAGTTGATGCAAGTCGTTCGGGTTTAGGGGCAGTTTTAAAACAACCTCAGGAAGATCGATTTTTGCATCCAATAGGATACTTTTCAAAAAAATTAACACCAGGTCAAATGAAAAAGGAAATAATGTATTTAGAATGTCTGGCGATTAAAGAAGCAATTGTATATTGGCAACATTATTTGATAGGTAAAGAATTTATAGTGACATCAGACCACAAACCACTTGTAAATTTAAAATCTAAATCAAGAACTGATGAAGCGTTAGGTGATTTAATGTTATATTTGTCACAATACAACTTTAAAGTAATTTATAAAGAAGGTAAAGATAATATAGAAGCAGATTCACTATCGAGAAATCCTGTTCTAGAAATTTTTGAAAATGAGGATGATTGTTTGAAAGTAGTGAATATTATTCAATTAGAAGAAATAGTTAATGATCAAAAAGCTATAAAAGAGGAGATTAAAAATTCAAAGAAGATTTTAAAAGATGGTGATATTAGTTATAAAATATTAAGAATTAGAAAAAGAATTTATGTGTCAGAGAAATTTGGTTCAGATTTAATAGAAAAAGTACATAAATTTTATGGACATATCGGTAGTAGTCAGATAGCTGAGAAGATAAGATCATTTTATTATTTTAGAAATATGGATAAAATGATAAATGAATTTTGTAGAAATTGTGAAATCTGCATAAAAAACAAGACAAGAACAGGTAGAGCGATTGGGTTATTATCAAAATTGGGTCCAGCACAGTACCCATTTCATATTGTTTCTATAGATACAATTGGTGGTTTTGGAGGTAATAGATCTGTAAAGAAATATATGCATTTGATAGTAGATCATTTTAGCAGATATGCATGGATTTTAACATCAAGTACACAAACAGCAGATGATTTTATTAAATTAATTAACCCAATTATAAAAGAAAATGAGATTAAAATGATGTTAGTAGATCAATATAGTGCATTAAAATCAACTAAATTTAAAGAATATATAAAGAGGAAGAATATTCAATTAATTTTTACAGCAGTAGATAATCCGTCATCAAATGGTTTGAATGAACGTTTAAATCAAACTCTGGTAAATAGAATACGTTGTAAATTAAATGATTGTAATAAAAAAAAACCATGGACCAAAATTGCAGAATTATGTGTTACGGAATATAATAATACTATTCACAGTACGACAAAATTTACACCAGCGTATTTACTATATGGTGAGAAATCTGAAATTGTTCCATTAGCTTTGGAGAAGGATTGTGATTTAGAAAAGGATAGGATAGAAGCACTTAAAAATTCAGAAGAAAATTTTAGAAAGAATAAAAAGAGAATAGATAAAAATAGAGAAGAATATGAATTTGAAGAAAATGATTTAGTTTATGTATCAAATGGTAATAAATTAAATAGAAACAAATTAGATGAAGTTAGAAGTGGACCATTTATTATAACAAGAAAATTATCTAAATCAATTTATGAAGTCAAATGTAATAAGAAACATAGAGAAGCAAATTTGTTTCATTGTTCTAAATTGATACCTTACTCTTTTTATCCCGAAAAAAAGAGTCTCCGACCATCGGAAGTGTAAATTTAAAATTTAGCGTCTCTGTTGTTTTGTCAGGTATTGTTATGTTGCTTAGTTACTTGTGAATTAAGTTTGACAGAACTGTAATATTTGCATTCATTGGAATTGGAAGTATATAAAAGCCTAGAATATTGTTATAATTAATGAAGGGACTTTTATTCAATTCTATTATTTTAGGTAATATAGTTTTATTTAATAATTGTAACCTCTAATTGTTAATAATAAACTATTATTTTAGCAATCGTATAACTGTCTACTTCATTTGAGAATTACAAATATAAAACTAGCAAATTAATCAAAATGTCAAACCTTTAAAAAACGTACAAATATAAAACAATATTTGTAAAATATCAATAATAACATAAAAGAAAAAAGATACATATGAAAAATAAAAATAGAAAAAACAAAAAATAATAAATAATTAAAATAAAATATATAAAAATTAAATTGTTAAATTCCCTAAAAAAAATTGATCATAATGAATTATGATACGCATCAGTTTGATAATTAATCGAGGTATCATGGTGTTAATTTATATGTAACGTTCCTAAAATAAGTCTATGCTTTTTATTTTCCATAACATCAATAATTTTGGCTTCAGAAACTGCCGTTTTCCCCAGAAGTCCCTGGCGTCCTGCGGTCAATTCCAGGTTTAGCCGGTTTGACATTTTGATTAATTTGCTAGTTTTATATTATAATTATTGTATTTATATTTTAAGGTGCTGATGATTAGCTAATATTTTTGCTCGAAACGTCCACAAATAAATATTTTATAAAAACATTGGATTCTGAAGCCTTTTCTTTATTTAATATATTACATAATTGAATCCTTTTTAATATATATATTATAAATAATAATAATCAGAATAAAATGGTACCTATTAAATAATAGTATAAAATAAAACATTACTGATGTATTGTTTCCGAAAAAAATATGTTTATTTTTAATTTGTATAATTTATTGTTTTATTTGTATAATTTATTGTTTTATTTGTATAATTTAAGAGTTTTGAGAAATAAATAAATGAAACATTAAAAATTACATTACTTTTTTTGGTTGATAATTTAGTTCATTAATTTTGATTATTATATCAAATAAACATCTACTATTATTTACTACTTTTTTATATATTTTATATAAATGTTATAGTCTTTTACATTTTAGTACAACTAGAAGCGATTTAGTACAATTGCGTCATCTATTTAGTACACTGAAAAATAAGCTTGGAACAACACTGTTCTTGTTCGAGCAACTTGCTCCAAAATCAGTACGATGTTGTTCGAGCGCTGGGTATACTGTGTGCAATTAACAAATTGTGAAATCCAATATCGTACTGTATAAATAAATTACAGTAGTATTGTATTTTTATATTCACTATTAATAAAAACTAGATTGTGATAAAATATACTACAAAGTACCAATGGGTTGCGGGCACTCACTTGACAAAATGACAAAAAATCAGCCAGCGATCACTGCGCCGTCTATATAATTAACTATTTTTTGGGATGAGACTTGAAAAGAGATTCTTTCGTAGTTGACCACTTTGGCTGTAAACAATTGTTTAAAGTTTTCTGTGTTGACAAACGATAAATTCAACAGCAGTGATCGCTGGCTGATTTTTTGACATTTGTACCCAAACAGCTGTTTTTACGTCATTTTGTCACGTGAGTGCCCGGAATCCATTATTTATTTATTGTTTACCGTATAACACTTAGTTATTTAATAACACAGATAATTAATTAAAGTAATACATTCATTAGTAGATTAGTTTTATCTGAAACATAGCTTTCAGTAATCAGATTAGTACTCAATGTCTCATTGATACGTTAATGGAAGAAGACATATTGGTAATTATAAATAATAAAACTTTGGAACAAATATAAATAATTATATCATAAGCCAAAAATCGTATTTTGGTCCTCAACATCAGAGATGTGCATCTACGTGTAATCTTTAATTGTCTACATTTACACGTAGACAATACGTCGACAATTCTAGCGACGTAGACAATGTAAACAATATAGATAATGCATGTGACAGTTGTAAAATGCAACATAACCTAAATTTATTCCTTTGTAACTATTGCATGTATTCGTATTCGTGAGCTCGGGTCATTATCGGTCTTTATATAATAAAACTAATAAAGCAAGTGCTCGTACATTACTGGACGAATGTCTGTCTTGGGTCTTGGGCGAACTGTCATATTTTTAAAATCGATCAACGCGCCATCTCACCAGACGGAGTTTTCTTTGGCGCTATTTTTAACAGTAACCAGTTGACAAATTTTGAATGTTTTGCCCTGCACAACTAATTTTTTTTCATGTAATCCCTAGAATAAAAATAAAAATCTCTAACAACATTTAAAATTCCCTAGTTCTAGGGATACAATTTTAATCTGACTTAAGTGAACACAGGTGTTTTCATTGTCTACATCGTCTACATTGTTTACATGAAAAATGAAGACGTAGACTACATGATTGTTTACACGTAGAGAATGGCGTAGATTACTTGCAGTAGACTACGCGCACATCTCTGCTCAACATCGGTATATATGGCAGAATGCCGATATCATTACTCCTGTACAAATTATTTATACATCAGGTCATTTTGTTTGTTGTTATTATGACACTAAATCTATTTTTATATACGATTCTTTAAGTAAACAAATACTTACTCCTGCAAATGAAATATGCTTACAAAAGCTTTTCCCTTATTGTAATTTTTAAAATATTAAGATTCCAATGGTACAAAGACAACCAAATAATATTGATTGTAGAGTGTATGTAATAGTGTTTACAGTTTCTATTTTACATGGATTAAAACAGGAGAAAATAAAGTATAATCACAGTTTGATGCGTGAACATTTATTAGAAATTTGTACAACATAAAAAATTTAACATTTCCCATAATAATACAAATGTGAATTAATCAAACGTGCATTCGGAATACTCAACTTTATTACGAAATAATAATGTTTGTCCATTTTCAATCGTAGGGAGATCGTAGGGGGTTTTCAGTCACGCGTGCCGGTTATTCAAATGATTTCTAATGGGAGCAATGTTTTGGTCGTTTTATCAGTAAATAAAAACAATGTTTTTAATATTTTATAAATGTTATATTTTTCTTGTTATCTTCTTTATTTTATATCAAAAAGAAATGATATCCAACAAAAACACAATTACATAATAATTGTAAAGTAAGACGGCAAGTCACGTTGATATTCGCCTCCAAAAATGTTTATCGTAGCACCTGCAATATTTATTAAAGAGTTTTAAATATAAAAAAAAGTGATATCAAAAATGGGTGACATCTGCGTAACTCTTGTCATGTCCCTTACAATGATATTGTTTTTTGAGGGATTTTAATAACTGACTTGAGTAGAAATTTTTGATATCACTTTTTTTTATATTTAAAACTCTTTAATAAATATTGCAGGTGCTACGATAAACATTTTTGGAGGCGAATGTCGACGTCACTTGCCGTCTTACTTTACAATTATTATGTAATTATGTTTTTGTTGGATCCAATCTATAAAATAGGGATTGATGAGTAAACGTATAACAGAATAATAATAAGAAAAACATAATATAAAAATGCTGCAAAAATTTAAGTGGTTTGAATAAACTGTAATACGTTTTATGAATAAGTTTTTCCTTCTACCTAAATATATAAAAAAAATATAAATAAATGTATCATCACGCCTTTTACCCATTACTGGGCGTAGCACTCTGCTGTAGCAGATTTTGGTAAATGATATATTTCGTCGCGTGAAGTAAAGATGTTAGTGTAGGGAGAGTCAGGGGTAGTTGTAACGTGGTGAATTATTCATGATATTTCTGTACATTTACTACACCATATTATTTGTGCTGTGTTAAGCGCATGTGCGAATTCAATAAATCAGATTGGCTGAATCTTTAAAGTGACAAGTGGTGGGCCAATGGCGTTCACCAGTCAGCTGACCGAAAATTGTGTGAAACACATTTGAGGTTATATTTGTATTGTCAACTCGGAGGAAAGAATTGGATTGTCGTCCAGTACGAGAAGTTAATAAATTTGTGTTCTGTTGTGTTTGTTCTTTTGTTTTAACATGTCTTGTTATTTGTGTCTTGCTAAACATTAAGCATCTCGGCACAAGTTAATAAAATTATTGTACGTATGATATGTAGTACTTGTTATAATTAAATCTACGTTATATAATGAGGAAATTTATACATATTTTAATAATGATACAATATTCAAGATAGAAGTGTATTTTATATTCAAATATTTCGCAAATATTTCTTCCCATGTTTGTATTTTGCGCATGCGTATTTCGGTCAAAAATAAATGAGACCGAAAATAGTATATTAAAAAACTAGTTTTATAAGACATGTTTTTGCCAAATTGAGAAAACAAGCCGCAGGTGACTTTTCTGAAGAACAAGTGCGATAAAAGTCTTATATAATGAGTTATTTATACAATTTTGCTATGTTGCGTTTTTTATAAATTTAAATTTTAAAAATCGGCGATGTTTTAAACCGAGTCTATTTAGGAAAATTTGTATATGAAATGTTGTGGTTGGTATCTGTTATTGACATTTATATAATTGTTTTGATTTTGAGGTTATACTGAAATTTTGATGTTCTCATCTTGACAGTTTCAGTAACATATGGCGAAATACATAAGTCAGATAAATTAAATTAATTATCACGAATTGGCGTAAATAACCAAAACTCCCTAGATTTATCCCTAGATTAATCACCAGATTCATTGCCACGAGTTGGCGTTTAAAACTCAATTCCCTAACTTTGACATATAAGTTACTAGATTAATGAGTGTCACGAAATAAGCCACAAATGTCAAAATTGCGATGAGTTAGACCCACTATAGACAATCAGCCTTATTCTTGTGACCATTGTATTCAATACAATATCATAAACTTTACAATTACGATTACTAGGTACTTTAAGACATTGTAATAATTTGGTATTCTCGTGACCACCTTGTAAACAACAAAATAAGATATTGTATGAATTACGATATTGTAATCTATACAAGTATGAAAGCAATAATAATTGTTACCAACATAAAATGCAATTGTTTTGATGGATGAAAAACTGTTTGATATTATTTTAAAGTGATATTAAATAATTGAATTGTTGTATATTTACACTTAATGCTTTAAAATTAAAAGAACATTTAATAAAAATGTGATATTGTAGAAAATAAAAATTATTTTTCATTTACGTGTGTTGGTATCCCATATTGGAACTTTGACGTTTGATAGTTATTTTTAACCTCACAAACATCAAAATCATGGCAACATAGAAGAAAGTTAGTAAAACCCAGCAGCAAATATATTTAGAGTATAAACCAACATACTGTTTTACGAACTGGAAAATTAAATCCTAATATGACACCAGAGTCAGTAAAAAAGTTGTGGTTAGAACTCAAGCTAAAAATTATATGAACTACCACATTGCGGCTTGGGGAGTGCGGACCCTGTACTGTAATTGGGATTAAATTCCTGTTGTACAGCGTAACATAAATAAATAAATAATCTAAAATAAATTGTTGAATATTTAAAAGAAACCTAACCATTTAAATCTTTACAGTAAGCAACAATTGATAGCAATAATACCTTTAAATTTTTCGGAATACTTATTTCATCTCTTTGTGAATCTTTTAAATATGGTGCTATTTCCAAAATAATATCATGTGCTACTTGTCGCGAGAGCCTATAATTTCCTTTAAAAATGTTTTCGGGCAGTGTTAGTGGATCACTAGTATCCCTTAATTGTCTTCTTGAAACCCTTAAGTTTTGTCTTTTAAAAGACCACAAAAATATATAAATAAATAAATATATCATCACGCCTTTTACCCATGACAGGGTGTGGCACTCTGCCTCAGCTGATCTCGGTAAGTGATATATTGTATCGCGTAAAGTGTGGTTACCAGCCGTCAAATCACGCCCCCCAAAGATATTAGTGGAGGAGGAGCCACAGGGGTAGATTTAAATTGGTGAAAATCAACCACAAAAATAAGGTTAATTATACATATATATTATTATTGTTATTATTATTATTATTACCTTCATTTTCAGTAATACATACCTATTTTCCTCATTTTGTAGAATGTCAATTAGTAGTAGAAATCCATCATTTGCCATGTTCCACTAATATTTCACTACTATAGTTAATATTTTTCAACAAACAATTTGCCTAGCAAGTCGTCGAAGTAGTTGCTGAGATTACAATAAGTTTATGCAATTATCTTATTCAATGCAATTGTCAGTTTTATAAAATTGGTCACTAGAATACCACACTCGACTATTTCTTGTAATGTATAAGATATTGCATTCTATGCAAGATCGTATTCAATGCAATGGTCACGTGAATACGAATTTTCATAATTATTGTAAAGTTTACAATAATCGTATTTTATAAGATATTGTATCGAATACAATGGTCACGAGAATAAGGCTGATTATCTGGATAGTTTGACATTTGAAAATCCATAACCTCCAAATATAAACATAATATTTAGGGCTTTATTTATTTATTTTTTAGGTAACCCTTCCTCATTAGACCATAATAAAGTAATGAAAAAAATTAGATCAGGTAAAAAAGAAGCTTATTTACATTTAAAGTATTTGTACTAATTAGATTTTTCTGGTTTTTCACGACATTTGCTTGCGAGCAAGGTGAACAATTTCTGTATTATCGAAATATAATTGATATTTTACATAAGATGATGAACGATGTTTGTATAACTGTCGTGTCATGCTGCTCGTGTCCAGAGCTCAGGTTGAATATGTAGCTCTTGGTTATAAACAATGATGCCATAATTCCATGAAATATCTTCTGCTGGGTCAATGATGATTCCTATGGCGGACACACGAATTCACAATTTGGAGTAATATTTACTGTCCCTTCAATCAAACGAACCTATTTAACATCTTATAATTAAATTAATTTTTGTTAATAACACAGTATTGCAGTCATTCATAAAAAAAGTACAACAACAAACATTTGCGAACATTCAGAATAAAAATTAGAACTATTGTAACTAAATGTTATACATTATTTAACTTACTGGTCACCGTACTATTTGTTCATGTTTTAAAATATTAATATTACAGTAACCAATATGGTATATATTTAAATCCAATATTATGTACTGATTATATATTATATAAGCTATATAATATTATTAAAGTATTTCATTTAATGTAGTTTATTTTAATAATTCAATAAAGCAATAAACTTAATAGTAGTTAGTCAACTTATGAAAAAATGCATAAACTTTTCATATAAATTTAAAGTTTATATATTTCTTTTATTAATAAAGTAAATATAAGCATTTCTTTATCCATATCATAACCATTGTATTTTCTTATAGTTCGGTAATAATATTAAGATTATACATTTTGTGAACGAGTATAAATTGTTCCTAAAGACTATGTGAGGTCGAAATAAAATTGAAAATAATAAATGATATCAAAATAACGTAGTGATATATTGCAATTAGTTTGCCGATAAGATGAATTACGAAGTCATGAGTTCATATGTCAAACACCAGTTTGTTTTTGCATTTGAAATTTTATTTGCTTGCAGAAGCTATTTCCATTGCTTTATTTGGATTTGTAAGTACAAAACTACATTCTTATTTAGTATTTGATATGGGTGGATGATTATATTAACGTTATTAATTAAATAAAATTGTATTATAAATAACTGCTAGTAATTGAATTGTGTAATTATTCTTTCGTAGTTGATACCTACTTCATTGTTTCTGTTTAATAGAAAAGCGAATCCAGTGCAGTACTACAAAAGTTTTTTAGGTTAACAACCCTTAATTTTTCGAATTGAAAAAAAATTCTTTTTGTTTCATGATGAGCACGTCGTACAGAATATACCCTTTAATTTTTTGCTCTAAGTTGTGAAACACACTGTATATATATACGATTTTGGTAAGTCAAATTTTACAAATATTTCTGATCTTTGTACCAGTATATATCTTGTTTTTTTAATATACCTGATTCAAAAAAAAATAACAACTTACAGAATGCAAATAACCATTTTTACATTTATGAGAAGCAAAAAATATCATCAAAACAGATATAACGTTCCAACAACCAAAGTATAGTATTTTTATTTTTTATTGTTGTAATCTAGTATGGGTCTGAAAATATTAGTAATAAATTTAAGCCACTTATTCATAATTTTTTTATATAATTTTATAATTAAATATTCTACATATTTCTAATTCAAACAATAATTACTATATGGTTTTTTTTATATGTATCTGTATCGACAATGCGAGTTGATGATTTTAACTATTAGGAATAAGATAGATTACTGGAACAAAGAATCGATAACCTCTATATATAAAAATATAGATAAGTATCATTTGTTTTTATTGTAGCAATTATATACATCCCTACAATGGGAAAACATTGCACTAAGAAATCTTAAAAACTTTCGACTGGAAGAAAAAGTAAAAAACTTCTCGCGAAACATTTATTCAAAAAAGATGAAACAGAAGGTAACCCTAACAATGTAAATGTGCGATCAACAGAATGTAAACGCGAACTATTTCCTATTGTTGAGGAAGATAATTTAAACACTGACGAGGAAATATCTCAGATAGTAGAAAGTGATATTGATAATATATATATATATATATATATATATATATATATATATATATATATATATATATATATATATATATATATATATATACAGGGTGAGTCTGGGAAGACGCCCCCCCCTTTAACTTTTTTATTATGAGTAATAGAAAAAAATGGTTCATATGAAAGTTTTATTATTTTAAATATACTATTTGATGGCAGATGTAGATATTTTTTATAAAGTCAGGTTTACAAGATACGACTATCAACTTTTATTTTTTAAATAGCAACCTATAATTATTTTACTAAAATAAAAACCGCCATTTTTTTCTCTTTTCAACGGTGTATTAGTTTTTATTAATGTATCTGAAAAAATTCGAGAAAAATAAGAAAATTGAGAAATACTAGAAATAATTTTTATACAAATATTATAGGTGGCTATGTGAAAATAAACAAAATGTAACAGTGTTATACAACTTAACAAACTAAAGCAACAAATTCAGTAACAAAAACAACTTAAAACAAATTATTTTCACATAGCCACCTATAATATTTGTATAAAAATTATAATTTTTGTTCCAATAAAAATAAATTTACTATTTCTATACCTACAATGTAATGTAAATATCGGAAAAGAAATATTCGAATACATACAGTTTGTATTTCGTACGGTAATTTTAACATTCAATATTTAGTAGTGGGGTAACCAATCACTGTCAATCTAGTTACTAATGTAGTGGGGGTTGGGTCAGCCCACTGGCTACCGGCCACCGCACGCTGGCACCCCTGTGAAACTAGTAAGTCGGAATAGTAGCCTCTTAATATCATCATAAAATTGTAAGTACATATAAATTTCACCATACATTGAATTCTTTTTTCAATTTTTTATAATGGATTCTACAAGCAGTATTTGTAAAAAAGTATTTTGTCGACCAAATGTTGCAAAAATATATGAAAGGAAATGCCGTATTGTATTGCCTCAAAATAATTTATCTCCCGTTACAGATAAAACATGCTTTTATAACATAAAATGTTTTGTAGGACAATGTTTACGTGATTTTTTTATCATAAGAAATCGTTAATTCATCACTTGCAAATAGATCATAATTGTGATTTCCCAGCATCATTTTGACGTGCAAGAAGAATTTGAAACGTGGAAGACAGATGAAATGACGACGACATTCTCTTATTTTTATAAGCAAACTCATATTAAAAGTTATGGAAATTATGTACATTATATTTGCCAGTTTGACGATCGCTTAAAAAAACTAGAAAATAAAATTGATCGCGTCATTAAGAAAGGGTGTGTAAAGAGAGGAATTCGATGTTCAGCTCGTATTTTTGCAAAATTTCTTGCAAATGGTGTTGAAGTCACTTATATTCAAACTCATTCCCATGAATTAAGCTTTGAGAATACAAAATTTCATAGAATTGCAGTCAGCAAAATCAGATATTAAATCATTATTAGAAATGGACGTACCGACCAGAAAAATTCATACAATAATTACGAAAGAAGCACTTAGAAGAGACGATCGCGATAAACTTGAGTTTAGGAAGGAAATGTTGTATCCAAAAAGGAATATCTCGGCATTGAAACGGAATATGTTAAAGAAATCATATCTTTGCAGCGACAACGCAAATTCGTTCTTTTTGTCAATAGAAAAATTAAGAAAAGAAAAGTTTAATCCGATATTAATATATAAACCATGTAATGAAGACATTCAAATTGGTCATATCAACGCGGATATTAATAACAATAGAAGCTTATTTTTATTAGGTATTCAAACAGAGTATCAAATGAATCTGATGCAGGAAGGTGTTGATAGAATTTTATGTATTGATGCAACACATAAAACAAACCAGTACGATTATCATTTAGTTAATTTCGTGATCCCTGATAATACTGGTCGCGGCCATCCAGTTGCTCATTTTAATACACCTTGTTTAAATACTAACACATGAACATATCTGTTTTCATCATTAAAATCCCGTTTTCCAAATTTAAACATAAATGCGGTTATTAAAGCGGTAATAAATAATTTCGGGAATACAAAACATTTGTTATGTCAATGGAATATTCAATGGGCGTGACGCAAAAATTTTATGTTAGTAAAAAGTATGACTACAAAGAGAAACATGTATATTGCCCTGATGGCTATTTTATATGAAAGAAACAGCCATACATTAGATAATTTAATCAGCTAATTTTTTTCGATATTTAAAGATGAAGTATTATTTCTAGAATATTTTCAAACAAATTACATGCATCGTATTAAACTATGGGCTACTGCATTTAGAAATTATCCTCACGGTCATGTAAATACCAATGCCCTTGTAGAAAGTTTTCATAATAAGTTGAAAACTTCATACTTTAATCGAAAATTTTATAAACGAATTGACAACTTATTATCAGCAGGGATGTGCGTGTAGTCTACTGCAAGTAATCTACGCCATTCTCTACGTGTAAACAATCATGTAGTCTACGTCTTCATATTTCATGTAAACAATGTAGACTATGTAGACAATGAAAACACCTGTATCACTTAAGTCATATTAAAATTTTATCCCTAGGACTAGGGAATTTTAAAAGTTGGTAGAGATTTTTATTATTATTCTAGGGATTACATGAAGAAAAATTAGTTGTGCTGGGCGAAATGTTTAAAATTGTTAAAAATAGCGCCAAAGAAAACTCTGTCTGGTGAGATCGATTTTAAAAATAAGACAGTTCGCCCAAGACTCAAGACAGACATTCGTGTAGTAATGTAGGAACACTTGCTTTTTCAGTTTTATTATATAAAGACCGATAATGACCCGAGCTCACGAATACGAAATAGTTAGAATGGAATACATTTAGGTTATGTTGAATTTTACAACTGTCAGATGCATTATCTACATTGTTTACATTGTCTACGTCGCTAGAATTGTCGACGTATTGTCTACGTTTAGATGTAGACAATTAAAGATTACACGTAGATGCACATCTCTGATTATCAGTATTATTAAATATTGAAAAAGATGATTTTATTTACACGAAACGTAAAGAACTATACAAATTAGGTAACGCAGAATTCAATGAAGGTAGATGCTTCTATTACATATACTGTCGCACGGATAAATGAAATATGCGAAGTTGATTTTTGTTTCGATAAATGCATTAATATGAAATGCAAAAATTTATGTTCACATTTATGTTCTTGTAGTTGTGAAGATAGAGCTTCACTTTGTAAACATGTACATAAAGTTCACATGCTACAATTGCGGAAAACCTGTAATGGAAACATTGGTGACAGCTAGGTACCTGTAAAGTTAATTACTGAACCAAATAATCCAGCGTCAACAAAATCAGAAGTTAATGAACGGAAAATTCAAAATATTGAGGCGAACTACGGAATATTGCGTGAATACATAAACAATCCGTCTGTTGATCGTTTTCTATTAGATCATATTGAATATACATTAAATTCTTTAGTTTCTCATTGTCATGCGGTTGCAACTACTTCATCCGAATGATCAACCATGGAACCCGCGGATAAATTGGCACCTAACAAAAAATTAGATAAACAAGTCGATCCAATGTTCAAGTATAGAAATAAACGTAAAATTAATACTGCGTTTAGCAAAATATCTGCAGATGATATAAAGAAATTTAAAAGTAAATCTGACAGTGAAAATAATATGTTTAATGTTAACATGTTCAATTATGCTTCATTAGAGCTAGTAATTTTAAAGTTGAATAATAATAGAATTCATTTAAGAAGCACAGATTTTTTTACTTTAAAAGAAACAATTTCACCGACCGATAGTTTGAAAATAAAATCTAGTTCCCCTTCTTTTAATATAGGTTGGTTGACGGATTCTATTATAGATGCGTTCTTCTTTTGACTTGGCGAACAATATGATAATCTTTTAATCGGTGATACTATATTTTCGCAAATAATGTGCATACGCGATACACCAAGTAATCCCTGGAAAGATGTGGATATTAGAATAAAAACTAGGTTTCTAATGCCCATGAATATAAGCGGTAATCATTGGACCTTGCTATCGGTTAATTTAGAAAACGGATTGGTAAATTATTTCGATCCATTAAGTAGTACAGTACAAAATAATGTAATCGTAGTAATTAATAAAATATTGCACGTTCTTCAACTGCATGTGCATAATATTAATTATACTCAAAAACAAGAACCTTATGTGAAACAACGAGACGGTTATAATTGCGGCGTATATGTATGTTGATATGCGGAAAACTTTGCAAAAAATCAAAATTCTAATAGACACCATATAGAAAATATATTTACGAAATAATAATACAAAATTGTATGCGACGTGATTATTATGACGACATGCAATGTAATATTTGTAACGGCAACAAAAATAATGAAATGAATGCGGTATATTGTAGGGCGTGTAACCAATTTTACCATAATAATTGCGTTAACATTATATCGGAAACATTTGAATGCGTTTAATAATAATTTATTAGTTCTGGTATCTTTTGTTTCAAAGCGAGCGCGGTTCTTGCAACCGAAATCACTTGCCGAGATTCATTAGCTACTGAACTTTATGCGGTAAAATATTGCGGTATTTCAGTTATTGCGCTTACTTAAATAATTAATTTGCGGTAATTAAGATAAATTATTTTGTATTATTATGTTCAAAATTAGTATTTGCAATGTATAAACATAATTTCAATGTATGGTGTACTTACTACTTTCATTTCCATCATTTCATAATAACTTCATTCTCTGTATTTGTGTAGTTCCGATATCAGTACAACCTATAGATTCCCTGCACTATTTTTTAACATAAGTATCTACTTATTGGACTTACTCAACGATCAGTGCCTTGACGTGGCGAGTAAGCTTACTTGCTTATATAGTATTTTTATACATATATATTACTTATTATTCGTATATAGTTGCAAATATGAAAACAAAATATATCATACATTTAAAAAGTCAGAACTAAAATTAATTCTGTATAATAATGTAATCATAAAATTAACAAATTCCTAATGAGTTTTATAAAACTTTTGTTTTAATTATTACATGCACATTTGGAATTAATGAAAACACATTTTTTTAAATTACTATATTATCAAAACTAGATCTGATCAATAAAGGATACATCCGGTGAAATAAATATAAAGTAATGCCATTTTGAAAGATATTTTCTTTTTATTTTTCCTAAAATCGACAGTACATGATTTCGACAAAAGGGAAAGTACGAGCAAACTTTTTATCATTAATAACAGAAAAATAAAATCTCTTCCTAAAATGACACTATTTTGGTCATTGTATCAATTTGTATTTCTTATAATTACTCAAGATGCCAAAAATGAATTTAAATACAATTAGCCACACCCAGTAATGGGTAAAAGGCGTGATGATGATGATGATGATGATATTTATTTAATGTTTCAGATTTCCGATTCGATTATGGAAAAATCTGTAAATAATGGTTATTTACAATATATATTTTTTAAATTATTATTAATCTCATTACAGACATTTTTGGGATACCAAATTGTTGGTGCGAGTAATATGGTACGGTTTTGTAGTACCGTATTAAAGTCGCGGCCCATCAAAAAAGCCTCACTAAATAATGGTTGTGTTACAACCGATCTTTGTGTGTCGGGGCAGCGCATTCGAGGGTTACAGGAGAGGCTACAAAAATTCAAACAAAAATTAGCCCGACATATCATCATTTGCATTGGGACGAATGATGTATTGCACGTAAGTCTTATATTCGTATTCGGGTTCTCAGATTTGATATTTTGACACTAAGCATTTACCGCATACGTAGTGATACATAACTAAATACATATTCTTATTTTAGATAAAATCTGTGAAAGGATTTAAGGTGGGATTGCGTACCATCATGCAGACATTGCGTGGACACAACTTCGTTTGGCTTACAATCCCACCCATACTTAAATTTGCTGGAAGTGAGCGTCATTGTTGCCGTATTCAGCAATTTAATGTCGCTGTCTCCAAACTCGGTATGTAAAATATAAAGTATATTAAATTTTCTTGTTCTGATCACGATACATTTTAATTTTACAGCTAAATTTGAGAACACGAAAGTTCACGATTTATATGCTTTCTGTCATAGCGAGGGCACTTTCGACATGAATTATTCTCAAAGTAAGATATAGCTAATAATATGATGAAAGTTTCGTTATAAATAATTTTGTTTCTGATATTACAAAAGGCCACGACATCAAATTCACCTTCAGCCAAAAGTAGATGGCATCCATTTCAATCCTACGGGGTTGAATAAGTTTCAATGTGGCTAAAGAATATCCTGGAATAATTTAAATCCTGGCACACCATTTCATTTTCTATATTTTCTTCCTTTTCTTTTCCATGTTATTATTCCGTCCTCGCGATGTTTTGAGTCTCTATTCGCGATTCAAGCTAAGCGATACGCACCATGCGGCAAAATTTTAACTAAAAATTGTGACGTCACGTTGGGGATACAATTACTGTCATTACACTCTATTTGCGTGTGATCAGAATCAGAAGAAACTATGTTGTTTTTGTTTTAATTGTCACGTTAACATTAGGCACTGAGTTGCGAAATCCCTAAAATATAAATCGTTAGTTATTGATAGAGGTTGTGAATTTTGATTTCGAGAATACGAATTTTTTTGTACCTGTTCTCAAGATACTCTAAAATTAATGAGAATAAAAAGAACTGTCATAATAAATATAAAATAGTACCTAAGTAATAAGACTGTTTATTACACAGCTTTTTTAACCATAAGTAAATAAAATATTACAATTTCTGAAATAATATTTTTAAGAAACGAGAACAGAAAAATGTCTAGGAGTTCTTGCGAAATCTCAATCACAATCTCTAGCTCCTGATAAGTTTTATTTATTGATATAGAATAAAAAATACACCTAGTGCAGTATATAAGAACGGCAGATGCATCTATACATCTTCCACTTTGCCCAGCTTTACATGAACAAGTCATTTTTTGCACTGAGAAAGAGAGAAGAGTGAATTCTGCAAAACTGCCAAACTTAATGCTGATGTTAGTTTTTTTGGTTTCAAATTAAATCTTTATTCATCAATGAACATAAACAACAATATTATAATTCTATAAGCGCTATCGGTACTTCACAACTCTTCAGTAACAAAATCACAATATGAAAGAGTCCGTCGCTTCGGCCTACAATAATCCCTCTACTTCTTCCAAACGAATTTCTCATTAGAGGACACGTTCATCAGCAATTTCCGTTGGGTAGACTCGGACACGAACTTAAAGAATTCCCCGCAAGACAAACCGTAGTTAAGAAGTAAGGCGCGTTTCTATGTATCATATGTGTAAATATATGCTTAAGCCAAAGAAAACTTTAATTCATTGACACAAAGGACGCGGGCAAATCGGTAGTTAATCATAACTCGGAGAATTCAACGCTGACCCGGAGCCCGGAGATTTTGTCTGAAACCCGGAGACTCCGGGTCAAACCCGGAGAGGTGGCAACCCTAACGTCAAAACACAACAAAATCAAAGCTTCTATATTCTGTGTTTTCATTATTACAATCCTTGCAACTCACAATCGTGGTTCTAGCTTCAATCTAGGGAGTTTAGTTTGCTACTAAACGCCAAATCATGACACTCAAACAGGGAATCTGACTTATATGATTCACCCGAAAACAGCAGTACAGAATCCTACCGTTTTGTTAAATGTTCGTCAGCAAAAGTTAAAGTTCTGCATTATTCTTAAACTATTTTAATTTGCAATATCCGCTCGATTTTAATTAATTTTGACTTCGTCGCATATGATCAGCGAAAATTAAAATAATTTATTATAAATACGCAAATAATATTATTTATGTATATTAGGAAATTTTTACCGTTATCTTGCCATAGGCATGCATTTGTATGATATGTAAAAAGTAAGTTGAGAACCATATTTGAGAGATTAATGAAAAATTTTGATGATCTCACCATGGTTTCA
This sequence comes from Pterostichus niger, assembly GCA_947425015.1. Taxonomy (NCBI): domain Eukaryota; kingdom Metazoa; phylum Arthropoda; class Insecta; order Coleoptera; family Carabidae; genus Pterostichus; species Pterostichus niger. The sequence continues at coordinate 18,159,692 of OX380346.1, read as the reverse complement.
ACAAAACATAAACAGTCAAAATTTACTTACAAGTTCTGGTAGAACATTATTAACTTCATTATGAGTTTCTTTGTGAATCACTGCACTTAACTAAAAGTTATTACACACGAAGCAAATACTGTTTAAGTAATACATTTTACACAAACAAATTACAATGCTAAACATTCAACGCCAACTACAAAACACAGACATACTGAGCGTTAATCGGAGACTACAACAATCAGCTGATGTTCTGAACAGTGTTATCAACTATATTTATTTCAATATTAGTTGAAGCATAGAAAAATGTCGGTAGATTCAATAGCTTTGAAAATTTAATTAAATACATATCTCGTTAAAGTCTGAATTTCTGTATATATGTCTATAAAGTTTTTTTTTACAATGCATGATCATCATTTACTAGAATTTTGGTACTATTGGCAACACTTATTATGAATACAGCAATACGTAGTAGTTATACTTCTACGGTTTTATAAAGTGTATAAAGTATAAAGTTCTGCTATATTTTTATACTATTTTATTTGTAATACCTGCTTGTTTTTAAATAGTTTTGACGTGATAATTTGGAGACATGACTCGACTAGAAGAAATTATAATAACTTAAGAATTTAATTATACTTTGTAATTTAATGTAGTGGAAGCATATGGCCACAATTGTTTTATTAATTTGACAATTTTATTTTTGAACAAAAAAATGGATTCAATCGATGAAGAACAAATTCTCATATATAATACAACAAGTAGTATGAAAATTGCTGAAAATATTTTGACATAAATTATGAGTTGTTACGGAAATAGGAAACACAACTCGTGCTTCGCACTCGTTATGTTTCCATTTCTATTTTTATGTCAAAATATTATCTGTCAATTTTCATACTACGAGTTGTATTCGGCTTGAGAATTTATCAAACAAGAGTTAATTAACAAGAATAGTTAGGTATTTATTTGCACATTATTAATTAGGTATTACAGTGATGAAAATTCTACATTTTTTCAGTGTACATTTAATATTCAAAATTGACGTTTATGAAAATATTGAAAATATCATTTATTTTATTCGTAACCAAGGATATTATTAACAGTGGTATTTCCGATATCAATTGCACCAGCGATGAATTTCCGACGAAATGTACATTTCATTGGTTCATTTTCAAACAAATTCGTGATGCTATTGGTTGACAGTGACGTGTGGTGAATTCTCATATATAATATAACAAGTAGTATGAAAATTGCTTCAAATATTTTGACATAAATTATGAGTTGATATGGAAATGGAAACATAACGAGTGCGAAGCACGAGTTGTGTTTACTATTTCCGTAACAACGAATGTATATTTATGTCAAAATATTATCTGTCAATTTTCATACTACGAGTTGTATTCGGCTTGAGAATTTACCAAACAAGAGTTAATTAACAAGAATAGGTAGATATTTATTTGCACATTATTAAATATATTAAATGTACACTGAACAAATGTAGAATTGACGTTTATGAAAATATTGAAAATATCATTTATTTTATTCGTAACCAAGGATATTAATAACACTGTATTTCCGATGAAATTTCACTAGTGATGAATTTCCGACGAAATGTACATTTCATTGATTCATTTTCAAACAAATTCGTGATCCTATTGGTTGACAGTGACATGTGGTGAATTCTCATGAGAATAAAAAGCGTTTCAGAACTTCAAAACAAAAATTAAATATCAGATACTACATAATGTACTGACCACCAATCAAATAAAATTATTTTTGATTCGTAATCACTACATTTGAAAATTTTCATATATAATTAAATACTGGAGTATTTAATTAAAATCATGACATTTATAATTACCACTTTTACACTATTCTCTTCTTTGTACTTCGTCGGTTACCTGATGATGTTTTTATATGGATTTTTTACAAAAGTTGAATAAATATAAATTGTTTTATTTCATAACATTATTATACAGTCATATAATCAGCGTACATAGAATTAATAATAATATAGAACAGGTAGATGTAACATAGAGTAATCAAATTGAAAAATGGGACATTTTCAAAATTTAAATGTAGGGAGAAACTAGTTCTGACTTTTCGAGAAAGTTGAGAAAACTGAAAGGAACAAAACAAATTCATTAAATTTGTCTGTCAAATATTCTTATATTTTATGTTTTAATGCAAAATTTCCATTTGTCAAAACATTTGACAGAATTAAGTCGCGGATTTGTTTGTAATTTTGTTTTAATTCCGTGCAAACACTATTACATTTTTGTTTTGCAAATTTTCATATTTAATTTCTGCCATTGCCAAACAGAAAATTAAATTAGTTGATTGATTAAGATGTAGAATTTTAAGCTCTACAACTTTTATTTCAAGCATTTTTGTCTAAAATAATTTGGGCAGCAATGCTCACAGAAAAACAGTTTTCCCATGTTAAACGCCTATAGCCCACTTTTTCTGTCCCACCCGGTAGAATTTGTAGAATGTGCGTACCTTTTCCACTGTCCATTGTTCCTTAATAATTTTATAGTAAACTGTATCAAATAAAAGATAGGAAGAACTAAATATTCTACTACTTTCATTTGAAACATGTTTCTCTAAAATAACCTAGCAACGATTGACAACAAGAAAAACACGTACTTTATTGATGACATTACTGTTAAGATCTTCTGATAATACTATAGATTACACTTGCTGTGAGCATGTTACTAGAGGAGGTATGCGGCATTCACAGTTGACGACTGGGCTATGAGCAGATCTGTTCAGAATAAGTTTGTCTCCTACGTTGAGCTGTTGCTTGCCGTGGTGACATTTTTTAGCTGAAACAATTATTCGATATTTAGTATTTAGACATTTAAATTAGATTGATTAAATATAGCTTACCGCTAGTGCTGCCATGAATGTTTGGTACGATTTTGTCTCCTATTTGGGCTGAAAGAAAAATTAAATTGTTATTGTGAATAAATGTTATATAGGCTGTTTCCTTTAAATCAACTAGTGCTTTTTTGGTCGAACTAACGACTTTAGAGAAAAATATTATTTACATAAAATGATCAAGAATTAGGTGCTAATTTATTAGTAATAACAAACTCTATATTAAACCAGTGGTCCTAAAATGGTAGAACAAAACATGTTTTTTTTTATCGGACCAACTACTACGGTCATATACCGATATATGTGCTTTTGTAAATGGTCGTCACGGACGGGACCCAAACCCACGACGCGGGACAAAACAGGTTATTAATGGTAATTTAGATATTTTTTTGTCCATTAGAAACAGTTCAACGATATAATAGTATATTATGTGACAACTTTTATAAACGTCTCTTTAGTTACGAGTGTATAAAAAACGAGTATCTAAAGAGTTATAAAACGATTCACAAATTATACTTTGTCTACGATCGCAAAATAATACCACAAAAACTGTAAAACTTGTACGTTAAATTATATTTTAATAACGGGAATAGAAAAATATTATTTCGAGAAAAATGGTATTAAAAATTTGATATATAGTAAAAAAATATAAATATATCATCACGTCATTTACCCATTACTGGATATGGCACACCGTAGTAGATCGTAGTAAGTGATATATTTATGAGCGTGAAGTGCCTTAAAATTATTGCCAAAAATTTTAGTGGTGGAAGAGTCACAGGGATAATTTAAATGTAGTGCAAAATGTTTGTCGGCTGTGAGAATTGAACGAATATTCTGAAATTTACAGTACGACTCTATACCACTCAGTCACCTACCTCATACATTAGAAACAATGTTAATATTACAAATAAATATATCATCACGCCTTTTACGCCATTACTAATTGTGGTAATCTGTTGTAGCAGATCTCGTTAAGTGATATATTTCTTTGCGTGAAGTGCGGTTACGAGCCGTCAAATCACGGCCCCCAAAGATGTTAGTGACGGGAGAGCCACAGGGGTAGATTAAAATTGGTGAAAATTGTTTGTCGGCTGTGGGGATCGAACCAGGGTTCTCAAGATCCACAGGCCGACTCGATACCACTGAGCCACCTATCCTATTCATATTAATGTTAATATTGAAGTAGTTTATGCAATAAAAAATGATACAAATATTTTTATCATAAATTTAAATTCTTCATGTGGTATTTTATTTCGATTTACTTTTTTTATTTAAGTCAGACATACAATTTAAGTCGATGCCTACGGGCATAACAAAACTATCTATCACCTGTATACATTTTTCCTATATTAAAAAGTATTTCGATCACAGTGCCATCTACTACATTCTTAACTGAGAGAGAATATAGGTAGATTAAATGAAAAGAAATACCATCCGAGTGTGAAAAACAGAGGAGCTTGTATGAAAGGAATTATGAATGTGGTTGAAGCAAAAGTGGTGTGTCAGAATAAGAATGTTTAGCGAAGATTAATTGCGGGATGAATCTGATGAATAAGGACAAGTCCATGATTTTTGTTTTTAGATTCATTGGTTACATTTTTCGAGTGTTTATCTACAATTGTGTGAAATTCACTTTCAAAACAAGCTCTGGGCATCACCCTCTTTTTTATCTTTTGATTAACTGCAATTGAGTAGAATTTACTTCCAAAACAAGCGCAGAGCAATGCTTCCTTCATTTTTCTTTTTAATAGATTCGTTGCTAGAAGATTGGGCGTAAGTGAAGGATTTATGAAACAGGTACTCAGGAGCGAATGGATGGATGTGATTGAGTGTTTGTTGCATGATGGAGGATTTCGGGTGTGAGAAATGAATGAGATTATGGAGCATTAGTGAGGTTGTAGCGAATATCGAGTATCAGAATGAGAATGTTGGACGGATCTGTTAATGAATGTACAATGTTTTAGGGGTTCGTACTACCACATTTAATGGGATATACAGGGTGATCTGGGAAGACGAACCTCCCTTTAACTTTTCTATTATAAAAAATAGAAAAATTTACTTCATATAGAAGTTTTAGTATATTAAATATACTATTTTATGAGAAATATAGACATTTTTTATAAACTCAGGTTTATATGATACGACTATCAACTTTTATTTTTCAAGTGGGAACCTAAAATTATTTTATTAAAATAAAAACCGCCATTTTTTCTCTTTTCAACGATGTATTACTTGTTATAAATGTATATGAAATAAATCGACATAAATAAGATAATTAAGAAATGTCAGAAATTATTTTTATTGAACTATTCTAGGTGGCTATGCGAAATTAAAAAAAATGTAACAAGGTAAAATTAATGACAAAACACGTGAAACAAGTAACAAATAAATATCTGCATTGTTGTCATTAATTTTACCTTGTTAAATTTTGTTTAATTTCGCATAGCGAATAGAATAGTTGAATAAAAATAATTTCTGATATTTCTCAATTATCTTATTTATCTCGATTTATTTCATATACATTTATGATATGTAATACATCGTTGAAAAGAGAAAAATATGGCGGTTTGAATGTAAATAAAATAATTCTAGGTTCCTATTTGAAAAATAAAAGTTGATAATCGTATCATGTAAACCTGACTTTATAAAAACTCCAAAAGTATCATAAAATAGTATATTTAATATACTAAAACTTCCATTTGAAGAAAATTTTTATATTTCTTATAATAAAAAAGTTAAGGGGGAGTTCGTCTTCCTAGACCCACCCTATAGTGTGATGTAAATAGCTTTTATTTTTTGGAATAAAAGTTGCTCTTTTTGGGCTATCTAGTAAATTGGTAGATACTTACAACATTCCCAATAAATGGGGCAAGTCAAGCGAGTTCCATAGTAGACCGGAGCGCACTTATTGCGAAAATACGCTGTGTCTCTGAGTTCAGTACCGCAAGAATACTTTCTGCAGAAGGGTTCTTCAAACTTGCCTTCGAAGTTGGGTTTACATACGCACTTCAATTCACGCTCCCTACCTGGGGCTAGGAATTCCTGACCCTCGTAATATGTCTTGCCGTTTACTTTACATGTGGCCAAATTATCGAATGGAGCTGCAAGAACATACACAAGAATATTTTAATAGTATATTATGTAACAAGTTTTATAAACGTCTCTTTAGTTACGAGTGTATATAAAACTAGGATCTGAAATGTTTATAAAACGAATACATTTTCTACGACCTCAAATTAAGACAATAAAAAATTAAAAATCTTATAAATTATTTGAAATGTAAGGTTGTTACAATGACAGATACAGGAAACTAAATTCACCCCGTATTTAATATGTCAGTTATTATCTTCTTGAAGTGACTAAAAGGTTCGAAACCACAACTTGTCAACATGCTTGATGTTACTTAACTAACGCCTTAGAAACTAGTACGTTAAATGACATTTTAAAAACGGGAGTAGAAAAATAAATACATTATTACTAAGTATGGCACTCTGTCGGAGTAGATCTGGGAAGTGATATATTAAAGAGTGTGGATTGCTGTTACTAGCCGTCTAAAGATGTTACTGAAGGGGGAGGAATTATGGGCTTCTATACCATATTTGAAATAACAATCATTAATGATAAAAACATCGTACATATATTGAATTATGACTATTAGCAAAAAAAAGTAAAAACAATGTTTAAAACTTGTTTTACATTTTATTTCTTTTGGCTAGAAACTTTGACAAAAATAATAGTAGGTACAAGAAAAACTTAATTCAAGTTTCGTACTAAAAACGTCTTTAAAAACTAAATCCGAATCCAATTTTGCTTCAAGTTTCATGCTAGATCTGCGCACTGAGCGCGTATTCCGTGTTTACCAACCTAACAGCCATCTTATATGCTATCCGATTTTGTTTAACGTTTAGTGATTCGTATCATCGATCAAGATATTAAAGTGTATAATATTTTATTGATCACATTACGTAATTATAAATATTTGTATTGTTTTTATTTGACTCCCAATTATCACAATAAAATGATGAGATCAACTTCAATCGACACAATAAGAAAAAAGAGTTGCAGTAAAATACAAAGAATTATTTACTTTTTTGTTGCTAATGTATTGGTAGCATTACTTGATGAATAACCATGTAACTACTACAAAAAGTAGTTGTGATTCTAGGTAAAAAAAGTTTGTAAAATCTAGTTCAAGTTTTTATCTAAAAAAGTATAATGTAAAACAGGCTTAACTCAGATATAAGCGATTAAAAATATAGTGACATAATAAGTATGAAAGCATTCTCATTTGTCACTTTTTTGCGCGGAAAATAATAGACATGTGCGGAGTAGAATGTAACTAACTTCATTGAACAAACAGTGGGATCTGTTATATTTATTTACTTTGGTTAGATGTTCTTTTTACTTACTAATAATCGCAGTATGATACAAAAAATACCTTCTCTACAGCAAATAATACCCCAAATTTCATAGACAAGAGAAGCCAAATATGAAATAATGTAAATGTTTGACAGTTCCTTTTCACATTTTTGTCTAACATCATCATCGTTATCTTAAACTGTTTGTCGTATGTATATGTTGTATATTTATTAAAATAATTTAATTTACTTTTCTTGAACTCTCAATTTCTATAAAATATGATTTTCAGCATAGGTATTCAGATTATTTCTCAAGAATTAAATCGTATGTCATTTGCACTCTTTGCATAAAACAAGTTAAGGATACTGTGAGTTTTGTATCTATTCAACCATTTATTATTAATTTAAATTCGTCAGACACTGAACCTGATAGTGTAAATGAAGATTAAATTAATTATTTTTTGACATGTGGAAATGGGCCTCCAGAGAAAACTACCACAATAAAAAGTGAAAAATAAGAATATAGGTCGATATATGTTCAGAAATGATTTAAAAATTATATGTTAATACCATCCTGTAACTTTCGCTTACATTCGATACTAAATATTACCAGTTGCACAGTTTAGTATTGTGCACATGTTACTAAGCCAAGAATAGTATCACAAGATAAATATTTTACGAATAGCTACGGTCTATATCTGTATTTGAAAAGTTTTCAAGCAATTTACATCTTTTCTAGATATATTTTGTAATCTACGTAGAGTATACATTTGTCTGAAAACAAGATTTTTTAACAGTAGCATCGATTAGTGTGAATGGAGGATTTAAATCTAATTTTTCCAAATGATGGCTGTACGTACCATTGAAAGATTAATGTGAAGTCATAGTTCATAAGAAATCATATCTTTTGTAATATATGAAATTGTAAACCCGCGTTTTAATTTATTTTTATAGTTTATTATGTAGTTTCACAAAAGAAAAGTAAGAAACAGATATAGCAACCCATTTTCACGTAATGAAAAGTATCTTTGGGAATTGAACTTAAGGTTCTCATTCCACAGTCCGACGCTATCTACTCCTATATTTTTGTCATCAAATTTATTAAATACTAGAATGTTTATTATTTGTGCTATTAATTCGATGCAATATTTTTAACTTTCGCGAATTTTATCTAGAGATAGAACCGAGCGTTCTAATATTTGCAAAATACTTACGACACACTGTTCCGCGACTGCAACATCCGTCTAAATCATACGAAAAAAAACAATCTTCTAATTGAGGAGGATCAAATCCTTCTGGACATTCAATATTTGCGCAGGTTACTTCTTCTGCCCTAGAATCAAACATATGTAGGTTAGTTCTTAAAAGAAAAATAACGCTAGAGAGGACTGATAGTTCAGTTCAGTAACAAAGTTTCTAATAACTTATTTGTCAAACGACCAAAACATATCGTATCAAAGTTATAGCTCGATTTATAAAAATTATATTAATTGTTACTTTTTGATGTATTATTTTTTATGTATTTTATTCGGTTTTATAAAGGATAGAATAAATTGACTTGCATAATAATAGTTTATTATACAACTAGAGAGAGAAATGCATGATTTTTTATAAAGTGTAATTTGTAAGCAGAGGGCTACAAAACACCGAGAAAAAGTTAACATTATCTCCCGAGATATACTTCTTTTTTCACGACCTAGGTATGATTATAAACGAAAATAGTAATTTTAAATTATTATTTATTTATATTGTTTTAATATTTATTAAATTTAAAATTATTGGTAGTCTTTGATAAAAAAATTCTTTGATAACAGCAAAAATTTAGGTAAACAAGTTGGTTTATGTCAAATTACATTATATTTATAAATTGGAATAGCAAGAATACAGCGAAGAACCTTCGGAAGAATCCCAAAATATTGTTGATGCAGCTTCTGCAGCTGTTCTTAAGTTTTTATTTGTTTCATTGTAATCTATTGTATTTGATAATTGAACTGTCAAAATATTATAAACTCCCTAGAGAAATAATGTGCACTTTATTTTCTTAAATATGAAATGATTAATTCTATCCCGATCATGAAAAAATGTATTTAAATTAACAAATTCGAATTAATTGTATGTATTTATTTATTTCATGAGATGACTCTCAAAAGTATCGAGTCAGTCGAGTTAAGTGGAGAACCCGGGTTCAGTTCCTGTAGCCGACAAACAATTTTTATCATATTAAAACTACCCTTGTTGTTGTTCCACCACTAATATTTGGAGGGTCGTGATTCGACGGCCGGTAACCACACTTGACGCGAAGAAATATATCACTTATCGAGATCTGCAACGCCAAATTGCTACACCCAGTAGTGGGTAAAAGGCGTGATTATATTTATTTTACTCTAAAAGTTCGACTGTCAAATAAATGCATAAATTGTATGTCCTTTATAAGTAAATTAATTTGTTGTTTATAAAACTGGCCATTACGAGTACCTATATTAATAAATTTATTTGGAACTTTATTATTGGTCCTTAAGTTATTAGAAAATAGTACCAATTTGACATTTTCATTTATGCCCAATAAATACTAACTTTTGTATTAAATTAAATTCAGAATTACATTAATAACTAATACGTCAATATTAATTTAAATTGTATCTATTATTGTTCTTCAAATTCCAAGCAATATTCACATCAAAAAGTTTGTTGTGTATTAAGTGCGTAAACTGATTCTTTGTTACTCCAGCACGGTAATTGCAGCGCGAGCCGTAGGCGAGAGCTGCAATAGTGTAAGAGGAACAAAGACACTTTACGCTGGTGATACACACATATTTTTTTCTACGATTACATCTTAGATTATTAAAAAACGTTTACATACGTACTGAAAATAAACTCGTTTTGTCAATATGAGAAGTTTCTGTTTTTATTGTAGCACTGGTAATAATTGAAGTGTGCGTTTAATATGTTTCATGTCCACCTTTTGTGTAAGTAACAGTTTATTTGTATTTAAGGAAACTAAGTAAATGAGTAATAACAACGCGTAGCCCAGTAAAATTTGACAGAATCATAGAAGAGAAATGTAAAATTTTACAAGGCTTTTACAAAAAAACTAATTTAAACTAATTAAAAGTTATTACTTGCAGCATCTGCAATTTGTATATTTTCTTGAAATGCAAGAAATTTGCCTTCGAAGTCGTCGTCGGGTATTAAAAGCATTATTTCAAATTATTTATTTTTAGATTTCACGAAACTGCTGCCACTGACAGTAATGGGTTTTTCATCACAACCATCACAACACCATGACAACGTCTAGCTATAAATTGTCCTACCGTCAGCTACCTTTGATTATAAAACTATTACGTAGGCTACTTAAATTACTATTACGCGCGTTGCCACTGGAGACGCGCGCATTTAAGATCATTACCATGCGTTGCCATGAAAACGAACGATAAAGTTATATTTCGATTATTCCATGGAAAACGTTAACTTTACGATGTCAATTGTCAACTTTTCATAGCAATAGTAGAAAAATAATCTTTTATACCTTTCTCCCTTGCTGCAGAAACAATCAGCAGCACAATTCACTTTGGTGAGAGTGGTGGGTATGTCTACTCTATGATCGTAGACATTTCCTTGGAAATAGCACTTGTTGGATTCCTGCTCGAAGAACTCGGAGCAGTCGTAGTACGCGGGACAACAAGATGGCAATGTGTACACAGCCTTGCACCCAACCTCCTGGTAATGTGTCGTGGGGATGTAGCACCCACCGAGACAAGCTCCTAAAAATAAATCAAATTATATAACTCTCTTATTATTTTTTCCTAAACATAATACAATATTAACATTATTATTATTAATTAAAACTATTAATATTTCAAATACATACGCGCAGAATGGAGTATGTTACAATTAATATCATTAAAAATAAATAAATTAGTGTAATTTGTGGCATTCCGAAAAATAAAATAATTCTTAATTTTTTGCTGTTACTTTAATAATACAGTACAAGTGTTTTACATAGTTGAAAACCAAAATAAAATCTCTATTTAACAGGGCCATAGTTTACTATTAGTTTCATACGAAAAGTAATGGTTGGAACATATTTCTCGATCACAGTACATGTTAGAAAAATGAAACATCATTGATTTGTTCTACTAATGTGGCAACTTTTATCTTATTGAACCGATACAGAATCTCTTAAATTTTTTTGTTGAATGGATTTCAGGCTTGAATTAATAAGAAAATCTCTCAAAAACCTGAAATTTTCATTTAAGCGACGTTTCGACTATTGATTTCAGCCAGTTTCAAGCAAAAGTACACCTCAAGTATGTATTTTATCTTTAAAAGTAATTGTTTTTGACTTTATTATTAAGTTTTTATAATTAATATGTAACAACTTATTGTATTTTACTTTTGCTCGAAAATGGTCGAAACGTAGCTTATTAAATGAAAATTACAAGTATTTGAAAGATTTTGTTAGTAATTAAAAAATAAAATTCAACAAAACTATTGAAATAATATCATTCGGCTTATTTTAAATATAATCATATTGGTTTTTTTCAAGTATTTGTTATCGTTCTCGAAATCCTAAAATTGAGCACGTTAACTTGTACACCCTAGGGAGTACTTAACATTTTTATTTCCCTCGGTACATATGAAGCACATTTAGTAATGATTTTGATAAGAATAAAGTTAATATTATTACTGATAGTATATACAAATAATTTACTTTTATTACTAGTGCTATAAAATGACATTATTAATTTGCTAAGTAACCTTTATAAGGTCTCTATTTTGTAGTGTTTGTAAAAAAAAATAATTAAAAATAAGAGAAATTGGCTGCATGTATCCAGTTTAATCTTAGAGAGATCGCAACATTGAATCAAAAATAAACAGAAAATTCATGAAGTCGAGACGTCTGCTCACTCTACACTAGATTACAAGTTAATTAGTAACAATAAAGTATTTAGTTATTTGCTATTTTGCACAACAGGAACTTAATCCCAATTACAGTAGCTTATAGTGGAATCTGAACCACAGACACAATCGCATTTTTTTAATATAAGTTGATGTCACCAAGTTATAACACATGACCTGTTGCTTTGTTAATTAAGAAAAGCAAGTTTTAGTTCGATGTTATCGACTAAGCTACGATTTATTTTAATATTTGGGTGATAGCTAATTAATACTAAATTTTATTGTTTCCACAAACTAATAATGTTTGAAGTAACAAGCATTCCTCTCAGTATGGAACTTGTTTATAATTAGTTGTTGCTTGCTAATGTTGATAAACCACGGAAAGTATTGTAAACAAAGTACATCTTTAGGACAAAATGATTAATAAAGTATCTATCTAATTATTTCTAACATTTAAAATTGGACTAATTTTTGTCTTATTAAACGATATAAACTAATACTAAATAATTATATTTTCAGAAACAATGTTCACCAGAGTGACGGGAAAAGGCGTAATATATATATATATATATATATATATATATATATATATATATATATATATTCAGAAATATTTAAAATCATCCAATTTGAAGAATTTGATGAATAATTTAGCTCTTTGTAACAATGTTATAAAAGTTCTTACAGATTCTTATGTGTCAAAAACTAGTACACTAGTTTTCAAATTATCTATTTTTTTAATATCTGACGAGTTTTACGAGGCAATCAATCATATAAGTTAAAGAAGAACCAAATAATCTCTACGTTAATTTTATTCAAATATCAAGAAATTGTCAATAGACCAAATAAGATCAAAGCCGACAAAATCTTAAAATTGGCAGTACTAAAATATAAGTTCGTTTTGGCTAACCAAGTTCATAATTACAACACGATTACTGATTGCAAACTTTGTTTCTTAATTAATAAAGCAGTAAAGGGCCATAATATCTAAGTATTTAAAGTATAAAGTAAAACAATTTATTTATAAAATAGTATATTATGTAACAAGGTTTATAAAGATATCTTTAGTTACAAGTTTTTTTTGACACAAGCTGAGCGAAGTGTATAAAAACTGAGTATCTAAACAGAGTTTATAAAACGAGTCACATACTGTACTTTTTCTACAATAGCGAATTATTTAAAAAGTTAGGTTAAATAACAATGGCAGATTCCTGAAGCTAACTTCACCCCGTGCTTAATATCTCAATTTGTGACTAAAACGTTCGAAGCCACGGCTTGTCAACATGTGATTAAGATGTTATTTAGCGCCATGGAAACCAGTACGTTAAATGACATTTTAATAACGGAAGTAGAGAAATATGTAATAGTATAAAATGATTGTGGTCTTACCTTGCGCGCTGACTATAGTGACAGCGATGAGTACTATCGAAGAAAACATGGCTATGTTTGATTCAGATTCAATTGCTGCGCTCGTATTTATACAGCTGTGATCTTCACTAAGCTATCATATCATTCTTATCTATCAAAAAAAAAAAATATAGTTATCAATCACTACATTTAGATACTATTCACGAGACTTTAAAATTTAAAGCAAGTAATTCGAGATCTTTCCAGTACTACTGTTTCAATTTAAATATTCAGCTCTAAAAAAAAGTATTATAAGGATGGACTGATGTCATCAAAAAATATAACTGGATGAATGACATAGGGTATTCCTCTGATAAATATCTTCCCCTCGGCATTTTTATAATGTTGCCTTTATAAACTACTATAGGTTAAAGTCAAAGGTGCTCCTTGGTACAAGGTCTTTAAACAGATTTTTGATATTTGAAATAATTGTTCATGAATCTCACAGATCAACGACAACTTGATATAAGCAGAAATTATATGTCATGTGGACGTGCAAATATAAAATAAATATTAGAAATTGAAAATAATTATTTTTAATACATGAATCGATAATAAATACATATAGCTATTATTTTCTATTCTTATATAAGATTTGTTTCAATGCTATTGTCTCTTTAAAATTGTCATTTTAATAATGCATCAGTTCCTTATGGTTTTATTAAGTTTAATCAAGATTGATGACATCATTCTTATAACGTTTTCAGTATACCACATTATAAGAATGTGAACGTGGTTGAAGCGACTATGGTGTGTCAGGATGAGAATATTGGACGAGAATAGATATTTTCATGAATCTGATTAGTAGATGTTTAGTGGATGTTCTATGAATGTTTCAGGGGTTCGTGCTACTTCATTTTATGGGGTATAGAGTGATGTTATATGTATGTATTTATCCTCTCTTGTAACAGTATTCCATGTCTAATATAATTCATTTATATTTTGTTGTGTTGTTGGTTATATCGTGTTTTGTTTTCCCAATTTTGTTCAATTATAACATTATGTTTAATTTAATAATTGTTGTTATTTATAAAATTTTGACCTTGTATATTTTAATAATCAAAAGGAATAGAATCTATGTTCATTAGGGTGATCCTTATTTTGCAAAGTTCGAATTTTCGGTTACGTGCATCAAAACTCGGAATCGTGAAACATAAGATTCTCAAATTATTTGCCCAAAATATTAATATTAACCCGTGCCTCACGAGAGTTAAAATTTATATGCAATTAGCAAAGGGTTACCTTGGAAATGTTTCTCTGGTAAAGTCTATACAATATCCTATTTTATATTTAAAAAAAATATTGTCCATATTCATTGAAAAATAATAATGTTTGTTTCAAACTTTTACACTGCAATAATATGAAATTACGAAAAATGTCAATTTTGGAATGGGCATAACTTCGTTGATTTTCATTTAAGAAAACATTTTTAAAAAGGATTTGAAATGTTAAAAATTATCTTTCAGAGAGATATTTACAAGGACCGTATTTTAAGATAATCATTTGATAATTGCATATAATCGTGAATGACAAAAAATCATATATTTTGCATATAAAATTTCAACCCTTGCAAGGCACGGGTTAATAATAATATTTTGGAATTATAATTTAGGAGGTCCGAGGTCTATAAAAAGAGTAAATGTCATTGCGTTTAAAACCGCTACATCGACATCCCACATTGTATAAAAGTCCATAGCGTCGACAACACCTATTCTCCAATGTTCATAGCGTATAAATCGTGGTCGTATAAGTCTGCTTTGCGTTGCCTTTCCCGCTGACATTTAGTATAGAAAATATGTAATAGATGGCGCTGATTATTACAATGAACCAAATGAATCGACAACAAATTTCAAGATTTTCTAATGCAATATATAGAAACAATATTCATATATCCCTTTAATTGTAATAGCTACGTGGAAGTAAATATGATTAAAAAATTTACAAATACTATACAGGCTGTGGCAAAAATTTGGAAACGGTCAAATATCTCGAAAACTAATCAACCAATTGCCAAACAAAAAAATACGTCCAAAAAGTTTTCAAAAACTCTACTCAAAAATACCAAAAAATGTATTCACAAAATAATTGTAGTATATTACCAGTTCTTCGTACTCATACTACTTTGATATTTGACAGTAGTATGGCATCGTTTTGTTTAATTAAAACAATCTGAAACTAGAAAACACTAATTTGAGTGTCATTATAATGACACTCAAATTAGTGTCCTAATTACGTATTAACGCACTGTCATAGATATACATATTTATGGGCAGCTGCACAACCAAAAGTTAAATTTTAAACTTGGTTTAAATAAAAAAGCTAGTCAAATGTTTGACAGCAATGTCAATTATTCCGTTTAACATATAACTTCTCTTTGCTTTTATATATTTAAACTAAGTTTAAAATTAAACTTTTGGCCGTGCGAATGGCTATAGAGTTTGTTGTCAACCAAAGTGTCTGGTATTTTTTAGTTATTGATGTTATCTGTGGCTATAGTAACATTTTAATCGACAAAATAAATAGCGTCATATTTATCAAAGCTTATTTAGTTTTTAGACTTTTAAGATGAAAACAGAACAAAATATAATAGAAAAAAATAGGTACTTTAAATGATAAGTACATCTCCTTGAAAAGGTCCACAATTATTACAGATTACAATTTTTTATTAGCGTGAATCATAAATAAGATTAAAAAACTTAAAAGTCGGATCTGAGGAGAATTGTAAGATCTCGACTCTAGATTATAATAACATGGGGTTATCATGAGTCAAGTTCATTTTCATTTCGTAGGTAACAAACTAGTCTTTAATTGATCTTACGAGGATTGGCAATTACCATAATTAGACAATACAATAACATACTTCAAATAAAAAATAATTATATTTCTAATCTAATCAACACAAACAGAAATATTATTTAGAAATACTGACGCGCATAGTTACTTAAATTTTAAACTTAGTTAAATAAAAGCATATCGAATGTTTGATACAAATGCCATCTGTACCATATGTTATGTAATTTCGCTTTTCTTTTATTTATGTAAACCAAGTTTAAAATTTAACTTCTGGCAGTGCAGCTGATAACTAGAAATAGTACAGAATACATATAGAGATGAAATAGCGTCAAGTAGAATGGTATCAAAAAACAATTAGTCGGGAGTAAATGAAACAACTTCTGTACTCTAACGTTTCGACAATAATATTGTCATCTTCAAGGATATATACAATCGTAATCATTTATAACAAGTGATACAACCAGCAATTACTAAACAATAATAAGCAAATATAAAATACAAGTTATATAAACAACAACAATATACTTATAATATAAAATAATACATACCATTAGGTAGAAGTCACCATCTATATATACATAATATAATCATCATTAGTTAAATAATAATAAATTAGAAGGATACGGGAAAGTCGGGTCTGGTTCAATACGAGTAAGTTCGGTCGTGACTGGGCGGGTTGGATACGGGTATGTCGGGTCTGGTTCAATAGGGTAAGTCCAGTCAGGTCTGGGAGGGTTGGATACGGGTAAGTCGGATTGGGTCTGGGCGCGTTGGATACGGATAAGTCGAGTCGGGTCTGGGCGGGTTAGGTACGGATAAATCGGGTCAAGTTTATAATTTAATATAGGGGAGAGTTGCTAAAATCGTACCTCTTAAGAAAATTTGATCTTCGGGCAAATTTGATTTACTTATTTAAACATGTTTAGACCAAATAATAGAGTTACGTCTTATACATATTAATAATATTTTCCTTATTTATTGAAATCCGTCAAAAGGTACGATTATGGCAACCGGTATCATAAATCGTACTGGCTTATCTCCAAAATCGTACATTTCTTTTTAATAGTAAAATAAAGTAAATCATATGCAGCAATATATTACCTATTTCATTTATTTATATAATATTATATTACAAATTTATTTAAACATTAATTATAAATTAAATTCAATTCAATTGGAACATTTGGGACAATATTAAATTTTATCATTGGTCAAGACTTCACCATATTTTATATTCAATGCATCAAATCATATTTTCAATTCGAGATTCTTTACATAATGTACAAAACCAGTCTTCTACATTTACGGATACATCGACATCTGATGATGCACTTGTGGATGCATTATTTAAGAAAACTGTTTTTGCATTCCTTTTTTTGTTTGGGGTTTCCTTGTTTCGGGCTAACTTCTTTTTTTTTCTTACTGTTTTTGTAGTTCCTTTTTAACTTGCTATTTTTCTAAATAATCTTTGCTGTTTTTGGCTCTTTTGCGGTTTTTAAGTACTGTGGGTAACGGAAATATTTCTATTATTCACACTTTTAAAGAAGAAGAACTTTCATTACCCATATCATTTTCAGTACAAGTTGAAAGTATTTTTGAAGTGTTAAAATTCATTTATTTATCATTATTATTGGTTACATCATTTAAAACTTCAGGTTCATTAAAAAAATCACTAGCTGCAAAATCCACATTATTAAAGACCAAACGATAGACAGGCCAACATCCACTAGCTTTAAAGGCACTGACAGCGTTACCAATAGTTACAGCTTTGAAATAAGCTGATAATTAAGAGAGCAACATCATACTGTGTAATACATCAACCATTTTAGTGGTTCATGATCCGTGATGACTGTGAATTTGCGGCCATATAAATAACAGCGATAGCATTTCACACCCCAACATATAGCTAAACATTCCCATTCTGATGTGGTATAATTCATTTCGGCCTTGTTTAGTTGTCGGCTAGCAAAAACTATCGGTTTTTCATACCCTCCAATTTTCTGACTTAAAATAGCGCTGATCGCTTTTCCGCTGGCATCTGTTGATAGTATAAATTCTTTAGAAAAGTCTGGATGAGTTAGTACTGAATCTGAGCACAGGGAATTTTTCAATCCCTCGAATGCTTTTTCACAATCATCTGTCCAGTTGAATGCTATATCTTTCTTTGTTAATTCTGTAAGTTGTTTTGCTATTGTTGCAAAATTTAAAATAAAACGTCTATAAAATCCTACAAGACCAGTAAAAGCCCTGATTTCTTTTACATTTTTCGGTCTTGGATAATTTTGAACAACTGAAATTTTGTCGGGAACTGGTTTTACACCTTCGCCACTAATAACGTGACCTAAATATTTGGTTTCTAGTTTCAAAAATTTACATTTGCTCGGTTGTAGTTTCAAGTTTGTTTGTCTCAACCTGTCAAACACTTCCTTTAGTCGTTTCAAATGATCTTTTATTCCGCCATTATTAAAAACAACTACATCATCCAGATATACTAAGCATCTTTCACCTGTTAGTCCTGCTAAAACGCTATCCATAAGTCTCTGGAATGTACTGGGTGCATTCGCTAAACCGAACGCCATTTTTGTGATTTGATAATATCCACCATCAGTTGTGAACGCCGTTTTCTCTTTATCTTGGTCCTCTACATCAACTTGCCAGTATCCTGATGCCAAATCCAGTGTTGTAAACAGTTTTGCATCCCCTAACTGGTCCAAAATCTCTTGTATATTAGCAACAGGAAAGTACTCCTTTTTGTTACTTTATTTAGACCTCTAAAGTCTATGAAGACCCTGATTTTGCTTTTGCCATTTTCTGATTTTTTTTTGGTACCATAACCACTGATGCTGACCACGATGAGTCCGATTGCTCAATAACCCCTGCTTCAAGCATCTTATCCAGCTCCGTTTTAAATTTTTCTTTTTCACTAAACGCTACTCTGTATGGTGCTTTTGCTATAGGCATCTTCCGAGCTTATCTTGTGTTTTATATTATATGTTCATCCTACTTTGCTGTCTTCTCATAGAAATACATCCTCGTATTCTTTCAATAAGTCCAGTAACTCTTGTTTTATATCTTCTGACAGATACTCGAACTATAATTGTTTCTCAATATCGCGCGTTCCCTTGGTTTTGTGTATTCTGTATACATAAATTTTCGTTAACTTGCATTCTGCAATTCTATATTCTCCTTTTATCTTCTTTTCATTGAATAATTTTGCTTTTCCCACAATCGTATTTTTCTGAATAACCATTTCCTTGTTTCTTATATTCACAAGCTTGACAAGTATTTCTTTTTGTGCTTTAGCTAGCACTCTTGCTGCCATAACGCCTTGTATTTGGATCTCTACTGTTTCCACAAAAATATCGTGTTCCGTATTGCCCAGATTCTGAACGGCTGTACACACTCATTCGCAATTTGGTCGAATCGTAACTGTATCCATTAACCTAACCAATCCACTGTTTTTTGTGTCGGTTTTTTCTTGTTTTAGGGTACTGATTTCCGACTTCTAAATTTTTGTAATTATCTTCGGTACGATTCAGGATTACCTCAGCAACCTCTCGCCATATTCAGAACACGATTACTCGTTATGGAGGACAACAAAGAAGTTAAACAAGCAAACACATCACATACACCTTTGAAAAAAGAAGATGGTACTTGGGCTAAAGAGGACGAAGAGAAAGCTAATTTATTCGCAGAACACTTCGCAAAAGTGTTTGAACCAAACCCTTCCGTCAGACATGGAAAACAATGAAATTCAAAACTTCTTGTGTTCCCCTCTACAACTAAGTCCACCAACAAAGCATATAACACCCAAAGAAATAAAAGAAGAAATCTTGCACCTAAATAACAAAAAAGCACCCGGTTATGACTTAATAAACGCAAAGAACTGCCCAGAAAAGCAATTGTTACAATAACACAAATCTACAATGCGATTTTAAGAACATCTTACTTCCCAGTGCAATGGAAATTCGCCCAAGTCATACTGATACATAAAAAAGGTAAACCAGCTTATGAAACAACTTCATACAGACCAATCTCACTGCTGCTCCTATTATCAAAGCTTTTTGAAAAATTATTATTGAAAAGACTTAAGAAAATAATCGAAGACGAAAATCTAATTCCATTGCACCAGTTTGGATTTCGACAACAGCACTCCACAATACAACAGTTACATCGAGTGGTACACGAAATAGAGAAAAGCCTTCAACATGGAAAAATCTGCTCAGGAGCATTTATCGACATAAAACAAGTTTTCGGTCGAGTATGACACGAAGGCCTCCTTTATAAAATATAATCCAAGCTGCCACACCAATACTTTTTAATTATCAAATCTTACTTGAACGAAAGATATTTTCAAGTATGGTGTGAAGAAAGTCTATCCGAGCCACACTTAATAAAGCAGGGGTACCACAAGTGTCCTAGGACCTGTCCTCTACCAGTTATACACGGCCGATCTACCATGTCTAGATAACGTCACAACCGCAACATTCGCCGACGATACTGCCATCCTCGCAACTCACGAAGAACCAAATCAGTCAACAGCATTACTACAAGGTGCACTGAACGAAGTACTTAAATGGGCGGAAAAGTGGCGCATAAAAATGAATGAACAAAAAACAACGCACATTGTATTTACGACAAAAAAAAGTAACTTGCCCACCAATCATCCTAAACAATCAACAGTTGGAAACAAAAGACCATGGGAAAAATTTAGGCATGCACCTAGATAAGAGATTGACATGGCGAACCCACTTACAAACTAAACGTAAACAACTAAACTTAAAAACCAAACAAATGTACTGGCTTCTCGGTCGTAAGTCACAATTAACAATCCAAAACAAACTACTACTATACAAGGTCATAATAGTACCAATTTGGACATATGTCATACAGCTATGGGGGTGTGCAAAATTTAACGTTAATATTATACAACGTTTTCAAAATAAAACCCTACGCATGATAACTGACGTTCCCTGGTAAGTTAACAATCAAACAATACACAAAGACTTTAAAATAAAACACGTGAGCGAACATATAAGAAAATATGCCCAATCACACGAAAATAAACTTAATTACCACCCCAATTATCTAGCAGTGAATCTTCTCAACAATGAAGACGATATCAGAAGATTAAAAAGAACTAACCCATTGGACTTAAAAGATGTGTAAACAACTAACAAAACTATATATGTAAAACATAGAATGTAAATATTAAGAGGAAATTCCAGTGGGAGTTATCCTCACGCATGCCACACACATTGTACCAGAATTGCTTGTTGGCCTCTGACTGAGGCCAGTTGTAAATTATAAATTGTTCAATAAAATAAATCTTATAATAAAAAAGTTAAGGGGGGGGGGGGTTCATCTTGCCAGACTCACCCTATATATATATATATATATATATATATATATATATATATATATATATATATATATATATATGCGCTGACCGCCGCACATTCCAGATACAGCCACCACTCTCTTACCCAATAACATGTAAAATTACTATGTGTGCATAAGCATTTTTATCATAACCTGTAGTTTGTGTTTGCATTTGTAAGTCAGTTACTGTTAAGAGATTGAAGTATCAACGTGTATAAAAATATCTATGTAACATCTTTCGTTGTCAAATAATTATTTTTTTTAACCGTAAATCACGTTTATGTTACTAGCGCAGTCTTGGTAGGATACTCAGACGGATTATCGATTAATACAAATATCAAAAAATCACGTTTCGTCCTAACGATTAACTGAGTATTAAAATTCTTAACGAAAAATCGTCGCAAAGACTCTGTCACATCGCGAGTGAATATCGTGTAGGAAGAGATCTTCAGAAGGCCCTGCTGTACACAAAACTCCAGCTCTATCACGCTACGAGAGGACATCGTAGGAGAAGAGACAGACGGAAGCCCAGCTGTACGCAGAAGTCGACACCAGTCCACGGAATCGTCACGGCCGAGTCCATGGACAAGTTTATGCTTATCATGTAAGTGCTTATGTCTATCAGTGATATCATTCAACTAAATTTAGATTCTGATACGGATACAGATCCAGTTGGTTCCAGTAATTCATCCCTTATTAATCCTATTGAACAATAATCAAGCTCGACTCCAACAATACACACGACATTACCCCCAGACACAACGACGAATAACTGTATAACACAGAAATTACGGAATATAGCGACGAACAAAATTACGATTTTTTAGAACTCACAGCCTCGGAACAGAGTTAGAATTAATGAATTTAACTAACAATCAAAGCGAGTTACCATTCATCATTTACCCCAAACAAAATTTAAAAGTCCTTCTTGATACGGGTAGTACGCGCTCTTTTATAAAACCAAGTATTGCACATAAGTTTTTCAAAAACAAAATTCAAAACGATCCTTTTAAAATCACCACCGCACATGGTACATCTACTGAAAATTTTAGTTTAATTATGCTATGTTCTAAATTATTTTAAAAATCAGATATTATGTTCAAATATCATCTTTTCGACTTTCATGATCAATTTGACATATTATTACGACTCGACAACCTCAAAACAATAGAAGCAACCATTGACCTAGTAAACGATAAGATAAGAACACTGGCATGCGAGATAAACATTCACTATCATCAGCTAAAGCCGCGTCCACACTTTTTTTTTTTAATATATAATATTTATTTACAACTGGTCTAAGTAAGGCCAACAAGCAAAATTGTTACAATATTTACATAATATGCGGGAGGTTAACCCCCATCGGGGTTACCTCTAATTATTATAAGTTTATATAAATTTTAAGTCCAATGGTTTATTTCTATTCAGTCTTCTGATATCACTTTCATTATTTAGTAAATTAACTGCTAATTCGTTAGGATGATGGTTTAGTTTGTTTTCATATGAGATGGCAGACTCCCGAATTTGTTCATGGACATATTTGATTTTAAAGTCTTTATGAATTGTGTGATTACTAATGTACCATGGGACTTTCGTTATCATGCGTAGCGTTTTATTTTGAAATCTTTGTATGATGTTCGTATTCGATTTTTTGGCGCATCCCCAAAGCTGGATACCGTAGGTCCAAATTGGTACTAGCGTCACTTTGTACAGGAGTAGTTTATTTTCTGTTGATAGTTGAGATTTGTGTCCAAGTAACCAGTACATTTTATTAGTTTTAGGTCTAAGTATTGTCTCTTCTTTTTTATGTGTTTTTGCCACGTGAGCCTTTTCTCTAAGTGCATTCCCAGATATTTAACATCTTCTTTCGTATCTAGTACTTTGTTATTTATTTGGAGTGGTGGACATACGGTTTTTCTGTTTGTAAAAACGATGTGAGTTGATTTACCCTCATTTATTTTTATTTTCCATTTTTCCGCCCATTTCTGTATGTCGTCCATGGATCTTTGTAAACGGTCAGCTGCTTCGTTTGGATCGTCATGTGATGCGAATACGGCAGTATCGTCAACATATGTGGCGGTTGTGACTTGTTCCTGGCAGGGTAAGTCTGCTGTGAACAGCTGATAAAGAAAGGGGCCTAAAACACTACCTTGGGGCACTCCTGCTCTAATTCGATGTAGTGTCGATGTACTCTCTTCATACCGAACTTGGAAGTACCTCTCATTTAGGTAGGATTTTAATAAGAGAAAAAATTGATGAGGTAATTGAGATTTAATTTTGTAGAGAAGACCTGTGTGCCATACCCTGTCGAAAGCTTGACTAATATCTATAAAAGCTGCAGCACATATTTTCTTACATTGCAGACTTTCTTCTATTTAGTTTACCACTCGGTGCACTTGTTGCACAGTGGAGTGTTGCTCCATGAACCCGAATTGATGTGGTGGGATTATGTTCTCTTCTTCTGTAATTATTTTTATCCTTTTTAACAACATTTTCTCGAATAGTTTGGATAAAAGAGGCAGCAGGGAGATGGGTCTATAAGATGATGTTTCAGTAGTAGGTTTTCTTGTTTTATGTATAAGAATAATTTGGGCGAGTTTCCACAGGGCTGGAAAGTAAGATAGTCTTAACATGGCGTTGAAAACATATGTTATGTATAGAATAGTCTTTTTGGGTAGTTCTTTCAAGACTTTTCCAGTAATTAAATCGTACCCTGGGGCTTTATTGTCTTTTAAATATTTAATTTCATTTCTTAATTCGCCAGGAGTTACATGTTTAATTGGCATTGATAATTGCAGTGGAGCCTTCAGATACTCATTTTCTATTGTTTTTTGTTCATTAGCTGGTAACGTTGATGGATTTGGCTGGAATGTTTCTGAGAGATATTTAGCAAATATTTCAGTTTTTTCCAAATCTTCTCTGGCCCAAGTGCCATCTGCTTTCTTAATTGGGGGTATAGATTGCACCGGTCTTTTTAGCTTTTTGGTAACTTTCCATAGAGAATAATCATCTTCCGGGAATGCTGATAATCTTCTCAAGTTGTCTTGATATGTTTCATTTTTTATTTCTCGTGCTAATTTACTTATTTCCTTGGACAAGTGGTTCAGCTTGTTTTTATCATTTGGGTGCCTTGTATAATGCCATTTATGCCTCAAATTCCTCTTTTCAGAAATTTTGTTTCTCAATATTTTTGGATAATTTGTTACATTTCCTGTATCGTTGTTAATATTTGGAGTAGAGCTCCATGCAGCCGTCTGGATGAGTTTTGTTATATAATCAACTGCCTCATCGATGTCGTCAGGGGTAGAGAGTTGCATTTGTAAATTTGTGTTGTTTTTTAAGGTTTCCCTAAATAACTCCCAATTTGTAAGTTTATTGTATAGTGTTGGTTTTTTTTGTTTTTGTATTATATTGGCGCTTACAGTCATTATAACTGGTGAATGATCAAATGATAATTCGTAACTTGATTCAATACCAATGTAGTTTTGAGATATTCCTTTTGAAACAAGGAAGTCTAGCAAATCAGGAGTTTTGTTTGTGTCGGTGGGCCAGTAGGTTGGTTTTCCTGTGCTGACACAATTATATCTTTTTGACGAGATTGTCTTGTATAATTCTCTACCTTTTGGGTTTATCAGTCTTGAACCCCAATAGGTATGTTTAGAATTATAATCACCACCCGATATAAATCTGTTTCTAAGCGTATTGAAATATTCTTCAAAGTCTTTTTGTTTAACCGCATGGTTTGGTGGGCAGTATACTGCAGAAATAACAAGTGTACCGATTGTTTCTTTGATTTTTATACTGGTTGCTTGCAAATATTCTTTATTGTATTTCTCCATTTCGTAGTGTTTGAATTTTTCATTTATTAGTATGGCGGTACCTCCATGCGCCGTCTCGTCAGGGTGGTTTGTATTGTATGTTTTGAATCTGGGAATTTTAAAGAAGCTTCTGTCTGTGAAGTGTGTTTCTATTATGAGAATGATATAAATTTTTTGTTGGTTTATAAATATTTCTATTTCGTGGCGATGTTGTGCCAGCCCGTTCGCATTCCATAGTGCAATCCTGATTGTACTATCCATTTGTTCTATTGATGAAGGCTGTGAGCAGATTAATTATCGTTATATTTTGTTGCATAAGCTGGCTAAACATGGTTTCAAATTTACTTAAGAACTGTGTTAGAAATGATTCTGTCTCTAAATTGCTTGTCTGGCTTATGTTGACTGGAAGATTGTTTGTCGGGTTTTTTGTTATTCTAGCATAGCTTATATTTCCGCTATCTCTTTGAGAAACGTTATTAATAAGAGTGTCTTGTGTATGTGGTTTCAATAAATTTGTTTTATTTCTCGCTTTTTGCAGATCTTGATAGACAGCACAGCCCTTGTAGTTGGCGGGATGTGGGCCTGAGCAGAGTATACACATAGGTGGTTCTTGTGCGTTTTTAGTGCATGCAGAAGTTGAATGATTGCCTGCACATTTAACGCAATAATATGGTTTTGTGCAATAACTTTTTGTGTGTCCATAGTTCTGACATCGCATACATTGAGGTATTTCTCGTTTAATTCTTGGGGGTTCTACTACTATTTTGGTTCCTAGTATATGTTTGACTTCATAGATTTTTTTATTATTTTCACCAGGTTCTTGGTCTATAAAATGCATGGGTAAGGCTTCTTTTGTTTTCCAACTTTTTATGTTGGAGACGTTTCGTATAGTGAGGCCTAAGTCCTCTAATGACTCTTTTATGTCTTCTACATATACACATAGGTGGTTCTTGTGTATATATATATATATATATTTATTTCACAGGATTTCAAGTACGACTTAAAATGAATAAGTTAATGTGGATATTAATATCATTTCCATTTTTCACTGTTCAGCAACAAACCGTTGCTATTCCCTCTCAGCCGCTACCACCAGGTAGACGATCCAAATCTTTTAAATGAATTTAGAGCGAATGCCCCTCCTGGATATGATGTTGTCTCCGTGGAGCCTTGTATATATCCCGGCAGAAATGCTCATAGATCTCTGGTAAAATACAGTTCGAATGTACATCGACGGTGTGAAAAAATAAGGCTGGTTTATAATGATCTGAATAACTACAAACCTCAAAACAGTGTCATCGGCTCTATTGCTATTGTATCGGGCGGATTTCTTGTTGAATACAACAGGCATTGCATGTGTTCCAGGCGGTCTCAAAGAAGATACCGATCATTATGGTCAACGAAAATGAAAAAAGAAATTTTTACAAATTCTTGCAGTCGCGACTGCGAAGATCGTGATTCGACATGTGAATTTCAAATTTAAATTATATTATCAAAAATACAACATTAATAATGTAATGTGTTTTTATTATATTTATAAACTAATATGAAATATTTTAAGAAAACTACGTCCGGTTTTGTTTTTTTACACCACTATATTAAGTACTGCGTTGCTATTGTATTTAATTAGCTAAGGTGAAATAATTTACGAAAACCACACCCGGTTTTGTATTTTGTTTAATAAACCAATGAAATATTAAATAAAATAAAATAAATATTTTAAAAAAAATACATATATTTACTATATATTTATTATATCGTAATATAAAATAATAAAAAAACATAATTCGTTAATAATGTAAAGAAAATAATTCAATTTTTCTCCGATAGAACTAAAAAAATCTAAGACTTAGTTTAAAATGGTGCGGCAACTCTTGTCTAATTAACATAGTTTAAGTGCTGCCTTAATACGCCAACTTTTGTTTAATTTTACCGAATTCTTATCGCATATTCATTACCGTTCTCGAGAATCCCATGTATATCATCATTTAAGTACCTCTATATATCCAAAATAATTATCAATTTAACAAGTAAAAAAGTAAATTTAAATATTCATTTTAATTCCCGTTTTATTATCGTTGAAGGCGACGTTTCGGCACAATAATTTAGGCCATTTTCAAGCTAAATTTTTATATAAATTAACAGTGAACAAATTTAATTTTACAATCAAAACATACATTATTTGAAAGTCAGAAAAAAATAAAATAAAACATTATTGAGGTGTCAAGAGTCACTAGAATACTTATACAAAACTGAGTTTTGTATAATTATTATAGTTACAATATATTAATGAAAATGACCTAAAATATTGTGCCGAAACGTCACCTTCAACGATAATAAAACAGGAATTAAAATGAATATTTAAATTTACTTTTTTACTTGTATTAAAGCCTGAAATACAACTAATTTTTTTTTAATTATACTATTCCCCTGATTAACTAGAACTAAAATCTTTTAATTTTAAAAAATTCTAATTTTCAATTAAATAAACGCGTGAAAACGTATTAAATTTCGATCACCATCATATTATATATTACAATATGTGGTCTCGAATTGATGATTTTTTCCAAATAAATTTAATCTCATACTTTACCAAAGGAATAAAGTTTAAAAAAAATAATTTTTTGCTCAAAAGGAAACCAGAAAAACAAAATTTTTAGTTATAATAAAATTTGTAGAAATATTGCTATAGGTAGGATATTTTCTAATCTCTTTGTACATGAACAATATTTTCAAAAAACTAAAGAAAAAATTATAGTTTGTCTACAATTAAATTAATAAATATATTCAATAAAATAACCTTTATATTATGAACCAAAATATGCTTAGAAAGTGAGAAAATAATGATAAAGAATCATAAAATACTTTATCAAGTAGTAAAATGATGTTTACATCATTAAATTAGTAACATAATAGTTCTTTAAATAATTTAAAATACCAATCTGTATATTTTCAAAATTCGTTTCCCTCGAGTAGAAATCATTTCGGCACGCACACACAAGAACAAGACGCTACATGTACGGCAGAATGAACGTGAATTGTAAATATATATAATACAATAAACATAATACGGAGTTATTTTTAGTAACAAACGTTGCCAAATTTATGGGACGTTAAATTGCCCGCTATATATATTTATTCTCAATATACATCGACACTAGCACCGTTGTGCGGCGGCTTGATGACACTAAAGTGTATATTTTTACCAAGATTTGGATCAAAATGGCCTCCTGTAAATTTTCACGTTTTATCACTAGATAGCACGACATATATTCATTTGACTCTTTTAGAGCTAATTGAGGCCAATTTGCCGGGGAGGCCAATTTTACCGCAACTTTTACACAGGTGGATGTCAAGTTGTACGTGATATATATATATATATATATATATATATATATATATATATATATATATATATATATATATATATATGTATATATAAGTTAGATTTATTGATTTGCAATAAATGTTTTTAAAAAAAATTATTTTAAGTGTTTTACAACATAAGATATTTTTTAGCTTTTTAGCTACAAGTATGTGTTGATCGTACTGGAGTGAGAATCTGACTGCGTTCAGTCTTACACGATCCTACCCAGGATGTTACATGATTCTAAGATATGATATTACACTATTATGGAATCGTATTGCTGGAGAGTCAGCGGTTTCTGTGGGAACACCGTTTCCTAACTCCTCCTTCGCTAGAATTGGGCTTCATCGGGGAGCTGGTGGACCGTTGTAGGGGCTGAAGTTCTCGGTTGAAGTTCAATGCCTTCTCTGGACTTCGGTCTTGTCAGCGAGCGTCTGTGGAACTTTCTCTTTAAAAAGATTACAAGCAGGATGATAGCACCTGTAATCAAAATTATATAGAGTATTAGGGTTGAATAATTGATGATATTGTTGACATCATGCTGGTCGAAGAAATAGTCGTCAATGGATTCTTCGAGTTTGTTCATTGGTTTCAGCTCGTTGATGGTATTCAGTTCAATTGACATTTTTGGAATTTGTGATTTGTTGAAGTCAAATTTGTAGTTTTCGATTACTACTGGTTTGCCAAAGGTTCCGTGTTTAAATAATAAATTTTGGTTCTTGTATTCCAACAGGCAATCGTCTTCTTTTACCAGGAATATTCCTTGGAGCGTTTTTATAGTGTCGCCTTGTTTACATTTAACTTTAATTTCTTTGTGATCGGGGAATATTATTAAATGGTGATTGATGTCAGTCAAATATTCAATATGATTCTGTCTGATATTTAATTTTAGAAATTGACAATTTTCAATGTTGTTGTGTGAAATGAAGTTCTTCTCGCAAGAGTTTTCGGTCAGTTCACTTATCTTGTTGGGACACTGGTATGTGTTTTCCTTATTGTAGGTACATACGTCATATAGAGATTTAATTTGTCCATCATTTGATCTTAAGAAGTATTCTTGATTAGGGATAACAGTTACATATTCAGTATTGTGTTTAGTAGGAATCGGGATTAGGTGAATTAACTCAAATTGCGTTTCGTAATTTATAGGAATTTCAATAAAATACGTAATTTTGTTAGATGATAATTTGCAATTTACAAAGAGCATTTTTTCTAGTTCTAGAATATTTTCTGAATTTATATTAATTGGTAACTGATTATTATAAAATTTTGAAATTTTATTTAATTCTGTGAGAAGATCGTGTGACTTTATAATACTTGGATGTATAGTGTGTAATTTACAAAACGTCAAAGAATTTTCGACATCTTGGAGAATATTAAAAGTTAAAGTATATAAAGTGTTTAATTGATGAAAAATATCTTTTATAAAGAGTTTATCTTGATCTCTAGTTCCACCGACAACAATGTGGAGTAGTTGTTCAATTTTTGATTTTAATAAATTTTCATTTTCTCTGATTGTGTCAACAGTCCTATTAAAATAGTCTATCATTTGTTGATTGACGGAATATTGGTATTTAATTTGGTGGTTTAAATTATTTTGATTCTCCTTCAAGTGATTCAAAATTTGTGTATAACGTTTATCGTCGTCTGCATCTAAATTTCCTGTTATTGATTTGATAACTGTTCCGAGGCCGTTGATTAAGCCTCTTTAACTCGTTGATTTTCTGTTTGTTTTGTTAAATGATTAATTTTTTCGTTAATGTTATTACGAATATAATCAATTATGTTATTATTATTGTCAAATTCAGGAGAAATTGTCTTGTCATTATTAAGGATTCGTTTAAGGTTTTCATATTGTTTGTTTAAATTTTCATATTGTGTCCAAAGTGGTTGTAAGTCGTAATAGTGTATGAATGTGTGTGTGGATTTTTGTAGTTTTGCGGTCCCGAGATTTATTGTCAGTAGTCCTGGATTATGTGTTATGTCTTTCATACTTAGTCCGTGGGAGTATGAGAGGTAGAGGGACCTGGAATATCCGAATTTTTGTTAGAAATTTTTCGGGGTCTCCTTATATTGGAAAGGTGTATTTTAGGCTGCTTTTTGTCATTGGGATTAGTTTCTATTTCCGCTGTTTTCAGGGGTTTATTTAACCTTTTTATCTTCTCTTTCTTAAATTTAGGCAATTTCGTTTTATTTACCTTTTGTTTGTTTTGAACATAAACTGTTTCAGGGATGTCTGGGAGTTCTTCTCTTGTTTCATTAATTTTAGTTATTAATTTAGATTTTTCATCTTGCAATTTTTGATTAATATTTCGATACATTAGTTTAGTTTTATCTTTGTGTTTTTGTATATAGTCTTGGGTAACTTGTTTATCAAGTTCGATATCGAGAGGGGAATTTACTTCTAAATGACCGTTAATAATTTCAATCGGTTTTAAATTTGTCGATCTATGATTTGTATTATTATATGCTAAAATTGCATATGATATTTTATCTTTTATCGACTCATTCTTGAAATTGTCTTGCATATTAAATAAACGAATATGTTCTATTAAAGTTGAGTGAAAACGTTCAACTAAACCATTCGAGTTTGGATTTTGTGAGCAAGTAAAATGAATTTCAATTTTATGCAAGGATAATAATTCTTTAACAACTGTATTTTTAAATTCGAGTCCGTTGTCGGATACAATTAATTTTGGTATACCATGATGGGAAAAGAATTTAGTTAATTTATTTGTAATTTCTATAGCGTTGATTGACGTTACTTTATAGGCTTGCGCGTATTTTGAAAATGCGTCAATTATTGTTAGAAATTTGGAATTTTCGAGACTTAATGTGTCTTACGTGTATAATGTCTAATGGTTTGTTGGGGGTCGGAGTTATATTTAATTTAGGTTTTACAGGATTTCTTTCGTATTTGGCTGCTAAACATATCTCGCATTGATTGATATAATCTGTGATGGTTTTATGTTGGTTAGGCCAATAATATCTCTTTTTTATTTGATTATAAACTTCATTAATGCCACGGTGATTTGTTTTGCTTTCATGATTATTTTTAATTGTTTGTAAAATTTCATCTGGGTCTTCTACATCTATTAATTTAGTATTACACTTAATAAATTTAATTTCAGAGTTTTTGAAATACTTTTGCAATATGTTGCTAAATTGTTCGTATAAGGGTTGCTCGAAATACAGGTAATATTTTACTTTAGGCACAACAAATTCTTTGATAAATTTTACCGTGTCTTTTTCAAAATTTGTTTCTGATAATTGCACTAAAATTCTCATTTTGTCAGAATGAAATTTTTGCACTTTTGGTGTACATGGAGAATGTTTAACTTGAGATATAAATATTTGATTTTTGCCATAGTTTACGGCAGATTCTGTTATCGTAATGCCTATGATAGGATTTTCTGGATTTGAATGTATAGTTTGGTCTGTGTCAGTATCATTTAGAGCATCTTCGTCAGGTTCAACAATCATAGATTGTGTGTCATTGTTGGGATCAAAAGTATCGTTAAATGTTTCTACATATTCAAAAAGATTTTTCATACCGGGGTCTACAGTGTTGACGTTTAATTCTATTCGTGATAGAGCGTCAGCGTTTTTGTTTAAAGTTCCTTTTTTATGAATAACTTCGTAATCGTACTCTTCTAATTTGAGTCTCCAACGCATTAATTTGGAATTTGGTTCTTTTAATGAATGTAAATATTGCAATGGTTTATGATCAGTAATGATTTAAAATTTTCTGCCAAACAAATATAGTCTAAAATATTTCGTAGCCCACATAACAGCGAGTAATTCTTTTTCAATCGTGCTGTAGTTTTGTTCTGAGTCATTTAGAGTTCGACTTGCGTAGGCGATGGGAAGATCGGAACCAATATTACCTTGGGACAGGATAGCGCCTATAGCGTAATTGCTAGCGTCTGTGGTTAAGTTGAAAGGCTTGTTAAAATCTGGATATTGGAGTATGGGATCGTTAATTAGAAGATTTTTGCAAGTATTGAAACAGTTAACATATTCTGGATCGTTATGTTTAATTTCTGCGTCTTTCTTTAGACATTTAGTTAGGGGTTTCGTGAGTTGGGCAAAATTTTTTATGAATTTTCGGTAAGCCTAGAAATGCTTTAATTTGTTTCGGTGTTTTCGGTAGAGGGTAGTTTTTGATCGCGTGAATTTTATCCGGGTTCGGTTTAACTCCGCTAGGGGTCACGACATGTCCGAGATACGCTACCTCTTTACGTAAAAATTCCGATTTGTCGAGCTGTATTTTTAAGTTCGCTTTCTTTAGACGGTCAAAAACTGTTCTTAAATTTTGAATATGCTCTTGGAGGCTTGTGCTGAAAATTATGACGTCATCTAAGTATACTAAGCAAATTTCGTTTACTAAATTTCTAAGTACGTTATCCATGACGCGTTGAAAAGTTGCCGGGGCATTTTTCAAGCCAAATGGCATTCTCATGAATTCGTAATGCCCATTTTCGGTATTGAAAGCAGTTTTTTGAATATCTGCTTTGTTCATCTCAATCTGATGGAATCCGGACGCGAGATCTAAGGTCGAAAAATAATTACATCTACCAAGTTTGTCTAATAAAGTGTTTATATTTGGTATCGGATACTTGTCATCGATCGTTTTCTCATTTAACTTTCTATAATCTATGACTATTCTCCATTTTTTCTTGCCAGATGCGTCAATCTTCTTGGGAACGATCCACACTGGGGATGACCAAGGAGAATGAGAGGGACGGATTATTTTTTGATCAAGCATTTTTGAGATTTGATTTTGCACTTCTTTCCTATGCACTTCAGGATATCTATAGGTTTTTGAATATACGGGGATTTCGTCTTTAGTTCGGATAAAGTGTTTAACTTCATTCGTAAATGTTAGTGATTTATTATCGCCGTGTAAAATAGTAGAGAATTCTTTTAATAATTTCATAATTTCAGATTTTTCTTCTTGATTCATATGATCAATTCTTATTTCATTCATATCTAAATTATTTTCAGTACGGGTTTTGTCAAAGTTTAAATTATTAATTTCAAAATGATTTAGTGTTTCTAGTTTTACGCAATTTACAGTGTCTAAAATTTGTTCATTATCCGTTGTGTTAATAGCAGGATAGAATAATTCGTAATTTTCTACTTTAGCTAAACCTTCGGGAATAATTATGTTATTTATTTTAGTTTCTGGTATGAATGCTTCTCCGGTCTCTATGTTGTTAACAAATATTTTAATTATTTTTTCCGAGTTTGGTGGAATTTTGATATAATGAGATTTTGGAAGTATCTTATGATAGTGAATTTTTATATCTTGAGTAGGAGTTTTAATTTTATCGTTATTTAAATCAATACTTGTTTCTAAAATTTTTAAATTATCTATTCCAAGCAAAACATCAAAGTTATTGTGGAAATCGAATAGATAGTATTTTAATAATTTATCTGGGTTGTTAAACAAGTTTGAAGCAGGTAAAATAATACTAGAATTTTCAGTTGAAGTACCATGAGCTGTTGTGATTTTAAAAGTGTCATTTTGAATTTTATTTTTATAATATTTCTGTGCGATATTTGGGTTAATAAATGAGCGTGTACTTCCGGTATCTATCAAAACTTTTAAGTTACGTTCGGGATATATTATGAATGGTAGTTCGCTATAATTATGAGTTAAATTCATAATTTCAAATTCGTTTCCGAGGCTTTTTATTGAAAAAAAGCGTCTTGATCATGATTTTCATCATTATCGGGATTTGGTTCGGTGACGTAATATTCTGCGTTTTCATCACAGTATTGTTCTTCGATTTCGTTATTTTGTAAATCGTCGACTTCGGTATTAAATAGTTCTTCCGAAATAAAATCAGGTTTTCGTTGGGATTGGAATTGTTGAGGACGGTAATTACTTGTACTTGGTCTTGGTGTGAATGATTGTCTAGTACTGACACTCATGGGCGTCGGTTTCGCAAATTTTTTGTTTGGATCAGGTTTGAAAACGTTTGGAATGTTTGGTTTAATTTGTTGATGATTTTGTTATTTTGTGTGGGAAGGTTTTGTTTGGGTTTGAACGTATTTTTGTGTTGTTGTTTATTGACTGAGTCAATTTGGAAGTCGTTTGTCATCATGTTCAGGGCGGTGGTCAGGTCTTTTGGGTCTTTGGTTCTCATTAAAGTCCTCGCAACATGACTCTTAACGCAAAATTTCTAAAATAGCCAATTAGAATAGGTTGTTCTTCCGCTTTTATATGTAGAATTATATAAGAGGTTGATAAATTTAATAAGTGTATAACTCTGTTGTAATAATCAAATGGGGATTCATTTTGATTTTGTTTTAATTCGCATAATTCGAAATTTAACGTGTAAATATCGCGCTTGTCCGCGTACGTATTTAATAGGGCTGTTTTTAAATCTAGCCATTTAGTAATTGTGACACTCGCAATGTTGACGGCGGCTTCTCCTTTTATTTTTGTCAAAATACTGCTCATTAAGTACTCGTTTTGGAAATTATTTGCGTCTGTTGTATCATAAAATTTATTTACGATTTTTTCGCTAATTTCTATAAATCTACTTAATAATTTAGCATCACCTCGAAATTCGGGGATCATGTCTAAATATTCGCGTTTGAGTTCTGGGACAGCCATTTCGTCAAGGTTTAGGTTATTTATTTGATCGATAAGGGATTGATCGATTGGGAGTGTGTTTGGAATGTAAATTAGTGAGTCAGAGGAATTTACTGAATCTGTATCTGAGCTATCGTCTGATTCTAATTCGATATTCGCTCGATTATCTCTAGATGTCATATGTGCACTACTTACAGGAAAATCAGTGTGTTCTTCATTGGCTCTGTACGGCTTTTTCCACGATGGAGGAACAGGACAGGATGAATCTTCTACGGCTCGGCTCAGTGTTCAGCAGGGCTTCGTTGTTCTCTTCGTGTGACGCGATGCACTCGTTGAAAACGTGTAGATTTTTTTTCACTGATTTTACGTTGATTCTTCGCAATAAATTGTTGAAACGAACCGAAATTTTTATGTTTCGTTTGCGATATCCTACCGACTGCGCCAGTTAGATTTATTGATTTGCAATAAATGTTTTTAAAAAAATTTATTTTAAGTGTTTTACAACATAAGATATTTTTTAGCTTCAGAAGTCAAAAGTTAGATACAGATTTGTTACAAGTATGTGTTGATCGTACTGGAGTGAGAATCTGACTGCGTTCAGTCTTACACGATCCTACCCAGGATGTTACATGATTCTAAGATATGATATTACACTATTATGGAATCGTATTGCTGGAGAGTCAGCGGTTTCTGTGGGAACACCGTTTCCTAACTTATATATATATATATATATATATTGTAGCGAGTACCGGCATTGAGATCCTGGTGTGCAGCTATAATCCCTGTGGTTCAACAGTAGTGAAAAGAACTGTGGACTGTTATTTCCACCAAACGTCACGATGCTCGCGGGGATCAACGTGCAGATATCGGCACGGCGCAGAAAAGTTTCGGGACGAAACATCCTTAAGGAGGGGGCAGTGTAGCGAGTACAGCCCTGGTCCGTCCGGAACAGTCGACGCGTCATAGTCTACAGCGCGTTCACTGCTGTCTCCTACGCAATAGACAAGTCCGAACCTGTTCGCTCTGCGTCATGCTTCTACCGTGTTCCAGAGGCTCTCGTATTTTCTGAAAAATCTTGTTCCAGTATATAAGGGACAGTTTGGGCCGGCAAGGAATCATTCTGTATTTGAAGTGTGAACAGTGCAAGTCGTGGCTAAATACTTTGTTGAGAATATAAAAACGTGTTGTATATATATATATATATATATATATATATATATATATATATATATATATATATATATATATATATATATATATATATATATATATATATATATATATATATATATATATATATATATATATATATATATATATATATATATATATATATATATATATATATATATATATATATATATATATATATATATATATATATATATATATATATATACATATATATATATATATATATATATATATATATATATATATATATATATATATATATATATATATATATATATATATATATATATATATATATATATATATATATATATATATATATATATATATATATATATATATATGTCTTAGTAGTTGTACTACATTATTTTCGTTTTAAATAAATATTTTGTTAGTATTTTTCATTACTCGTGTTTTATTTAATAATAAACTTCACCGAACCCGAAATTGTAATAAACGTTACAATTGGTGTCAGGTGTGGGGTTAAAATATAAAGAACAAGGCAGCGAAAAACTAAAACGGGTCGGCGCAAGGGTGCGAACGTCGATCCATAATCAAGATGTCCTGAAGCTAACTGGACATGTCGCATCCCTACAACCTAGACTAAATAGCATCTTTGTGGATGGGTTGATCGACGGGAAACCACATACCTTGCTGGTTGATACAGGTGCGACAAAAACCATCATTAGACCTGATACTCTCAAGAAACCGATAACGATTGAATTAACAAAATGGCGACTGCGCACAGCAACAGGAGCCGCGACTACCATCCATGGCGAAGCAGACATTACCATTACCATCAAAAATACACGAATTAAACACCAAGCCCTGGTCTCGGGATGGACATCATGAACGCAAATGGCGTCGAACTAAATTTAAAACGCGGAATACTAAAGATCAATGATGAAGAGATCGTTTTACACCCCCGAGGAGAAGACACAGTACTTCTGACCTTAGCTGAAGATACGGTCGTGTTAAATCGAAGTGAAATGATTGTGGACGCCCACCTGGAACATGAACTTCCAACCGGATGTACCATGATGTTAGAAGCTGGAAATCATAATTAAACGGCTACTCGAGGAATACTGGTGGGAAAATCTCTCGTGCATACTGGAAAGGTAGTTTCGGAGTCTGCAATGCCCCCGCCATGTTTGAAAGACTCATGGAAACGGTATTGCAAGGACTATCTTGGAAAACCTGTTTGGTGTACCTTGACGATATTATTGTGGTCGGAAGAACATTCGATGATCACATGAGGAATTTGGAGGAGGTATTCCTGAGACTACGAAGTTCTGGTTTGAATCTTAGTCCAAAGAAATGTCATCTCTTCCGTAAAGAAGTGCAGTACCTGGGACATATTGTGTCCGGAAACGGAATAGCCGTTGACAATCAGAAGATCCGGTCAGTAAAAGAATGGCCAGTACCAACTGACAAACATCAATTGCGAAGCCTTCTTGGTCTTTGCAAGTACTACCGGCGATACGTCTCTGGATTCGCCAACATTGCCAAGCCGCTGACACGACTCACGGAGGAAGGACGGAAATTTGTGTGGGAAGAAGACTGCCAAGACGCTTTCGACAACCTCAAGCGAGCCCTAACCACAGCACCAGTCCTGAGTTATCTTCTACCCAACGGGGACTTCATATTGGATACAGATGCCAGCAATGTCGGAATCGGCGCCGTCCTATCGCAAATTCAAGATGGACAAGAGAAGGTCATCGACTACTTCAGCAAAACTCTGTCGAAGCCGGAGCGTAACTACTGCGTCACCAGGCGAGAATTATTGGCAGTAGTTAAAGCCGTTGAACACTTCTACAAATACCTGTATGGAAGGAAATTCCTGGTGAGGACTGATCATGCTGCGTTAAAGTGGCTGTTACAATTCAAGAATCCGGAAGGGCAGGTAGCAAGGTGGATCGAACGGCTACAGGAATATGACTTAGTCATCGAGCATAGGGCCGGAATTAGTCATTGTAACGCCGACGCATTATCAAGACGACCATGCTCAGAAGACTGCAAACACTGTACCCGTGTGGAAAAGAAGTCCGCTCCAATCTTACGGACCACAGTGATAGACGACCATTGGCTGACTGAAGAAGATGTGAAAGATTAAGAAGGCGATCCAGAATTGAAATACCTACTGGAATGGAAGAAAGAAGGCCGCAAACCAACTTAGCAAGAAGTTGCACGACACTCGAAAACCGTAAAATCGCACTGGGCGCAGTAGGACTCAATTGTTTTAGAGAGAATGAACTACTGAAACGTATCCTGGAAGGTCCTGAGGCTACAGAGCAAAAGATGCAGATCATAATCCCTAGGAAAAGAGTACCGGAAGTACTGAAAGAGATTCATGATGGAACTGCTGGAGGACACTTAGGAGTAACGAGGACAGTTCAGAAGCTGCGTGAGCGATTTTACTGGGTTAATTGTCGAGAGGACGTAAAGGAGTTGTGCAAGAAGTTCGTTGTTTGCGCCGCAAGCAACGGACCGCAAAGACGTCGGAGAGCCCCAATGCGTCAATACAATGTTGGGAGCCCATTTGAAAGAATCGCAATTGACGTGGCCGGTCCATTTCCAGAATCCGACAAGGGAAACAAATACATCATAGTGGTGATGGACTACTTTAGCAAGTGAGTTGAAGCTGATGCGTTGCCAAATTAAGAAGCTGCTACAGTAGCAGAAGAATCTGTTCCAAGCGATCTACGAGCTATTGAACATTCGCAAAACAAGGACAACTGCTCTACACCCACTGTCAGATGGTATGGTCGAACGCATGAACAGAACCATCAATAGACACCTCTCCAAGGTTGTCTCCGGCCATCAAAAAGACTGGGATTGTCACCTACCAATGTTCCTGTTAGCTTATCGATCATCCGTTCATGAAACAACAGGACAGACTCCGGCTAGCATCAGAGATGTGCATCTACGTGTAATCTTTAATTGTCTACATCTACACGGAAACAATACGTCGACCATTCTAGCGACGTAGACAATGTAAAGAATGTAGATAATGCATCTGACAGTTGTAAAATTCAACATAACCTAAATTTATTCCTTTGGAACTATTACATGTATTCGTATTCGTGAGCTCGGGTCATTATCGGTCTTTATATAATAAAACTGAAAAAGCAAGTGCTCGTACATTACTAGACGAATGTTTGTCTTGGGTGAACTGTCATATTTTTAAAACCGATCAACGCGCCATCTTACCAGACAGTTTTCTTTGGCGCTATTTTTAACAGTAACCAGTTGACAAATTTTGAACGTTTCGCCCAGCACAACTAATTTTTTGTCATGTAATCCCTAGAATAATAATAAAAATCTCTACCAACTTTTAAAATTCCCTAGTTCTAGGGATAAAATTTTAATATGACTTAAGTGGACACAGGTGTTTTCATTGTCTACATAGTCTACATTGTTTACATGAAAAATGAAGACGTAGACTACATGATTGTTTACACGTAGAGAATGGCGTAGATTACTTGCAGTAGACTACACGCACATCCCTTGCTAGCATCGTCTTTGGTCATGAACTGCGATTACCCTGCGACTGGTGAAAATTTAGCTGGCGAAGATTTCGTCACCGAACTTCGGAAGAAGATGAACGACATCCATGAGCAAGTACGCTCCAACATCCAGAGCGCTAGTGACAGGATGAAAGTCCAATATGATGTCAAGGCTGAGAATGGTGGGTATCAAGCCGGGGATCTAGTTTGGCTATACAACCCACAGCATTGCCGTGGAATGTCCCCAAAGCTACAGAACTCCTGGGAAGGTCCCTACGAGGTACTGAAGCGAATAAATGACATCATCCACAACTTGCACTGTTCACACTTCAAATACAGAATGATTCCTTGCCGCCCCAAACTGTCCCTTATATACTGGAACAAGATTTTCCAGAATGTACGAGAGCCTCTGGAACACGGTAGAAGCATGACGCAGAGCGAACAGGTTCGGACTTGTCTATTGCGTAGGAGACAGCAGTGAACGCGCTGTAGACTATGACGCGTCGACTGTTCCAGACGGAACAGGGCCGTACTCGCTACACTGCCCCCTTCTTAAGGATGTTTCGTCCTGAAACTTTTCTGCGCCGTGCCGATATCTGCACGTTGATCCCCGCGAGCATCGTGACGTTTGGTGGAAATAACAGTCCACAGTTCTTTTCACAATTGTTGAACCACAGGGATTATAGCTGCACACCAGGATCTCAATTCCGGTATTCGCTACAATATATATATATATATATATATATATATATATATATATATATATATATATATATATATATATATATATATATATATATATATACCGGGTGTAACACGAAAAGTGAAACATAGGCGTTTAACATGGCAAATCAGTTTTTCCGTGCGCGTTGCTTCCCTAATTATTTTAGGAAAAAATGTTTCAAATAAATGTTGTAAAGCATAAAATTCTACATCCGAATCAATAAACAAAATTCATTTTGACTACTTCATAACTGCAGAAATTAAATTTGAAAATTCACGGTAATTTCAATTTAATAGTAATAGCCATGGAATTAAAAACAAGAGATGAACAAAATAAAAGCATTTAATTGTAAATTATTACTGACATTAGAAAACATTTCCAATTTACAAAAAATATTTAAAGAACAAATTTTAACTATTTAATTTATTAGGCTGTCAATAACGCGTACCTTCTCCTCTTGCCCTTATTACAGCTTCCATTATTCTATGCATACTTCGGATAATGGACAGAATTTAGGTTTAAAAATATTCCTCCACTCTTCCTGAAGAGCAATAGGAAGGTCATTTACATTCTCCGGAACAACTTTAGGACACGTTTTTCAGCATATCCTAAATATGTTCTATAGGATTTAAATCAGGACTACGCACTGGCCAAATCAATCGATGAATTTGCACTTGTTGAAAATATTCTGAAACATACGTGCTGCACACTGTTGGGCATTATCGTCCTTAAACACAAACCCATCACCTGTAAACGGGCCCTAGGGTACAACATGTTTTGAAAGGATCTATGTACATATGTGAAGTCTAAGATCAATTTTCTACAAAAACGAGTTCCGTACGGGCTTGATTAGAAATGCCAGATCACACCATTACAGAGTCCTTGTGAAACGGTGACTTTGGGGAAAATGAACATTCAAAATACCGTTCTTCTGGTCTTCTCCTTACTTTCTCTCGACCATCTGAAGACCGCACGGCAACTCTGGACTCATCTGAGAATACAACATTGCTCTGTCCAATCTATGTATTTCCTTGCGAGCTGCAAGCAAGTCATTCGATGTTGTACGAGCAATTCTAGTCCTGTCGCTGCTATGAAAGACCCTAACTCAGCCTCCTTAAAGCGTCCTCTTACCGTTTGCTCACTTACGTTATACCCTCGTACCTGTGCCAATTGATTTCGTGTCATAACAGCTGTAGAATAACGATTTTGCAAAACAGTACTTAATAAAAATCTGTCATCACGGACTGACATTGTTCTTGGTCGACCTGATCCAGGTCTCCTTGTGAAATCTTGGGTTTCTTCACACTTAAGGATGGCCCGATGAACAGCAGTGTAGGGTGCACGAAGAGCCCTTGCATCATATGGAATGCTGCGTCCATCTCCCACTAAAACTGAAGCCCTAGCGATATTCTCACTGGTATAACGGTATTATTTGATGTAGAATAAGTAAAACACGATACAGCAAACAATCTTATCAAAAAATAATACTAACAATTGAAACAATACTAAATAACAACTGTCGACAAGAATAAGAATTAATAATTAATTATTAATGAGACCGGTGCAAGCAACTGAAACTTCTGATTTTTCTCAATTGACGTCTAAAAGTCGTTACTTGATCTTTTCACCATATTACGTCCTGCCGTACTTACCCCTTTTGCTAAATAAGTAAATAAAATCCCAAAATTATAAGTGATCCGGCATTTATATATATATATATATATATATATATATATATATATATATATATATATATATATATATATATATATATATATATATATATACATATTTATGACATGAAATAGCGTATTCGAAATGCTTTCCAAAATATTTCGCGAAACATGCTGGCAGATGTTCGAACACATCACGTTCAACGCTTAAATTTTTGTATTACAGAACATGGTCGTAATTTTGAACTAATAAAAACTAATACACCGTTGAAAGAGAAAAAAATGGCGGTTTTTATTTTAGTAAAATAATTATAGGTTGCTATTTAAAAAATAAAAGTTGATAGTCGTATCTTGTAAACCTGACTTTATAAAAAATATCTACATCTGCCATCAAATAGTATATTTAAAATAATAAAACTTTCATATGAACCATTTTTTTCTATTACTCATTATAAAAAAGTTAAAGGGTGGGGGGCGTCTTCCCAGACTCACCCTGTATATATATATATATATATATATATATATATATATATATATATATATATATATATATATATATATATATATATGGGAAATCAGAATGATTAGAGCGAATAAAGTAAACATAACCACTATATTAACCAATAAGAAACACATAATTTCAAAGAAAGTAATATTTCAATTTACAAGATTCAAAATCTACGACTTTTTCCCCACTGGCAGACGCTTGTCCTTTTTTTCTGCCCGCCGCCGTCCTCGGGCCACTGCGCGCTGTTCTTACTAGGGGCGTAGCATTAATTTCCTACATTCGGCCATCCTGGTCTTCATCCGCCCCGGATGAATCATCTTCAGATGAACCTGTTAACCACGGCTTCATGTAGTCGGCACTGGTCGAAGTCTTGTTTGGGCCCTCGGTTTCGCCGCACTTCTCCACATCATACCGGTCACATGGCTTGACTGCTACTACCTTATACGGACCTGAAAATTTATTTAAGAGCTTTGATTGGGTAGAAAACTGAGTTTTCTTTATGGCGACTAAATCACCAACTGAATATTTAGTTGCTGCTTTTCTGTTCTTATTGAAGTTTCTTCTTGGACTTTGGATATTTATTGTTTAGTTCTTTGTCTTAATTCATTTCTTTTTTCGTCGAAATTAATTGCTGCTTCTTCTTCTACAACTTCTTTTATTCTTATATCTGTATCATTTCTCATTCTTGAACCAATTAGTAACTGAAATGGTGTTGTACCAATACTGCGGTGATAGGTACTATTGAGTAATCTTTATACATATTTGTACCAATCTTCAGAATTCCCTAACGACAATTTTGTTAAAACTGGAATTAAAGTTCGATTGACGCGTTCTATTTGCCCATTTCCTCTTGGGACGCCGGTTGTTGTATTGATATGTTTGATCTTCTTTTCTTCACAGTAATTGTGAAACACTTCGGAAGTGAAGCACGATCCTCGATCGGATATGATTGTTTGAGGATATCCAAAAGTTTCTGCTTGTAATTCTAACTTTCTGACCACTTCTTCTGCGGTTGTATTCTTGACTGGGTGAATCTAAACAAACTTAGTAAACGCATCAGTGGCCGCCAAAATATACTGGTAGGCCTTCTTTGTAGACTTCAGTGGGCCTAAATGGTCCATATGAAAAACTTGAAGAGGTACTTCTCCTTTTTCTATAGGATTTAATAAACAATCTTCTTTTCCTTTCTTCTTTTCTGCTAGTATACAAGATATACAGTTGCGAATTATTATTTCTATCTTCTTTTTTATATTTGGAATCCAAAATTCTCTTTCTACAACCTCTTGCGTTTTCTTCACTGCGAAATGTCCGTTGTACTCGTGGGATTTTCTGATCATTGCTGTCGGTAATACAATTAAATCTTTGCCTTCACATATTTTGTAAAGCATACCATTTTTAATAAAGTAATCTTCATACTCGCCCTTTTCTAACAGTTTAAATATTGGAACCAGTCTTGCGTCTGCTTTTTGTGCTATACTTCTTAACTATTGGACCTTGTAAATATTAATCTCTAATGCTTTATCTATCTGCTTAGGTTACACAAATACCAAAAACCCCCAATATTAATTTCGATTTATCTAATCCTTACTTGCGCATTAACCCGTCCATGTGCTTCTTGTGGCTTTGTCATCTATTTCAATTAAGGTTTTTCATTG
Organism: Pterostichus niger; assembly: GCA_947425015.1. NCBI lineage: Eukaryota > Metazoa > Arthropoda > Insecta > Coleoptera > Carabidae > Pterostichus > Pterostichus niger. The sequence continues at coordinate 18,114,936 of OX380346.1, read as the reverse complement.
TTTTTACTGTGAATTTTCTTGATCTCAGTTTAGAATGTATTTTGCATCGGGATATAATCATAAACATCCTATGTCTTGCAAAATGTTTCCAGTTCTTAAATATCCTCCATAATTTAAAAATGGGGAGAGACGTTTAGTCTGATTACACTCCAATTTTTCCTTGAATGTACGCTGCATTTACTAGACTGAATAATGTAGTCCATACTTAAACAAATCTAAAATTATAGTAACAAAATTGAACTTAAATTAATGTGTTTCACTAAGATATAATAATTGTGCGTTTAAGAATTTTTAGTTGATCATCAAACAAATATTTTATAAATTTTTTTACCTTTAAACCTGCTGTACCTTGTAGCGCCATATGTTACTGTTTCCAACCCTACTATCTTTAAAATAAAATTACTCTAAACTTAGGTTTCTATTTCTTCTTTTATTATACACAAACCAAACAGAATTGTTCAAAGTTAATAAAATATTATGCATTGAAAATGTGGTTCCATAAGGACTCCATGCATTCAGATTTGAATTAGGGTTCCGCACCAAACCTGAATCTTAACCTCACTAACGTGGGCTATATGAATTTGAGCACACTTCCGATTGTTTATAAATTCTGGGCTGCGCTACTTCCAATAATAAATGAAATTAATTTAATTTAAAAGCAAAAGTATTCAATTTTTTAATAGTATATTATCGTGCAGGATTTAATTATTCCCCACCGTTCACCATTTTTGAGACGAGTAAGTATTAATTATTCATAAATTTACAGGACAACGTACTTGGGCACCAAAACAACCTTGGACCACACCCGAAAAAGATATAGTTCGAAAACTGTTTGGACAATATTTGGATAAAATTCGCTTATCACCCTTTCGTTTATGTGAAGAAACGTGCAACAAAAATAGTAAACTAAAACATCGTACGGGTGCTATGTTATATGAATACATGAACAACCTTCAAAGACAAAACAAACGCCAAGAATTTAGAAAAAATAAAAAGACTTAAGTTAGGTTTTGAATCCGATCAACGGAAAGTAATGACTCTTTAGTAGTAAAAACAATTCTAAGGTTATTTCTATGTTTATGATTGGCTGGAGCAACGCCGTTTTTACACTAATAAGTTGAAATATGTCATTTGGAACTTCACTGTACAAAGTAATTATTATTATAAATACATTCTACATGAAGTATCATGTCAGTATAATTTTCGGTGATTTACGCCAGTAATATCCTGATGATTTCTTAGATTTAGAAAATGTAAATCTAACTTTTGCTTTTACTACGTATAGTATAAAAACAGAATGTAGAAGGTGTAAGAACAAAAGTTAAATTTACATCTAAAAAAAATCCAGAAAATAAGTAGGGATTTTTTTTACGTTAAATTTAAATTTTTATGTTTTTAACTATCTCAATTGTAATTTGAAAGCTTTGTAATAATCAAGTTGGTAAAACGAATTTCAAATAAAAATCATATTGTATAGTATTCCTATGCTGTTTAATTAATTTGTTACATAAAATATTTATTTTGTCTAAAAATTTAATCAAGATAACATTGAATTTATAATGTGCACGATAGTTCATTCTGACATTTCATTTATGGGTGTAAAAACGGCGGCGCTTCAGCTAATCACAATTATATAAATCACCCAGAGAAAAAGAAGAAATCACCGTAGAAATTTTATCTACAGTATAGTTAATACAACATTGTATTCACGAGATTGTTTTATATTGTTAATAGCTTATTTAAATCCATATAGGAGTGACGTCATGTCAAGGACAATTTTCTAATTGTTTTACTTCCTATTCATAGCATGTTTAATCAAACATTTTCTCTAATTCATACTTAGTTTATTATATTATTTCAATAATAACATTTTAATTTTTCAAAGCTTTTCTTCAACATGTGCATTATTCAATATGACGTCTTTCCTATCCGAAATATTATATATTAGCTTTATTTATTTTTGAATAATTCTATAAGGTTTTTTTAATATATTAAATAGAACTAGATTTCTGCTAAAAAGTTTATAAATGTAAAAAAGTAGAATATATATTTTTGTCCTGCAGATTATTTATATAGACTTAAGAATAAATAAAAAGAAATGTGGAGGCAAATGAAGAATGACACAATAAAAACTATAGACTGATCAATGATGTGGTATCATCATTGATCATTCTATAGTTTTTATTGTGTATATTTGCTTTACAACAATTTATTAAATTATTTATAACTATTTCTTGATTTACAATTGATCTAAAACGGTTTTTCCTTAATGATTACTTCGGGAATAAAATTATCGTCTTCCATTTCGAATACTGCAGCTGCAACCTTTTTTCAACTTTGTTTATTATAAAAAATTTAAGTAACCTAGACAACAAAACAAGTATGGCTAACTAGAATATTATTTGAAATGTAGACAATTGTGTCAAAATTTATATTTTAATGTTTTAATTGTAGGTGTTGGATAAAATTTCGTATGCCACTCATGTGTTATTACAAATAAGTCACTTCAGAAAATTATTCCCCTCGGCCTGGCGGCCTCGTGGACTACTACTTTACTCTCGTGACTTATTTGTAATATAACACACTTGTACCATAAATAACTATTAATGAGTACCGGCCCAGCTATATATCCAGTCCGCCCCTGTGTACATGCATCGTACGTTCTTGTTAGTCCACCGAAGTACAGAGCTTGTGCTTCTAGTCATTTAGTCAAAAAATGGATAACCTAACCTAAACACAAACGGGGTTACTTGACATACTAGTTATAAATATAATATGGGGGTGTACTCTGTAACGAAAAAACTTGTGTTACACGTAATCAACCTTACGCTCTCTGGATGATGAACCCGGATGGAATGGTTGAACCGCGGCTAGACTCAGTGAAGAAGGGGTGAGTCGGATTAAAGTAATCGGTAGATAAAAAGAGCGCCAGCCGGCCTGAGCCGCGACCGGTTCAACAAAAGTATGACGGCCGACAAAATTCGGGATGCTTCCCAGGACGGGACTACGGGAGGTGTCAAGTATTTTAATAACAAGATTGGAATACGGGAAATTAATAAATATATTGGAAACAACTAACGAGAAAATTACACGGGACACAATAGTTGTTACTACAAGATAACTGGATCGTAAATCCACTTAAGCTAAAAACGAATAATGACATAGACGAAGGCGGGGCGCCGTGTCTCACAGTAGCGACTAGGACTGCGGTGACGTCGACACCTAAAATGGTGCTAAAGTGACTCGGCGTATGCCGACGTAGGACGTTTCACTGGCCAATGATTCGTTTACGCGGCGCGACCGAACGTACGTGACTACGGAATCGCAAACCCTAATAACTATCGCGTCGCGCAAGCGACACACCTCGTAGGTGACCAGAACGTCACTACAAATGACTCTAACAAAGATGTTCTTAACTGGATTTTCACAAATAATACTGGATCTACTATAGTTATCTCGACAAACGTTAACTCAATTATATCGTGAACAATACGGTACATAAATCGAAAATATGACAATATATGATTACAAAAAAATGAATAAAAACAAATGATTCTGTTGTTATAAATTCTTTCATTTATTTCTTTCTTGAAATTTACGTTACGCATTTGTTATCTCTTGTTTTTAATTCCATGGCTGTTACTATTAAATTGAAATTACGTGAATTTTCAAATTTAATTTCTGCAGTTATGAAGTAGTCAAAATGAATTTTGTTTATTGATTCGGATGTAGAATTTTATGCTTTACAACATTTATTTAAAACATTTTTTCCTAAAATAATTAGGGAAGCAATGCGCACGGAAAAACTTATTTGCCATGTTAAACGCCTATGTTTCACTTTTCGTGTTACACCCGGTATACTATAGTAACACATGTAGTCAACGGCACAAATACGAAAAAAGGGAATTCCCGTGGCACGTTGCCCTCTACCGGTTACAAGGAGAGAAATACGAATACCAATGTGGAGGTTCTATAATCAACCCTCTTATCATCATCACAGGTACAAAAAAATCATAAAAGAGACCGTGTTTGTTTCATTTGTCATTTGTTTCAGCTGCCCACTGTTTCACAGATAAAAGTGCAGTGGGTTACCCTGCTGAAGAATTTTACTTTGGGGCTGGAAAATATTACAGTGATTACAACTCAGCAGAGGATAAATTCGTCCAAAAACGAAACGTAAGATATAAGAAATTGTTATATCCTTTCTTTTTATATCCAACGAATTCAAAATTTGGATTTTTATGTTCGAATTCCACAGCCGACAAACAATTTTCACCACATTAAAAACTACCCCTGTAGCTCCCCCTCTAATGGCATTTTTCTTCTTCCTGTGACACTAAAATGCTGTATTATTTTTAGAACGTATAAGTGACTATGCAAAAAAGAAGAAAAAGAAAGTTTTTATGAGAAAGTAGAAGAAGAAATAGGAAAAATACCATCAGAAGATGTAATAATGCTAATTGGAGATATGAATGCGCAAATAGGAAAAGAAGAATATATTAAAGAAGTAGCAGGGAAGCATACGATACACGAAACATCAAATGAAAATGGGCAAAGGCTATGCAATCTCGCAATAAGTGCAAACATGATTATAAGCAGCACAAAACACAACCACCCGTGGCAACATAAGGTAACGTGGACGTCACCAGATCAGAAAAGTTACTCACAAATAGATCACGTATTGATAACAAAAAGAAAACAATCAACAATAAAAGACGTGTTGGTTTGAAAAAATATATAGTTTTACTTTTCTTCACAATGTTTATTTTTCACAAGATGTACATTTCGATTGCGATGCAATCATCATCAGTTGTATAATACATAAATTTTGTATGTGCATGGTGTATTTATATTGTAGTGGAGATTTCACATAAACCGAAGTCTCCTCAGAACAACATCAACATAGTGTACAATAAATCCAATATCAAATTCACAACGGAAGAAATTAATTTATTAAATAAAGGACTAAAACACAGTGTTTCCCCATTAAAACTACCCATAGAAGAGATCCTGACAGATGTGGAAAGTGCCATTTCCCGCCAGCCCTTTAAAATAAAGTGCAACATAAGAGAAGAAACAAAAAAAAAACCAAACAACTAAAAGTTTGAAAAATAAAGATTGCATGTATTTAAAAGCCGATAAAGGGAACGCCATAGTCATCGTCAACAAATCGGATTACCAGTCCCACGTTAAACACACATTAGAAACAGGTCCCTATGAGAAAGTACCCAAGAATCCGATAAAAGCGTACATTACAAAAGTGAACAAAACCCTAGACAAATGCCATAATCTTATTAGTAAAGACATCAAGAGAAAACTAAAATTACCGAACCCCAACTTAGCTAAATTACATTGCCTTCCGAAAATACACAAGCCAGGTAACAATTATCGACCCATCGTTTCAAACATTAATTGCCCAACATACCCATTAGCGAAATGGCTAGTTAAATCCTTTACTGAACTAAATTTCCAAAACAAATTCACCGTCAAGAACTCCAAACACCTTACCGAAATACTTCGTGACATCAGAACACATGAAGATGACCTCTTTGTTTCATTTGACGTAACATCACTATTCCCAAATGTCCCTATTCCAGAAACTCTTGAAATCCTAAAAACTGAATTAATCAAAAAAGACCTAAACCATAACATAGTAGACGAATACATCCTTTTAACCAAAACGTGCATGGAGCTAAACACATTTAGTTTCAATGGCGAGTTTTTCAAACAAACTTTTGGTACAGCCATGGGTAATCCCCTCTCCCCTTTTCTAGCCAACTTATTTTTGAACCACCTAGAAAATAATCTAAAAAATAGTTCAGACCGGTTTCCAAAAACATGGCTTAGGTATGTAGATGACGTGTTTGCTATCATAGATAAAAACTTCGATTTAAACACTTTCTTAAACAACATAAACTCACAATATCCCAGCATCAAATTTACTCATGAGTTAGAACAAGATAATACCTTACCGTTTTTGGTTTTAAAAATAATCAGAAGCAATAACAAAATAGAATTTGATATATACAGAAAACCTACCAATACTGAAAATTTTATTCACGCAACGTCAGACACACCCTTCAAATATAAAATATCAGCTTTCCAGTCCATGATACACAGATTGTTAAACATACCACTCACCAAAGAAAAATACGAAACCGAATTAAAATACATTTTCCACCTAGCAGAAATTAACGGTTATGATAAATCTGTGGTCACCGAAACATATACCAAACTCAAATCAAAACATTCCATCTTGAACAGTACTACATTAAGGAATGAACCCAACAATATTAATTACCGTAAATTTATATACCACAAAAGTACACATCATAAATTTTCTAACCTCTTTAAGAAATACAATATCACCTTAGCCTTCAACAATAAATCAAAAATCAAAAACCTAATAAAAAACGATTCCACCACAAATAATCAACTTGACTCCTCAGGCATTTACTCCATCCAATGTAACAAATGTGAAAATACCGACATTGAACAAACAAAAAGGAAAATACTAACTAGATTTAAGGAACACATGTACCATTTAAAAAACAAAAACATTTTCAACTCCGCCATCGCATTACACCAACATAATACAGGACATAACTTCAGCATAGAAAATGTAAAATGTTTGAAAACAAGCAAAAATGCAAGCAACCTAAACATGTTAGAAGCCATAGAAATGAAAAAATGTTCAAAACCTTTGTTAAATACAGATTTAACTCCATTAGAAAATGATTTACTCCAATTTGTAAAACCGAAAAGGTTACCTGTACACAGGTAAACTTGTTTACGAGCTAACATATTAAGACAGGCATAAATTGTAAAATTGTTTACCTACACTGTAGAAAATTAATCCATCTGGATACCGTTATGCAAATCATCCCTTCCATCAACCACTGTTCATAGAACCTCCACTACAATATAAATACACCATGCACATACAAAATTTATGTATTATACAACTGATGATGACTGCATCGCAATCGTAATGTACATCTTGTGAAAAATAAACATTGTGAAGAAAAGTAAAACTATATATTTTTTCAAACCAACATAATTAATCTTCACGTAACTCGATCTATATTTTTAGAATAAAAGACGTGAGAACATATCGAGGAGCGTACGCAGACTCAGACCACTACATGGTAACCGCAGCAATAAAACAGAAAGTAAAAAGGGTAGACAAGTTTAAGAAGAAACAAGGCAAGGGGAACAAAGAAAAATTAAACAATGAAAAGGAACGGTGTAAATATGCTTAAAAAATAGAAATACATGTAAGAAGTCATAGAATGGGAGAAAATGACATAGAGGAAGAATGGGGTAAAATAAAAACATGCATATTGAAAGCTGCCGAAGAAAAACTAGGAGTAGAAAAAATAGAAAAAAGAAAAGAATGGTACAACGAGGAATGCAAAACACTATCAGAAAAAAAGAAGAAAAATAAGATTAAAATGGATACAAACAAAAAAAGAAAACGACAATGAAGAATATAAAAAAATAAGGAAAGATTGTAGTAAAGTATTAAGAAGATGCAAAAGAGAATGGACGGAGGACAAACTAAAAATCATAGGGGAAGAAAATAGAAATACGAAAGGTTTTTATCCAAATATAAAACAGCAAAAATATACGAATAAGATAAGTACAGCAAATATGTTCGATAAAAATGGAAAAATTACTGAAACGGAAGATCAGCTAAAACAAATATGGGAAGAGTACTTCAAAGAACTTCTTACTGAAAAAGACATAAATATAGAAGCAGAAAATGAGAACGAAGTAGAGGAAGAAGAAACTGATGCTGAAAAAGAAAAAGAAGGTAACACAAGAACCAACAATAGAAGAGGTGAAAAGCGTTATTGCAAAAAGTAAAAACGGAAAAGCACCGGGAATAGACGAAATAAATATGGAACTACTAAAGTATGGAGGAGAGGAAATAATTATACAAATTCATAATCTACTAAAGAAAATTTGGAGGGAGGAATAGATGCCAAAAGAATGGGACATAGGACAAATAATAACAATATATAAAAAAGGTGATCCCAAAATATGTAAAAACTACAGAGGAATAATCCTGCTAAACAACACATACAAAATACTATCGTCAATAATACAAAGGAGATTACCGAGAACAGCGATAAATAAAGTAGGGCAGTACCAATGCGGATTTGTGAAAGGAAGGTCACCGATAGATGCAATACACACGCTAAAACAAATTATCGAAAAAGCACACGACGCCAAAATAGAACTGGAACTACTCTTCATAGACTTCCAGTAAGCATTCGATTCAATAAAAAGGATAAAACTGATAGAAGCGCTAAAAGAATTAAAAATCGAAGCCAAACTGAGAAGACTTATAGAAATGACAATGCAAAATTCCATGCATAAAAACGGGAAATGAAAATACAGATGAGTTCAACATAAACAGAGGGGTGAGACAAGGAGACGCACTATCAGCGACGCTATTCAACCTTGCATTAGAACACGTAACAAGAAAAATCAACAGAAATACAATCAGAAAGAATGGAGGACAAATTATAGCGTATGCGGATGACTTGGTTATTATAACAAAGAGAAGGGACATAATGAAGAACATGATAAATGAAATAGTCGCAGAAGGAAAAAAAATCGGATTAAAAATCAATGACTGCAAAACAAAAATGATGAGATATGGAAAACAGAAACAGAACAACATAAAAATAGGGGAGAATGAGTTTGAGGAAGTAGAAAGGTATAAATATTTGGGTATAACAATAACAAACAAAGGAGATAGAGAAGCTGAAATAAAAGAAAAAAAATTTACGGCAAACAGAGCATTGCACATACACAAAAAAATTTAAAAAGTAAAATTCTCACTAAAAATACTAAAATGAAAATATAAAAAACAATGATAAGACCTCTACTAATGTATGACGCAGAGACACTAACAATGACAAAAAAAGAGGAAGAACAAATGAGAATAATAGAAAGAAAAATATTAAGAACTATATTGGGACCAGTCAAAATCAATGAAGATGAATACAGACGAAAAATGAACAGCGAAATACTAAAAGAAATGGATGAAGAGGACATTGTAAGCAAGATCAAACAGCAGAGAGTAAAATGGCTAAGACATACATGGAGGGCTGGTGAAGACACTATGATCCATAGTATATTAGAATGGGATCCTGGAATAAGAAGGAGAGGAAGACCCAGATCTACGTGGATGAAGGAAGTGACAGAAGACTTGAAAATTGCAAGAGTCCAAAATTGGAAAGAAAAGACAGGAAATTGAGAATAATGGAGGAGCATAAGTGAGAAGATAAAATAAAAGAAGAAAAAGGGATGATCCCCCCGTTAAAAAGGATCTAGAGAGCTTCGAAGTAAGCGGCGTTGCCCCATGAGGGGCGTTTTGCCACCGCATATATAAGTGACTAACTTATAGCGTCTGATTGTGATAAATACATGTATAGTACGACCAACGATCATTTCGAAAAATGACATTTAAATCCCTATATTCACACTGATTAATGCTACTATTAAAAATTCTTGATTCTAGGCAAATGTATGCTCTACGTAAATTGAAAAATATGTGTAGAAAAGATGAAAATTGCTTGAAAACTATTGAAAAGTGATAGAGTATATGGGGCCCGGCGCGACCGTATTTACTCAGTAAAATACTTATCTCGTGATGCTCAATAACGTGTGCACAAAACTAAACTGTGGCACTGGTAATATTTTGTACCGAATGTAAGCAAAAGTTACAGGATGGTATTAAATTTATTTAGAATTATTGTTATTAAAAAAGCACATTAATAGTTATTTATTATACAAGCGGTATAAATGTATGTTTAATGTGCGGTAAGTTTAAGCGCGCGAGCGGCGAAGCCGCAAGCGCGTTAATACCGCGAGTTGAACATACATTTTAACCGCGAGTGTAATACAACTATTTCTCCAATTTGAGTGTAGGATTTTTTTATATGAAGTCAAAGTCTTGAAATGTCACTAATCGCCTACGACTATCTAGTCGCTGATTGTGAGTGTTGTTGTTACGTTGCCTTGGGTTGAATTGTTTACAAGAAAAGAAAATTGGAACAGAATTACTGAATGACACTAAATTCTCTACAATAAAGTTTAAATAAAGTCTTTACAGAGTAAAATTAGTTAGTGCTACGAGAAGTGTAAACTTTGAAAGTGGCAGTGTTCAAAACTGCAACATTTTTTTCATAAGCGAACCCTTGCAAGACCTAACTTCGTTAATGAAAAAATGAAATGTTTAGTTAAACTTGTTCTTGTACCTGTAATGTTTCGTATGTATAATTATATAATAAATTTTTGATTTATTTTAGTTGACATATATTTGACATTTTTAAACGGCTAGTGAAATAAACATTTTAAACCGCTAGCGAAATAAAATTTTCAAATGGCTGTTTATAAAACAACAACTTTAATGGTCTGTATCCAAGTAATTAAATATGTGTTTATAAGGCAAAATTGAATAAAATAAATTTTAAAATTATTCAATTTAACGGGATATAGAGTATATGCAAAATGTAATTAGTGAAGATTAAAAGTGATTACTACTCTCGGCAACAATTAAGGGGAATCTCTCTCCCCACCCGGTACTAGGCAGCACTAATTCAAAGTGGAGATAACCAAACGATTTATCTTCAAAATTTAATGAAGATTAGTACTTTTTTCACCAATTAAATGCAAAAATAAGAATAGGGGTCAATATATTTACAGAAGAATTAAAAATTATACTGTATTGTTTTTTAATATTTAATCGTGTTTTAACTTTTCTTATAGTTGACCATTCTTCGCAAAGCATGTGCCTAACTCTTCCTGCACTAACATCTTTGGGGGCCGTTATTTGAAGGTTCGTACTCGCACTTTACGTGAAGAAATATATTACTTATCGAGATCTGCAACGGCAGAGTGCCACATCCAGTAAAAAAGCGTGATGATATATTTATTTTTTTAAATTTTATTTAACTTTTCTTATAGTTGTCAATTTGTTGTAATGCATTTGTCTCTTTTGATTTTTGTTAAGTAATTTTTTATTATTTTGTTGGTAGTAGGCTGAAGTTACGTAGATCCCTTTCATTGATCTGGAGCAATGTATAAAGTAAGTTCCTACAAATTTTCGTCGTTGGGTCACTCTGGATAAATTTTGTGCGGTTTCTTAAATGGTAAGACCTTACCAATAAGTTATTCTTTTCTGCGATCATCGTTACTAAATACAGAAATCAGAATCAAATGGAATGTCGTTTTTAACGCTGTCAAATTTATTCCGTACTGTTGTTGCAAAATGATTATATGACAAAAATGTAACGAAATACTTTCAAGCAGTCGGTGGTGTGAATTCTGATTGTGTAATTCTAGTTTGGTTTCAACGTATCATTTTACTAGTTTTATAGTAACTCTAAATAGAGGTTATTGTAGTTAGTTTATGTAAAGGTGATAGTGGAGGAAGACTGGTGTTCAAATGGAACAACAATAGATACAAATATTTCATTCGTGGATTGGTCAGTGTCGGACCAATACGAAAACGAATTCGAGACGACTTTGAGTATTGAGTCGACACAAGAATTTCATTCTACAACAATTTTATTCTAAATGTCATAGCTGCCAATCTAGTAAAATATTGATATGTTCATATTTTTATTTTGTACCTAATGTTAAAAGTAGGCTGTATGCGTTCATTTTCAGTAGATAAAGACACACTTTAGCATCGAGTGTAGATAAAATTCTATTGTATCTACTCTTTTTAATAATAATAACACACATGCAATTATAAATTATTTACATTATTGATAATTTATCTGTATATATTGATAGTGCAATTTTCAATGTGGTTAATATTTAGACTACCCAGAGCCATAGATTTTAAACAAGAAGTGCCTATATTTACATCATTTCCTTGCACACCAATCAAGATCTTTTTCGAGACAATAATTTTTGTAACTTCAGATTGTTCGACATACGACAATACATTAAACTACTGATCTGTAATAAATTATATATGTAATTATGATCTATATACAATATGCATACCTGGATATATCAATTTTCTCATGCACTAATAGTGTTTTCTTTAACTTCGAATAATTAGACCAAATAATAAGGAGAGTGAAGTCAATATAGACGAAATACATTATCATACAGCAGAACCACTTATAGAATCGCCAACAATTGAAGAAATAAAAGATATTATAAATTCTTTGAAAAACAATAAGGTAGTGATTCAATCACAGCTGAGTTAATGAAACACGGGGGAGAAGAGTTACATAATAGAATTCATCGCCTCATTATTTCAATATGGGACAACCAAGTGATGCCCACTGAGTGGAAATGTGGACTTATACATCCCTTCCATAAAAAAGGCGACAAAAAATATGCGGAAACTACCGCGGAATCACACTTTTAAATGTAGCCTATAAGATTCTATCTTGTTTATTATATAAACGAATAAACGTTTATGCAGAAGAAATAATTAATGATTATCAATGCGGATTCCATCCAAACCGATCCACAATTGACCAAATACATATAATGAGGCAAATTCTAGAGAGAGGGTATGAACACAAAATTGATATAAATAGTCTTTTTATTGACTTTCGTCAAGCATTTCATACGGTAAACAGGGAAATACTGTATCAGAAGTTAATCCTTTTAGGTATACCAAACAAACTAGTAGTACTAGTGAAACTAACCCTAGATAATAGGAAGGCGGCAGTCGTATTACAAAATAAAAAAAGTGAGCTGTTTGATATTATAAGCGGTGTTAGACAAGGAGATGCGTTAACCGCACTGCTATTTAACTTAATATTGCATTCCGCAATTGAAAGAAAACAAACGACAAGAACCCTACGTACCAAAAGTAGGCAAATCGCAGCCTACGCTGATGACATTGTAATTCTTGGGAGAAACGAAAATGCGATACGGGACGTCTTTTCAGATCTCGAAGTAGAAGCGAAGCAATTAACAAGAATAAAACAAAATTTATGCTAGCCTCAAGAAATAGAAATTTGAATCGCAATTCCATTGAAATAAGTGAATACAATTTTGAAACGGTATCCGATTTTACCTATTTAGGCTCACAGTTAATAGCACTAATGTTATCAGTGAAAAAATAAGAACGAGAATTGCTAAAGGTAACCGTTGCTATTACGCTAACAAATCTTTATTAGGCTCTAAAATATTAAGCCGACATTCAAAATTTAAATTATACAAAAGTCTTATTAGACCAGTCGTAACATATGGTAGTGAGACGTGGACTCTCCTGAAAAAAGAAGAAGAGGAACTTAGACGTTTTGAAAGGAACATTTTAAGGAAAATATTCGGCGCAGTTCAAGATTCAGATGGCTCTTGGAGAATCCAAATGAATTTTGAATTAAATGCTTTAATAAATGAGGCAGATATAGTTCGGTTTATAAAATCACAGAGATTAAGGTGGCTAGGACACGTGCACCAAATGGAGCCTAACAGAACAACAATGAAGATAACAGAATGGAAACCTATCGAAACGAGACATAGAGAAAGACCGAGAAAGCGGTGGCTCGCAGATGTGGAGGCAGACTTGAAAGTCTCCAGGATACGAGGATGGAAGACCGTTACTGGTGATAGAAAAAGATGGAGCAAAATAGTTGAGGAGGCCAAAACTCACGAAGGGTTGTAGCGCTAAGGGAAGAAGAAGAATTAGACCAAATACATGATAATTTTGAACGTTTTGATTTATCACTAAAATATGCAATTAATGTGTTTTAATTTGTACCCATCTCAATATTATTCTCTTTTCTCCACTTGACGAATAATTCATATTCTTTTTCATACGCTTCTCTAGATTTCGTGGGCAACAAATTACCCATTTCTTGTTTCATTGTAGCTTCAACATCCATCTTTACCACAAGCAAAATTTTCACTTATAATATCATAAGAGCGTTAATTTTTTCCGGAAATTTTTAGGAGTGCATTTCAACAACGTATTAATCGGCCCGAGTGGAACACGAGGGCCCGATTACGTTGTTGGAATGCACGACAAAAAAATTCCCGGATATGAATTAATGCTCGAATGTAGATTCGGTAAGAAAATCGTAACGACACCGCTACAAAAAGCAAAAATACATAAATTAATATTTAAATTTTATTCGAAATAATCAAGTTGGAATACAAGTATAACTATAGCAACGTAATAAAATTATTGACAACAAAAAACAATTACTGAAAAATTCGAGCAAAATGCCACGTTTTGGTTCCCTGTCATTACAAAATATTGATAAAGCTGTAAAAGAATCATTACCAAAGAATACTGTAAGAAGTAAATCTTCGGTATGGAGTCAATTTTTAACTTTTTGTGAAGAAAAAAAGTACAAGTTGAACAAATCAACATCAAAAGAAAAATTAGCGGATATATTAAAGGACTGGGGTTTTAATATGAAGCGCATAAATGGTGAAGACTATAAGGAAACAGTGGTAAAAGTAATGTGGAATTCAACAGCCAAACAACTGCAAGAGATGTATTTTAAAGATTTTAACATGAAATTCAATCCTTTTATTGACGTAGAATTAAGCTGTGCTAGAGCTGCTCGAGACGCAAAAAGAAGGAATTTACAAGCCGATCCTGCTAAAAGAAAATTGAGCTCAGCAGCACTAACTAATCAAGAATTATCCAGAATGGTGGAAATTTGGGATGAAAATACTCCTACCGGTTTACAGAGAAATTTTTTTCTTATTGCTGGGTATGAATTGGCATGGCGCGGTGAAGAACCGAGCACATGCTGTGTTCATCACTTTTTAGAAGAGAAAAATAACGAAGGTGTGAACACTGGACGTGTAGAATACAATCCTATATTTAGTGAAACAACCCAAGGAGGAGCGAAAAAAATAGCTGACAGCAAATGGTTAACTGAAAATACAAATAATCCAGACATTTGCCCAGTACGGTAAGCAAAACTTTGTAGTATAATTTTTAACATATGACTTCGACTGAACGTACAGTAATGAAGATAATTTTAAAGTAGCATGCACATTTTAAAAATTATGTTTTTAGGTGTCGGAGAAGAACAGCTCATCAAAGTTACAGGGCATAGTAATGCGCATTCTATTCGGCCTTATTTGCAAATGGATGCAGAACATCATAAAAATATAATAGAAAGCATGAGGAATGAAAAAAAACCTGAATCTGGTAGTATCATTTGTTCTTCTACTGCTAACACTTTATCAGATTCTTCTTACAAAGGAAGCATTACTTATAACAATTGTGTTTTTAATTTTAATTAATATGCGTCAGTTACTGCTTCCTTGATTATACTGACCGTTAAAATAAAACTATAATTTCTAAACATTCAATATGACGTTTCACTATATTGTCCAACTGTTAAATTTGACATAAAAATTTCCACTTATTAATTTCACTTAGGTTGGTCTAGGAATGAAAAATTTCCAAGAAAATCTTGACGTTGCTAGGTAACCCATGCTCGTATAAGTGTTTCTATTGGTCGTTAATTAGTGTCGTACGATTTTCGTGATAATTTTTCAGTATTGTCAGAAGTAAACAAAATAACAAAACAACGGTCATTGCTAATGCGATCACAATTACTATGATATTTTGAAACATCCGTACAGCTTGACATTTATATGTAGAAATTAATTATTATCTAACAGCTGGTACAAAATAAAATTAGTATATTATAAGCCAAGGTTGAGAAGATGATCATTATTGACCTAGCGCCAAGTAGAGCCGTCTTAAGCATCTCCTGGGCCCTAGGCAATATAATATTTAGGGCCCCAAAACATATAAATATATATATATATATATATATATATATATATATATATATATATATATATACAGGATGGTGACTCGCTCAGTCGGTCATAGGACTTTAACATGGGAAATCAGTTTTTTGCAATTTCCTGCTTCTCTAATTATTTTAAGCAAAAACGCGTCAAATAAAAGTTTTATGGCATCAAATTCTGCATCTAAATCAATAAACAGTATTACTTTTACGTGCTTTGTAACGGCAGAAATTAAATATGAAAATGACAAAGATTACGTTGAAAATATTGATAGCCATTGAATTTTTGTCGTTACAAAGCACGTAAAAATATTTCTGTTTATTGATTTAGATGCAAAATTTTATGCCCTAAAACTTTTATTTGACGCGTTTTTGCTTAAAATAATTAGAGAAGCAGGAAATTGCAAAAAACTGATTTCCCATGCTAAAGTCATATAACCGGCTGAGCAAGTCACCACCCTGTATATATAAATACATTGTATCGGAGTGTCAGTGTCACATTATAATTATTGTATTATTTTGCATTTGTGTTACTAGCTGCCATCCCTCAATAGAATTCATATCAAATGTAGTAATTATTAAAAATATTTTGGTCAGAAAATGACTTAAAACTTAAAATGTGTATATTTGTTTTCAATTTTTTTCATTTTAATCGAACGATTCGGGCCCCTCAGAGTCACGGGCCCCCAGCACTTGCCTAGTTTGCCTAGGCGAAAAGACGGCCCTGGCGCCAAGATTGTACCCCGAGGTGCAACCGAGGGGTACAAGACGCATGGTCAATAATGATCTTCTCAACCGTGGTTTATATATTATTTTTTCACTACTAGCTCCTATGTAACGATTTTTTAAATAATCATAACATAAGCAATTTGATATGAATACTTGTTAATATCTACAAAAACCGAGAAGGCAGAAATAAAATTCTTTTGTTTTTAGCATTGTTTTTTAAAATATTTGGATCCTCGAGAAAATTTGTCCTGGTAGATTCTTTTTGGGTTGAAATAGTTAAAAAATATCTAAATAAGAGGTCCACTTCTGACATGGCAAAAGTATTCATTAGTTTCTGACATGGCAAACCTAGAAGACAAAATATACGACATAATACAATAAGTAAGGTGTCCAAATATAGTTCCAACATTTTAAAATTTAGATAACTCAGTAACTTACATTGGTTATTCATTGCGAAGTACTTTCGCTACCATTTTGCCAGTAAATGTGGGCGACATATTATCTCGAAAACGCCATAACCTCAACCAATGATGCCAAAAATTCTAAATGCAACTTAATATGCCCGTGGGTAACCTTACTGCAGCTTCATGAAATATACGAAGCACTCAAATTTCATTAAACACGTGTAGCAATAAATACTAGTAATATTTTCCATTTCTTATATAAAAATACAATTATAACCCTAAAAGGAACAAAACTGTAAAATGTAAGATTATTCAATAATATTTCAATAAACATTTACCTTTTCGAGAATTTAACAATAAATATAACAATAAATAAATACATAAATACATATTTCACAATGTAACAGCAAAGTACACTCACATGTTAAATGTGACAGTTTGAAAGATACTTACTATTCACACTGAAATTTGCCTGGGATTGCAAACTTAAAATTAGGCGCCAATTTTAAATTCAGAATTAATTTTTTCCTTCTATTTAACGAGTCAAATAAGTTCAGAAGCTTGAATTTCTTTGAAAAGTGACAGTTCTCATTATTTACCTAGGTCAATAATAATCCATTATTCACCGTTGTTAAGGACCCGGTAGAGAAAAACAATTCACGACGAGTCAATAATGGCATGTTGCTAGGCTAGTAGTGAAAAAAATATATTATACACGACGATGAAGAGTCTTAATCGATTCGTGACAGATAGTTCATTTGCTCCTTAATAAGTCGTTAACGTTTAATTAACTTTGATTTTTGTTACAATTTGATCAACAATTAATTATCCGTTAGCAGCTCGTTAACGGTTAATTAAAACTTTGATAAACCGTTAATGATTTGTTAACGTTTGTGCAACCGGGTATATGTCTTCTGTTCTATTATATAAAATATTAATATCCCATTCTCAGGAAAACTAAATATTTTCACTAATTATTATCCATGATAGATGAGTCGGAACTCCTGCAAACGTAGAAGTGTTATGGACTCTATTAAAAACAACAAAAGGTTGTTTTTTTTTAATCATGTGAAAGAATAAATTAAATACGAAAGTAATGTAGAAAATTTGGTACATTTAACAATTAAAAATGAGTTTTGAATATATCTTCTTAAGCATCTTTGGTACTCATATATTTTGAATTATGTCTTGTAAATATTTATTATATAATTTTAGAATAATTTAAGTCAAGCTAACGATATAATAAATTAATATGTTAATATAAATGTGTCTTATTATTTTCTTTACTTGTACCGAAGTAAAGTATATTTCAATTTTGTTAAAATATTTCTCAGATTTTGATTAAACATATGTATACTGCGACGAAGAAAGTTAGTGAAAATAATTAGATGAAGGTTAGATTAAAAAATAAATATATTTATTTACATAGTGTAATAGTTATTTAACTATCAGACAACAATAATGATGCCGTAGAAGAAGTATATTGTACAACTCTCATTGAATGTCCATTTCATGCTTGTTGTACAATATATTATTCTACATTTTTAACTATTTTGTCAGGTATGTGGCGCCAGTGTTGCTCAACCGATATCACAAGAACTAAATGTTTCGGTAACGTTTGTGGCGGGCATAAATAGGTTCAGCCAATTAGAAGTTTCATTTAAAAATATGTATAAATAATGTTACAGCATTTATAAACCTTAATAATACAGTACTAAATGAACTTTCAATATTTTTTTTTTAACTAATAATAATTTTTAAGTAAGTAGATAACATTTTAGAGACAAATTTGCCATATATTGCTTATTGTTTGCGTGTCGGAATTTCTAACCACAGAGCCACAACTAAATTGCGTTATAATACGTCACATGAGAAACCTGTTACTGTTGGGTCAACCGCAACACAACAAAAACTTATTTTGTTAAGATGTACGAGAGGACAAGTTAATATCGTTAGTAATGTGGAAAATTTGGTACATTTAACAACTAAAAATGAGTTTTGAATATAATTTGTTACGCATCTTTGGTATATTTTTAATTATATTTTGTAAGTATTTATTCATGCATATAATTTGGAATAATTTAAATCATATCAACAATAATATTATTTTGTGCTATAAAGTGCGTTATAATTATATTTAAATGTTTGTCAGATTTTGATGGGACAAATGTACTTTGCGCCGAAAACAGTAAGTAAAATTATTATTTTAAGGTTAGATAAAAAATAAACATATGATGTGAAAGTTTTAGTTAAGCCATTAAGATATTTTTAGAATACTGATAATAATCAATAAGAATTGTTAGATTTTACGCTTTAAAGATTTTATTAATACAGATAACGACATTTCGGTTTGTGTTTAAAGCCTTGTCAAGCAATGGTACATATTTGTATTAATTTGAAAAACATACGGCCTTGGACATATTACAATGTTCATTATCATTATTGATTATTACCAATACTTCAAGAATATTACTGTGTGCAGTAAAAAAATTCGTGTGCACATAAATTTTATTTTACTTTGTTCTTTAAATTTCTGGATGAAGATCCCAATAACTATCGGCGAGATAAATAAAAAAAATAATTGGCAAATGGAGAAATTTTTGTAGAGTGTCAATTCTTAGTAAAGAATTTTTAAATATATCCCGTCGATAACTATCAGGCACTTTATTCACTAGTAAACAAATCCTGTAGAAAATGTAAGGTTAAAATGTAGATAGCATTGAATAGTTTACCTTGAAGAATACATACTTGATATTTCATTGCAATTTTAATTTAATCTGGAGATTCCCAACATTGGTTGCGTAACTAAAAAGTTTCAAAATTCTATTGTATACCACATCATACTTTTATATAAATAGATAGATCCATGTTTTAACATCACATATTCTGGGTGTTTCACAACTTATGGCACTTATTTAACTCCATATAGTAAACGTACTGATTATGATACAGAAAGATATTTTCAAAATTCTCAAAAATAATTACACATTATTACATTATACTTGAAGCAAGTATATTTCGCGCCACTGCACTGATAGGTTAATAATAATGAATAAAAATCTGATGTGGACACCACATGACTTCCTTGTACGCGTATTAAACTATAGATATTTTTTTAATTGCACATATTTGACATTTAAATCTTTTATTTTTTGTTCTAATCCATAGCAAACTTAATTTTTTTTTAAATCAAAAAATATATAATATTTAAATTTAAATATCTCGTTTATGCAAAAAGCTAATTTAAAAATAAAAATTCTTAATGTGCTAGACGCAGAATTTAATTCTCTAAAACTTTTATTTGCAGAATTTATTTCTAAAATTAAAATAATACCATTTTTTTCAAGGAAAACTGTTAGCAGCTTCATGTAATGTGCCACTTACGGTTAGTTTATTTTAACCAAAATCTATTATGTTATTTCCATTGATATAGTAGTCTTATATACCAAATTTGGAAAGTTTTAAATTATATTTGAATATACGAGTTCATGAAAATCTATTATAGGCTTCAAGTAAAGTACCATTTTCGGAAGTTGTATAATGACCAAAAAGGGAGGTGCACAACTAGATTATATAACAGTCCTAAATATAAAGTTTCAATTTTCTACGGCTTACCGTATTTGAGTTATGTGAGATACATACGTACGTACAGACGGCATGACGAAATTAGTCAAAATGGATTCAGGGAAGGCCAAAATACCTATTTCCGTTGAAATCTGAGAACCGAAAATTTTCGCGATTACAATACTTCCTTTACTTCGTACAAGGAAGTAAAAATTAGTAAACATTAAAGCCGGGATGCATAAAACGATATTAACTATGTTGTTTGCTAACAGCATGTTAAGGGTGTTTGGGAGGTATGTCAAAATGCTACGAGACAAACGAAAATGTAGTAGAATGTTTCGCATTCAATTCTAAAACTCCTGTGATGATTTCAAACCGATTCACTAAGCCGTTAAAAGTTTATTGCAATAAAAAAAAAACTGGAATTTTACATGTAATCTTATGGAGATTCGTTGCCAAACAGATTACATTTATTTTTATTAGCAAAAAAAGCTACCGGGCATTCCAAACTTTCGTAATATGTAACTTGAACTAATTTTGCATAGGTTTATTTAATTTCACTAAACGGTTTTCGAAAAAAAATTATCACAGACCGTACACCCGGTTTTCACATTTAATTAGTGTATAAGAAAGTGCGACAACACTGTAGTCAGCTTATGGACTATAGTGAGTGTATATTATGTATAGTTGTGACAAAAGCAAAATGCCCTTCGGGTATTTTAGGCTACTATGCCTACTATGTAGTAACGCGTTCGGAATTAGTGTAAATTGCTGACTGACGCCCAAAGATTTTCTCCCTCAATTATGTAAGAGAAAAACATACTAAAGCCGACAACGTATAAATTCTACATTTTTTTGTTATCGATACTATTTATTTACCTCATGGTATGCTATACAACGTAATTATTCACGAATTTCTAATTTTAAGTACTTTTGTCTCCGATTGTACCTCCCGAACATCCTTAAAAGTTACCAATGGCCAAGATGGCTGCCACTATATTTTACATATTTTCTGATTTTTATGTTAAAATTCATTAATATCATTATTAAAATATTTATTGTTAGTTAAATAACAATGGTATAACAATATTTGTAACAAATAATTATTAGTTTAATGTATATTAATTATAACGTTTTAAAATATTGAACTATCAAAAATTATGACATTTCTTTGGTGCGTTTTTTTATTCTAATTCAACTTTTTCGTGTAGCTGATAACGTTTTATATAACCTGGCCTTAAGTTTATGTAATTTATTGTAGGTGGTGTAACAGCTCGTTCAATGATTAATGTTTACTAATTTTTATTTATTATTGGAACCTATTAGTTCCAAGGCATATAAATGTTTGCTCCAAGGGAAGTGTCATTATTTTTACGAATTATGAAAAAAATCTTTCTGTTTCATAATCAGTACGTTCAATACAATATGAGGTTAAAATAAGTGCTATAAGTTGTGAAATATCTTGTATATTATAGCCACTTTGATATTTCTAGGAATATTACACAAAAAAAAAACTCAATCGTAACTAATAAACTGAATAATAACCTGCTCTCCAATGAAATATGCAAATACTAATAAATCCACAGACCGATTTTTTAGGACAATTTTTTTTTAGATTAAGTCAAATTATCAGCACACTGCTTTCATTATTATATCGGAAATATACAAATTTGCTAAAAAATATATTAATAATTTTGAACAGACATTTTTAACAAAAATGTAAATGTTTCAAATTTAATTTATACAATTATTTTGTAGTTTATGAATTTATTTGAAACCCGATGCGCGATGATATTCATATTAATTATCTAATGTATGGTTCAAGAGAATTTACAAGAAACAAAGATAAAGTCTAGGTCCTTCCACATTTTTTCTGAATAAATTTTTTTTTAAAACATATAAATATATCATCACACCTTTTACTCATTACTCTGTCACAGCAGATCTCGGTAAGTGATATATTTATGCACGTAAAGTGCTGTTATCAGCCGTCAAATTACGCTCCCCAAATATGTTAATGGAAGCGAAACCATTTGGTGAAAATTATTTGCCGATTGTGGGAATCAAACATGGGCTCTCTAATCCACAGGCCGACTCGATATCACTGAGCCATCATTACAAATTTTTTATAAACAAAAAATAATAATTATAATGTTTATCCATCTTAATGCCTTTTTTTAAAATAAATACTATTTCTATTTCAAAAATTAATTTAAATTTAAAATTAACTTTTCTTTGCAAAAGTTAAGAAATTGACACAACGTACATGAAATTATAAACATTAAATAGTAGTATACCAAAAAACGAGTTTTATAAGACTTTTTTTACACACGTATCCAAGTTTTCTAAAGGACAAGTGCGATAAAAGTCTTATAAAATGGGTTAGTTATACTATTTTCTTCTATTTTCCTTCTATTTTAATACATTGATAAAACTATCTTCATTTTCATGAATCAGTACTAATGTTTGTTTAAAGATTAATTTTATTTAAAATTTATATTTTGAAATTATTAAGATATCTTTCCTCAGATGTTTCTGCCAGTACTAATGATGAAGTAGAGAAAGTTACTAACAAGTGCGGCAATTGGGATGAACAATCTTCAATGCCATGGACCATTACAGTAGTCATAGAGCTCAAAAGATTAGGATTTATTAATTATCGTGATTTATGTGAAGGTACCTTAATCACCCAGAATGCTGCCATCACAGGTAACTATTTGTACCATCAAATTCATCTTTTATTATTGTCCTACGAAAACAGCGCTATACAGCAAAGATAATGGGGGTTTCTTATTCTACGACCGATTTTATGACATTTCAGGGCCATTGTTACTACTACCAAATATTAATATTTTTGGATTAGTTCTACTTATTTCGGTAATTGTCGTTAGATGTCTCCAAGAGACATCTAACCAGGTTTGGCCTGATTTAAATAATTTTTTGTTTTTTTTTGTATATATTGTATTAATTTAATTATATTTCTGGTACAGAACAAAACAAACAAAAAAGTTTCTAAAACCAGTTGTACAAAATCAAATTTTGTGCCATCGTTTTTGATAAAAATAGTGTCCCAAACATGGCTTTGTATATATGTTATAGGAAAAATATTTTTGTATTATATAGATAAGAAGATGTCTTATAAAATTCGTTCTTTAATATACTATTTTTTAGCTGCTCAATGTTTGACAATGGCATACGACGCCGATGATGTTTACATTATACCCGGCAAGAGTAACACTGATCACAGTGTAGAAACTTTTACCAAAACTGGTAATATACAGGTGCGTTTACACCAAATAATTCGTTCCGGAATTAATGCACTAAGAACATAGAATGTCAAATGTTATAAAACCAATGATGAATTTACTTATAGGCTAGGGCGGAAAAAATCAGTTGAATTAATTTTTTTTAAACGGGTTTATTTATTTTCTACAAAAATATCTTTCACATTTGATATAAGGTGTATTGTCACCTCAACATCTTTTAAACATTTTGCAGTTTTTAATACATGTGAGGTGATTGAAATAATATGAACAATTGATTATTTTCTTTAAAATCAGTTGTAGACCTAAAGTTGGGGATGAACTTACATGACTTTTTTTGATGTGAAAAGAACACAAATTCTACTTTTGGTTTCGCCGGAAGCTATTTTTAAATGGAATCATAATTATTTTATGTTTTATTTAACTTTACAGTGCTGTCAAATTTTTGAATTTTCAACAGAAATTTTTCAAAATTATGATAATTTAATGCATTATTGGTTTGGCAAATTTCGTGTAAAACATATTAACCTTCCGCGGGCATCCTAGTTGTAAACACGTATAGTCGAGCATATAGTTTAAGAAATTCATGTTTAAAACTTGTCATGTGCAATATTTTTTAAAGGAATTTTTCATATAAATAGTTAAATACTAATAACTTCTACTCCATTTAGTGATCTAATTTTTTTTTTAATTTAAAAATTAAAACTATGATTTAAATTTTTTATCATGATTTTTGCCAACCGTATTTCTAACCTTATTATTTTTATTATGATTTAACAACTTTATTAAATTAAAGTAAAAAAGTAATATTTCCATTTGCAGGCGAAAGTATATTACATTATGCCAGAGTACAAAGGATACGATACAAACTATGCAGGCAATTTGGCTGTTGTAGTGCTAAAAAAACCGTTCCAAATAACCGACGCACTGCAACCAATATGTTTCGATCGGAATATTCAGGTAAGATTGCTAGAATTGTAAAGTGTCATCATTTGCTTCAAGCGATTGCATCTCTCGGGATACGCCCTCATAATTCAATCTTCGCTCCCGACAAATAATGACGAACTTTACACCCTTGTTATATAAACTACTAATTAACCGTTGTCGGATATTACAATACAACAATAATTAAATAGACGAACAGCACACTTGAGTTGTACGGAATAGAATTTACAAAATATGGCGGGCAATTGAAATAATATCTAACACTTTCTTTTTTAGTTTGTCAAATAATTGTTGTGTACTTAACTCATTTCTTATAAGTATATAGGTAAATGAAGTTATCTTGGTTTTGCAGTAATCATATATATATATATATATATATATATATATATATATATATATATATATATATATATATATATATATATATATATATATATATATATATATATATATATATATATATATATATATATATATATTAGGGTGGGTCAAAAAAAATAGATTTAGTTCTCTAGGGTCTCAAATGAAAGAGTTCCATCCAAAAAGTTGTGGAGATGTGCTGAAACATTTTTCTGATGAATACCCAGGCAGTACCGAGCACCTCAAAACGCCGTTTTTGCACCTTTTTTTAGATTCTGGCCAATAACTTTTTTCAATTTGCTTCAAATTGGCTGAATTTTTTTTATTTGGTATTCCTAGATCAATACCGAATAAGTCAATATAACCGACATTGGGGTTTACCTTTTCCTAAAGGCGAAGAAAAAATCCCCAAAGTACCCAACAATCGGGTTTTTCAGGTATTTTGTTATTCCGTCCGTATTTTTGTTTCTGTGTACATCCAAAACATCAGATTCATCAATTGTATGATATAAAGAATAGTTTCAGATCATATAAATGTGAAGATAGATGGCAGCACCTAATTAAATCCAATATTTATCAACATTAAATAGGCGATAAATATCTTCATACTTATATGATCTGAAACTGTTCTGTAGATCATACAATTGATGAATCTAATTTTCTGCATGTAACACAGAAACAAAATATAACGATTCCAATCGACGGAATAACAAAATACCTGAAAACCCTGATTTTTGGGTACTTTGAGGATTTTTTCTTCGCCTTTAGAAAAGGGTAAACCCCAATGTCGGTTATATTGATTTATTCGGTATTGATCTGGAAATTGAAAAAAGTTATTGGCCAGAATCTAAAAAAAGTGCAAAAAACGGCGTTTTGAGGTGCTCGGTGCTGCCTGGGTTTTCATCAGAAAAATGTATCAGCACATCTCCACAACTTTTTGGATGGAACTCTTTCATTTGAGACCCTAGAGAACGAAATATATTTTTTTCGACCCACCCTAATATATATATATATATATATATATATATATATATATATATATATATATATATATATATATATATATAAATATATATATATATATATATACTTTAAAGTAGGTATCGTTATTTCAAAGTATTGTAGAGAGTTCAAGAGTTTCAATTATTAAGTAGATTTTAGTCTCACAATTTTTTGATTTCTTAGGGAGGAGAAGATGTCGTGTATCAATATGGTACTGATAAGAACAATTTCAGTAACTGTTTACCAAAAATCCCAAACGGATGGCAGAGTGATCCTAATCAGCACTATCTATGTTTTAGAGTATCAACAGGTAAACATTTTACTAAGTTTATATAAACCCGGTACAATTTGTAAAACTTTTGACAAACTGTATTTTGTTATATTTTTACTACAATTCTGTTCCAGAAAGATTCAATTTGATTTGAGAAGAACAATTGACAATCGCTAGAATATAGTTTTAGACAGTTTTACTAAACGTCTGAGAGTTTTAATTTGATATATTTTGAATAAATTTAAAAAAAAATAAGAACGTTTAAATGGAATTTTTGACACTCAACTCGACCCATGAGCACATATTTAAAATTATTAAAATGTTAAATAACAAATGAACAGATAATAATTTAAAATAATGTTTGAAGCTAAAGTTGTTTTAACTGAAATTAAGGTCCATGTTACTTATTACATATTTTGTGATAAACATTACCGGTAACGACATAACCATGAAAACTTAAACAGACACAACATTAAAGTTGTGGTACCACTGGTTGAATATAGCCCATTATCGAAATTAACCCCAGAATTTAACTTAAAATTTCACCGCGTTTTAAGTTATCCTGCTTCCAGACAGATCAACATATCGACTTTTTTGTATGTTCTTTTGAATTCATTACGATCTTAAATGTGAAATTTCTCCAAAATTTCGAGATCGAGACAAATCATCAAAATAAATTCACGAAATTATATAAATAAAAAGGTTTTTATTGTTTTTAAGATGGTGCCATCTGCGATAATATTGGCGGAGGAATAATTGTACACAAGAAACAACAATTCTATATCCGTGGAGTAATAGGATTCACACCCAAAAAGGACGTTTGTGCATCAGATACAGAATATGGAGTATTCATAAATATTTCCAACTACCAGGAATATATTCTACAGATATTAGACGACCACGAAATAAAGTATAATAGTTATTTATGAATTCAGAGCGTACAGTGATTCTTTGTTACTCGAGCACGGTAAATGCCGCGCGAGAGCTGCAATAGTGCAAGATAAATCGTATAAATCTCGGTTTAAATTAATAGAAGCAAATCGAAGTTACATGTCATATAGAATAATTGATATTGCTGCCAAATATTCTACGAGTATATGCTTTTATTTATTTAAACTAAATTGAAAATGTAAATTTTATTGCCGTTTCATGTAATTAAATTTCCTAGTTTCAAATTTATAGAGCGAGCACGTCAACTAGCACATCTGACGAGATACGTCCTAACTAAAATAACCTAACCTAACCTAATAACATTGAAAAAATAAACAAAATGTCCAATTATATGCATTCCGTTCATCATATAAACTTCAGTTTTCACATATTTTAAAGCAGTTTTTGTAGCTTGACAGTGTGATCAGTTTCCTTTATTTGAAATAAGAGCCACTAGATGGCATTATTTAACGTATTAAATCTGTAAATAACTCACGACAAATTTTTATCTGTCAAAACGATAGAATGAAACGGCCATAATAAGTGCAGCGCAATTCAATGAAGTTAACTATGATGTAACTGGCCCTATATGACAAATAAAATGAGTAACATATGATTCCGTTTTAGCATAAATAAAATTAATGACGTACTTGTTAAGTCAGTTAATATGGTATATAGTAGGTTTCTAGATTCTTTCCTAAATTACATTTTGGTTTTTCTTTTCTAGACTTGGAGATTGTCCTTATATAAATTCAAAAGATTACGCAACGATTGAGATTTTGGGACAAAACAAAAGATCCTTGAAACCAGAAACTCCGGTGCGAAATTATGCACTACTTAAGTTCACTTGCAAAACTAATTATGAGCTACGTCCCAAAACCCCTTTACTTACTTGTCTTGATGGTAACTTTACAAATCCTCTTCCCCAATGTAGACGTAAGTATCAATAATTTAGTAAATTAGAAAGGATGTGAAATATTTTAAAAAGATCTAAATACATCGTGTTTTTGGTTCAAGGAGTTTTAAAAGAAGCTGTAGACGATGTAATAAATGTAATAGATGATTGTGGTAATTGGGATGAGACCCCACCAGCTCCATGGAACGTTGGATTTTATCATAAAGAAGGAAATAATTACAAGTTCCGCTGTGGTGGTTCAATCGTCACTTCCACTGTTATCCTTACAGGTATTTATTTAAAATAAATTATAGTTATTTGTATATTTAGGCTGTGATATGATTTTTTGTGTGAGTCGAAGCATGTCCAACTTCATTGAATTAAAATTCCTAGTTTAGAATTTACAGAGCGGGCACGTCAACTAGCGCCTCTGACGAGATATGTCGTCCTTGCCGCCCTTGTGCGAGAATAATTTGATTAACTGGAATGTTTCTGAAATATTTTAATCTTAAATAATCGTATCTATTTTAATTTTTAACCGAGCATAAAAAAATAAATGAAATATATCATAAAGTGTACTTACCTTTATTAAATTTTTAATTGCCTGAACAATGATCACAAAGTAGAATACAAAAATTAAGAACCAAAAAACAATTTCTTTAAGTTGTTGAGTCTAAGATTTGATCTGGCTTAAAACAAGTCATTTCCTGCAAATTCTTGCGCGTATGGTCTGGAGACCACGACAAAACATCATATTTTCCAATAGGTTGCGACGCGGCGCGACATGCGACTTTGCGTTATTAAATTCCTGTAACCAGATATATACGAGTAGAATAGTTTTTAAATGAAGTATAAATATAGTATAATCAGAAAAATAGTAGTAAATTAGTTTTGGTAGTAGTTATTTATAACGCTCTTTGAAATGTTCTGGAAAAAAATTAATGTAGGACGGGCGGCTTTCGCCGCCCCTTTGGCTTGCCGCCCGTTTGCGCTGTACGCCCGGGTCAACACGGCCCTATACATCGTAACTAACATAACTTAACCTAACCTAACAATATTGAATGTATAAATAAAATACCCTATTCCATTGTTTGATCACTTCAGTTTGACATTACTTGACGTACCAAACATGGCCAACTTCATTGGATTGCGCTAACGTCTATTATGGCTGTTTCATTCCATCGTTTTGCCATATAAAAATTTGACGTGAGTTTTTTACAGATTTGGTACATCTAGTAATGCTATCTAGTGATTTTCATTTCAATTTAAATGAAAGTGACCATGCTGTCATGTTACAAAATCAGCCTTAAAATAATTTGAAAATTAAAGTAAAACCTGAAAATATTTGAAAATCTGATCTGATAAATTGAAATATATTTAATTTGTGCATATCCTTTTACTAAGATAAGTATTATCTTTGATTTTAGTTAATAGTTTAATTTTTTTTTTGTCTTGTATATAGTATTTCATATCGTTAGTTGTTTATAGTAGTTACGCTTAGATACGGTGAATTATGATTTGTTTTTAGGTGTGATTGACATTTGACAGGTGTGTGAAAGTAATTTATTTCCTTTCTTTTATAGTTAAGGATAAGCCTGGTAAGCTACCTTAACTTCTTCTGCTTTTACCGCGAGAACCCTATTTCTTTTATCTTTTGTTCTAATGAGGAATAAATGGGCGAAATTTGATGAATGTAAGTTTGGTACGTGGAATGTTAGGGGTATAAATGGAAAAGAAAATGAATTGGTAAATATATTGCGTGTGTATAATGTAGATGTTTTGTGTGTGAGCGAGACTAAGAGGAAAGGCTGTAATGAAGAAGAGGTAGATGAATTGTTTTGCTTGTGGTCGGGTGTTGCAGAGAATGAACGGGCAAAACATGGTGTAGGAGTGCTTGTTAGTGAAAAGATGAAACCGTTTGTAAGAGATTATAGTTGTATTTCATCGCGAATTCTTTGGCTGAGACTTAAGGTAGGCTTTCATAGAATCTTCGTTGTGTCAGTTTATGGCCCAACTGAATCCGAAAGTGATCTTGAGAAAGATCAATTTTGGAATTTGTTAGATAGTGTGATTGATTCGTGTGATTCAGGTGAAAAAGTCATCGTATGTGGTGATTTGAATGGTTTTGTGGGAGTAAAGAGAAGCATGTCTGGGAATGTATTGGGTAAATATGGTAATGTGAGAGTGAATGAAAACGGTAGGAAAATAGTATCCTTCTGCTTAGAGCGTGATCTTTTCGTTTCCAACTCTGTCTTTAAACATAAATTAGCTCACTTGTATACATGGGAAAATGTGAGGGAGAATAGGCGGAGTGTGATTGATTTTATTTTGTATGATGAACGACTAAGAAGTTTAGTTGTGGATACGCGTGTGAAGCGTGGGGCTGAATTGGGTACGAATGATTATTATTTGGTGGTGTCGCGTATACGTCTGGATAAATGTTGGCGAATGAGGGTAAAAGGCACCGAAAAAATGTTTCGTGTGAAATCTAGTGTACTACAGAATGAGGATATTAGAGATATGTTTGTTGAGAAAATAAATGAATCTTTGCCTGTATGTGAGCCTAATTTTGAATGCAGCATAAATGATGTTTGGATGAAATTTAAGGATACAGTTCATAAATGTGCAAAAGAAGTTTGTGGTGAATCCAGATTAGGCTCTTGTCCAAGGAATGCATGGTGGAATGACGAAGTGAAAGAAGCAATTGAAGAGAAAAAGAGAGCGTATTTGCGATTTCTACATGTAAAAGATGTGCCTGGAAGTTTACGTGATGAATGTTTGCTAGAATATAAAAGGTTAAATAAACATGTTAAGAGAGTAGTGAGAGAAAGTAAGGCGCGTTTTGATGATTTGATGAGTGAAAGAATGACGAATGATTTTACTATGAATAAAAGAATGTTTTGGTTGAGTATGAAGAGATTGAGAGGTGGTAATGTAAGGGCGGTAAAAGCGAATAAGAGTACGAATGGTGAGTTATTGTAGAATGAATTAGACGTTAGAAATAGATGGTGTGAGTATTTTAGAGGTTTATATGGTAGCGTAAATCGATCGAATTGTTGTAGTGAAAATTCAAGAAAAAATGTTAGAAGTGATGAATGGGATATAGATGAAAGTGATATTAGTTTTGCATTGTTACGTTTGAAGAATGGTAAAGCTCCTGGTTTGGATGGTATAACAAATGAGATGTTGAAGTATGGTGGTGAGAGATTATTTGATTGGTTAGTTTATTTATTTAGATTTTGTTTGAAACTGTTTGTAGCTCCTAATGATTGGAAACGTGCTATCATTTGTCCTTTATTTAAGGGCAAAGGTAGTTCGAGTGATTGTACTAATTTCCGTGCGATAAGTTTGTTGAGTGTGTTAGGGAAGTTGTACGGGAAGATTCTTAATTACAAGGTTAACAATCTCCAAGTTGAGTAATATGCAAGGTGGATTTTTGCCTGAGAGAGGGTGTGTAGATCAATTGTTTTCTCTTCGTATGATTGTTGAGAAATCACTTGCTAAGAACAAGAAGGTGTTCTGTGGCTTTCTCGATCTTAAAAAAGCATATGATAGTGTTCATCGAGTTATTCTGTGGGATGTACTTCTAGAGTACGGTATAAATGGTAATTTGTTGGGAGCGATTCGTGCATTATACGAAGATAGCGAGGCTGCGGTGAGAGTTGATGGTAGATTGAGTGATTGGTTTTCTATAGATGTTGGCGTGAATCAAGGTTGTAGGATGTCCCCGTGGTTGTTTAATTTATATATTGATGTATTGTTACGAAAGTCGCTGAATGGGGCGGATGGTGTAAGTATTGGTGGCAGTGTAGTGCTTGCGTTAGCTTATGCGGATGATGTAGTTGTAACTGGTGAATCTGAAGAACAATTGAGAAGAATGATTCTAAGTATAATTGAAGTAGGAAAAGATTTAAATCTATTACTGAATGTTGATAAATGTAAAGTGTTAGTGTTTGAGAAGAGTGATTTGGTGACTGATTGCAATGTTTCGGTGAATGGTGTGAGATTGGGTCAAGTAAATGAGTTTGTATACTTGGGGAGTGTGTTTTCGAGGGATGGACGTATTGATCGAGAGATTGAAAGAAGAGTATCTGCTGGATGTAAGATATTGGGTGCTCTGGGAACCTTTACTCGGAACGTGAATGTATCCAGAGATGCTCGATTGAGTGGTTATAATGGTGTGTTAGTGCCTACGTTGATGTATGGTAGTGAATGTTGGGTATGGATGAAGAAACATGAACGGCGTATAACTGCTGTGGAAATGAGGTATTTGCGGGGTGTGTGTGGATATACTAGAAGAGATCGTGTCCGGAATACATTGGTGTATGATGAATGTGAGATTGGGAAGAATGTTGTAAGAAGAGTGGGAATAAGTCAGTTGAGATGGTTTGGTCATGTAGAACGTATGTCGAATGACAGATTGGTGAAACAGGTGTATGTTGGTGAAATTGAGGGTGAAAGTTTGCGTGGACGGCCTAGGAACAAGTGGATGAATATGATTGAAGGCTTGTTGCGTGAGCGAAAGATTCTGAGCGTGAAGAATAAACGAGCTTGTAAGAAAAGAATTATGAATGTGGTTGAAGCAAAAGTGGTGTGTCAGGATAGGAATGTTTGGAGAAAATTAATTGCGGGATAAATATGATGAATGAAGACAAGCGTATGACTCTTGATTTTAGTTTCATTAGTTAATGTTTCGAGTATTTACCTGCAATTGTGTGGAGACCATCTTCAGAAACAAGCGCAGTGTACAGGAGCGAATGGATGAATGTTTGTTGTGTGTTGATGGATTTTGGCTGTGAGAAAAGAAAGAGTTTGTATGGAGGTAGTGTTAATGTGGTCGAATCGAGTATCATGTGTCAGGATGAGAATGTTGACGGGTTCGTGCTACCCCATTTAATGGGATATAGCGTGATGTTATGTATGTATGTATGATTTGCGTATATCATGAATACATTATATATTATTAGGTTATGTTAGTTACGATGTGTACCGTCAGTGACGCTAGTTTACGACCCACTCTGTAATTTTGAAACTAGGAATTTTAATCACATGAAACGGCCATAATGCGCGTAGCGCAAGTTTGGTAGATAGTGTTCTGACTTATTTCATGACCGAACTGCAGTAAATAAATTAATAAAATGTGGCAAACAAATATTTGTTAAAGCTGTTTCAAGGGTAGATATGTTTAGAGATAGATTGCCAAATACCCCATTATCCCCGGAACCAGTTCTAACAAGATGGGGAACATGGTTAGATGCAGCTATTTACTACACAAATACCTTAGTCAATTTAAAAAAAATTAGGTAACTGAATTTCCAGCAACAGCTAGTAAAACAATTCAAGATTGTCAAGCCGTATTAAAAGAAGTAGAATTACACAATAATTTGGCATTTATTAAAACCAATTACAATTATGTAATTGGATCAATAAAATCACTTGAGAAGCAGAATTTTCCTTTAGTAACTGCAGTGCAGATCATTAAAGATTTTAAAGATAACACGTACATTCTACCTGGACATATTGGTAATTTAAATGGTAAAATAATTAAAAATTAATTAAACGACGTTTTGCGTAAAAATGAAGGATTCGACACTTTTCAAAAAATTGCATTAATTTTAAATGGTGAACATGTTCCAATTTAATTATGGATTCCGGTATAATTACAAAATTCAAATTTGCACCAACTACAAGTGTCGACGTGAAAGAAGTTTCTCAGCTAACAAGAATATGTTAAGTGACAGAAGACACAACTTTTCAATGGAACATTTAGAACAGCATTTAATAATCAGTTGTTTTCGGAATTAGTAGTTTTTCTTTTTATAAAAGTTTTGTTTAAAAATGTGTTTTTGATGAAAATAAAATGTTATTTTAGTAGTTTTATGCCTTTTTAATAATTATATGCTCTTTTAATGCTTTTTTTGTCTAAATTTTAAGCCTTTTTGAGTGTCTTTTTCTGATTTTTTGTGCCTTTTAGTCCGGTCCCTAATCATATTTGATGGGAAATTATCAATTCTATAAATGCTACTTGATAAACTGCGTTAAAACAGCAAATGATGCATCACAAACCTAAAAATATGAAGTCATTGAAGTTGAAAGTTGAAATTACGGTTTTTAGGCCTTAAAGAAGGGGGTTTGTCTGAATGTAATAATGTATCTCAAGTTTCAAACATCTCATTATTGTAGAACTGTGATATGAAACCTCTCAAAAATCGAGAAAAAACCTCACAAAACACATTTCTGGCTTGATGCACCTCTAAATATTGACCGATTTATTTAAAATTTGGAGAATCTGACTGAATTTGAACGGGAAATGATATACTAGGAGAAGAGCGAAATAAAAAAATATCTGTATTTTTTGGCACAGTCTTATTTTAAGCAAAAACGCGTCAAATACAAGTTTTAGGGAATCAAATTTTGCATCTAAATCAATAAACAGAATTACTTTTATGTGCTTTGTAACGACAGAAATTAAATATGAAATTGTTGAAAATATCGATAGCCATGGTCGCCATGGAAATGAACAAAAAAAAAATGCTTGACGTTTTATCTGTCAAAACAACAACGTTTGACGTTGTGACAGATAAAATGTCAACGTTTGACGTTGGACCTGCAGGAGAAAATATTTATATTTTATAAAACATTCATAATTAAGTAGGCAAGTAAATAGTTTATTTATTTAATTTTAATATCACAATAAAAATGTATTTATAACAAAATTAAATTATAATGGACATAATAAATACATATTCTAGTCTACAGCATATGATCAAACACATCTTCATTGTTCGCTAATCAAAACCCAAGTCTTTCGTAAAAATTACGGCGCATATTTGATAGCTGCCGGGCTGTAATATTCCTGCATTCCTCTGCAATTCTTTGTTTTAGAGAATCCACATTTGAGTGCCTACTTTTAAAAATTTTATTTTTTAAATGACCCCACAGAAAGAAGTCATTAGGTGACAAATCCGGTGATCGAGCTGGTCATTTTATCTATCACAACGTCAAACGTTGATGTTTTGACAGATAAAACATCAAGCATTTATTTTTTATTTTTTGTTCAATTCCATGGCTATCAATATACATATATATATATATATATATATATATATATATATATATATATATATATATATATTTATTTATTTATTTATTTATTTATTTCAGCCAGCCGATGTATTACAAACAGACGTGATTTATATACACAATTACCAGCCGAAGAATTTTACGTGGCAGCTGGTAAATATTACAACGACTACAATGCGGAAGATGATATATTTGCCCAAAAAAGTCAAGTGAGTAAATACAAATTTATTAAAAATTGGTTGATAATGAGTGAAATTAAAAAAAAATTGTTAGAAGAGTGGGTGTATGTTGAGCATGTGTCACATAATATTAACAATCCTTTCGTATCTCGTTGGTAACCTGGTTAGGGTTACTACAGCCCACAGCTGGTTATTTCATGGCACTGATGATTTTAAGAAAATTACCAATAAACATTTTCGTCATTTTTCCGGTTTCAGGTAAAGTAAAATATAACAAAACTTTATTGATGTAAAATAATTAGGGAAGCCAATAATTGAACATTTCAAAAATAGAATTGAAAACGCTATTGTGCGTCGTTCGATTCACCATTCTGTATAAATACATAAGTAGTGGAGGACCTTATTGTGAATGACAGATTTCGTAGAACATTAATGTTTAAATTTTCTAGGTGAAAGAATATTACACTCCGAATTTCGTAGGAGGCGTTTCGGACTATAAAGGAGATCTGGCAGTTGTAATTCTCAAAAATCCGTTTCGTATGAATAACGTGGTTCAACCAATTTGTTTGGATAGAAATAATAAGATTGAGTCACGCCAAGTTACATCCAACAACACTGGAATTGTAGGATAAGTATAAAATATTACTATATTTAGGTCCAGATAAGAATTTAATTATGTGCTGCAAATGAGCAATGATTTCCTAAGATTTGTGTAAAAATACACCTGTTTTTGTCTGTTGCTATTTATTTTTTCTGTATGACACAATAATTTTCAACTATTCATCTAACTGCGCAAGTGCATGAACATGAACAATTGATGGTCATAATTTAAAGGTTTTTTTTTTCATAAACTAATTATTTGAATTTTTCACACATCAAAAATGAATATGAAAAATTGACTAAAAAATTTATTGTGTTATATGGACTTTAATACCTATTGAAATACCTAACTACTTAAACCATGTTTGATCTATATAATTTTATATTAACAATTTATTGTCACTTGCAATTAACAATTAGCTACATTTATCCACGAGCGGGCCAGAAAAATCATGATATAAATAAACAATTTTAACCCGCCATGCTATTATTTATCGTTGACAATAATGCCGAGATTAAAGTATTTTAGTCCCGTTGCTATGATTATTTTAGTTCCTGTGCTCAGAAAATGATTATTGTTCTCTTAACATTCTATTAATTTTTTTTTACAAAAAAGAAACAAACCAATGGAAAATACAATACCTAATACATTTTTAAGAATAATTACTTTAGATCTCGAGATCATGGAAAAAATAGTATACAGAGTGTTTCAAAATTATTACAAAAAAAAACAATGCAAAAAGAATTTTTTCGAAATTAGCAAAAATATCTGCACTTTACTTGGACCTAACATTTATAGTGCCACTGAACTGATAGATTACAATAATAAAAATTAACATCTTACAAAACTTAAAATAAATTTTCATGTTTACAATTTTCACCAAATTAAATCTACCCCTGTGGCTTCCCCTCCACTAACTAACGTACTTCACGCGAAGAAATATATTACTTACCGAGATCTGTTACGATAGAGTGCCACACCCATTAATGGGTAAAAAGCGTGATGGTATATTTATTTATTTATTTTATTTTTATTCTTTACTGTAACCCAGTGGTTTCCAAACTGTGGGGCGCGCCTCCTTTGGGGGGCGCGAGATTGTTTCGAGAGGGGCGCGCTATATAAAAATATAATTGAGGCTTATGAACACATTCTCTATTTACATCATAGCACACACGTGTTTCTAACTCGCGCTCGCAGTAAAATATCCTTAGTTTAACAAACAAAACCTTCGAAATTTTATAACGTTTCGTAACATCTTATTTGTGTGAAACAGGCTTTTCCGCTGTAGCTGTTTTAAAGACAAAATATCGAACTCGATTATTCGTCGAAAAAGAATTGCGAGTGGCGATTTCTTCAATGACTCCCCGGTTCGAGAAACTGAAAAACAAGCGCCCATTCAGCACACTCAAAAATTATGATTATATTGTATTAAATATGCCTAATTTCCAATCTTATTACAATTTTATGTTTATAAATGTTGTTACATTATTTTATTCTATTATTATGTTGTAATAAACATAATTTTAGGTTACGAAAAAGATTTGTTAAAACAAATATCTTGAATAATAACAATATTTGTTTATAGTACTAATTTTTTTTGTATTCTATAAAATAAATTATTTACGATTTTTGAAGTTAGGCTGTTATAAAAAATGAGGGGGGCGCGACAATTTTTTACGGAATAAAGGGGCCGCTGAGAGAAAAAGTTTGGAAACCACTGCTGTAACCTATCAGTTCAGTAGCATGAAGAATGTTTGCTTCAAGTAATGTGTAATTGTATATTAAAGAAAGAGTTGTATAACATATTGTACCGTTTATTACAATTTCGGGTTTGGTGAAGTTTATTATTAAATAAAACATGAAAAATGAACACTAACAAAATATTTATTTAAAACGGAAATAATGTAATACAACTACTAAGACATATATTTATTTACAACACGTATTTATATTCACATTAAAGTATTTAGTAAGGACTTGCACTGTTCACACTTCAAATACAGAATGAATGTTGCCGACCCAACCTCTCCCTTATATACTGAAACCATATATCTATCAGTAATATATTGCTGACACTGGGTCCAAAAGCGAAAAGGGAAAGAGAGTGAGATATATGCTATTTTATCTTTATTAATTCCGTGCTTCAAAATGCGCATGCCCGTAATACTGGAGTACGATTGGTTGACGTCAATTTCTAGCTTGTTAAAATCTAGCGCCAAAACAAATGTAGCAAACAGACTAATTAAAATTCACACAAGCGGCGGCGAAGAGAGCTCGCCATATTTGCAATGTCTCTCCCACTTCTTTATTAGCCAATCGTACTCCAGTGTTACGGGCATGCGCATTTTGAAGCACGGAATTAATAAAGGTAAGATAGCATATATCTCACTCTCTTTCCCTTTTCGTTTTGTTAACATTGCTGGTATAGGGCATCAGCAATATATTACTAGTATATATATATATATATATATATATATATATATATATATAACTGAAACAGATATTCTACACTATTCCAGAGCTTCTAGAACACTGTACAAGCATGACGCAGAGAGAACAGGTTCGAACTTGTCTCTGTATTGCGTATGAGACAGCGGTAACGCGCTGCAGACTGCGGCGTGTCGACTGCTCCAGAGGGGACAGGACCGTACTCGCTACAATATGTTTGTTTCACACGCGGCTCGTTTTCTAAGGGACAAGTGCGATAAAAGTATTATAAAATGATTTATTTATTCTATTTTTTCCATTTTGCCTCTTCTATAAATTAAAATTTTAAAAAAATTTGCAATATTTTAAACCGTGTTACATAATTTAGCATAGTATATGAAATGTTGTGGTTTGTAACTGTTGTTAACATTCATGCAATTGTTCAGATTTCGAAGGTATATTGAAATTTTGATGTTCTCAGCTTGATAGATACAGTATGTCATCCGCTACTACCAACCGTCTAAAACAAAATGTTCGTTATGACTTCCTTATGAAAAGAAAAAAAAAAACAATTTTGACATAAATGTTGAAACAACGCATCCGTACGT
Organism: Pterostichus niger; assembly: GCA_947425015.1. Classification (NCBI taxonomy): domain Eukaryota; kingdom Metazoa; phylum Arthropoda; class Insecta; order Coleoptera; family Carabidae; genus Pterostichus; species Pterostichus niger. Next base: position 18,075,899 of record OX380346.1, on the reverse strand, counting down.
TATTTTTCAATACGAGATAAAATGGATCGTGTACTATTATAAAAATGAAAAGAATTTTTATTTAATACAGTATCTTCTACAATAAATATCGTGAAAAATTAAAAAAAATCTTTTTCTACAACTGTCAAAAAATATTCACTTTTTTTCTCTAATATCAGTACGCAACCTACGTGATTTTTTCATCATTTACATTACCATGCCAATGCGTATTTTGCGCACTGTTTTGCACCCTAGTGCGCAAAATAAATATTTCGCGCTCGCACCAAAATTATTATTTTGTCACGTTGCATTGGGTACAATAATTACAAATAATACCAAATTTATATTATTTGTGAGTTTTTTACTTCAATTCACTTGAATAAATCAATTATCATTGTATTATTCTCTTTTGACGGTCGTAGAAAAAATTATCTTTGTATTTCGTGAGTGAAATTCTTGTTTTATTGACGCGTTTGAATAACTTTTTCGTCTCGATTTCACGGTCTCGACTAAAAGTGACATTCTCACGCGTAAAAAAAACCACTGACTTCGCACACTTAATACAAAAATGACTATTTGCGTTGTACATCATCAGTACATCAAATAATATATAACCTTAAATTTGTTTTGTAATATTTTTGAAACAGTCTATATACACCGCGAGAGAGGGATGCACTTTCACTCGTATTGTATCAGGAAAAAATCATGCATTTCTTTCCTTTAGTATATAATATACTATTTTAGGTAGCAGCATGGGCTCACACAAATTACAAAGAATTCAAGGAAGAATTAATACACTACAATAGTACTTATATAGACAATGACCGATGTTTGGCTAAAGTCTCAGAACTTAAATATCATTATAGGCGCACAGAAGATAAATTTTGTGCCAGTAAGTAAAAAATATTATTAATCAGAGTATATCAACTTTAGTTCGACTGTTATGTTAAGTAAAGTATGGAAAAGAAAAATAAGAAGAATAATAATAGGATGGAAAAAGTCAATGGTTGTGAATTTAGGCAGTTAATGAATCATGAATTCGAATAAATATTGTGTATGGCTAGGAGAGAAGAGAATGCGGGAATAAAGAAGATAACACAGAGTGGTAACCAATGTGCTGCAGAAGCAGATATAGACCTAAGAACAAGTAGAAATGGACTTGAGAGAAATTAAATGCGAGCAGTGGAAAAAATATACAGCAAGCAGAAAAGAATGAAATAAGATTGCAGTTCTTGAAAGGACGCACGAAGCACTATGTAGACAACAAATGTAGAGAAGGACTAATCCAGGTTGGAACAGCTATAATTTCACAAGAAATTTGCTGTTCGTTTATTACTTCATTTTCGCATTCTCTTCTCTCCTGATCATCTAATCCTCATTCGGAACCATTTCCTTTTTTTCGTCCTATTATTATTCTTATCATTCTTCTTTCCCATATACTCAATTGTTATTCCTCATTACAAAATATCGTCGCTGTTTCTACCGCGTATGTCACAATTGGTATTGTTTTTTTTACCTAATTTATTGTCATTTCTTGCAATAATAAGATTTTTTCCTTTCCGAAGTCTTTCATTTACGTCCTGTCTTTTGCCTCTTCCACTCACTAGTGCAAACTCTAAAAACTATACAAAAACTGCACTATACGTGATTTACGATTTTAGATTATATTACTTGTGGAAATTTTGGTGCCGGAATAGCTTATAAATGGTACACCAACAATAAACAACAATTTTACATCAGAGGTGTGAGTAGCTATTTAGATTCACGAGACGTTTGCGACAACTGGTATAATACTGCAATGTTTACAAATATTACATACCACAAGGAATTTATTTTAAAGATAATCGATCAACAATTAAGGTAAAAAGTTATTTACATTTGTTTTCTTACATACATAACATTCGGATATATCCCATTAAATGGGGTAACATTCCCCGAACATCCAATCATCAGATTTATCAAGAATCAGGGTTCGTCCAACATACTCATTTATTCCTCACACACGGACTCTTTCATCACGCAACAAACCATAAATCACATCTATCCATACATTTCTATACACCAGAACACCTATTTTGTAAAATATAGCTCTATAACTATGATGTCAAGCAAGAGTATCAGTTTCTATATTACACAATAACCAGTGTTTCTATCTTAGTGATTTTGTTGCGAGAAGGTTTTTAAATTTACAACAATATTTAAAACAATGAACACATGTTTTTAAATGTTTATTCATTTCTTTTATTCATTTATTGTCTTTAATACTAATTTTGCTTTTCCTTATAGTAGAGTTTTTACAGTTTTATTAGTCATAATTATTCATTTTAATTGTCAATATTAGTTTAGTTTTTACGTTAATAAGTAAAACTTTAAATTAATTAAATTAGCGATACCAAAATTAAAACTAAAGAAATAAAAGTAAAGGTAGAATGAAATTTAAACGCATATAATAAATTAAATAAAATTAAAAATGGGGTAGGTGGCTCATTGGTATCGAGTCGGCCTGTTGATCTTGAGAACCCTGGTTCGATCCCCGCAGCCGACAAACAATTTTCACCAATTTAAATCTACCCCTGTGCTTTCCCTCCACTAACATCTTTGGGGGGCGTGATTTGACGGTTGGTAACCGCACTTCACGCAAAAAAAATTATCACTTACCGAGATCTGCTTCGGAGGAGTGACACACCTAGTAACGGGTAAAAGGCGTGATGATATATTTATTTATTTATAATAAATTAAATTGCTGATATTAAAATAAAATTTAACAAATAAAAGTAATCGTAAACATTGTAAAATTAATGAGACTATTCAAACTAAAAACGTACAATTAATGAAACTATAATTATGCTACTAAACTATAAATCCCAAATAAAATAAAAAATATAGTTATATATGTAAATTATTGCCGAGTTCACACTCAAACAAAATTATTTTTGTGGAAATGAAGTATATCTCAAAAATACCAAAATTTAAGTTATAACACACTTGTCGCAAATGAGCGATTTGCCTTCTATACTGTAACTGAGATTAATATCCTGTTGTATAGAACAGAAGTACCAAATAAATCAATCAGTTTTTCTAAAAGTAGTACATGGTACATTGTATTTTTTACAGAATTGATTCATGCCCAAGTATAACATTAGAAAATGGACAAGTTAGTGTTTTGGGACAAGACTACACACCTAACGAGTCTATTCCAAACTATAATCTAGTTAAATTGACTTGCAATGCCAACTATTCGCTATATCCAGCGAATCCCTTGATTGCTTGTAGTGATGGTGAATGGAATGTTCCCATTCCACAATGTAAATGTAAGTATAATATAGTATATTATACATCTAGGGAGAGAAATGAATGATTGTTCATGAGGTGTAAAACACCGCGAGAAAAATAGCATTCTTTAACATTTTTGTGTTGTTTCTAGTAACATGTCCGCCAGCAATCTCAAGTTCAGCCGACGTGACGTGTGCAGTGGACGGCAACACCGTAGATTGCAATGAACCCCTGGTGGATGGTGCGGTAGCCATAAGCAAGTGTAAACAGTACTACTCGCAATCAGGCTTCGATGTTCCAATATCAACTTGTGTTAGAGGAACTTGGAGCAATCCTCTTATTAGATGTGTACCAGGTTAGTTCATCTACATCGACATAAACTTATACAGATTGTTTAAAAATTATTGCAAAATAAAGGTATAAAGGTGTACCACAACTACATATAGTACTGAACATATTGATCACGAAACAAAAAGATTTTTTTTTCTATTTTGCGTTCATAAGGCAGTCATTACGAAACCCAGTTGGTAGTAGCGGATGACATATTGAACCTATTAAGCTGACATCAAAATTTCAATATAACCTCAAAACCTGAGCAACAACGGTTACCAACTACAACATTTCGTATACAAATTGCCCTAAATTGATTCGATTTAAAATATCGCAGAATTTTAAAAATTCTAATGCGTAAAAGACGCAAAATAGAAATAAATAGTATAAATAACTCATTTTATAGAACTTATATCGCACTTGGACGCGTGCGAAAAAAAACTTGTGGTATAAAACTCGTTGTTTAATATATTATTTTAAAATTCGGATATTAGTTTTTGAGGTTTATCAAGGAAACAGTTTTGGGCCACTGAATAAATAGGTAAATTAAATATTACGTTGTAACAAAGTTTTAAAAATCGCATAAATTAATTTCATTTATAAATTAGTTTTTGTACTCATACATTAAAATGTGTTGTTTCGCGTCGCCTACGCAACGACCGAAACGTCAATTTCCCGCACTTATTAAAAAACTATATTTATAATAAAAAAGTATAGTATCTCAAACACCTTTTTGCGTAATAATAATAAAAGAAAATGATGGAATATTGAATGAAATTTAATTTTAAAATGACAAATTTTGTGCGTTTGGGTCACAATGTTGGCAACGAAATAACAGCACTTGACAGCAGTGGAAACACATAACCTACAAACGTAAGGTAAATTGCAACAACATAGGTATGTAATTAAACAAGTTTATTAAATTTACTGTAAACTACAAATGAAATTAGTAAATAATTTAACACTCTTTACTTTCATTACATTAAAATTAAATCAATTGAAATTTTACATTACTGTGAAAATAGTTATAAAATGGTTATACACGTATTTATTAAGCAGAAGACAGACGTCATCAAAATTTGTAACTAGAATAATGACGTCAAAAAGCGGTTGCGTTTATAGGGTATACTAAAAAAAATTAAAAAGTAATGTGTGTTGCATAAATGTATAATAAATTTTAAAACACTTTAAAATTAGAAATGATAATTGTAATTGATATTTAAAATTTGTAGTAGGATTTTAAATAATAAGAACATAAACTTATATTTATTGCATAAAATTATTTATTGGAAATACAAAAAAACGTAATCACGTGAAAATAAAATTTCAGTATCGTTGTCACGAGTCACTGCTATCTTCGTCGCTTTCTTCTTCGGAGCTGTCGTCCTCGGCGTTTGTTGAAATTATCAGCGGTACAATGTCCTCCTGATCGAGGAATACCTCTCGATCGTACCACTTTTTAATTTTTGGACAGTTTGGTCCACTGTATTTTTCCACACTGTTGGAGTTACGGTGTTCAGCGCTTCTGCCCACATAGCCAAAGTTTGACTGTCACCGTAACCATCGCGGCCTATGTGTTTATTGTAATAAGTTTTGGATATGCCCCAGATATTTTCAATAGCATTGAAAATGCAGTGGTACGGCGGCAAACGTAGAACCCGGTGACCACATTCCAGAGCATATTCATCAATTATATGCTTCTCTTCAATTTTATGTCTACAATACTAATAAGAAATGTAACATTATTTTTCTATTCAACATTTGTTAAGAGAAATATAAATTCAACTTACTCTGCTGCTAGATCAAGTAGTTCCCTTTTAAACATACATTGACTAGACTCAATGTTATGTTCTGTACGCCAATTTTTTTCTTCTATCTTACTGTGATAGGACGCATTGTCCATAATTATAATGGATGGTCCCTCCAAATTCGGAATGAGTTGTTCCTTGAACCATTTTATAAAATTGTCATGGTTCATTTTCCCATGGTAATAATCAGCCTTTGTCTTAGAAGTAAATTTATTTTCATTTTTTTATTATAAAACGTCATTATTAATAAACTTACAGTTTGCGTACATCTCGTAAATCACGTTTCTTATTGCAGTTTCAATAAATGAATTAACTTCAGTCACTGGTCTTGCTCTCTTCTTGGGTTTCTTCGGCGACAATAGCTGTTCGCCTCTTGCAATTTTTCCAGATATTTTATGGACAACTGATTTTGATATTTGTAGGCTATCTGCTGCTCTCTATAAATGCATAATTGATTTAAATTTAGATAACAACAAGTCAAAGTTATAAATACCTCTCGAACTGCTTTTAACGGTAGCAATGGCCCTCCTTTTCCAATTCTTTTTCAAAATATGTTATCACATTTGCACATAGCAATTGCGACTGTTTTTATATAGCTTTAGGCATTATTTATCGAACACACACAAATCACAACCAAACGTCAACGCGAAACAAAATGAAGTGAGAGCTGGATACATATGTAAACGTGTTCAAAGCCAGTAGGTACCAACGCTTGGTAAAGAAATAAACTTCAATCATTGAAATTAATTAAGATTTTTTTAGAAACAATAGCCGGTACCACGAGCTCTATTTATGCCTGTTTTAAGAGCAGTGTATTTGGGTGTATTAGCTATCAGTTACATGTTAAAACAGTGCTCTTAAAACACCCAAAAACAACACTTGTGGTACCAGCCATTATGTTTAATTATGTTTTAATTTTTAATAATTGTAAATATCATTAATTGTGTACTTTTGTTATTATAATTTTTTATTTCACTTAACTACAAATATGTATATTATTCTATCAGTCAATGCAAGTAAGTTTTCGTTTTGTAAAGTTTTATCCACGACCTATGACGTGACTCTTCTGCCTAAAAAATTTTTCTATACAAAGCAATGTTATGTGTATATGGTATATTATTGTTTATGTTAATTATTGTTTTGTGGAATGGTATTATGAATGTTTATATTTATAGTACAACTTTGGTACTTTGAAATACAAACTCCTGGCACAACTTCGTTTCTTTGAATGGATTGTAAAGCTAGCGGCACATGAACATTTATGGCAGCAGCAGCAGTTTCTGTTGAAGTACTTGTACATGATGATGATTATATAGTTTTACACTTTTCGTACAAAAAATATTATACAAACCTCTTGCGTGAACTAGGTTCCCGGATTCGTTCTATGGCTCATCCGGGAACCAATCGTTCCCGCACTTGGTATGTAAATAACTATTACGTAATGGCAATAACTAATTTCTATATTCAGAATAAATAGTATCCAGTGTTACTAAAATGCTCTTCCTTATAAGAAATTCGAAGAAAATCAATTTCTATAATGTGCATCAAAAACCGCTACTATAAGATAAATAGCTATTATTGCACACTGTTTGATGAACTATCACTTTTCCCTCTTAAGATAAATATAAATATAATGATTTACTTTTCGCACGACCATAAAAAACATTTATTAAAATATGCAGAAGTAACGTACTAATTAGAATATTTTATTTTAGAGTGTGGTGAAGCAATATCTAATGGGGTAACACATGTAGTCAACGGCACAAATACGAAAAAAGGGGAATTCCCGTGGCACGTTGCCCTCTACCGGTTACAAGGAGAGAAATACGAATACCAATGTGGAGGTTCTATCATCAACCCTCTTATCATCATCACAGGTACGAACAAATCATAAAAGTTACCCTGTTTGTTTCATTTGTCATTTGTTTCAGCTGCACACTGTTTCACAGATGAAAGTGCAGTGGGTTACCCTGCGGAAGAATTTTACTTTGGGGCTGGAAAATATTACAGTGATTACAACTCAGCCGAGGATAAATTCGTTCAAAAACGACACGTAAGATATAAGAAATTGTTATATCCTTTCCTTTTATATCCAACGAATCCAACATTTGGCTTTTTATATTCGATTCCCACAGCCGACAAACACCACATTAAAAACTACCCTTGTGGCTCACCCTCTACTAACATCTTTCTTCTTCTTCCTGTGGCATTAAAAATGCTACATTATTTTTAAGGCGTATAAGTGACTAACTTATAGTGCCCGAGTGTAATAAATATATGTATAGTACGTCGAGCGATCAATTAAAACAAATGCCTTTTAAATCCCTTCATTCACATTAATTGATGCTACTGTTAAAAATTCTTGTTTCTAGGCAAATGTATGCTCTACGTATATTACAAAATATATCTAGGAAAGATGAAAATCGCTTGAAAACTATTCAAATAAAGATCGAGTTAATGGGGCCTGGCGCGACCGTAGTTACTCAGTAAAATACTTATCTGGTGATGCTATTTTTGACTCAATAACGTGTGCTCAATATTGAACTGTGCAACTGGTAACATTTTGTACCAAATGTAAGCTAAAGTTACAGGATGGTATTAAATTTATTTAGTATTGTTAACAAGAAAATGCATATTGTTTTCCAATAAAATAAATTTTAATATCATTCAGTTTAAAGGAATATAAAATATCTGCGAAGTGAAGATTAAAAGCAATTACTATCCTCGGTAACAATTAAGGGGACCACTTCCCGAGATCGGCTTCGGCAGAGTGCCACACCCAGTGATGGGTAAAAAACGTGATGATTATTTATTTTAAATTTTATTTATAATAGTGCTTTAACTTTTCTTATAGTAGTCAGTTTTTCGTAAAACATTTTTCTCTTTTGGTTTTTGTAAGTAATTTTTCATTATTTAGTAAGTAGGAGGCCATACCTAATAATGGGTACTCGTACTCGTCGATATTTATCTTGACGCTATTTAAAATCAATGTATATCAATAGAGAAACAGTAAAAAAAACATGTAAATTTGTAGGTGAAGGAATATCACATTCCTAAGGAATACAGAGGATTTCAATCGAACTATGCTGGAGATTTGGCTGTTGTAGTTGTGAGAAAAGCGTTCCAAATGACCAATGTTGTTCAACCAGTCTGTACAGACTGGGATGGTAAGATGGAAAGTGAACAACTAAAGCACAATAATGTTGGAAGTGTAAGTATATATGTACAAAACGGAATCGCGTCCCGGAATACTTTCATATATTGAGAACAATGTTGTTAAACCCGATTTAGATGGTGCAATTTTTCATGCAAGTTTTGTTACGCAATTGGGCAATAAATATTGCGACACGAAAATTGATGCAATTTTTTAAAAACTGTATTACACCGGTGTAACTACTTGCAGCAACATATCTATGTACTTTTAATTCTGTACCAACATACAACTGTGATATAATAAAGGATGTTGTTCCCACAATGTTGTTAAAAATTATAAACTGCAATTAAGAGAAAAAACTAAACTAATTAATATAATCATGTAATCACATTGATGTTCAATTTTACTTCATTGATCTGTTACAAAATTAAATACTTACTTTTCATTAAAAGCACAAAACAATAGTTAAACCACGCTCAAATGATCTGTGGTGTATTTGATGAATAGTTGGCAACAGTATAACTCACTTAAAGTCACTAAAAACCTACATATTACCGCAAGAAAATTATAACTAGGTGTCCAAGCAATAATACTTGGAGCAATTTTTGTTTTAAATGAAGCAATTTTCTTGCAACTTTCTTGTGCCTTTCTTGCGCAACAGAACTTGCACCATCTAAATGGGCTCTAGATGAATGGGAATGTGTTAGTTGAGACAGTCTGGATATATGAAGCATAAGTTGAATAAAATATTGGGGAAGTTGAAGTGTGAACGATATTGTGTGGGAAGCAGATACGAGTGAAAGGAATAATGAGTGGATAGAAGAAGGTGGTGAATGTAATTAATAAATGTTTCAAAAGTTTGTGCTACCCCATGTGATGGTTCATAGTGTGATGTATGTATACTAAATATTTTTATTCAGACTATGGACGTCAACAAAGTTTGTAACTAGATAATGACGTCATGGAGTTACTTCATTTATATGGTATACTACAAACGAAGCATAACTCGAAAAACAGTTACTGTTTGTATTGAAAAATAAATATATGTTACAGGACAAGGTAACAATCATAAAATTCTAAGAAAATAGAATGAACAAAGTAGAGATGTGTTGATCACAGGGAACGAGAAAAACAAATGCTGCCATTCGATCGAAAAGATGAATGTAAACATTTTCAAATATAGTAGTACTAACGTGTGGCGAAGAAATGAATTACAATTATTTTAAATAAAATTAAAATATCGTTAAAATCATTCGCTGGTAGCATAAGCTCTATTTTTGCCTGTTTTAAGAGCAGTGTATTTGGGTGTTTTAGCTATCTCTAACATATTAAAACCGTGCTCTTAGAACACCCAAAAACAGACCTTGTGCTACCAGTCATGATGTTCGACTTTAAAATAGTTGTAAATTTTATGAAAATGTACTTTTCTTATATTTAGTATGCAAAAATAGCATTTATTTTCTTCGCTTTTCTAGATATAAACATAACTCGGTAATTTCTACTGTTTTATTATTATTTTGTCATGTTTCGATGACCTCCCTACTCAGTATAATTTATTTTAGTATAATAATAATAATACTTTTTTATAATTGTTAATTTTTCGTAAAGCAATTTACTCATTTAACTTTTTTTTAAAGTAATTTTTTATCATTTTGTAGGTAGTAGGCTGGGGTTACGTAGATCCTAATATACCCAAAGCAAGTGCAGAATTAAAGAAATTGAATCCCCCTTTCATCGATCAGGAGCAATGTATAAAGGAAGTTCCTACAAATTTTCGTCGTTGGATCACTCTGGACAAATTTTGTGCTGGTTTCTTAAATGGTAGGAATTTACCAATAAATTATTCTTTTCTGCGATCATTGTTATTAAATATATAAATCAGAATCAAATGGAATGTCGTTTTTAACGCTGTCAAATTTGTAATTCTAGTTTGGTTTTAACGTAACATTTTACTAGTCTTATTGTAAGTCTAAATAGAGGTGTTTCTAGGTTCTAGTATATGTAAAGGTGACAGTGGAGGAGGACTGGTGTTCAAATGGAACAACAATAGAGACAAATATTTCATTCGTGGATTGGTCAGTGTCGGACCAGTACAAAAAGGAATTTGCGACGACTTTTAGTATGGAGTCTACACGAGAATTTCATTTTACAACAATTTTATTTTAAATATCATAGCTGCCAATCTAGTAAAATATTGATTATTCATATTTTAAATATATAAATATATACGATTTTTAAAATTATTGTCTTTACTGTATTTTTAATCTATTATTATCTTAGGGAGATCTTTCAGTCTAAGTCTAATGTTCTTCATAGCTATCGGTAGAATAAATGTAAACAGGCGCGGTGGCCGAGCGTGTTGAGGCACATCTCTTAACATACTGTGACGTCACCCGAGCCAAGGTTCGTCAGTTCGAATCCGCCTGTCGACAATGTGTGATTTGTCGTAAAAATATAAAATACAGTTACATGTATTTCTCACACTCGGGCGCTATAAGCTAGTCACTTATACGCCTTAAATAATGTAGCATTCGACTACGAAAACCGGCAGTACGGCAGTGTAAAAACTACGGCTCGGTGTGTCCGGTAGGCCCAGGCCCGATTTGGGCTGAAGCGCCACAGATGATGATGAACGCATTCAAATTAAACTGAATATTATTCACGTATACCGCCCACTGTTAAAGAGAACTTGTTCCTGCGAGTTTCCTATGTTCTGTTATTCAGGGTGTGTTTCACAACTTATGATATTTATATCGTACTCAACGTACTATGTTTTTTTTTTAATTCACAAAAATAATTGTAAACATTTTTCATACCACTGGGCTGATGATTATAATACTGGACAAAAAAATTAGTAAACATTATATAACCATTGAGAGAACAGTTCAGAACCTAAATAAAATAAATTTTAATAGTTACTTAATTTTATTCATGACTGTAACCTATCACTAAAAATGTTTACTTCATATAAAATGCAATTTATTTTACGAATTAAAAAAATAATCTTTCTGTTTCATAACCAGTACGGTGAGTACTATGTGGGGTTAAAATAAGTGCCTTAAGTTGTGAAACACCTGTATAATATAAAAAGAAGGAGAGAAAATTACACATTTTCCAAGATGCGATCATTTTTTATCTTTTTAAAAAAGCGATAAAAAGTTATCGTTCCTCAAAAAAATTTAAAGTTGAGTTTAAAAAAATTAATATTACTTTATTACAGATACCAACTAATTTGAATGCACCTAAAGCCGGCTCTGTATATATCATTGTTCTGTAGTCAATAAAAAGATACCTTATCAAGAGAGGCGGTCACCTCCGACGGCAAGTCCATAAACCAATAGTCGTTTTGCTTGTAAAAAAGTATTCCTTTTTTGTTTATTAAAACAATATTATGAATTTTTGAATGTTATGTCTTTTATGAGATGGGCGACATCTGCGTAACTCTTGTCACGTCCTTTACAATGATATTGTTTTTTGAGGGATTTTAAAACTGACTTGACTACAAATTTTTGATATCACATTTTTACTTCCTTGTACGAAGTAAAGGAAGTATTGTTATCGCGAAAATTTTCGGTTCTCAGATTTCAGTGGAAATACGCATTTTGGCCCTCCCTGAGTCCATTTTGACTAATTTCGTCGTGACGTCTGTACGTACGTATGTATCTCGCATAACTCAAAAACGGTAAGCCGTAGAAAATTGAAATTTTATATTTAGGACTGTTATAACATCTAGTTGTGCACCTCCCTTTTTGGTCATTATCTAACTTCCGGAAGTGGTACTTTACTTGAAGCCTATAATAGATTTTCATGAAAAACTATATTCAAATATAATTTAAAACTTTCCAAATTTGGTATATAAGACTACTATATCAATGGAAATAATATAATAGATTTTGGTTAAAATACACTAACCGGAAGTGACACATTACATGAAGCTGGTAACAGTTTTCCTTGAAAAAAATGGTATTATTTTAATTTTAGAAATAAATCCTTCAAATAAAAGTTTTAGAGAATTAAATTCTGCGTCTAACACATTAAGAATTTTTAAATTAGCCTTTTGCATAAGCGAGATATCTAAATTTAAATAGTATATATTTTGTGTTTTTTTAAATTAAGTTTGCTATGGATTAGAACAAAAAATAAAAAATAAAAGATTTTATGTCAAATATGTGCAATTAAAAAAATATCTATAGTTTAATACGCGTACAAGGAAGTCATGTGGTGTCCACATCAGATTTTTTTGATATTTAAAACTCTTTAATAAATATCGCGGGTACTACGATAAACATTTTTGGAGGCGAATGTCGACATGACTTGCCGCCTTACTTTACAATTATTATGTAATTGTGTTTTTGTTTACAAAGTAATATTCTATTCTGCAATGAAAACATTTCATTATTAGCATGTAACGCAACCGCTGTCCCACATTCGAGGTCAATACGTTAATCTACAACATTTCTGAATTAATAACAAACATTTTTTTCGTAATGAAGGACTCCATGTCAGTTTGTAATAATTATATTATAGGAAGGTTGGTTGTAAAAAGACAAACTATTATATATATAAATAAATAAATTAAGATATAGTTCGTCCAATAAATAAAAAATCGATATAAAGTTATAAAGTAAAATAAAATGTGATAAATATAAAAATAAATAGAAAATATATAAAACAAACATAATCAAAGTAATTGTTATAGGAGTTGTTATATATTTAAAAACAATTTGGAAAGTATGTAAAGCGAAATATGAAGTAGATTACAACGTGCTCTTAAATTAGGTTATAAATTTAAATCTAAAGCAATCACAGTAATCATAGCATGGAAAATAATGAATTATTAAGGACTTACCGTCAAAACTGTACAGTTTAAGAGTTGGCAAAATATTTTAAATGTATTGATAAGTAAAAAATAATAATAATATTACATATTGAAGAAAAACTGTCAAATGTAGCAACAAGTGTCAGGAAAAGAATGACGGAGGTAACGGGAAGTTATATTTGATAAAAGTTAATTATTGAAAGGGCGGTAAATTTTTAAAAATATGATGTTCTGGGAAATTGATTTGTTCGTTTAATAATTGGTAATGTTCTTTTTTGTGTTTTAGAATTTCATATTTTTCTAATAAAATTAATTTGGGAAAATTAGTTTCTGAATGTAGTAAAGAAATGTTGTCGGTGTTGGATGAATGATTTTTGTTAATAAGGTGAGCCGAAGGCAGGTTCAAAAACGGCGAAATTGCGGTTATTCCAAAAATCGACGCCGGGCGTCGCGGCGGTGGGGTCCCCGAAGTAGCGGTGGGGTCCCCGAAATAGCGGCTGGTCAACTCGTAATGATCGCGATGAGTGGTTTTTAGCTTTTCCGGAAAATCGACGCCGGGCGTCGCGACGGTGGGGTTCCCTGGACGACGGCTGGTGTGTCGGAAGTGATTCCGCGACACGTCTCGCGGAATTCGGCGTGGTGAACTCCGGCCGTACACGCAAAACTCCTCACCGTAACGTCTCGGATTACTCACGACAGACGCCAAAGTGATTTGTTCGGTGGTCGCACAAGAGTTCCTAAAACGGAAGGTGACACGAGACGACATCGCGAAGTTATGGTGTGAACTCCGGCCGTACACGCAAAACGCCTCACCGTAACGTCTCGGATTACTCACGACAGACGCCAAAGTGATTTGTTCGGTGGTCGCACAAGAGTTCCTAAAAGGTGGCACGCGACGAAATCGCGAAGTTACGGTGTGAACTCCGGCTTGTAACGCAAACGGCCCACAGTAACGTCTCGGATTAGTCACGACAGACGCCAAAGTGATTTGTTCTGTGGTCGCACAAGAGTTCCTAAAACGGAAGGTGGCACGCGACGAAATCGCGAAATTACGGTGTGAACTCCGGCTTGTAACGCAAACGGCCCACAGTAACGTCTCGGATTAGTCACGACATACGCCAATGTGAGTGGTTCGGTGATCGCACAAGAGTTCCAAAAACGGAAATTGCCACGAGACCTCGAGGAAGCACAGTACGGTACGGTAAATAAATAGGAGTACTTTTCTAACTTAGAAGTCGCTGTAGCCTGGTAACTGGAAGACGGTAGTGGAGATGTTGCTTCATTCAAAATGAAAAACTGACTGTCTTTGCTGTCTCGGCAGCGCGGTTTATATACTGTTTTTACTAATTAAACGGGTCCTAGGGTGTCAAAGTTTGTCCGTCCTATGTTAGCATATAGGGCGGATTGGTTAAAAACGGGAACTAGACTACCCGGTCCGCGATTCAGTTTATTTTGCGATTTTTGATGAGTGTTTTACTCAGTAACTCGGAGTTGAAATCTCGTGACTCCCGGTGGTTGCGTTCGCGAGATATCGGTGTTTCCGCGATCGTGATTTAAATAATCATTGTGACGAGCACACTTCGTCACATTATATATACCGCATTTTTCTAATTTATTGGAGGGAGGTTTGCTATTGTTTAAAATATTATTTAAATTCGGTTGTCATTTGGAAGTTAGGATTATGCTATGGTTATTAGTAATATGTTTTAATTTGGAGTGGACGGTATTGAAAAAAGGAATTGATATGTAACGTTGTTTTGTAGAAATGTGTTTATATACTTTGTTAAAAATTAAATGATTGAATTTCATGTTTTTGAAAAAACTAATTATGGATGAAAGTGGAAAATTATTATTTAAGCCAATGTTTAAGATGGTGTTATATTATTTATTAAAGTTTTCTTTTGATAGGGGAGTGTTTAATAAGCGGTGAAATAGGAAGTTAAAAGCAAGTGATTTTATTTTAGGGTTGTGAATAAATGATATTATATAAATAAATAAATAAATTAAGTTATAGTTTGTCCAATAAATAAAAAATCAATATATAATTAATAAATAAATGACATATAATACATCAACATTTAAATTTCTTATACACAGCCAAACTTTATAATTGCATACCAAAATTACTAAGATCGAAACTTAGGAACAAGTGTCAGGAAAAGGAAACAAACTACAAAGCACTAACAAAGGAGTTAAAAGTTCAACAAAAAACAGCTGCTTCATAGATATGAAACTTAAATTCTTAAATAGACACCTTTTAAAATCACTTCACACACTAGAATATGAAACCATAACTCAGCAACTCGAAGAACATACCTTTTACTTAAATTACAGAAGAGACCAAAAAAGAAGAAACAAACTTAACAATTTAATAAAATCAAAACAACTACAAGACCAGATATACATATACAACAAGAACAACTAACCATAAACAACATAATAGAAGAATCATCCATCCATAATTTTCCTCCAAGAATTACAAACCTGTCAACCACAACTTTCACATCTGCCGAAGAAAAAACATTAAACTTAGGATACAAATTTGCTCCACCACCGAAAAACCTCAACCTGTCATAAATCGCTATAGATTTAGAAACCCAAATATATAACCATCCCAACAACAAACAACTGAAGAATGAAATCGAACAAGAGCTCCAACAAATTCATAACAACGTAAGTAATCACATTGATCATAACAATAATAAACACTTATCCAGATCAAATAGAGAAATCAATAATATTTTGCAATCTTTAAAACAAAAAATTTCAAACAATAATTTACCTGTAACTAAAGCTGACAAAAATGCTGGAATGGTAATTTTAGACACAGCTGACTATATTGGCAAAACTAATAAATTCTTTGATGATAATAACATATAACTAATCAAATCCAACCCCATAAACTCATATAACTTAAAGATAAGAAAAACTATCAACAATTGCACATCCACCCTCTCCAAATTTAATATAAACAAATATAACATTTTGCAAAAAAACCCTCCACTCCTATCCGATATAGTTTAATCAAATTACACAAACCCGATAAATTCATAAGACCAATTACCTCTTGCTAAATCCTTAAATGACATTCTTATTAATAAACTTCAATATAATTCTACTCTATCTATAAAAAATTCTAACCACCTAATCGCAGAAATAAATCAAACTTTACAAACAAAACATAAAAATTTTTATTATGATTTCATTTGATATTGTCAACTTAATATTCCTGTTATAGAATCTTTAAAACTGTTGAAAAATTTAATAAACACCAATATAAATTTCAGACAAAAATACAACCTAGATCAAATAGATTTAGACAATATTCTAGAACTCTTTACAATCACTACAGAACAAAACTTTTTCAAATTTAACAACGAAACATATAAATTAGAAGACGGTTTACCTATGGGTAGTTCAATTAGTGGACTACTAGCGAATATTTTTATAGATAATTTAGAATTATCAATCATGAATGACCCATTAAGTGAAAATATAATTTTCTGGACACGTTATGAAGATGACATACTGGTGTTCTGGATCGATACTACTCAAGAATTGGATATCTTTCATAATAAAATTAATACCTTATCTAACATTAAATTCACTATCGAATTAGAATCAAATAACAAAATTAACTTTTTAGACCTCATTTTACAACGTAATAATAATAAAATAGATTTCAACGTTTACAGAACATCCACTTCCACTGACATAATAATCCCGAAACACTCATATCACAACCCTAAAATAAAATCACTTGCTTTTAACTTCCTATTTCACCGCTTATTAAACACTCCCCTATCAAAAGAAAACTTTATTACTAATAATCATAACATAATCCTAACTTCCAAATCACAACCGAATTCCTATAATATAATAATAAACAATTTTCATGTACATCTATCTTTGTGATGCATGCTTTTCAATCGTTGGTTAATGTTACGTTGGTCTTATATGTTTATCTCTTTTCCACTATTCGAAAAGAAAAAGATATACTATCACTTCATGGACGGAAATGTGAAACTTCGATCAGTCATTTCAGAATAAATTTTAGGCTATATTTTGTACGAAACTATGATTTCATACTAAATGTCAAAATAAAATAAATAATTTTCAATACTTAATAACTATTTTAACATAAAATATGGAGAAAATAGCAGGCAAACAAATAGATGACAATTTGAAAATCATCAATTATTTATTTATTTAATTCTCTGCACAACAGAAAATAAATGCCAATTATAGTACAGTACTTCATCATAAAGTATAGCAAAAAAAGGAAGTGAACAAATAAATACAGATAATAATTTCGAATTCATATATATATTTTATAAATTAGTTGCAGTGTCGCTTTCAGATTCAGAAGAACTATCAGGCCCGAGATGTATAATTAACGGTTCAACTTCTGAGAATTCTTTTGCATATTCCTGTTCCCAGGATTCCTCAATGACAGATACAGCATGCGAAACATAATTTTGCCACATTTCCGATACTTGGTCCAATGAAGTAAATAGAATGGAGACAAGAGCAGAATCGGGAAATAAAGCGATAATACTCTTGTAATTCCATCCTTTCAACAATTTAACCCCCTCAATTCGCTTTTCATCCCTTCACCCTCACCCCTAAACAAGACTCACAATTTTTTTTTCAAGGTAACTACGGTGTGGCCAGCAGAAATTAAATGATTCACAATCAGTCATTAGTAAAATTTATATGGCGAGGCTGAGTCAGGGGTGAGGGTTTGATTCAACATTTTTTTGTATTTGATCTTTTACTTCATTGCGATGTACTTCCGGGTATCTGTACGTTTTTGAATAAATCGGGATTTCATCGTTTGTCCGTATATGGTGTTTTGTTTCATTCGTAAAAGATAACAACTTACCTATCTTCCGTATGAAAGATATCGGTGTACTCTTTCACTAGTTTCGTGATTGCTAATTTTTTATCCGAATTCATGTGATCAGTTCGTATTTTAGAAAAATAAAAGCTATTATTTAAATTTTGTAAATTAAGATTGATATTGTTAATTTCAAAATTTTCTAACGATTCAGTACAGATATTATTTGTGGTATCTATGATATATTCTTTTCCGTTTGGATTTATCGTTGGATAGTAAGTGACATTATTTTCGATTTTAGCAATATCATCGGGGATTATGATATTATTAATATGTGTTTCCGGGACAAACACTTCGCCTTTTTCTATGTTATCAACATAGAACTTTGTTATCTTCTCAGACTTAGGTGGGATCGTGACATAGTGAGGACGCGGTGTTACAGTGTGATAGTGAATTTTTTATCTCAGCTGTTGGTGTTATTATCTTATCGCGTGTTAAGTCAATGATCGTTTCTAATATTTTTAAGTTATCTAGTCCTAATAGAATATCAAATTGGTTATGAAAATCGAATAAATAATATTTAAGATTAATATTATGTTTTTTAAATATTTTTGAACAGTAATAAGTTCGGTTGAGTTTCCATGTGCAGTAGTAATTTTGAAAGGATCGTATTTAATTTCACTATTAAAATATTTATTTGCAATTTCTGGTTTAATGAATGAACGTGTGCTTCCTGTGTCGAGTAGGACTCTGTTCTGGTAAAATAAGGAAAGGTAGCTCGCTTTGATTATAGGCAAGATTCATTAGTTCGATGGCGTTTCCGAGGCGGCTATTTCTAAAAAATAGTTTGGATCGGAGTTTGATTCTAGTTCGTAATATTCGGTATCTACATTTGGTTGGTAATTAACAATGTTATTTTCGTCAGTGTCTGGTTCGTCGTTTATGTCATTAATTTCTGAGTTTTGAAGTTCTTCGAATGTAAAGTTTTGTCTATGTTGCGTTTGTAAACTGCAGTTCCGGGTTTAGATGCAAATGTTTGCCGTGTAGTGATAGTCATTGGTGTAGGTTTAGGGAATTTTTGGTTAGGGTTAAATTTGAATACGTTAACATTATTTTGTTTTGCATTTTGGGGTATGTTTGTATTGACTGGTATTATCTGGAATCGGTCGGTACATTAAGGTGAAGCATACGGCCTGAAGTTCGTTAACCAACAATTTGTTGTCGTGTAAGTAGGGTTTCTTGTGATCTTGACAAAAATGTTGATCTGACCAATCATAAAAAACAAGTATAAGTCTATGCTAAATAGTGGTAGGGGTATTGGCACGTAGTTTAAAATTATACAAACGTGAAGATTTTCAAGAAAATTATTTCAAATAACAGAAAATAATTCTAAATGATATGTTAACACAATAAACATATAGTATTTTATTTGATATTATGACATAAAAACGACATTTTTAGGTACAGCAACTTGAATATTCTGACTTTAGAATCGCAGTTCTCATTTCTCATGTATTTTCTAATCATGTTTACGTACTGCAATCCTAAATTGTATTGAAAACATGTAAACACGTCAATTAAACAAAATACATGCACTATCAGAGTTGTAGAAGCTTTTTATATATATCCAAATATGAAAATAATTTTTTCACAAGCATTTGTTTATAAATTTATGTACGTATGTAGGTATATTTGTTCTGTTTTATGTTATCATTCATCTTATAATCTGTAAGCAATATAAATAAATTCCTACTTCCTTTTGTGTAATATTTAAGGTTAGAATAAGAATTGTTGTCTATAAACGTTAAATTAAAAACTTTGTTAAAAATATCGGCTGGTAGCACAAGCTTTGTTTTTGTCTGTTTTAAGAGCAGTGTATTTGGGTGTTTTAGCTACCTCTAACATTTTAAAACCGTGCTCTTAGAACACCCAAAAACAGAGTTTGTACTACCAGCCATGGGTTTTTAAAACAAATAATCCATTTAAATATTACTAACCATACTGTTCTACTAATCTGCTCTGCTAAAATTGATAAAATGTTTGCAGTTAAACCTGATGTATCGTACTAATAACTTCGAATATTAGTGTAATATAATACGAAAAATAAAATAAATATGTGTCAAACCACAAATTCTGAAATATTCATTCATAACATGTATATATCTACATCGTGAAATATATCATTATGAATGACAGCTGTCAATCTAGATGTTCATTTTTGCGCTGAATGTACGACAAAGCACACATCAATTGTGTAAAATGAGTATTTCGCAAAGTTGCTGCAACAACTTGAAATTTAAAATAAAAAAATTATATACTTATTCTCATCTAAATGAAGGAACAAGTAGTGCAGAATAATCTCACAACATTCAACTTTTTGATATGTACAATATAAAGAATGTGAAATTTCTATAAAACTGTGACGATGTTTGGTCGGACACAAGGAGTTTGGCGTGGATTGTTCGGGCGCCAAACGGTAGTGGATAGCTGGATCGGGGTTGTGTCCAGGGTACAGAAATAAAACAGCGGATGACTTCAGATTTCAGGTTTATTTCGTGGATCTTGATATACACTGACTCTCTCGTGTCTATCTTGGTAGCGGCCACTGGTTTTGTCTCCGGAACACCCCTTGAGGGTGTCCTGACCTAAAACGGTGGGTTTCGGGAAACCGACGCCCGGCGTCGGGTGGGCGTCGATGTGTCGGACGAGTCTTTGGCGGGTCTTTGAGTCGACCCTGAGAAGCGCGGCGCGTTCTGGGGACTCGTGCTGAAACGGCGCCTGGCGTCGCGACGTCACTAGGTCTCTCGGTCTTCCCGAGGATGGCGGAGCCGATTCCCGAGTAGTGAAAATTAAAAACGGCCGTAACACGGAAATGACGCTCGGCGTCGCGACGGCGTCGGCCTCTATCGACTGCTAACAGTGGTTAGGATGGGCTCCTGGTGCTAACTCAAAATCGACGCCCGCCGTCGCGACGACTGATTTTTAGTATGTTTGTCGGCAGTGCGTCTCGATGTCGGTGGCGGTCGCGGTTCCGGTGTGTGGGGCGCCGTTCGGTCGGAACGTCGTAAAACGTAATGCTGACGTCACGACGGGTGACGTCACGGTGGACGGATCTTCGTTATACGACCTGGTGGTCTCGAGTTTACCAACTCGAGGATGGTGGCAGAGATACGGAAAGGATGGAGACGAGTTGTTCTCTCCAGTCGTCAGACTCGAGGAAGAAAGGTGAGGAGTGCGGGGAGGTTGGGGACCTGGTGCTGGTGTTTTACTTCGGACCCGCGTTGTGACCTGGACTAACCCTGCCGAGGATACTCTTCACTCTTACGAGTCAAGGATACTCTCCACTCTTGCGAGTCGAGGATTCTCTCCAGCCCGGGGGCTCGAGGATGACGGCGCTCTCGGAGGGTACCTCTAGGTCTCAAAGCAGACGGTATCGTGCTCCCAACTGTGGAGTCGCGGATGTTGCAGGTACACGGTGAAGTAGCCGACGTTGTGACTTGGGATCCCCTGAACAGAGTGACTCTCCTCTCTTGCGAGTCGAGGATTCTCTCCAGCCCGTGGGCTCGAGGATGGTTCGCAGTCAGGGCCTCCAAATCGCAATGTTGGTTTTAAGCTAGGTAGCCTAAAGGGCTTGGAACGAACGGGGAACGGTAAAACGGTAAACTAGACGGTATCTCTTACTATATCTTTCGATTCGCGGGTCCCGGCTTATATACAGAAAACTTAATGAATCGAGTTCGGGCGGGTTGTCATTGGTCGGTACCATGTATTTACATAGGGGTAACTTACAGTGCTTTGGTTAAGGGCCTTCTCGTGCCCTTACGAAGTTTATACTAGCGTCAATAGCTAGCCCTGAAATTGTGCTGCTAGGACAGTATAATTTTATTTTAATCGGTTGCTTACAGCCGGAGTTATTAACAGAAACCCGGGGTTGCTCTCATTTCCGGGGAAACGAGAGCAGTTTACGAGTCACCGGTGTTTCGGACGTTTCCGGACATCGGTGATTTTAAACTGCGAGTGACGAAAAACGTTTCGTCACAAAACAAACAAATTTTAATTGAAATGCAGTAGGTCAAGATATCAAAATTTCGAATCTGAATTACTCAAAAATGCCGAGTACGATTTTGTTTAAAAAATTCTGTATATTTAAGAACATAGTTTTCTATAACATATAATTTATTTATCCAATTTGAATTTGTAACTTTTGAAAAAAAAAAAAAATATCCGAAAAAGTTTGCTTTTGAGCGTTTTTTCGCATATTTATTTTTTTTCTCAAAAGTTACAAATTCAAATTAGATAAAAATTGTATATGTTATAGAGGACCATATTATTAAATATACAAAAAAATTAAAAGAAAATCGTACTCGGCATTTTTGAGAAATTCAAGTCCATTTTTGAGCCGTTTTCTATCAATTATTTGCACATTTTAATAATATGTACATTATTACTACACCTTGAAGTATTGGCTTTAAAATTATGTATAATTCATCGTAAGTTTCATTCATAAAAACAAAGATATATTATTTGAAAGAAATCAAGTCAGAACAAGTATTCTGCAGCTAACTTAAGATTTAATTAAGCGGATGCTTCACCTTAATTGAGGTGATTGTCAATACGGTGGTCTGTTATGTGTATTTTTAGGTGTGTTGTTAATAATTGTTTTGGTTTGGGTATCGTGTTAAATTTTTGATGTGTGCGTGAATAACTATCTATTTGAAAATTGTTAGTTTACACATTAAGCGCGGTGTTCATATCTGATGGATTTTTAGTGCGCATTAAAATACCTAAGGGCTCTTTAAGCCCTTTTAAGAGAATTCTTACAGCGTAATTTTGAAAATATTCTATTAGAATGGCTTGTGCTTCAGCTTTTATTTTCGTGGATATGTACGCGATTTGTAAATACAAAACTTCTTTAACTCTATTATAAAATTCAAACGCGGATTCATTGTTCTCTTTTAATTCAGACATTTTAATATTTTGCGTATAACAATCGCGTTTATCAGAATAAGTATCTATTAAAGCTTTTTTAAAGACGGCCCAACTAGAAATAGTGCAAGTTGCAATATTGGAGCAGGTTCACCCTTAATTTTTGACAATATGCTTGACATTAAATACTCATTTTGGAAATCGTTTGGGTTAGTTACGTTATAGAATGTACTCACAAACTTCAATGAATCTCGATAAGAGTTTTGCGTCTCCGTAAAATTCGGGGATCATGTCTAGCAATCCTTTTTACTTCCTTGTACGAAGTAAAGGAAGTATTGTAATCGCGAAAATTTTCGGTTCTCAGATTTCAACGGAAATAGGTGTTTTGGCCCTCCCTGAATCCATTTTGACTAATTTCGTCATGCCGTCTGTACGTACGTATGAACGTACGTACGTATGTACGTACGTACGTACGTATCTCGCATAACTCAAAAACGGTAAGCCGTAGAAAATTGAAACTTTATATTTAGGACTGTTATAACATCTAGTTGTGCACCTCCCTTTTTGGTCATTATACAACTACCGGAAGTGGTACTTTACTTGAAGCCTATAATAGATTTTCATGAAAAACTATATTCAAATATAATTTAAAACTTTCCAAATTTGGTATATAAGACTACTATATCAATGGAAATAACATAATAGATTTTGATTAAAATAGACTAACCGGAAGTGACACATTACATGAAGCTGCTAACAGTTTTCCTTGAAAAAAATGGTATTATTTTAATTTTAGAAATAAATGCTGCAAATAAAAGTTTTAGAGAATTAAATTCTGCGTCTAGCAAATTAAGAATTTTTAAATTAGCTTTTTGCATAAACGAGATATCTAAATTTAAATATTATATATTTTTTGATTTTTTTTATTTAAGTTTGCTATGGATGAGAACAAAAAATAAAAGATTTAATGTGAAATATGTGCAATTAAAAAAATATCTATAGTTTAATACGGGTACAAGGAAGTCATGTGGTGTCCACATCAGATATTTTAGTATTGGGGTCGTCATCTCTGCTATATTTAAATTATTTATATCTTCAATAAAATCTTCAACTATTATATTATTTTCTGTTATACTAGGGATTGGCGAGTTACAAGAAACTATTGAACTTGTGTTTGTATTCTCTAATTGATATTCACTGATATTTCTAGAGGACAGTAAATATTGAATAGCAGCAGCGAGAGGACACTGCCCTGAGGAGCGCCGGTCTTCATTGGTACTGGGTCGGAGATATCGTTGCAGACCCGGACAGCGGCGGTAGGAAGGCGACAACGGCGTTTACCAGATGCACAGGGAATAGGCGCTGTTTCAACTTGTACACTACTCCAGCATACCAGAGTTTGTCGAATGCTCATTCTATATTCAGGAAGGCAGCGGCGATAAATTTGTTGCTGTTGAGCGGGGTAGAGATGCTGGTTGTGATTCGTACTGCAGAGTCCTGGGTACTTCGTTGTTGCAAAGCCGAATTTGTGGCTGGGGATGACATCATTCTCCTCACAGTGGTTCAGCAGCTTCTTTAGGATGATGCGTTCATATATTTTTGATAAGGTATTGATTAGTGAGATAGGACGATTGGAAGTTGTTTTGCTGTGGTTCCTGTTTGGTTACGGGATCATGACGACAATAGATTTTCACCAGCGGGATGTAAAAAGACCGTGGACAAAGCAGGAATTGTATATGTAGGCTAGGAAATTGCTGGCAGCAGGCGGAAGATGTTTAAGGGTGAAATGACTCATGGAATCGTCTCTTGGAGCACTTGACTTTCTGTTCATGGCAAGCAGCTCATCCAAGCCGGCATCGGTTACATCTGGTTCTACTGGGAAGAAGCTCTTCGGTGTACGCAAGTTTTGCGCAGATTGCTGACGAACACCTTCTGCAAAGTTGGGTACTGAATTTCGTTGACGGCGAATTCTTGGACGCGCTGGTAGTTGTAACCGGTGGCTTGCTTTCATCTTGTATCCATCGACATGTTGGACACAAATTCACTACACTTTAATGCGAACGGTCAACGACACAGAGATGAACGACACAGGCTAGTGTTGTTAACTCACTGGAGGCGAACGGGTACGAGTCGAGGAACTATACTCGCACTGTACTCTTGTGCCGGGAGCACGATAGCTATGGTAGACAGGCTGTCCCTTAGTCAGTGTTAATTTTACTAATCAAGTAGTCAAAAATGTATTACATGGTAAGACGTTAAGTGCAGTGTTTCAGAAAGACATATATCAAGATATTCAATATGCTTTACCAGAATGACTTTCAATGTTTTGTTTTGTAAGCTAGTAAACATAAATTTCTATTGGACGGACAATTAAAATTAAATTAAGATATAAAATATAAATATATCTTTTCGTACGAAGCCTATTTTTTGTGATTGAATATTAGTTGTCATTTTTAACTGTGGTCCATCATATGATCGTTTTGTCATAATTACGATCAGTGTCAGTATTTTCTCAAGGAATATATGATAATAGATCGCCCACAGTAGCAGGAATTTTTGTAGTCATAAATAGGGCAGCATTAAGAAATGTAAATTCTATTTTAATTTTAACCGGAGATATATTTTTAACAACATTAATACAGTGTGATTCAATTTAGAGCAAGCATTATTTATTTGCAAAAAAAATACTCCTCTTGAAAGTTATTACCTTTTCACAGTAATTTATTTTAAAATGATGTTTAAATTACAATTTTAGCTTAAATAAAAATTGCTAATTGTTTTAGTTTTTCATATTTAAATGAACAAATAAATATATCATCACATCATTTACTTATTGCTGGGTATGGTTTACTCTCGTAGCAGATTTCGGTAAGTGCTATATTTATGCGTGAGAAGTGCGCTTAACAGCCGTCAATTAACGGCCCCAATGATGTTACTGGTGAGGGAGCTACAAAGGTTATTTTATTTTATTTAATAATCTGTTTAAATCTACTTGTATTCCTTCGGGTGTCGAGAATAAGTAAATGTTTTACTACAAATTGATTTAAGATCTTTCCCCTCTTTTTTTTGTTCTTTATTTTTCTTTTTGCTTCTTGACAGTTGATATTAATTCTACTTAGTATTTTTTCTACATTGTTCTTATATTTACATCTTTATTGGACTATTTCCTTGCAATCCTTGCATTCTATACTTTTTTGTTTATTTTTTTATGCTGTCTATGCTTTCGATATTTAGATTATTTCTTATCTGTTTGTTTCTTATTCTGTCTATTCTTGTTACTCCTTCTACTCGCTTTAGAAATATCATTTCCGTTGTTGGATTTTACTTTTACTCCTCTGATTCATCACCCATGTCTCGCTCCCATATATTAATGATGTTCTATAGACTGTTTTGTATAATACCATTTTTGTATTCTATGATACCTGTTTACTGTTTAGCCACTTGTATTCGTTTATTGATTCCTTTATTTTTTATTGTTTCTTCTATCCATGTGTACTTGTTCTATTTCTCTTCCGTTTAGATTTATGTCAGTTATCTTTTTGTTATTACCATTGTTTAAGTTTTTTCTGCATTTATATATTGTGTTTTTTTAATTCCTCATTCCGTACATTTTGATTATGTTGCATATTTTACTCATTCTCTACTAGTACTGCTAAATCATCTACAAATACACACTCTGCTATTGTTGTTACGACTAGCTATCCGATTGCCTCTTATCCTATTTTGTTCAGAAATATTATAAATCAAAAAAGGGCTTAGTGTTCTTATGAAATTAGATGTCTTTCAGTATACACTTGTCTGGGAGTTCTTTTTTTGTTTCATTAATTTTAGTTATTAATTTAGATTTTTCATCTAGCAATTTTTGAATAATATTTCGATACATTAGTTTAGTTTTATCTGTGTGTTTTTGTATATAGTCTTGGGTAACTAGTTTATGAAGTTCGATATCGAGAAGGGAGTTTACTTCTAAATGACCGTTCATAATTTCAATCGGTTTTAAAGTCGAACTATGATTTGTATTATTATATGCTAAAATTGCATATGATATTTTACCGATTCATTCTTGAAGTTGTCTTGCATATTATATAAACGAATATGTTCTATTTAAGTTGAGTAAAAACGTTCAACTAAACCATTCGAGTTTGGATTTTGTGAGCAAGTAAAATGAATTTTAATTTTATGCAAGGATAATAGTTCTTTAACAACTGTATTTTTAAATTCCAGTCCGTTATCGGATATAATTAATTTTGGTATACCATGATGGGAAAAGAATTTAGTTAGTTTATTTGTTATTTCTATAGCGTTGATTGACGTTCCTTTATAGGTTTGCGCGTATTTTGAAAATGCGTCAATTTTTGTTAGGACCTTGTAATTTTCAAGACTTTATGGCTGGTAGCACAAGCTCTGTTTTTGGGTGTTCTAAGAGCACGGTTTTAACATGATAGAGATAGCTAAAACACCTAAAAACATTGCTCTTAAAACAGTCAAAAACAGAGCTTGTGCTACCAGCCAATGTGTCTATATGTACAATATCTAATGGTTTTTTGGGGGTCGGAGTTATATTTAATTTAGGTTTTACAGGATTTCTTTCGTATTTGGCTGCTAAACTTATCTCGCATGGATTAATATAATCTGTGATGGTTTTATGTTGGTTAGGCCAGTAATATCTCTTTTTTATTTGATTATAAACTTCATTAATGCCACGGTGATTTGTTTTGCTTTCATGATTATTTTTTTTTTAATTTCTTCTGGATCTTGTACATCTATTAATTTAGTATTACACTTAATAAATTTAGTTTCAGAGTTTTTGAAATTCTTTTGCACGTTGCTAAATTGTTCGTATAAGGATTATTCGAAATATATGTAATATTTAGCTTCTTTAATAAAATTTTACAGTGTCCTTTTCAAAATTTGTTTCTAATAATAGCACTAAAATTCTCATTTTGTCCGAATGAAATGATTGCACTTTTGGTGTACATGGAGAGTGTTTAACTTGAGATATAAATATTTGATTTTCGCCATAATTTACGGCAGATTCTGTTATCGTAATTCCTATGATAGGATTTTCTGGATTTGAATGTATAGTTTGGTCTGTGTCAGTATCATTTAGGGCATCTTCATCAGATTCAGCAATCATAGATTGTGTGTCATTGTTGGGATCAAAGGTATCATTAAATGTTTCTACATATTCAAAGAGATTTATCATACCGGGGTCTACAGTGTTGACATTTAATTCTATTCGTGATAGAGCGTCAGAGTTTTTGTTGAATGTTCCTTTTTTATGAATAACTTCGTAATCGTACTCTTCTAATTTGAGTCTCCATCGCATTAATTTAGAATTTGGTTCTTTTAATGCATGTAAATATTGTAATGGTTTATGATCAGTAATGATTTTAAATTTTCTGCCAAACAAATATGGTCTAAAATATTTTGTAGCCCACATAACAGCAAGTAATTCTTTTTCAATTGTGCTGTAGTTTTGTTCTGAGTCATTTAGAGTTCGACTTGCGTAGGCGATGGGACGATCGGAATCAATATTACCTTGGGACAGGATAGCGCCTATAGCGTAATTGCTAGTGCCTGTGGTTAAGTTGAGAGGCTTGTTAAAATCTGGATATTGGAGTATGGGATCGTTAATTAGAAGATTTGTGCAAGTATTGAAACAGGTAACATATTTCTTTAGACATTTAGTTAGGGGTTTTGTTAGCTGGGCAAAATTTTTAATGAATTTTCGGTAATAACCTAGTAGGCCTAGAAATGCTTTAATTTGTTTCGGTGTTTTCGATAGAGGGTAGTTTTTAATCACGTGAATTTTACTCGGGTTCGGTTTAACTCCGCTAGGGGTCACGACATGTCCGAGATACGCTACCTCTTTACGTAAAAATTTCGACTTGTCGAGCTGTATTTTTAAGTTCGCTTTCTTTAGACGGTCAAAAACTGTTTTGAAACTTTGAATATGCTCTTGGAGGCTTGTGCTGAAAATTATGACGTCATCTAAGTATACTTTAACAAATTTCGTTTACTAAAATTCTAAGTACGTTATCCATGACGGGTTGGAAAGTTGCCGGGGCATTTTTCAAGCCAAATGGCATTCTCTTGAATTCGTAATGCCCATTTTCGGTATTGAAAGCAGTTTTTTGAATATCTGCTTTGTTCATCTCAATCTGATGGAATCCGGACGCGAGATCTATAGTCGAAAAATAATTACATCTACCTAGTTTGTCTAATAAAGTGTTTATATTTGGTATCGGGTACTTGTCGTCGATCGTTTTCTCATTTAACTTTCTATAATCTATGACTATTCTCCATTTTTTCTTGCCAGATGCGTCAATCTTCTTTGGAACGATTCACACTGGGGATGACCAAGGAGAATGAGAGGGACGGATTATTTTTTGGTGAAGCATTTTTGAGATTTGGTTTTGCACTTCTTTCCTATGCACTTCAGGATATCTATAGGTTTTTGAATATACGGGGATTTCGTCTTTAGTTCGGATAAAGTGTTTAACTTCATTCGTAAATGTTAATGATTTATTATCGGCGTGTAAAATAGTAGAGAATTTTTTTAATAATTTCATAATTTCGGATTTTTCTTCTTGATTCATATGATCAATTCTTATTTTATTTATATCTAAATTATTTTCATTACAGGATTTGTCAAAGTTTAAATTGTTAATTTCAAAATTATTTATTGTTACTAGTTTAACGCAATTTACAGTGTCTAAAATTTCTACATTATCGGTTGTGTTAATAGCAGGATAGAATAATTCGAAATTTTCTACTTGAGCTAAACCTTCAGGAATAATTATATTATTTATTTTAGTTCCTGGTATGAATGCTTCTCCGGTCTCTATGTTGTTAACTAATATTTTAATTATTTCTCCCGTGTTTGGCGGAATTTTGATATAATGAGATTTTGGAAGTATCTTATGAAAATTAATTTTTATGTCTTGAGTAGGAGTTATAATTTTATCATTATTTAAATCAATACATTTTTTAAATTTTTATATTAGTTGGATTTCAGGCTTTCCAAAATAATAAAAAAGTAATAATAAATTATAATTTGTTTTATTAATTAAATTTAATAAGGCGACGTTTCGGCCAAAATTTGGGCCATTTTCAAGCTACAATAAAAATAACAATATTTTTAATAAATAATAATAACAGAAAAAAATATTTTCTTACCAGTAGTGAAAGAACAATTAAAATTTACATAATTGAAGTCTAAAATGTTAACAATTAAAATCTTTTGAGGTGAACAACTCAAGAGTCACAAAGTAACTAAATTACAAAATGAAATCAAGGAACAAATTTTATAAATTATAGAGAGCCATCTATCAGTAAATAAGAAAAATACATCAACAAAATATTCTTAAGGTCAAACAAGGACAAATTTGTCAAAAAAGTTAGTTAAAATGATGTAAAATCGATTTGTACTGAGAATTAGAAACTTGATAGTCAGTTTTAATATTAACTGAATTAGGTTCCAGGTTAATGTAGCAACTTTCGAGAAAGAGCCTTTTATATTTATTACTTTCAGAATGTAAAATTTTAAATTGATCAAAGTTCAGTCTATGATTGTTGTTGAACGCATGTTCAACAATAGCACTGTGATTGACATTACCAGTTGTTAGTTGGTATTTATGTTGTTTTAATCTGGTATTAATATATTGTTTAGTTTCGCCTATATAGGTAATATTACAATCAGAACAATTAATTTTATAAACTACATTACTTAATTTCTCTTTGTCTGTTTTAGATTTCAATTTACTAAACAATTCACTTGTACAAGCAGCTGATTTATAAGCTATATTTAAATTTAAAACAATAGTAATCGCTTTCAAAAACCTATCTAGATGTTTGTAATATGGTAAGGAGATATATATTTCTTTTTGTTTGTTGACTGGAAGATTTGAATTATTAATATTTTTTAGTACTAGGAGTCTATTTTTTATGGTTTTATTTAAAAATGTTGGTGGATAATTGTTACTTAATAAAGTTGTTTTAATAAGTTTTATGTTCTCATTTAAAAAAAAATATGTGATAAAAGAAAAGCTCTATCTGTAAGGTTATGAATAACTGCTCGTTTATATTTTGCAGGGTAGTAGGAGTTAAAATTTAAATAGCGACCAGACCAAGTTGGTTTCCGATACCAATTAGTTATAAAAAGATTATTTTCTCGTATGATTGTGATATCTAAAAAGTTTATGCTATTATTTTTTTCTGTCTCTAAGGTGAATTGGAATGATGTATTAAATTTATTAAATTTATATAAGATGTTATTAATTTGATCAGTAGGAAGACAACAAACAATATCATCAACATATCTGAAATAGAAAAGTAACCTGAAATCTGGATTACTATTGATAACTTGAGACACTAAATGAAACATAACCAATTCTGCTAATATGGGACTAAGAGAATTTCCCATAGGGCAACCAAGAGTTTGTAGGTAAAATTTATTATTATATTGTAAATATGAAGTGTTAATAATGAATTTGATGCAATTGATAAATTCATCTTTGGGGATTGAAGTGTGTGGTTTAATTTCTTCCCATCTTTCCGTTATAACTGTTATAATAAGATCATGTGGGATTTTAGTAAATAGTGATTTAACATCTAATGATATGAGTGAATAATTATTAGGGCATTTATATTGTTCAAGTTTTTTAATTAAAGAGAAGGAATTATCTAAAAAGTAAGTAGATTTAAATTTCAAAGGAGATAAGATAGAAGCTAAAAATTTGGATAAATTGCCAGTGGGGGTCTGTAAGTTGGAAACTATGGGACGTAATTGGAAAGTAGGTTTGTGTATTTTTGGTAAACAGTATAATTTGGGACTAACAGAATTGTGTATTTTCATTCTAGAAGACTCAGAATCACTATTAAATTTATTTTTATTTAAATTCGAGATTAGTTTATTGTTAGCAAGTTGAAATTTATTTGTTGGGTCTGATTTTAATCATTAGTAGGATCATCCAACAATTCACTGACATTAGTATCGTAGTCAAGTTTGTTAAGAATAACGGTAATATTACCTTTATCTGCTCTAGTTATAATTATGTTACGATTCTTCTTTAAAAAGTTCCTGTTTTTTTAATGCAATTAATTGTTAATAATTCTGATAGGGTTAAAATGACATTATTTATTTTATTATAATGTAAAGTAATTAATCTGCTAAGTTTAAATCTAACATCTTTTAAAATGGATAAGTTTCTATGATCGATAGAATTTTCTAAATTAGCTAAAATACTCAACATATTGGTCTTGGTTGACCTTTTACAATCGTAATTAAAAAAATTGAATTTTGGGCCTAAAGCTAAAATACAATAAATATATTCAGGAATATCTATTTTGCTTTTATTAATTAGCCAACGTTCTAAATTCGGTTTGATAGTGTTCAACATTTTGTAGGCATCAAATTTAATTAATAATTTGTTAAATTTTTTAATGAGTAAATCTTTATTATCTAATAGGGTTTTTTCATATTTATTTAATTCGAACTTCATAAAATCATGAAATATTTTCTGAGGTAAGAATTTTTGTACTACTGATTGAATTTTTTCTAACGAGTTAATAAATAATAATAACAGGAAAAATATTTTCTTACCAGTAGTGAATTAACAATTAAAATTTACATAATTGAAGTCTAAAATGTTAACAATTAAAACCTTTTGAGATGAACACCTCAATAGTCACAAAGTAACTAAATTACAAAATGAAACCAAGCAAAATTTTTTTTATAAATTCTCTATAAATTAAAAAAATAGCTAATTAGAATTGGTTGTTCTTCCGCTTTTATATGCAGAGTTATATAGGAGGTTGATAAATTTAATAAGTGCATAACTCTGTTGTAATAATCAAATGGGGATTAATTTTGATTTTGCTTTAATTAGCATAATTCGAAATTTAACGTGTAAATATCGCGTTTATCCGCGTACGTATTTAATAGGGCTGTTTTTAAATCTAGCCATTTAGTAATTGTAACACTCAAAATGTTGACGGCGGCTTCTCCTTTTATTTTTGTTAAAATACTGCTCATTAAGTACTCGTTTTGGAAAGTATTTGCGTTTGTTGTATCATAAAATTTATTTACGATTTTTTCGCTAATTTCTATAAATCTATTTAATAATTTAGCATCACCTCGAAATTCGGGGATCATATCTAAATATTTGCGTTTGAGTTCTGGGACAGCAATGTCATC
This sequence comes from Pterostichus niger, assembly GCA_947425015.1. NCBI lineage: Eukaryota > Metazoa > Arthropoda > Insecta > Coleoptera > Carabidae > Pterostichus > Pterostichus niger. The sequence goes on along the minus strand of OX380346.1, from coordinate 18,042,569 downwards.
AAGGCTTAGGTTATTTATTTGATCGATTAGGAGTGTGTTTGGAATATAAATTAGTGAGTCAGAGGAATTTACTGAATCTGTATCTGAGCTATCGTTTGATCCTTATTCGATATTAGCTCGATTATCTCAAGATGTCATATGTGCACTACTTACATGAAAATCAGAGTGTTCTCCATTATCTCTGTACGGCTTCTTCCACGATGGAGGAACAGGACAGGATGAATCTTCTACGCCTCGACTCTGTGTTCAGCAGGGCTTCGTTGTTCTCTTCGTGTGACGCGATGCACTCGTTGAAAACGTGTAGAATTTTTTTCTCTGATTTTACGTTGATTCTTCGCAATAAATCGTTGAAACGAACCAAAATTTTTGTTTCGTTTGCGATATCCGCCACGACTGCGCCAGTTAGATTTATTGATTTGCAATAAATGTTTTTAAAATGTTTTATTTGAAAATTGTTTCCTGGTGCTATATATATATATATATATATATATATATATATATATATATATATATTTATATATATATATATATATATATATATATATATATATATATATATATATATATATATATATATAGGATGAAACAGCGAAACCAAGTTCTCAAGTTACAACACAAAGTTATATTTTTTCAAATGGGATTATATATATTTTTAGGCCTATTCGATAGAGTATTTTTTTCTGAATTCAACCATGTGACCATTCTACATCCTTACATAATAAAAATATTGAGAAAAATTGACTTGTTTAAATAATTTTTGATTTTTAATATTAATGTGCAGTAAGCTATAGATGAAAAACAAAAACAAAAGAACAAAATTTAGCTGCTGTCAAGTAATTATAATTGTTGTAAATTGTTATCCTTTCTGTGTTTTATATTTTGTTTTTTTTCTTCATCCATAGCTTACTGCACAATAATATTAAAAATTATTTAAATTTCAAATGAATTTTTCTCAATATTTTTATTATGTAAAGATGTAGAATGGTCACATGGTTGAATTCAGAAAAAATACTCTATCGAATAGGCCTAAAAAATATATATAATCCCATTTGAAAAAATATAACTTAGTGTTGTAACTTGAGAACCATTGGTTTAAAAAATTATTTTATTCTCTAACCAAATGTCCCCCTTGGTGTTCCTACAACTTTGCTCTATAATATTTTTTTGTAACTATAATAATAAAGAAAATATAGGCAGTGGTTGGTTTTGCTGTTACACCCTGTATATATATAAATAAATAAATAAATATATCATCACGCCTTTTACCCATCACTGGATGTGGCACTCTGCCTAAGCAGATCTCGGTAAGTGATATATTTTTTCGCGTGAAGTGCGATTACCAGGCGTCAAATCACGGCCTCCAAAGATATTAGTGGTGGAGGAGCCACAGGGGTAGATTTTTTTAAATTGGTGAAAATTGTTTGTCGTCTGTGGGGATCGAACCAGGGTTCTCAAGATCCACAGGCCGACTCGATACCACTGAGCTACCTACCCCATATATATATACCGGGTGTAACACGAAAAGTGAAACATAGGCGTTTAACATGGCAAATCAGTTTTTCCGTGCGCATTGCTTCCCTAATTATTTTAGGAAAAAATGTTTCAAATAAATGTTGTAAAGCATAAAATTCTACATCCGAATCAGTAAACAAAATTTATTTAGACTACTTCATAACTGCAGAAATTAAATTTAAAAATTCACGCAATTTTAATTTAATAGTAATAGCCATGGAATTAAAAACAAGAGATGAACAGATGCGTAACTTTTTATACATCAAATTATTAGTATTTATTTTGACAAACTGTGATATTAGATCAATATTAGGGTTTATTATTATCAAAAATGAATAATTATTCAGATGAAGAAAAGTTACAAATAATTAAATGGCATTATTCTGGCCATAGTTTACGACTAATTTGTGACTATATTAGCCTTATTTGGCAGCATCATGATATTCCTAGTACGGCAACTATTCAGAGGTTTATAGTAAAGTTTGAAAAGACAGGAACACTAAATTTCAAGAAAGAAATAAATGAAAGAATTTATAACAATGAAGAAAATATTCTTGCTTTAATAGAACTGGAGCCAACAATGAGTGTGCGGGAAATTTCCAGAGAACTAAATATAAATTTTATGACAGGGCATAGAATTCTCAAAAAACATAAATACATTTCTTTTAAATTTCAAAACCACCAAAATATTTTGGAACGAGATTTTGAACTGCGTGCCTCATTCTGTGAAATAATGATGGAGAAATCAAATTGTAATAGAGAATTTGTAAGTAGTATTTTATTCACAGATGAATGCACATTTACCATGAATGGCGAACCAAATTATCGGTACTGGTCACAAAATAATCCACATTAGGGTTGTGCCGTGGTCTATTGACCGGTCAATTGACCTACAATTGACCAAAAATATTTGACGGCCAAATAATACGGTCAAATAATCTAAATGGAACCGCCACGACATCTGTTGTTCAATAGAAATAGCTACATACTATTATTACATGAATATAACTAGTTTGGTTTTCTGGGTTCTGGAGAATTTGCTTACTTTACTTTACAAATAAAATAAATACATATTATTTCATTTCTGTTTAGAATAGAAAGATAGTCAAAACTTCTTTTTGTTTAGCGCGTCCGATTGTTGCCAAAACTTTAGTCCGCGAGTCCGCGAGCTAACTTGTTTGTACACGCGTTGCTGACGTGTGCGCCGTTCGGCCCGTTACTATGGCAACGCCGACGTCACAGCATTCCAAAGTACCCCTTCTTCTGGATACAAGTCGAGTAAGCGCTGAACAGTAGAGAGGGGCCGATATTCTAGTTGCGTTCGCCTGTTAGATAGCATCGTTCGTGTATTGCTCCGTGTTTAAACCAAGTAATATTTGTTGTTTGTTACTTAGGTTTCATATTGTTTATAACATTTGGTTATAGTATTTTGTTTGCTATTAAGCGTTAGTTAAATTGGGTTGTTAGTCTATTATTTTATATGTGATTTCTTTCAGATCTACATCGTATTGTTTGTTTGGTTGAGATTTTTCGTATTTTGTTGATATTTGGTTGGTCGTGTGTATAATTTATGTTTATTGGTTTATTGTTGACTTTTGGAATTCACTAGCAGTTGTGGTCGTTTTCCATCGTCTTATTTGGGTTTATTTTCTTTCTCATTTTGATTATTGTTTGGTTTTGGTTGCTATCAGTTGAATTTTTAGATTTTAGTTTGAATTATATTTAGAATTTATACAGTCCACTTACTCACTCTCTTGTGTATTTTGTTGTTGTTGGGAATAACCTATTTTCCATTTAATTTTTGGTTTAATTTTTTAAACCTGAGCTATTGAAGTAACATTTGGTCCTTCGAGCCGGATGTAGTAACATTTGGTCCATTCGAGCCGGATATAGCTACATTTCGTGACTTCGAATCGGGATAGAAAACTTTTGATATTAAGAATTGAATTTTATTTGGATTTGTTGTTTGTTGTTTGTTGTTTTATACCATTTATAAAAATGGAAGTGATGTTGAAATATCAATTGGATACTATTATCAATAAAATTAAAATGCTTTCCGTGTATGCAACGGGGAAAGACGAAAATGATCAACGCAGATTCAAAGCTGGTTATTCTAAATTAGCAGATTGGGAGATAGCGTTTGAAGAAAAATATGATGCTTATCAGTATAGTTTAGGACAAATTCAGAATCCTGCTGCTGAAATATTAGCGGAAATTGAGCAACAAACAAAGACTTATGAGGAAGTATTTGATTTAGTGCTGGATATGAAAGCGATACATGACTATTTATTTCCGGTTGGTGAAATACGGAAGTGTGATAGTGAGACTTCACTTATTAGTAGAAATGAATCTGTAGTTTCTGCTAATTCTGCTGCATTGCGGACAGCATTGCCGCGTTTGGATTTCCCGAAATTTGAAGGTAACAAATCGGCTTTCATGAATTTTTACGATTTATTTAATCAAATGATCGTCAATAGGGAAGAAATTAGTTCAATTGAAAAATTTCAGTATTTGAAACTAAGTTTAAAGTGCGAGCCACTGGATCTTATTAAACATTTACCAGTGACTTCTGATAATTTTGATGAAGCGTGGAATCTTATCAAAGAAGATTATTATAAACTACGTATGTTGAAATCTATTCATCTCAAAAACATTGTGGAGGTAGAAAAATTGTCATCTTCATCGATATCAGGTCTCAAGAATATTCTCAATCTTACTCGTGAGAATATTGCGGCTCTAAAATCTTTGAATGTTTTTTTGATAATGACACTGCGGGCACAGCGTTATTAGAATATATATTAGCGGATAAACTCGATCCTAGTTCTCGCCTATGTTGGGAGGCACTAGTGAACAGCGGTAAAGAAGCAACTTTATCGGAATTCTTGTCTTTTTCGAAAAATCGTGTATCCAATTGGGAATCGGCTAATGGTGGCGCAGATTCAAAACCAATTGTGAAATCAGGTTTAGTTAAAAAAACCTTGGGATAAAACGGGTGCTAATAATAATAAACATAGTAAAGGTAGTAATGGTAGCCTCAGCAGAGTTATGTCCGCTGTGCAAAGCATCGCACAAATTATATCGGTGTGATGACTTTAAGAAGAAGAAACCTGCAGAACGTCTTCAATTTGTGAAAGAACAAAGATATTGTTTTTCATGTCTACAAAGGGGACATGGTGTAAATAATTGTACAGTTAAGTACACATGTAGAAGTTGTGGAAAACTTCATAATACGTTATTGCATTTACCTTCAATTGTGAACACTGTAGAAACGTCAAAGATTGCAACCTCTGCGGGTTCGGATCAAACCACTGCACCTGCAAAGCAGGGCACTTCAGTAACATTGGCACATTATCCAGTTGAATCAGATAATAAGTTGAGATCTCATTCAATGACAATGTTACCAACAGCGTTAGTTGACGCACAAGGGCAAACAACTCAGCCTCATACTGTACGGGCATTGTTTGATACTGGGTCACAATGTAGTTACATTACAGTTGACTGTGCAAAAAGGATGAAGCTACATATCCAAAAAACGAATATGGGAATTTTATCAATTGGTGATCGTTCGGTCAATATTGTTAAAGGCCGTGTAATTTGTGAAATTTCTCCTCACGGGCTGGCGCGTCCATGGCGTAAGGTAGAAATGTTTGTTGTTAATACGATTACTAGTAGTATTCCTAGTGTAGCAATTGACACTAGACATTGTAAACATATTATGTGTTTACAATTGGCAGATCCAAACTTTGCGGTTCCTGGATCTATTGATATGCTATTGGCAGCTGATGTTTTGGCCAATAGTTTAATTAATGGTCATGTTCATGGTAGATTGGGCAGACCTACAGCGTTGAATACCATATTTGGTTATGTTGTACTAGGACAAATTCCAAGTTATTTGAAAAGACCTACAACTAGTACTTCTATGCGTCTTTCATTAGATGAAAACATTAGTGAAATGGTTACTAAATTTTGGGAACTGGAGAATGTCCCCACATATGTTAAAGCTCCACCGAGTGAAGATCTCAAAGCTGAGGAGATCTATGTGAATTCTGTTGAACGAAACACACAGGGTAGATATTGTGTTGCTTTGCCGTTCAAAGAGTTTCCACCACCATGACTCACCATTGCTTCCTAGTCAATGGAGATTTGGTAGAGTTTTGGAGGTTTATCCAGGACCAGACGGTGTAGTCAGGATTGCCCGAGTAAAAACTGCTCTTGGAGAGGTTAAGAGACCTTTAATAAAATTGTGTCCTCTACCAAGTCATCAAGTGTTGGAGGAAAATGAGACATTTTGGTGGGCGGGAATGTTTAGAATAGAAAGATAGTCAAAACTTCTTTCTGTTTAGCGCGTCCGATTGTTGCCAAAACTTTAGTCCGCGAGTCCGCGAGCTAACTTGTTTGTACACGCGTTGCTGACGTGTGTGCCGTTCGGCCCGTTACTATGGCAACGCCGACGTCACAGCATTCCAAAGTACCCCTTCTCCAATTTTAATTGTGATTTTTATGAAATGTTTCTTGGTCAATTGACCGGTCAAATAGTCGGTCAATTGACCGAAAAATATTTGTTTGGCCAAATGCACAACCCAAATCCACATAATATTGTAGAATCGAGGACACAATATCGTCATTCTGTCAATGTGTGGGCAGGAATTTTTGGTGATAAAATCATTGGCCCATTCTTCATCTAACGAATAAATTTAGTATTATATTTGAATTTATTAGTTAATGCTGTTAAACCACAAATTGTTGAAACAAACAAAGAAAATGTGTGATTCCAGCATGATGGCTGCCCTGCACATAGCACTAGAGAAGTTGTGGAATATCTAAACCATGTATTTCCTGAAAGCTAGATAGGACGAAATGGACCAGTTAACTGGTTTGTTTTATGGGGCCATTTAAAATCTTATGTTTATAAAAAAAGATATCAGAATTTAGAAGAACTTAAAAATGCTATATTACAAGAATGCCAGTAAATAAATAATCGACAATTAAGGAATGCTCGAGAAATCTTCTACAACAGATTAGGTTATTGTTTAGCTCAAAACGGTGGACTATTTGAACATCTAATTTAACAATTTAAGAATATTTAGTTTGTTGATGTTTTATTGAATTTAATTTTTTTTTTTACATGAATTAATTTGTTAAATATTTAATAACAACCTGCCTTAAATATTTTATCGAGCTTATTATTTTATTATTCTTAAATAATAAATATAAAAAATATTTTGCCTTATTATTATTAAATTTTTATTTAGAAAATAAATATTTAGTACGTAAAAATGATTGTGACAGTTTATTCTGACATTGACGTATAAAACGTTACGCATTTGTTCATCTCTTGTTTTTAATTCCATGGTTATTACTATTAAATTTAAATTACGTGAATTTTTAAATTTAATTTCTGCAGTTATGAAGTAGTCAAAATGAATTTTGTTTATTGATTCGGATGTAGAATTTTATGCTTTACAACATTTATTTAAAACATTTTTTCCTAAAATAATTAGGGAAGCAATGCGCACGGAAAAACTGATTTGCCATGTTAAACGCCTATGTTTCACTTTTCGTGTTACACCCGGTATATATATATATATATATATATATATTTAGTTACAGTTTTCTGACAAAAGGTATTAATTAAAATGTAACATAATTATATCAGCATTAATATTACAAATTCATTAGGAATTTATACAGACATCATATTGATCTATAATTAGTGTAATATGATGTTAATTGTTTGGCACCGCCGGCTTTGCTGTCTAATGGCCGGATTTGTTTGCAAAATAAAAATGGAAACGACATTTTCCATAAATATTTTATTATTGAATAACAGAAAACAAAATATCACAAATCAGTCTCACAAAAAACGATATAAACGATAAATTTATAAAAAACTTAACGAACTTAGATACATTGTACTAGTACTAACTAATATTGACTCAAAATAAATCTTTAAAAAACATATCTCATCACAAACAGTGTCCTTGTTTGTTGTCAAGGAAGTATTCGAAATAATTTTCAAATAAAATTGCAAAGAAATTAATTACTTTCAGTTTGGATCAAAATACTTTTCCAAAAGTTTTTAATTCACTGTTATTGACATCGCCATTTACATCAATAATAATAAGAATACTTTATTGCCCAACAGAAAAACCAGTTATAGGGTTAATTGACAAATAATATTGATAAAAATTTATCAATAAAAACATGAAACATTAAATAAAAAATAATAATATGAAATATTCATAAAAATAACAACAATATTTACAAGAAAATATCTTCATAATGTGACTCTGCATTGCGGCACATGATGTGAACGGGTGACCTCAATAGGATATTTTGTACGTGATAGCGGTAAATGGAAAAACTTCGAACGATGCTAAGCTAGGAACATAAAAAGGTACACATGATAATAAATAGGGTACATCAATTTTATTATGTAGTAGCATCCATAATAATTTAGCACAGGTCATTTCTCGCCGAGTAGTCAGTGAAGTTAAAGAATGACGCTGGAGTAATGCATATTGATCGGTGCCTCGGGAGGTTATCCTGCTTGAAAGACAAAAATTTCAAGAATCTTCGCTGAATACGTTCGAGAGCCATAATCTGACAGGAATATAATGGATACCAAATTAAAATTGCATACTCAAGTTTGTTTATTCCAACCCCTGAGGAAGTAACAAAGAACGTAAACCTCTAAGATAAGAGACATAACACCTACGATCTTTAAGGTATGAACTTAATGTACTTAAAAGAGACGCAGATGCTCCGAAGACATTAAGTTTATAAGTAATAGGTTATGATCAATGTAATCAAAGGCGCGAGAAAAATATGTGTAGATGACAGCCACTTGACCCCGAGCATTTATTACTTCGGATACGTTTTATATGAAACACCCAAGGTTCATCGTAGTCGAACGCCACTGTACAAAGCCATGCTGGCATGGAGAAATTAGAAACCGCGTATTATTGTGGATAGTTTTGAAAATAATCAATTCGAAGAGCTTACCAAAATTATTTAAGATAGATATTGGGCGATAATTTTTAATGTGATATTTATCATCCTTCTTAAAGACGGTGATGATTCTTGTTATTTTCCAGAGTGTTGGAAATGTGCAGATTTTAATCACTAAATTAATAATAACTGAAAGAGGTTTGGCCAGGGCAAATCTCGTGTCTTTGACCAGAAAGCAAGGTATCTGATTATCACCATCACTTGTTAGATAAGCTTTCTATAAGAGTTATAAGCTCATCTTCACCTACAACATTGAGATGGAAAGACGGATGAAAACTAATATCACTGTTAGAAGCGAATATAGAATTTTTTGAGACAAAGTTAGAGAAATAAGTAGCAAAAGCATCCACAATTTATTGAGGGGAATCTTATTCGTTCACATCATCATGTAGTATTCAAGGAATACGTGTGATACCTTGCTTTAGGTAACCATATTTCCATAGATTAGATGGATTAGATTTAATATTGACTTCGACTGAACGCTGAAAGCAATTATAAGCTGCATGAATTTGTTGCTTAATTAAATTTCTTAATCTTTTGAACTGATCTAAATAATATTGATTTTTAGATTTTAACCACTTCTTCCTGAAATAATTTTTAGTTTTTAAATTATACTTTATTTTCTGGGTTTACCAAAGTGGATAATTATTTTTGCTGTACTTACTTATATGTAGGTACAGAAGTATCTAGAGTAGAGTAAAACAGGTTATAAAACATTTCGAAAGCATAATTAAAATTGTCTTATAAATCTAAACAGTAGCAGGAAACAGTCTCACTGGTGGAACGAAGAAGTTAAAGAACAAGTCAAAAAGAAAAAACAAAAATGGAAGAAGTACCTAACAACAAAGAAGCTACAGGATTATGAAGAATACAGAACACAAAGTAAAGCAGCGAAAGAAGTGATAAAAAAATCAAAGGAGGAGTCATGGGAGGAGTTCGGAAAAAAACTAGAGGGAAACTTCAAGGAAAACCAAAAGCTATTTTATAGAATGCTAAAAAACTGTAAAAAAGAAAAACAAGCAGCACTGAAACAACTACAGGACAAACAAGGAAAGATACTAAAAGAAGAAATCGAAATAATGAAAAGGTGGAAAAACCATTTCGAAGAACTACTAGAAGATAATCAAGTGACCAAGGAAAACGCAGAGAAAGACAACGAAAAAGAACCCAATATATTAAATACAGAATTAGATGAAGAGATAGAAAATATTACGGAGGAAGAACTGAAAACAGTACTGAGGAAGCTGAGAAACGGGAAAGCGCCAGGACACGACAAAATAAAAGTAGAACAATTAAAATATATGGGAGAGGAAGGACACCAAATCATGCTGGAAATGTTAAATAGTATATGGAAGTTAGGAAAAATACCAAAGGACTGGGAGAAAGCAGTGATTTTTCCCATATACAAAAAAGGAAACAATAGAGACTGCAATAACTACCGAGGTATATCGCTATTATGTACAACGGCCAAAGTCTACGAGGCAATAATAGGAAGTAAACTGAGACAAACAATGGAAGCAACACTGGAGAAAGCTCAGAGCGGATTCAGGAAAGGGTACTCAACGCAAGACCACATTTTTACAATAAGAAAAATGACCGAAGAAACCTTAAGACAAGATGGCAAATTATATATAGCATTTATAGACTTACAAAAAGCGTTCGATAGAGTACCGCGGGAGAAGATGTGGGAAATACTAGAAGAAAGAAAAGTTAGTAAACAACTGCTGAAAGCAATAAAAGGAATATACAGAAGAACATCCAATTATATAAGGGCAGGAAATGAAAGATCGGAAGAATTCGCGACGACACAAGGATTAAGACAGGGAGGAGCTTTAAGCCCACTACTATTTGTTATATTTCTAGACAACATCATGAAGAGGATAAAAAACAAAACAAAAAAAGTACAGATAGGATACCACAATTTAAAAAGAGTCATGATAGCAGAATGTGCATTCACGGATGATCTTGCAATAATGGCAAAAAGCGAAGAAGATTTACAATATAACTTAGACATATGGAACGAGGACTTAAACACACACAACATGATAATCAACACAGAAAAAATAAAAGTCATGGTGATAACGAGAGAAGACATAACAACAGACATAAAAATAAATGGAAGAGAAATAAAACAGGTAAAAGCGTTCACGTATCTAGGAGCAACCCTGAACAGTACAGGAAGCATGGAGAACGAAATAAACAATAGAATAATGGCAGCAAACAAAAGCTACCACGCTTTTAACAAGATAATCCTGAAAAACAAACAAATAACAAAGAAAACGAAAATGATACTCTACAAGACAATTTACAGGCCAACATTAATATATGGGAGTGAAACTTGGATAACGAACCAAAAAATGAAAAGTAAATTACAGGCGGCTGAAATGAAATATCTAAGAAAAACAGAAGGAGTCACAAGAATGGACAGAATAAGAAATGAGGAAATTAGAAAAAGACTACAAACAGAAAGCTTTCAAAACACCATAGAGAAGAAACAACTAGCATGGTTTGGTCATATAATAAGAATGCCGGAGGACAGACAAGCGAAAGCAGTGTGGAATGCACGAACAGTAACGAAAAATAGGAGAGGAAGACCACAGAAGACCTGGGAGAAGAACATTGAAGAAATACTAAACAGGAACAACAGTAGCTGGCAAGAAGGAAATAAACTTGCGAAGAATAGAAAAGATTGGAAAGAGCTGATAAATAGAATAAAATAAATATAGCGAATGAATTCGTCTCGACACCCGTAAGGGTACCAGGAGACGTAAAAAGATTATATATATATATAAATCTAAACATGACCAATCCAACTTGCCAATATTTTCATATAGCTCATTAAAATTAGCTCTACTAAAATTGTAGCGGATGTTATCAGCTGAACGAAATTTTACTGGTTTGGTAGATGGAAGCAGGTGAAGATTAAATGCAAGTTCAGAATGATACATATCTTCAACCATAAATGGAATATCAGATTTCAAAACATCTAAATTAGCATTTAAGTTTGAGAAAAGTAAATCAAGTTTATTACCGTTAATATTCATAATATTATGTCTTTTGAGATTCAAGGTATAATAAAAATTGCGAATAATATTGGTTTTGGAACAATTATTAACTAACGAATCCATCAAAAGTTGGCATATTAAAATCACCAACTAATAAAACATTTTCAGAAACACTTCAATCGCATCTATAAATTATTCAAGAATATTGTTAGTTATATCTTTCGGAATATACACAATACAAACGACAAATGTTAGATTGTCCAAGTAACACTTACAGGCAGCAATATCAATTAATGGAGTGTTAATTTTTTTGTAAGTCGTGTCTAGCATATTATACTGAATATGATCCAACAAAGCTATTAGAACTCCATCACCTTTGGAGCGATTAGCAAGAGAGAAATTTCTATCGCAAACTATGATGTTATAATTAGAAGGAAACAGCTCATCACTATTGACTGAAGTGGTTAGCCAGATTTCGGACAAAAAAATTACATCAGAAAAAGTAGAACAACAATTAACATAAAACAAATTACTTTTTGAATTAAGTCCACGAGTATTTTGGTAGAAAAGATTTAAAACTGTAATTGAATTATTGCTGGTCAGAATTAGTTTTCCGAATTCTTAGAGTTGGTTTTTGATTTATGATTTTCAGATTCTACAATTTTGGTATTCCATTAAAATATTTGATAACAAGGTTAGATTCACCTTTTGCCAAGCGAGTTTTCAATTCACCTTTGGTAGTTTTAAAATATTCAATTTGTTTCGTTGTTCTATCCCTCGAAATAGTAATACTACTTCATTTTTCATTAGATTTATTTTAGCGATATTTTTAATAAAATTGACTACATCAATACTTGAAGGAAACTGTAATTTAATAGGACGGGAGACCGTGGAGGAGAAATCAAAGCAACCCATACGAATCAGCTCCATAGTACATATTTAGTATCACTGTCTAACTGACGTTGTTTTGAAAGTGATTTATCCTCCTTTAGGCAAAAAAGCATTATATTTCGCGATCGTTTTTCCCGTTTAGTTATTTCTTGAATTACTTCTTCTAAATTGATAAGAGAATGGGTTGAATATTACCTGTAAGATAATTTTTGAGTTCCGAAATATAAGTCATTTGACCTTTATAACTTGATAGATTTACACAGTTAGGACAGTTCCATTTTAATCTTGAAGTTCCAGAGCGCACTGCCCTTGCTTCGCCAGCAGCTATATCGACACATAATGTACTAAAACTTTTCTTACAAACAGAACAGGTCATGAGCCGATGTTCCTCCGTTTTCTTATTGCAACAACTACATATAAATTCTATAATAATAAATAACTAAATAAATAAAATAATAGCTGTTGAAAACAACACCCCGTATAATCAAATAAAGTGGTTCTATATGCCTAATTAATTTGCCACGATGACAAATAGGTTAAAATTTGCCTATATCAGTCCTATAAAATAGTTCTCCTCGAACCAAAACCGAATCCATATTCTAATTTCATTTTATAAACATTCTCTTACATTTTGCAAAAGGAAAATGCCACTGGTCAGGTAGTTTTATGACCGGAAATAACGCATCTTTCCAATTATACACCGGATAATCTTTTACCAAATGAATCGGTGTTGCATGCTCCAACAATATTTTTATAAAATCTGCTGGATCTGTAATAACCTCATGTTTTCTTAATTTTTTTTTCAATTTGAACAAATACTCGATCAGGAGGTATGAATGAGTGTCTGACTATCGGGAATATTAGTTTGAATTATTTGAATCAGAAAGCATACAAAAATGATGTTTTCATTTTGTCCGGGACAACCATCTGCAATTAAACGAACAGTATCTATTCCGCTATAGTCTGTTTTGTTCAATCGGTGACAAACGGCACACGAAATTTCATTGCTACTCTTGTGATGTACATTTTCATTATTTAATGTGGAATTTGAATGTCCTTGTACAATGGTAAAGTTATATACAGACAACTGTCTGCTATAATACACAGCTTGATCTGGTATTCTGGGCATAGATAATTTTTTTTTGATAATCATACGATAACGTTAACAAATTCGGCAAATCTCTACCAAGGTAAAAGGATTTTGATTTAAGTATATGAATTCGTTTTTGGGTCATTAATTCCGATTTAAAATTCAATTTTTTTTTTCAGATTTTTTCCGGTTGTCTAATTCCAAGCACTTGGAGCAAACATTGGTACGGGATGTTCCAAAACCGAAGTAAAATTTAGAATTAAAAACATTTCTAAAGAAACTTTCTTTAATTTGTGGTTTTTAAATGTAGTATGGGCATTATAAAGACGTCACATTTTTTTAATATTAAGATCACTGCTAATGTAAACCCGTACAGAAGTTTTAGATCGATAGTAGTGCGATTCGGTCACTTTAATGTTTTTATATAGTTTATTACAGCTGTTTCCATTTTGCTAAATTTGTGTGAAAATCGATCGCCACCTCTATTTTCCTTTGGTATTGAACGGGTAATCAAAAATCTTTTAGCTACAACTTGTAGTCTGTTTCTGCTAATACATAAAATTGTTAAAAAAGCCTGTCTACAGGCCCTAATTTTTGTTTCCCTCTCTTACAAAATAATATAGAGACACGTTTTTTAATGCTCGAGTTCCTTGGCGTTTTCGACTTTGCTTAACTTCCGTAATATCTGTGTATTTAATGATAAATGAGTCCTGCTTAAGTTTGTGTCTTGATTCATAAAATTGTTGCAGAAATAATGCAACTTCTTCAATTGCGAGGATAGAACATTGACAGCATTTTCCTTTATGTACACATTTGGGAAGCGTAACTTGTTTAGAAGCAGAATATATGTGAAAAGCTCATCATAAAATTAAGCAATGCAGGGAAACCCAATCTGTTTAATTTTGTAGAAATTATATTACTTTTAAAAAATACCTACCTTTCCTTGTTTTCTTTAACAGTCTTCCGATTTTTTTAATATCATTTGTTCTTTCGAGTTATAGAAGCGTTTTCAATTAATTTGTCCATTTTAAACAGTATGACAAATGACAGCCACTGATACCAACTAACTAACTAAGTAGCAAGGTTATTTATTATCTTTAAATTATTCTTTTCTCATAATTATACAATTTAACGATTTATAATTGAGTTTTTTTAAGCGATATATAAGTATTAATATTTAAATCTATTCCCTAAGTGAACCAAATAGATTTATTTTTACTTTCTGTTGAAATTACGTTTTGAAAGTTGGTAAATGCCTTGGCCGAATTTTAATTTCACCAATCACAGAGCTTTGGTTCAAATAATGGTTTACATCGATACTACCGTGTACGGGACAACAATATTGCTGGAACCAGACATAATCATTTTCACCAGCACTGTATTCCAACTCCTAGATCAATAACATTTTGTAGCTAATCCAAATATTGATTTGCATTTAGAGAGCCGTTATTGCCAATAATTGAATGTTGATTTATGGATTTTTTCTTGTGATATTTAAGATTCTGAAAATCAGCTGTTGCCGGGTCAAGGACATTATTTGTGATCGTAGAAAAAGTGTCATCGGTAGTTTGTTTGGATTTTAAGTTAACAGACTTATCAGTTCGTGTTTGACGCGCATTAATTGGACGATTTGCTTCTCTTGATTCTTGGATTTGAGTACTTTAATTTTTATTTCGAACAACAGGTGGAATCAGCTGCTTATCAAGTGTTGCAGAAATTTCTGATACTAAAGATTTTTTAATACTTTGGTTTGCAACCACGCTATGTTTTTCTGCTAACTTCTGCTTAGGTTCTAAGTTTTTCTCAACCACACTCTTTAAATCTAAGTATTTGGTTTCCATTTCTTTGTAGAGTGCTTTATATGCAGCGCACTCACATTTAAGAGAAAATATGCTCTTTCGATATCTTGGAGTCTGACTTCTAGCAGAGAAATTGGAGCAGATTTATCCCCACCATTTTCCATCTTCAGTTAAATCATTTATATTACCACATTTAATGTGATAATTTGCGTCGCATGATACACACTGTACACAGTTTTGTACACTTTTTTATACTTGTTACACTTGTAATCTTGCATTTTACTCATAATATCGCAGATAACACTATCATCATCATCCACTATTTTATATCATCATTTGTTACAAAGAGTGATTTAAAAAATGGCACCAAATGATGCCATGAAAAACTAAGATAGGTATAATGAGCATGTCTCAGTTAACCACAATCGGTGACATTTTTTGTTTTCAATTATAATAGATAATTTGTCAATTATGACAGATAATTAAATTCAAAGTTATGAATTTGTATCTTATTGATTATTGTAACATTTAAACGATATGGCTTTCACCGACCACCAAAATAATTTAAACCAATTACATTTATTTCATTAAAAAAATCTAAATTGAACAAACGGTGACATTTTTCGTTGTCAATTTTGACATAATTACCTAATTAATTTCAGATATACGTTTTTCTTTTCATGCCACGATTTTATTAATCACCCGATACATCATTCTAAAGAGAAACTGATTTAGAACTGTTTACCACAAAAAAATCCGAAGTGTTTCATTTAGAAAACTAAAATTAAGTATTTTCCCGGCAAATAAGTAGGGAATGGAAAAACCAGTCTTCGCTATTTAATAGACTAGGTTCTGTTAGAAAAGCCTTATATTTAACTTTTCAAGTATCTCAATAATATTTCAGCAGATATAAGCTGTAAAATCAAAAATCTACCGTATAATAACGCCGATTTTTAAAGAAATTACACCAGATTCAGAGTTCAGGTAATTAACTTAACTTCGTAACTTAATTAAACAAAAATATTGAAATTGCATAGTTTACAAAACTTCAAACATAATAAAAGTTTATTTTGACATTTCCAGTTCATTTTAATGAAAAATGTTGGAAAAAGTAAAAGTTATTGCTTGTGTTACCACTGTTTACTGTCATGATAGCTGATATCTAAATCAATTTTTGTCCAATAATTGTATTTTTTCAAGTTATATTTAAAATCGTTCAATGATTTGTTGAACAGAATCGCATTTTGTTCCACTTAACGTATTAATTTATCTTGATCCATTTTTTTTCTTTTATTTAGGTAGTAAATAATATTATAATTAAAATATTAATGAATCAATTGAATTATGACAGATAACTTCGACGAGTTCCGACATCGACCGAAGTATTCTGATTATGCAAAAACTTAACCTACAATATAAAATTTGGTTAAATCATAAGTTACGTTACTTTACGGGCCTTTAAGATACGATAACTACTATATGGCGTTTCATATATTGAATATTTTGTTAAGTTACGTTACATGAATTTTTATTTATTTATTTATTTACGTTACATGAATTCTAAAACCACCTTTAGGCATGCACTGATTGTCCAAGTTTATTTCACCGCCTATGTTGAACCGTATCATCAATAACATCAAATACACTATTTTGATCACTTTCACTTTCACTCCCGAAGGGGTTACTGATATTCTCTGAGCCAGTTCGCATCTCCACGTCCGTGGAATTGTAGTTGCGGGTGCCTACGTTGTCCTGCAGCACGTTGAAGACAATGTCCTGGTTTTGACTCTCGCTGCTGTCCTGGCTAACTCTAGGAGCAATATCTGAGTTACCGAAGGTCGTCTGGTAGTTCCGGCGCTTGTGGTAGCGGTGCAGGAAGAATACGGTTCCTATGATAACGATGGCCGCCACTCCAAAGGAGATGCCCAGCGTGGAAGCTACTGACAGACCTGGACAAAAATAATATTGTTTTTGTTCAATCATAATTAATTAAATGGGGTAGGTGGCTGACTGGTATCGAGTCGGCTTGTGGATCTTGAGAACCCTGATTCGATCCCCACAACCGACTAACAATTTTCACCAAATTAAATCTATCCCTGTGGCTCCCTGTCCACTAACATCTTTGAGGGCCGTGATTTGACAGCTTGTAACTGCACTTCACGCGAATAAATATATCACTTACAATTTGCTATCAAATCTCTAGTACTAAAAATGTACACTTCAAAAAATAGTATATTGTAATACAAGTGAGGAAAGTGTTTAATTTCAAAACGAGTACGAAATTTGGAGCACGAGCGACACCAAGTCCTTTCTCACATGTTATATACCATTTTGTTCTACATTAAACTTGAAAATTATATGTTTACGTTTGCGATACAAGAAATTTAATAATTATTTTATATAAATCAAAGGAATTGTGCAAATGCATATCACGTTTTCTTGGTCACCGTCTGACAAATTACATTTTCCTCACTCAATTTAGTTGTAATAGTAAACGCTTCCTTCATTAGTGAGGAAAGTTATATACTTTCATCACTAGTGAGGGAAACGTTTACTATCACAACTAAAGCGAGTGAGGGAAATGTAATTTTCACAAGTAATGTTGAAAAAATACATTTATTTTTACGAGTTTAAAAATAGTTATGTATGATATAAGTGTGTGAAGTAATACTTTTATACATCAGTTTTAGAAGTTTAAAGCACGAACCAAAGGTGAGTGCCTTAATCGCAAGGAATACATAAAAACCCTTCACACATTCGTATCATACAATATTTTATCTACGAACTAATTAGAAAAAAATTCAACAAATACAATTTATTAGATAATAGTATATTACATAACGAGAATTGTAACAAGCACAAAAACGTTGCGCAAGGGCCTTGGCGAGTGAAGTAATTTCACGGGCAATGTAATTGCGTTACAATTCGAGATGTGTATTATACTTTATCTGCGATCATAAATAATATTAAGAACAATTACAGACTATTTGTTAGGTTATATCCGTAACATCAACTGTCAAACAGCAGTGTTACCGGCTAACAAATGAAAAATATCTTGAGAACAGCAATATATATATATATATATATATTACGTAACTAGTGCAGTAAACCCTTAGCAACCGTAAACAAGCATTGCAAATTGTTTTTAATGGCCTACTTACATATATGGTCGTAGATAAACTTTTTTATATTTATATTTATATTAATGATTAAATTTGTCCAGTTGTTTATATTACTAATTACATATTTATATAATAAATATGCTTCAGGAATCGATAAGTTATTATTTTATTGAATAATTCCTGAAGTATATTAATTACACAAACAATTTACACGAATCCTACCAATATTACAATATACAATACATTAATTATTTCTTATCGATAAGACTGAAAAATTGCAATTTAATGACAAAACTGACAAAATAATTCAATTTGACGTTTGTTTACTGTATTTGGTTGCAGCGTTTTTCGATTATTATTTGTCATTGCTAGGATATTTGTCCACAGAAATTGTTCAATAATGAAATTATCATTTAATTTACATTTAGTCTTTTACTCACGATTTGGCATTTTTACACAAAATGTATTTGTTCATTTTACTATGTGGGGATATAATAGTTATTTACGATACAATTGTGTGAAGTTTAAAAGCTTAAGGCAAGATCTTTAATCACAAAGAATGCATAGAAGTCCTTCACACACTCGTATCATGCAATATATTATCTAAAAATAATCACAAAAAAATCGGCAAAAAATTATGTGTTGAAGAAGGAAAAAACAGATTCATAGGTATAAATACATCCTGTATAGGGATTGACAACATTCATAAAAATCAGAATGACATTTATGAAATTATAGACGTCAAATTCGTGTATTAACAAATGCATAGTAAATTGATGACTGCGATGATGCCGATAACATTAAAAAAAACATTATTTATTACTTGCTTATAAGTTAAGGTAAAATGTTATACGTAACACGTCAGAAAAGCCTCTTTCAGGATTCGAAGCTATTTCAAGCCTCACTGTCGCTCAGCATGAAACTATCTACTTATCCTGTAATTTAACGCTTTCCTGACATTTTACGTAAATAACTATTATTCATAAATTTTTTAATTTTAATATTAGTAGTAGTCTTTGAAAAAAAATAGTTATTTTTGCATAAAGTGCGAGAAATGAGTGTTTTTTTTGTTGAGAGTGAGAATGTCAGTTTACCTCGAGACCGCAGGTCGAGATAAAAAGTTATTCGAACGCTCCAAAAAACAAGAATTTCACCCACAGAATACAAACAAAATTTTTTCTCTGTCAAAAAATAATAATACAATAATTATTCATTTTTTCAAGTAAATTTAAGGAAAACAATCAAAAATAATTTGAATTAGGTATGATTGGTGTATTATAACAAATAGAGCGTGCAAAAAAATAATTAGAGAGCGTGCGCAAAATACTTATTTTGCGCACTAGGGTGCAAAACAGTGCGCACAATACGAGTTGTCATAGTAATTTAATTGATGAAAAAATCAAGTACTTCCCATATTGATATTAGTGAAAATATGAGTAATTTTTTGACAGTTATTAATATAATTTATTCATATATTTTTGACATTTATTAATTTATAATTGTTATTAAATCACATGACAACAGTAAAAATTTCTGTAAATAAGTTTGTTTCCGTTACATTATATATCTAAGTTGAAATACCAAGAATAATCGAAGAACCCACGGAAGAATTCGAAGAAATTGTTGATGCAGCATCTGCAGCTGTTTTTTGTTGTAGTATTTCACATATATTTGACAGCTGAACTGTCAAAAGAATATAACTTTCTAGAAGAATAATGTGTACATTATTCGCTGGATGTAAAATGTTTCACTTTTTTCGAGATTTTTATATCATAGAAACTGACAAATACTGTCGTAAAAACATCTGTAGGTACTAATTATATTTTAAAAGAATAGAAATTGTAAAATCAAATCTGGTCACTTACTGTCATTGATGGTAAGATGTATATTGGTGTAGACTTCCTCAGTGCGGTCTAAACGTGTGATGCAACTCCATGTACCTTGGTCGGATTCGCCAACATCTTGTAGATTAATTCCACAGTCTCCGTATTCCAAACCTCTTCCTTCATAACTTATTCTGTAATATCAAATAAAAATTAAATCATCATTTTATATTAAATTCACTTTTGGTTTAAGATCTATTTTATTTGAAATAAACGTTTCGGCACAGAATACAACCAGAAACGAAACTCTTGTCGGTACCTTTGATGTTTCGCCTACTAATTCAATGATTTTGGACATTTAAATTTGTTGTTTCGCCTTGGCGGGATTTAAAAAAATGTGTAATAAGGTAAAGAATATTTACATTCTATCATTACGTATATTCAAAGGCATTTTAAGGAAACTATATATTAATTAATAATATCCAATAAAAAAACAGACAACTTTCGTATATATATATATATATATATATATATATATATATATATATATATATATATATATATATATATATAAAGAAATCAAAATTAATTTTATTAACAAAGTAAACAAGATATGTATGTATGTATGTAAGGGCTACATATTCATCAAAATATATAATTTTCTATTTTTCTTAGAACTTATTTCTTTTGCTATATTTCATAAGATAAAATAATTTCAATCCTATGAACAATTTCATTAAATATTCTTAGCAATCAATTCCATCTTCTTTCTTACGAACAATTGATTCCATCATTTTCAACAAAATACAAATACCAAACTACCTTTCCAACAAAATATCTAGCTATAATAATGTACTGTTACCGCCAAGCCAAAATATGTGACATACTGCCATGTGCACTTTTAAATCGACCAATCACGTATGACATTTCAAACGAAGTCACAATGAAGAAACGAAACAGCGCAATAATAGCGGACTGGCCCTTTAAATTTGTTGTAACGTACTATTTCTCTCTAATTTAAGGTTTCTCTTTCTGACTTTCGCTTCTAGTAGTATTCTGTGGTTTCAGTGTAATGAACATACACCTTCATCAGGATTACAAACATAAATAAACAAATAACTAAAGCAAGTGACTAAGAAACAAAACATACAATCAATGATTTGTATCATTGCGTTATTGCATACAATTCAAACCATTGTATTAACTTAAAATAGTTATGCGTGTATTAAGAGTGTAAAGTGATTCTTTCTTATGAGAGCACGGTAATTGCAGCGCGAATCGAAAGCAAGAGCTGCAATAATGTAAGAGGGACAAAGATACGCCTAATTTATTTTTTGATTGTTCAACGGGAAACGTAAACTTTACGATGACATATAAAAACGTAATTGTCAACTTTTCATAGCAATCGTAGAAATTACTAAATTATAAAAACAATATGACAGTTTGAATTGTATGTTGTTATTTTCCATGGTTTTAAATTGTAAATTTAATTTTACGTTTATCATGTGAAAAATAAGTCAATTATTACATTTTGAAGTCATTAGACGTAGTTTTTCATTCTGAACTTTTCATTCGTTTTCAATCCAAAGCCAGATATAAATAATATTCATTTCAATGTATTTTGTCTTTTTCTATTATTTCGTTATATTAGAATATAATGGCTGGTAGTAAGAGCTCGGTTTTAACTTAAACCAATCAACAGAAATTTAGACGTGACCATAGGCGCCAGCTTTTCAATTTGTAACAGTCACGGGTTCAAAGTACTAGATTTTCATGAGTTTACATTATTACCGTGACTGTTGAAACCGCTGACAGCGGGCTGGTGGTCTTCCGCTGCGAATATTAAAATGCAGCGGAATATTGCCAGGTTTTTGCTGACGTCGTCCACCTGATTCGATGCAAGTGTGGGGTCTTTTGCGAGAACGAAAAACCATTCTCGATTCGGTTACGCAAAAGACCGGAGCGCGCGGTTTAGTTTAGATTATTTTCTGTATCCTTTCATTTTCTACAATTTTGTTACCATTTATTTCATTCAATTGTTTGCAATTTATTTTATTCAATTGTTTCCTGATTCGAGGCTACCTTCCATCTTACAGTGACATCGGGGGACGACGCAGTGACGCAGGTAAGTATAAATTTATTTACCTTGTTCAGTCATCCCGTATAATTCGGTACGTCGACGGGGGTTGTGCTTTACTGCCACACCCTTTGTTACAATTGGCGCTGCGGACAGGATTATTTAGGCGTAATTAAAAATTAATTTACGTGTACGAACATTTCTATCGAATTATAAACAGGTTTATTGCTAACTGTAAAAATGCCTCAAGACAATACAACACCTAACGCACCTCTTCCCGTCATCCCAGAAGTACCACCGACCGTACCAATCACCGAAACCGTTTCTGAGAATCCGTCATTTCCTCCCGGTGGGTCATCGACTATGAACCCCTTAGCTCCTGCCGATCACTTACAAACGAATAACTATTTTCCTCACTACTCACCTCCCGATCATTCCCGAGATAACCACTTAACCGATCCCGGAAATTATTACGTTCCATTTTCATACCATCTTCCAAATTATGGGACTAAAGAAATGCCTGCCAGTTCCCAAGAAAAAGGTCCGCATAACAGCACTCCTCCGCTGAGTAACGTTTTCCACGATCCTAATTCAATGTCCGCTCTCAAAACTATTGAAACCTATTCCGGCGGACCCGAGCTCGAGGCTTTTCTGGATAACGTGGCACTCGTAGTTGAATGTTACCAATGGAATAATGACCAAACGGTTACAGCCATTAAATTAAAACTCAGGGGTGAAGCGCAGAGTTGTTATTATTCGTTACCGGCAGATAAGCGGCCCATTACCGTGGCATCTATGAGAGAATGGTTAAATAGTTTGTTTGGACAAAAGGTTGACTACGCCATGGCTGAATTTTTCAAAATTTATAGGAGGAAAGATGAATCGCTTCGAAAATTCGCTTTACGTCTAGAAATCGCTGCTGCGAAAATGTTTGCAAAATCCGATGATCCTTTGACTAACCTGCGAAATCGGATAAAACGTGAAACGCTGATGACGAGACAATTTTTCGAGGGCCTTGACACGTGCCTTGCCAATGAAGTTTGTCGGGTTCGATAGTTCGAAACTGTCGAGCAGGCTTTGCCTTGTGCCGAATATTGTGAAGAAGTATTAGCGCGGCTGTTTAGAGAAACTAAGGCTGATGCACACAAGGCGCACGTACGTGCTTTAACGACGAGCCTTGCGAAAACTACGCCGGCAAAGCAAGCTTCCTGGTCAAGTAGCAAACCGAGTAACAAACGAAACGTTATCACCAGATGCGCGGACGTTGCTTTAATTGCGGTAGTACGGACCATATAAACTCCAAAGCTGTGCCAACGACGACCCAACGTCGGACAGAAAATTAGCTAAAAATATTTGTATTGTGCCGCGGGTCGAAAATTCCGACATAGATAGAACTAAACGTATAGAACTAAAAATTAATAACAGTAAATTTAATTTTTTGGTAGATTCTGGAGCCGCCGTTTCTCTTATAAAACGAAAAGTAGTTGCCGAACATAAATTGTCAATCTCACCCTCGGACGATGTATTAGTAGATGTTTCAGGAAATCAATTAAGTAGTGACGGTGTCGTCAAAATAATACTGGAGACGGATTTAGGAACTTTAATACATCGTTTTGTAGTTTGTCCAGATGATCTGCTTTTACCTACAGATGGACTGATCGGAGTAGACTTTTTAGTAAAGCATAACGTAGTCATAGATTTTACTAAAAATCTTTTTTAAATTAATCAGGAAGTTCTATCCATGTCAGATATTGTAAAGAGCACAAATAAAGATCTTAAGTTGAACGTAAACGTAATTGCCGCTGATAATGCAGTCAGTGGTATGCGCACGAATAGTGCAGACAGCAGTGTCACGTTTCAGAATCAAAATTTTATTAGTACGGATCAAGAAGTAAATAATGATCAAATTGTAGGCTTAAATACGTTGAATGCTGGAAGTCAGGATCAAAATAGTAGTTGTACGGATTTGGAAATTGTCGAGACACAATTCCCTAATCAAAATAATGTTTGCGCGGATCCTGAGCAACTAGATTCAACTAATCAAGCACCGAACGAAGAGTGCGTGGCTCAGCCAATTTCAGAAACGCAAATTTTTGACAAAAATTGTAGCGTAGCGGGTTCTGACACTCTAAATTGTAGCTCTAGTAGTGATTCTGAAGAAAAGTTTATAAGTTCACAATTCCGTCGCGTCACTTAGCTGTTTGTGAAATAAAGCTTGATAAGCGCGCTCCTCAAGCTACTTATGTTGTAGAACCTCTGATATGGGACCGGAACGCAATGAAAATAGCTCAACAAAATGACGCATCTGTGGAAATGTACGCGGAACAGATAAAGTCAGATCGAAATAGTGAATTCTATTTTGATGATGATGGTTTAATTTATAGAAAATCAGACGATGAGCGTTTCGAAGATCGGCTTGTCGTACCCGTTAAATTCCGGAAAAATATTTTACAAGCATGCCATGACTCCCCTCTCTCAGGACCCGGCGGAATGGAAAAGACGTTCGAGAGAGTCAACGCGAGATTTTTTTGGACTCATTTGAGAAATGACGTTAAAAGCTACGTCAGACAATATGTATCATGCGTGCAGCGTAAAACATCTCCACATTTACGACTTGCCCCACTAATGAAATTCAATCTAGCTATTAGACCGTTTGAGCGAATCGCAACGGATGTAGTAGGACCTCTTGTTGTTACGTCAGCTGGACACCGATATATTCTAACAATTCAAGACGCGGCGACCCGTTATCTAGAAGCCTTTCCAATGCGTGATCAGTCCGCCGAAACGGTAGCAAAAACTATCGTAAAAGGTATCATTTTGCGACACAGAACACCCCGACAACTTCTCACTGACCTAGGTACAAACTTCGTGTCAAAACTAATGAAAGAATTATGTACAAAACTAGACATCGAACGTTTACACACGACAGCATATCGACCACAAACAAATGCGAGTTTAGAGCGCAGTCACCGAACACTCAAAGATATTCTCTCGCATTATGTTAACCCGCATCATACAGACTGGGATGAGTGGCTGCCCTTCGCAGTTTCCGCTTTCTGTAGCACAACTCATTCTATGACCGGGGAAACGCCATTTTTTTAATGTTTGGACGCGACATCGAGTTGCCATTCGACGAAATCATTCGTCCCCTCAGAACTAGATACGATACGGATTCCAATTATGTGGCTGAATTCATGCAACGCTTGAAAATCGCACATGCTAATGCCCGTCAACAACTAGATAAAAACATCGAACGTGTACACCGTACTTTTAATAAAAAAAACTGCCGGTGTCAAGTTTCAACTTGGTGACCGAGTTTATTTGTTTACACCAGCTATCAAGGTCGCCACTAGTGCTAAGCTAGCTAAGAAGTGGTCAGGACCGTATCGCATAATCGGAATACGCGACGTAAATGCAGTAATTAAAGAAATTCGAGGTCGTAAAGAAATGAAGGTACATGTCAATAGATTGAAACCTTGTTACATGACAGAGGACGATTTTAACAATGACGCAGCCATTAGTAATACTGTTAGCACAGTTGAGACGGTCGATCATTCGGAGAAAATTGGTACAAATATTATCATTCCATGGTCTGCTCGGGAATCTGTAGTAAAACCAACCGAAGTGTCTACGGAACCATTGGAAATATCTGGGAACAATCCATATAATAATATCTCAGTTTCAGATCAGCCCAGTCATTCCAGGACTAGTACCAACCCAACGGCGGCCAGTAGCAACCCTTCTTAAAACTACGACACTAGCCTGTCAGACGCAAGTGTTGTAACCACACGAGAAGTTCTACCACCACAGACGTACGCAACCATAAGTCGCGGAGCCGTCCCTGACCATTCGTAGGTACGAAGTTCTCGTGTGTAGTTCGCAGCGAAGAAGATATTTAAACATACAGATACAGACATGAGTTTATCTTTGAAGACATGTATGGTAGTTTTAGTATTAGTAGCGGCGTCAGCCTATTTTTGGGCGTTGTTGTGCTTGACGTAATATTTAAAATATTTGCGATATTATTGTTTCTAATATTAATGAGTTTGAAATTTAAGGTATTATACTGTCTACCTGTTAGCGTATATTTTGCAATAAGATTAACATAAGTTCCGAATTTGACGGTCTTGGTTGGAATGCGAAAGTACAGCCGTACTACGTGGAGTGTGCGGAAAACTGGGACAACGACAACACCGACGTTACAGCTGCCGCCGGGGTTTTGAACTCTCAGTCCAGCACCAGGGGTGAATTGAGAGATCCGAGAGAGATACAACCCTACAATGTTGAGAGTGCCGAAAACTGGGACGACGACGACAACGGCGACGTCACAGCTTCCTCCCAGGTTTTTACTTCCAAGTTCAGCACCGGGGGTGAAGTGAAAGACACGCCAGAGGTACAGCCCTTTTATGCTGAATGTGCTGAAAATTGGAACGACGACGACGTCACCGTTGCCACCGAGTCTTTTAAATCCAAATTGAGCACCAGGGATGAATCGCAACTATTTTGAATTAAAGTCGGGTTTAAAGGGGAGGGTGATGTAACAGTCACGGTTCAAAGTACTAGATTTTCATGAGTTTACATTATTACCGTGACTGTTGAAATCGCTGACAGCGGGCTGGTGGTCTTCCGCTGCGAATATTAAAATGCAGCGGAATATTGCCAGGTTTTTGCTGACGTCGTCCACCTAATTCTATGCAAGTGTGGGGTCTTTTGCGAAAACGAAAAACCCTTCTCGATTCGGTTACGCAAAAGACCGGAGCGCGCGGTTCGGCTAGTGCTTTTAGTTTAGATTATTTTCTGTATCCTTTCATTTTCTACAATTTTGTTACCATTTATTTTATTCAATTGTTTGCAATAAATCTTTATATTATTACCACCGTTTGTGTTCCTGATTCGAGGCTACCTTCCATCTTACAGTGACATCGAGGGACGACGCAGTGACGCAGGTAAGTATAAATTTATTTACCTTGTTCAGTCATCCCGTATAATTCGGTACGTAGACGGGGGTTGTGCTATACTGCCACACCCTTTGTTACAATTGGCGCTGCGGACAGGATTATTTAGGCGTAATTAAAAATTAATTGTTACAAATTTATCTGTGCGGGTAAAAATTTTCTATAATATAAAACTAATTAATAATTTTATTGACAAAACACTAATAAACAACTACAGAAAAAAAAATTTGATATAGGTGACAAAGTTTTTATTTATTAGATAAATGTTAATAATCTAATGAAAAATAAAAACAGTATAAATAAATATAACTTTTGGAACTTATCCACAGCATTGGTGTAAATTAATAATTATTATATAAAGTATAAACAACCAAATTTATAAAATAATTAACAAAGAATTTAACCCCTAAGCCTTAATCAACGAATCAAATCTAGATACGTATTTCCAGAACTAAGTTCTCATCCTCGGTAGAAAAGGAAAAAAAATCAAGATTGCAAGAATTGTGAACCTAGTCAGTGATCCAATGTGCCCAAACGGGACATACCTATTTAAACTAAAACGAAGTAAGTAATTAGCCGTGTCCAAGAAATTAATAAGCATAACGGTTAAGTCAACTAAAACCTAATTACCTAAGAAATCAAGGATATTACTGTTAGGTATGGTACCCAGGTCAGAAATAAGTTGATGAGATATAGAGTCGAAAGCTTTACAGAAGTCTATAAAAGCTGTATATATATATATATATATATATATATATATATATATATATATATATATATATATATATATATATATATATATATATATATAAATTACGTAAACCGAATTAGAGTTTACTATAAAAAAATTTATTTTTAAACAACGAAAAAGTACAACTCAAGATTAGATGTTTACAGACTGGATTCTAACTTGTAACTGACTTACTAACTACGTTTACAAAGACAAAATGAAATATAATATAAATGTAATAGGAGAGTTCTTCTGGGTTCATGGCTGCAGTAGTGCTGTTATCAGCACTTTCCTGTGGGAAGCTGTTCCATAACTCCTCCCTCCTTAAAATTGAGCATCCCCGGGAAGGTTCAGCTGGGGCTGCTGCTGTTGGGGGGTTGAACGCCTGGGCTGGAGTTCATGGTCGTGGAGTCTTCTGGACTTCATAATTTTTTTTCTGATGAAAGCTGCAAGCATTGTGACTGCAACTATAAATAAAATTACGTATAATAATAATATTGAGTAATTTGAGATATCGGCAGTAGTGTCGTAGTCTTCGATGTCTTCAAATTTGTTTATGGGTAGTTTCAGGTCTTGTATGCTGTTGAGTTCTACAGTCGATCTTGGTGCTTGTATTTCATCAAATTTTATCTTGAAGTCGTCTAATATTATCGGTCTTCCGAATGTTCCCTCTTGAAAATGTAGGGTTTGGTTTCTGAATGTAATTTGGCAATTATTTTCTTTAATGAGGAATATACCTCGTATGGGTTTAATTTCGTCGCCAAGTTGACATGACGCATGGATCTTTTCTTCATTTGGGAACACAATAAGAAATTGGTTAATTTCTTCGATGGTTTCTATGTGGTTTCTTTTTAAGTTTATTTTAGTGTATTGGCAGTTTTTGTTGTCGTTATGCAGGATGATATTCTTTTCGCAGGACTTCTCATCCGTGTTTTCGATCTTGTTTGGACATTGATAAATAGTTCCTTTAGTACATTTGTCCTTTAGAGATTTAATTTGGCCATCAAGAGATTTTAGAAAATATTCTTTATTTAAAATAACAGTCACAAATTCTGTTTCAAGTTTACTAGGAATAGGTATAAGGTGGAATAATTCGAAGTTAGTTTCGTAATTTATTGGGAGTTCTAGAAAGTAAATAATTTTATTTAAATCTACCTTACAATTTACTGTAATTAATTTTTCAATTTCTGGTATGTTTTCGAAAGTGGGTTCTAACGGGAATTCGTTATTATAACTTTTATAGATTTTATTTAATTCTGAATGAAATTCGTTAATTTTGATAATGCTTGGATGCATTGCGTGAAGTTTACAAAAGGTTAGTGAATTTTCTATGTCTTGCATTACGTTTAGTATCATATTAAACAAGGTGTATAGTTGACTGTAAATATCATAAATACTAAATTTATTTAGAGTATGGGTTCCGCCGACAACAATATGCAACAACTGTTCTATTTTTAATTTCAATTCTAATTCATTATGTTTAATCGTTTCGATTGTTTTATTAAATTTCTCAATTAATACATGGTTAACGGAATATTGGGCTTTTAATTGTTCATTTAATTTATGTTGGTTAAATTCCAAATGATTTAAAATTTTTGAATATCGCTTTTCATCTTCTGCGTCTAAGTTTCCGGTAATTGATTTAATTATGGATCCTAGTCCATTTATTAATCCTCTCTTTTGTCTGTGGTTTTCATGATTAATAAGTAAGTTGCTAAATTTTTCGTCTATCAGGTTTTGAATGTAAGTAATGATTCCGTCATTGTTCTTAAACTCTTTTGCACTGATCTCATTTGCATTTATAGTTTGTTTTAAGTTATTGTGTTGTGTTTTTAGGTTGTTATATTGTTGGATAATAGGTTGCAGGTCGTAAAAATGAAGGAAAGTATGTTGGGATCTCTGTAATTTTGCTTGTCCTAGATTTAAGGTTAATAGTCCAGGGTTGTTCGTAATGTTCTTGATGTCTAGTCCGTACGTGTACGTGAAGTACATGGTCCTGGAAGATTGGGATTTTTATTAACAGTTTTATAAAGTTTCCTTGGTCGTTTAATGTTAGATAGGTGAATTTTAGTCTGTTTTCTATTGTCTTTCGTATCTGTTTTAATTTCTGCCGTTTTTAAGTTTTTATTTATTGTTTTAATAGTTTCTTTTTTGAATTTCGGTTGGCGTGTCTTATTAACTTTTTGCTTATTTTGTATATAGGCTGTTTCGGGTATGTTGGGTAAATTTTCACGATTTTCATTTAGTTTATTAATTAGAGTAGATTTTTTATTTTGCATTCGCTCATTAATATTTTGATAGGCTAATTTTGTTTTTTCTTTATGCTTTTGAACATAGTCTTGTGTAATTTGTTTCTCTAATTCTACTTCAAGAGGTGAGTTAGTTTCAAAGTGCCCGTTAATAATTTCTGTTGGTTTTAAACCTGTGGAAGTATGATGAGTGTTATTATATGCTAATAAGCCAAAGTGAACTTTATTTTCTATCGTTTCATTTTTGAAATGGTCTTGTAAATTAAATAAGCGAATGTGTTCTATCAACGTAGAATGAAATCGTTCTATGAGGCCATTGGAATCGGGATGTTGGGAACTGATGAAATGGATGTCTATTTTGTGCAAACTTAGCAATTCACGTAGGACAGTGTTTTTGAATTCTAGTCCGTTATCTGATATAATCGTCTTAGGGATACCATGGTGTGAGAAGAATTTTGTTAATTTATTACTTATCTCGATTGAATTAGTTGAACTAACTTCATACGCTTGGGCGTATTTAGAGAACGCGTCGATTATTGTGAGAAACTTGTGGTTTTCTAAACTTAAAGAGTCAATGTGTATGATATCAAAAGGTTTATTCGGGGTAGGTGTAATATTAAATTTAAGTTTTAAGGGATTACGTTCGTACTTTGATTTTAAACAGATTTCACATTGGTTAATAAAGTCTGTAATAGTTTTAATTTGATTTGGCCAATAGTATATTCTTTTTATCTGATTATGGGTCTCGTTAATTCCGCGATGGTTGGTTTTACCTTCGTGGTAATTTCGGATAGTATCAGTGATTTCATCTTCCTTTTCTATATCTATTAATTTAATATTGCATTTTATAAATTTAATTTCAGAATTTTTAAAGTGTTTCTGTAAAATGTGACTAAATTTTTCATATATAGGTTGTTCGAAATATAAATAATATACGACCTTTGGAACTACATAATTTTTTACAAAATTTACAACGTCATTTTCAAAGTTATTTTGGGATAATTGTACATTAACTCTCATTTTATCTAAGTGTAATTTTTTTACTTTTGGATTGGATGGTGAATGTTCAACTTCCGTAATAATCAACTGATTTTTACCTACATTTACTGGTAATTCACTGATCGGTATTCCAACTATAGGGTTTTCTGGGTTGGAATGTACGGTAATGTCACTATCGTCGGACTCATCGTTTGAAATTTGAGTTCTGGCGTCCACTTCTACAATTAAGGATTCGTTGTCGTGTTCGTTGGTTTTATTCTGTTCTAATTGTTTATTAAATTCGTCCATATAATTAAAGAAATCATCGCAATTATCTTTAGTTTCATTAACATTAAGTTCGAACGGTGGTATTTTATTATTTGGTTTATTATACACGGTTATTACTGTACTACTATTTCTGAAAATAAATTCTATCATAGGTTTAACGTTAGTCCAATTCAGTTGGTCAAGTCCGCAACCTAATTTTGGTATATTTAAATATTTGATCTGATTTTTCAAGCAAAATGATTTTAGATTTAGAAGGGTATAGAATAAATCTTGATTCGTAGGTTTTTGCTTATAATAGTTTTTCGTTATTAGGTAAATAATGAATCTATTATTTTGGTCTTTTAGGTAAACTAAATTATATAATTTAGGGTTTTGATTTTTTAGTTTATCTATACTTTGAAATTTTTGTGCGAAGTCTTTTGCTATTCCATCTAACATTACTAGGTCTTTGCTAACACAATGTGCTAGGCTTTCGTTACAGGGTGAATCAAAGAGGTCTGCTTCTACTTCAAAGATTTTATACTCTTTATCTGATTTAGTTAGTTTACTATCTAAATAATTTTTATACTGAGTCGAAGGTGATGAATCTTCTTCAGTATTTGAATTTTGAACAAGTTTTTCGTTTTTACATGGAATGCGGCTCAAAGCGTCAGCGTTCGTGTTTAATTTTCCTTTTTTATACAAAATTTCATAATCGAACTCTTCCAATTTCAATCTCCATCTTACTAATTTAGAGTTGGGTTCTTTCAGAGAGAATAGCCACTGTAATGGTTTATGGTCCGTTATAATTTTAAATTTTCTGCCGAAAAGATATGGTCGAAAGTATTTTACTGCCCAAACTATGGCGAGTAATTCCTTTTCGATCGTCGAATAATTTTGTTCCGAATCATTTAGAGTTCTACTAGCGTATGAGATAGGTAAATCTGAGCCAACATTACCTTGGGATAAAATAGCACCAATTGCATGGTTGCTAGCGTCGGTTGTAAGATTAAATGGTTTAGTAAAGTCCGGGTATTGAAGGATTGGTTCATTTACGAGTAGATTTTGACAAGTATTAAAACATTTAACATATTCGGGGTCATTAATTTTGATCTCTACGCCTTTCTTGAGGCATTTAGTTAATGGTTTGGTGAGTTTAGCAAAGTTCTTAATAAATTTTCGATAATATCCTAATAATCCTAAAAATCCTTTTATTTGCGTTGTGGTTTTTGGTAATGGATAATTTTTTATTGCATTAATTTTATCAGGGTTAGGTTTGACGCCTTCGGGAGTTACTATATGGCCTAAATATGCAACTTCTTTTTGAAGAAACTCGGATTTATCGAGCTGTATTTTTAGATTAGCCTTTTGAAGTCGTTTAAAAACAGTTCTTAAGTTTTCCATGTGTTCTTGTAGACTGGTACTAAATATTAAAACGTCATCAAGATACACAATACAAATTTCATTTGTTAAACCCCTTAATACATTGTCCATAACGCGCTGGAAGGTGGCGGGTGCATTTTTAAGACCGAATGGCATTCTGAGAAATTCATAATGTCCATTTTCAGTGTTGAACGCGGTCTTTTGAATGTCGTCCTTGTGCATTTCGATTTGGTGGAAACCGGAGGCCAAATCTAGGGTTGTGAAGTATTGGCATCTGCCAAGTTTGTCTAGTAATGAGTTAATATTCGGAATTGGGTATTTATCGTCAATTGTCTTATCGTTTAATTTACGATAGTCGAT
The DNA here is from genome assembly GCA_947425015.1 of Pterostichus niger. Classification (NCBI taxonomy): domain Eukaryota; kingdom Metazoa; phylum Arthropoda; class Insecta; order Coleoptera; family Carabidae; genus Pterostichus; species Pterostichus niger. The sequence continues at coordinate 18,009,317 of OX380346.1, read as the reverse complement.
AACGATGCGCCATTTTTTCTTTCCCGTTGCATCTAATTTTTTCGGTACAATCCAGACAGGGGATGACCAGGGGGAATGTGACGGCCTAATAATATTTTGACTCAACATTTTTTGTATTTGATCTTTTACTTCATTGCGATGTACTTCCGGGTATCTATACGTTTTTGAGTAAATCGGGATTTCATCGTTTGTCCGTATATGGTGTTTTATTTCGTTCGTAAAAGATAACGACTTATCTTCCGTATGAAAGATATCGGTGTACTCTTTCACTAGTTTCGTGATTGCGAATTTTTCCTCTGAATTCATGTGACCAGTTCGTATTTTCGAAAAATCAAAGCTATTATTTAAATTTTGTAAATTAAGATTGATATTATTAATTTCAAAATTTTGTAACGATTCAGCACAGATATTATTTGTGGTGTCTATAATATATTCTTTTTCGCTTGGATTTATCGTTGGATAGTAAATGATATTATTTTCGATTTTTGCGATACCTTCGGGGATTATGATGTTATTAATATGTGTTTCCGGGACAAACACTTCGCCATTTTCAATGTTATCAACATAGAACTTTGTTATCTTCTCAGACTTAGGTGGGATCGTGACATAGTGAGGACGCGGTGTTACAGTGTGATAGTGAATTTTTATCTCAGCTGTTGGTGTTATTATCTTATCGCGTGTTAAGTCAATGATCGCTTCTAATGTTTTTAAGTTATCTAGTCCTAATAGAATATCAAATTGGTTATGGAAATCGAATAAATAATATTTAAGATTAATATTATGTTTTTTGAATATTTTTGAACAGGGTAGTACTAAGCTGAATTTTTCGGTTGAGTTTCCATGTGCAGTAGTAATTTTGAAAGGATCATATTTAATTTCACTATTAAAATATTTATTTGCAATTTCTGGTTTAATGAATGAACGTGTACTTCCTGTGTCGAGTAGGACTTTTAAGTTATGTTCTGGAAAAATAAGGAAAGGTAGCTCGCTTTGATTATAGGCAAGATTCATTAGTTCGATGGCGTTTCCGAGGCGGCTATTTCTAAAAAATAGTTTGGATCGGAGTCTGATTCTAGTTCGTAATATTCGGTATCGACATTTGATTGGTAATTAGCAATGTTATTTTCGTCAGTGTCTGGTTCGTCGTTTATGTCATTAACTTCTGTGTTATGAAGTTCTTCGAATGTAAAGTTTTGTCTCTGTTGCGTTTGTGGGTATTGACAGTACGCGAATTGTTGAGATCGCGGTTGATTGTAACCTGAACTGTAGCCTGCAGGTCCGGGCTTAGGTGCAAATGTTTGCCGTGTACTGATAGTCATTGGTGTAGGTTTAGGGAATTTTTGGTTAGGGTTAGATTTGAATACGTTATTTTGCTTTGCATTCTGGTGTTGGAAATTATGTTGGTGTTGATTGGTATTATGTGGAATCGGTCGGTACATTAATTGAGGGGATTGTCTATACGGTGGTCTGTTATGTGTGTTATTGATAAATTGTTTTGGTTTGGGTATTGTGTTAAATTTTTGATGTGTGCGTGAGTAACTATCTATTTGAAAATCGTTAGTTAACATATTAAGCGCGGTGTTCATATCTGATGGATTTTTAGTGCGCATTAAATTACCTAAGGGCTCTTTAAGCCCTCTCAAGAGAATTCTTACTGCGTAATTTTGAAAATATCCTATTAGAACGGCTTGTTCTTCAGCTTTTATTTGCGTGGATATGTACGCGATTTGTAAATTCAAAACTTCTTTAACTCTGTTATAAAATTCAAACGCGGTTTCGTTGTTCTGTTTTAATTCAGACATTTCAATATTAAGCGTATAACAATCGCGTTTATCAGAATAAGTATCTATTAAAGCCTTTTTTAAGACAGCCCAACTAGAAATAGTGCAAGTTGCAATATTGGAAGCAGCTTCACCTTTGATTTTTGATAATATGCTTGACATTAAATACTCATTTTGGAAGTCATTTGGGTTAGTTACGTTATAGAATGTATTTACTAACTTCTCACAAACTTCAATAAATCTTGATAAGAGTTTTGCGTCTCCGTAAAATTCGGGGACCATGTCTAGAAATTCTTTTTTTAGTGTTGGGGTCGTCATTTCTGCTATATTTAAATTATTTATCTCTTCAATTAAATTTTCAACTATTATATTATTTTCTGTTATACTAGGGGTTGGTGAGTTACAAGAAACTATTGAACTTGTGTCTGTATTCTCTGAATCTGATTGATTTTCACTGATATTTCTAAAGGACATTAGTACTTACAGAAATATTATCAGCTTGTCCATGGGCTTCTGCTTCGTATTCAGCGTAACAGGAGTCCTGGGATGTCGACTGGCAGCTCTGTGTTCCTCAGGGCTGGAGACTTCTGCGGTGTGGCACGATATACACTCGTTACGATGCGAAGTACTCAGCGACGATTTTCGTTGCAAATTCCCAGTAAATCGTTAAAACGAAACGGATTTATTTTGCTTAAATTCGTCTGGGAATCCTACCGTGACTGCGCCAATTACGTAAACCGAATTAGAGTTTACTATAAAAAAATTTATTTTTAAACAACGAAAAAGTACAACTCAAGATTAGATGTTTACAGACTGGATTCTAACTTGTAACTGACTTACTAACTACGTTTACAAAGACAAAATGAAATATAATATAAATGTAATAGGAGAGTTCTTCTGGGTTCATGGCTGCAGTAGTGCTGTTATCAGCACTTTCCTGTGGGAAGCTGTTCCATAACTTATATATATATATATATATATATATATATATATATATAGGTATATGACTAGGTTCACAATTCTTGCAATCTTGATTTTTTTTCCTTTTCTACCGAGGATGAGAACTTAGTTCTGGAAATACGTATCTAGATTTGATTCGTTGATTAAGGCTTAGGGGTTAAATTCTTTGTTAATTATTTTATAAATTTGGTTGTTTATACTTTATATAATAATTATTAATTTACACCAATGCTGTGGATAAGTTCCAAAAGTTATATTTATTTATACTGTTTTTATTTTTCATTAGATTATTAACATTTATCTAATAAATAAAAACTTTGTTACCTATATCAAATTTTTTTTTTCTGTAGTTGTTTATTAGTGTTTTGTCAATAAAATTATTAATTAGTTTTATATTATAGAAAATTTTTACCCGCACAGATAAATTTGTAACAATTAATTTTTAATTACGCCTAAATAATCCTGTCCGCAGCGCCAATTGTAACAAAGGGTGTGGCAGTATAGCACAACCCCCGTCTACGTACCGAATTATACGGGATGACTGAACAAGGTAAATAAATTTATACTTACCTGCGTCACTGCGTCGTCCCTCGATGTCACTGTAAGATGGAAGGTAGCCTCGAATCAGGAACACAAACGGTGGTAATAATATAAAGATTTATTGCAAACAATTGAATAAAATAAATGGTAACAAAATTGTAGAAAATGAAAGGATACAGAAAATAATCTAAACTAAAAGCACTAGCCGAACCGCGCGCTCCGGTCTTTTGCGTAACCGAATCGAGAAGGGTTTTTCGTTTTCGCAAAAGACCCCACACTTGCATAGAATTAGGTGGACGACGTCAGCAAAAACCTGGCAATATTCCGCTGCATTTTAATATTCGCAGCGGAAGACCACCAGCCCGCTGTCAGCGATTTCAACAGTCACGGTAATAATGTAAACTCATGAAAATCTAGTACTTTGAACCGTGACTGTTACATCACCCTCCCCTTTAAACCCGACTTTAATTCAAAATAGTTGCGATTCATCCCTGGTGCTCAATTTGGATTTAAAAGACTCGGTGGCAACGGTGACGTCGTCGTCGTTCCAATTTTCAGCACATTCAGCATAAAAGGGCTGTACCTCTGGCGTGTCTTTCACTTCACCCCCGGTGCTGAACTTGGAAGTAAAAACCTGGGAGGAAGCTGTGACGTCGCCGTTGTCGTCGTCGTCCCAGTTTTCGGCACTCTCAACATTGTAGGGTTGTATCTCTCTCGGATCTCTCAATTCACCCCTGGTGCTGGACTGAGAGTTCAAAACCCCGGCGGCAGCTGTAACGTCGGTGTTGTCGTTGTCCCAGTTTTCCGCACACTCCACGTAGTACGGCTGTACTTTCGCATTCAAACCAAGACCGTCAAATTCGGAACTTATGTTAATCTTATTGCAAAATATACGCTAACAGGTAGACAGTATAATACCTTAAATTTCAAACTCATTAATATTAGAAACAATAATATCGCAAATATTTTAAATATTACGTCAAGCACAACAACGCCCAAAAATAGGCTGACGCCGCTACTAATACTAAAACTACCATACATGTCTTCAAAGATAAACTCATGTCTGTATCTGTATGTTTAAATATCTTCTTCGCTGCGAACTACACACGAGAACTTCGTACCTACGAATGGTCAGGGACGGCTCCGCGACTTATGGTTGCGTACGTCTGTGGTGGTAGAACTTCTCGTGTGGTTACAACACTTGCGTCTGACAGGCTAGTGTCGTAGTTTTAAGAAGGGTTGCTACTGGCCGCCGTTGGGTTGGTACTAGTCCTGGAACTAAAACCTAATTACCTAAGAAATCAAGGATATTACTGTTAGGTATGGTACCCAGGTCAGAAATAAGTTGATGAGATATAGAGTCGAAAGCTTTACAGAAGTCTATAAAAGCTGTATATATATATATATATATATATATATATATATATATATATATATATATATATATATATATATATATTTCTATTAGCTGGTTGATGGTATGTAGGTGAGTTATTGTAGATTTATTTTTGTGAAATCTTGTCTGTTCTTCTGGTTGGTAGTTTTCTAGATTATTCATAATTCTTTGTTGTATAAATTTTATTAATATTTTGTAAATAGTAGGTATTAATCTTATGGGTCTGTTTGATTTACCGCCTTTCTTGTGAAGCAAAATTATATAAGTGTTTTCCACAGTTGCAGTATTTGTTCTGTGATAAAAATTTTATAAAATAGTATATGAAAAGGTTGAATAAGTTCTTCTTTACCTCTTATAATTAACTCATTCGTTATATTGTCTTCTCCTGGGCATTTATCGTGTTTTAGTTGCACGATAACTTTTTCAATTTCTGTTAGCGTAATAGGAAGTACCTCTGATATATCTTCTGCTTTCATTTCATAATTATGTGGTATTATTTTATCTAAAGAAAATAATGATTTATAGAATAAGGTGGCAGCATTCAGTATGTTATTGCGTAAGTATGTTACATTATTTTCCACACTGAACATTCACTTCTTGCCCATTGAAAGATTATTTTGAAGTTTCTTTATTGAATAGTGAGGTCCTGGTAGTTCGGCAATTACATTCTCTTCGAACAGCTTCAGGTCTCTTCTTATTAATTTGCGTACTAGTTTTCTTGTTTCCGCTAGTGATTATTATGAAAAATATGTTCAGCAACGCTCGATTTTTCCGGATGCCCGTATTTAACATAGTTTATATGTTCTTTATATCTTGTTGTTACTTGCCTTTTAGTTTGTCCGATGTAAACTTTATCACAATCAATACATGAAATTTGGTAAATTCCCGAATTTTGAAGGCGTTCAATCTTATCTTTAGGAATCTATAGTAGTATTGAGGATGAGAATTTAGTTCTGGAAATACGTAGATTTGATTCCTTGATTATGGCTTAGGGGTTAAATTCTTAGCCTTAGAGTTTTTACTTTTATTTTACTAAAATAATAATATATTAAATAATTATATTTCAAATGTGTTTCTTTGCACAGTTTTGTTTTTTTAAATTATTACCCACTTCACTAATATCTATTAAGTTTAATTATATTTCCCGAAATATATGAAGAAAAAAAATTATATAACATTTTTAATTTTATACCGTGGGGACGGTCACCCCAAGTAGTCGGCGCCTATGAACGTGACATTGTTGTAAATAATTCTTCTTGGTTATGATGAAAATACCAATCATTTGACATTAGTTGTCAACAATCATGAATGTAGAATAAAAATGTAAAAAATAAATTAATCATCAAGTAAATAAATAAATCAACACGCCTGTGGCCCTGTAGCAAAACTCGGTAAGTGATATATTTCTTCGCGTGGAGTGTCGTTACCTGCTGTTAATATAGATATTAGTGGAGGGAGAGCCACAGAGGTAATTTTAACATGGTGAATATTGTTTGTCGGCTGTGGGGATCGAACCCGGGTTCTCAAATCCACAGATTGACTCAGTACTACTGAGCCATCGACTCCATAATTAATTAATTCTAATGTAGTAAATAATTTTGGTTGAATTTTGTTTAAGTCATATGAGTAATGTCAACATATTTGTATTTGTATCATTGTGAACAGTGTTGTAACATCAACATTTCCGTTGTTCGGTTTTAGCAAAAACGAAGTTAAAACCGAGCTTTGACTACCAGCCGATATGTTTATATCGTTAAATCAATTTAAAATAAGAAAGTCCCGTATTTTGAGAATCGCTGGTAAAAGTCATTGCTCATTGAAATAGTCTTGTAAAATATAAATTGATATCTAATTTAACCATCCGCGTAGCTTTTATAGTTCTCGAGATAGCAATGGTAAAAAAACTCAATCGAACACCCGGTATAACTAATTAAATAAATTGTAAATTATATTTTCTTATTTTGAACAGGAGGACATAATTTTATCTTCTTCGGACACAAAAATAGCTAAATATGAACTTTGGTAAAGAGTATAAAATTCAACATTTCATTGTGAGGAATTACCTGTCGGAGGTTTGATGGTTCTTAATGTGATACATGTTACCATCAGGACTTAGGAAGCGGCAATACTTCAAAGGGTAGTCCCCCAGGCCTCTGGTGGTGCACACGAGGCGAGCAACGCCAGCAGTTCTTGACTCGATATCTTGTACTTCCGCTTGAATTGGCTCCGGTTGTGGAACGAGAACCTTCAGTTATGCAGTTAGTGTTAGTTTTAGAGAGCGGATTATATGCAGAAAGAAAATGTTGAAATTTAATAAAGGCAAGAGTATATTCGGCCGGATGAAGAAGAAAGACTTTTTACATAACATGTATAATATACTTCTTCTACAAACACAACTAAAATGAAGCTTTTTAAAGATTGCTTAGAAAATTAAAAATGTTATCTTATAGTATTAGTGTTAATAGTATATTATACATCTAGAGATAGAAATGCATGACTTTTCATGAAGTATAATTTGTAGTGAGAGGTCGAAGTCCGAGGGCTTTAAAACACTGACGACAAAATAGTTTTCTTTCCAGAGGTGTACTCGTATGTACTAATTGTTTCAAAACCTATATAAGATTTAAAACGAATATAGTTATTTTTGTATTAAGTGCGCTAAATATAGTATGTTACGCATCAAGGGAGGGATACAAGCGATTATTCCCGCGTGTGAAGTTGGCAACTACACACAAGGGATAATCGCGCCCTCTCGTGAAGCATATTATACTTTTCGTAACAAGTGCACAAAAATTACCGTCTTATCGGGACAAATGTCAAATATGAGTTGCGTAACTAGTTACCTAGGAAACGCCGCAAACAGCTAATAATCGTAGTCTCTAAAATTAGGGAATAAGAACGTGTTTCTTGTGCATGTGTTACGAAAAGAATTTTTTTGTTGCGCATGAGAATGTCACTTTAATATTCATAAAAAAGTTAAAGTGTATATTCTATAAGACGTGCTGATCATGAAACAAAAAGAATTTTTTTTTAATTCGAAAAATTAAGGGTTGTTAACCTAAAACATTTTTTGTAGTACTGCACTGGATTCGCTTTCCTATTAAACACAAACAATGAAGTAGGTATCAACTACGAAAGAATAATTACACAATTCAATTATAAGCAGTTATTTATAATCATCCACCCAGTGGCAGTGGCAACGAAAAATTTTGGACTGGGAAACATGGAAAATAGTTTTGCGATTTACAAAAAAAATTCTTTTTGTTTCATGATCAGCACGTCGTACAGAATATACCCTTTAATTTTATGCTCTAAGTTGTGAAACACCCTGTAATATATATATTCTCTCAGGAGAGAAAGCGATTTTCCCTGTGTGCTTTGTAGCCCTCGGGCTATAAATTGCACCTTTGGAAAATCATGCATTTCTCATCTTTGATATATAATATATTAATTTATTCAAGTAAATTAAAGGAAAATAATCAAAAATAATATGAATTTGGTCCTATTGATGTGTTGTAATTAATGGAACGTGGAAAAAATTATTTCGGAGCGTACGCGAAATACTCATTTTGCACACTAGAGTGGAAAACTATGCGCAAAGTACGCGTTATCATGGTAATGTAAATGATGAAAAAATCACGTACTTTGAGTATTGATATTAGTAAAAAAAGTGAACATTTTTTGACAGATGCAGAAAAAAGTAATTTTAAAATATAATTTATTCATATTTTTTTGCCATAGGTAAATTACTTTCATGTTCACTTTCTATGAAAATGATACCTTATAGATATTTAGCTATGTAAAATTTTACAATGCTCGTAAAAAAATCTTATATAAACTAATTAAAAAGTTATTACTTGAAGCATTTGAAATATTTTCGATATAGTTTTGACCTGTTAGAAAATCGTCTTCGAAGTCTTTGTCGAGCATTAAATAAATTATTTCAAATGATTTATTTCTATTCACTGCTGACTTTGGCAGTAGTTGTTGTTTTATCACAACAATCACCATGACAACGTCTAGCTATAAATTGTCCTACCGCCAACAACCTTTGATTACAAAATGTAATGTATCTTTTTTATAAAACTAATAAAAATGTATTTAAATAAACGCTGTGAAGGTGGAAATAAAAGTTTTTACGTGACACGCTTGAAATTAATCTTTACTTGGCTCACTGAATTATGCAGGCTTGCTCCTTCGTTGCTCGCCTCCACAAACTTTCCATCTCATCCGTAAAAAATTATTTATCATAATAATAAAATTTCTTGACAATAGCGAAACTATGTTTAAGTTTGTTTATGTCAATTTACAGTATATTTCTAAATTGGAATACCAAGAATACCGTGAAAACCCCTGGGAAGAGTACCAAGAAATTGTGTATACATCTTCTGCAGTTCTTAGGTTTTTATTTGTACTCTCATTTTACATATATTTCTCAAAATAATAGAAATATGTAACAAGTCTTATAAATGTCTCTTTAATGACAAGTGTATAAAAAACGAATATCTAAAGAGTTTATAAAACGAGTCACATACTAAACCTTTTCTACAATGACAAATTATGACAACAAAAAAATGTAAAGTTTTATTAATTATTTAAAAAGTAAGGTTGTTATAATGACAGATACAGAAAACTAACTCATCCCGTGCTTAATATTTCAAGCCGTCACTAAAACGTTCGAAGTCATGACTTGTCAAGTGTAATTATGATGTTATTTAGCGCCATGGGAACAAGTACGTTAAATTACATTTTAATAACGGGAGTAGAAAAATTAATTTTATTACATTTATTTCTATACTTTATATAAATGAACTTGTTTGACAATTCAATTGAGTTGCATTGTTTCTCGTTTGTCGATTAAAAATAATACACGGGAATATTTGATAGCATATAGCGTGATGTTATATATGAATGTATTTAAGTATCCGAGGCTTATTTGCTGTCAGTTCAACCATACTTGTTCCTTGTCCATAGCAACGGTATAGTACTTCCAGCGATCATTGGGAAACATGAATTTTAAATCCCTTCATTCAGACTAATCAACGCTACAATGAAAAATTCTTGTTTTCGGGCAAATTTATGCTCTACACAGATTGCAAAATATATCTGGAAAGATGAAAATTGCTTGAAAATTAACTCAAATACCGATAGAATAGAGTTTATGGTGTCTGGCGCAACCGTAGTTACTCAGTAAAATACTTATTCCGTGATGCTATTCTTGGATTAGCCTTATATTTCACGAGTTACAGGATCGTATTACCCCATAATTTTTAATTTTTCTACTGATATATCAAGCTATATTCTTATATTTTATATTCAATTGGTGTAAAAAGTAATCATCTTCATAAAATTTTGAAGTGAAAATTAAATAATTCGTTTGGTTATCTCTACTTTGAATTAATGCTGCTTTGTACCGAGAGGGGAGACGGGGGTTCCCTTTAATTGTAGCCAAGGGTAGCAATCGCTTTTAAGCATCACTAATTACAATGTGCATATGCTTCATATCCCCCTAAGCTTAATAAGATTAAAATAGTTTAGAATTTTTCAATTATTTCCCAGTATTTATTTTATAATAATAATTGGGTAATTGTAGGATTTATAAGCCGGAAAGGTGTAATAATAAAAATTGGATGGCTAACTTGGCTTAAATTTACGATAATTTAAACGATGTTTCGATCCTTTATGGGGTCATTTTCTGGTGTAGTGTACCTGTTGTGATTCGTTATTTTTAAAAATAAAATATTTAGTTTGATATGTTTAATTGTTTTATTTTTTACTAAGTTGCAGCAGTTATTAATTGGTCTGTCAGATAAGAAATTTTGCAAAGGTAGGATTGCTAACTGTCAAAATTTGATGTTTGACAGTATGTTTAATGTCACGTTGAAAATTAATGTTTTTAGTTAAATTTGGATATTTTGACAGTATGTTATGGAAATTTGAAAATAATGAAGTATGTGAATAATTTGTAATGTTGCTAAAATTATTTGTTCAATAATGCGTTTTGACAGCAAATCAATCAAAAGCTTGAAATATGTTAAAAAATCGGCACCAAGAATTGAATGCAATGATGAACTTCCAAGTAATTTTTTTTTATAAGGCAAAGTTCAATTTAATTATCTTAAAACAATAAGTTCTGATATTTGTATTATTTGCTGCTTGTGTAAATCTGACTTATTTTTGGAATTTTGAGAAACATTAATAACACTCACCTGGGCACCACTGTTAAACAAAAAACGATGTCCCGTAAAATTGTCAGTTAAAAATAGTAGCTTAGCAGAATTTGTATAAAAAGTGTTGCTAGAAATAGAAGGAATTAAATTAGATTTTTTAATGGATGTGTCATTTGTAGGAGTTGAGAGCATTTCACTCTTTGTAATTAAAGGAGGACCAGAACATGGAGAAACGCATTTTCTAGCTCTTTTTCCAAAAGTAAGATGATACGAACAGAGTTGTGAAGATGAGTTTTTTTAAAGACTAATTGATGTTTCAGATTTTGAACTTCGTGGACTAATTTTTGCAAGGTTGAAGAATTGTCGGATATTACAGATATAGAAGGTTGTGAAATACTAAGTAGCTTATAATAATAATAATAATAATAATAATAATAATAATATTTATTTCCCAACAAGAACCAATTACAGGGAAATTCATACAAAAATGTTTATATATAAAAAAAATAATAAACATACAAAGAAAAAAAAAACAAAGTAAAAATACATTAAATAAAAATATCGCTAATCTGCAGTTCGGCGTTCCGGCACATCACATAAATGGGGGACCTCTGTAGTACATCAGTATGCGGCGTCGGTAAATAGAACGTATTGGTGATCCTAGAAACAGATCGCGGGACTCGTATAGGTATACGAGAAAGCAAAAAAGGCGCATCAACCATATTGTGAAATAGCATCCATAAAAATTTCGCAGTGCACAATTCGCGTCGTTGACTTAAGGAGGGAAGGCCATGTCTCAGAAGAAGAGAATTCTGATCAATTCCTCTATCAGGATAGACATTGTCTAATTTGAAAGATAAAAATTTCAGAAATCTTCTATGAATACGATCAATAGCAAGACACTGATAGGTGTAATGAGGATAATAAACAAGTACAGCATATTCTAGTTTACTGACAACTAGAGCAAAATATAACGTTTTGAGAAGACTGACGTCATGAAACATTTTAGAAATTCTCATTATGTATCCTAATGTTTTACTGGCAGCAGCGCAGATGTTTTCAATATGTTCAGAAGAACTCAGATTCGGAACAAATGTGACCCCTAAATCCTTGACAGAAGTGACTTTAACAAGAGGAATATCATGCATATGATAAGCATAGATAAGAGGCGAAGCTCGGCGGGTAAAAGACATTATGCAGCATTTTTCTACATTAACAATTAATTTGTTGACATGACACCATTGGAGCAGACCCTCAACATTATTTTGTAGAAAAACAGCATCATCGATAGAATTAATTTTATAATAAAGTTTCAAGTCGTCAGCATATGCGAGCACAGGACAGCTTAAAGATAATAGTAGCTCGTTTATAAAAAGTAGAAACAAGAGCGGTCCTAAGTTAGAACCCTGCGGAACTCCAGATGTGGCAGTAAATTTAACCGAAGTGAAGCCATTATAAAATACGTAAGAATGACGATTACTTAAATATGACCCAAGAAGTTTTAATAAAACGGAAGAAGCACCAAATGAGCTAATTTTAGCGAGTAGGATACCATGATCAAGAGAATCGAAGGCACGCGAAAAGTCCGTATAAACCACATCGGCTTGATCACGTTCATCTAGGACTTCAGATATAAATTGAGTGAAACAAATAAGATTAGTTGAGGTCGACCGACCCTTCATGAAGCCATGTTGATCAGACGATATGAGAAAACGAGTAGAACCATATATAGAGTTATAAATAACCATTTCAAAAAGTTTTGCGAAATTGTTCAATATAGAAATAGGCCGATAATTGTTTATGTTAGATTTATCGTTTTTCTTCAGAACTAGAGTGATTCTAGTTTTTTCCAAGCTGTCGGAAAGGTACATGTATTAATAGCTAGATTAATTATAATGCAGAGTGGTTTAGCAAAAATAAATCGAGAATCTTTAATTAAGAAGCTTGGAATTAAATCCTCACCAGCTGAGGGTTTATTAGAGAGAGACGACATTAAAGAGATAAGTTCATCTTCAGTAACTGAATTAATAGAAAAGGTCGGAAAATTAGAGTATTCATCACAACCATAGAATGGTGAACTTTGAATGAAAAATCCAGAGAAATACGTGGCAAATGCGTTAACAATGTCTTGGGGATTGTCGAATGTAGTAGATTGGCCATCATGAAGTGCACTGGGAATACGGGTATTACCTTTTTTTAATTGAACGTACTTCCATAATTCAGTGGGATTGTTTATAAGGTCAGATTCTACTTTACGTATGTAGGAGTCATAAGCTTCCTTTATTTGCTCTTTCACTAAACATCTCAATCTTCTAAATTCTAATAGATAACTTTCTTCTTTATATTTAACCCATTTCTTCCTATAGTATTCTTTTGTTCGCAAGTTATATTTAATAGCTGATGTGAACCACGGTGGAAAGTTACTGGCTTTAAAGTTACTTTTGGGAACAGATACATCAAAAGTAGTATATAAAGTATCATAAAATTTATGTAAGGCTTCATTTACGTTATTAAAATGTTCAAGATATGTCCAATCAATATTACAGAGATCACCGTATAACTGCTGAAAATCGGCTCTGCGAAAGTTATACCGTAGATTACACTTAGCTAGCGGAAATTTGTCACGTTTTACGGCAGAAAATTCAAAGCTGAAAGAAATTGCCGGATGAAATCTTTTGTCTTCCGGTACAAGTGAAAAATCAGATTTTTCAACATGGAATACAGCAGGTAAATTTGAAAATATAAGATCAAGCTGGTTGCCGTAGTCATTGGCAATATTACTGTACTGATTGAGGTCCAAGATATTACATAAATTACGCATAGAGGAAGATTTAGAGCAGTTGACTGATACATTATATAACTCAGTTAAATTAAAATCACCAACAAGTAGAATATTTTTATTAAGTAGAAAAGTCTCAAAAGCATCAACAAAATCTTCAAAATCATTCACTGGAATATTTGGTGGTACATACACAACACAAATTACAAAAGAGAAATGATCAAAATGACAATTAATAGCAGTGACGTCAATAAGCGGAACTTGAGCATTAATCATGGAGGTATCCAGTGTAGTTGTAGTAATAAGATTGCTCACAGCTAATAAAACACCACCACCTTTAGAGCGCCCAACAAGAGAAAAATCTCTATCAAATCTAACAATATTATAATTAGAAGGAAATAATTCTGCATTTATAACCGAATTATCTAGCCAAGTTTCAGATAAGATTATTACATCATAAGAACATGCGCAACAATTAATATAAAACGTGTGGGATTTAGATTTAAGTCCCCGAACATTTTGATAGAAACAATTTAAGGATATTAGATTCCTGTTGGGCGAAATTAGTTTTCCGAGCGAGACTGTACTATTTTAGGAACACCCGAAATATACTTTAACATAATGTCCTGCTCACCCCTGGCTAAGCGATCATTAAGCTCTTTTTTAACAGATTTATAAAAATCTATTTGCATTCGAGTTTGATCTCGAGTAATAATTAATTTTTCACAGTTGGTATTAGATTTGATTTTTTTAATATTTTTGAAAACTTTGCCAACATCTTCGCGAGAATTAAGAACTACTCGAATTGGGCGAGGACGATGTGGAGAACGAGTAGGATCATATTTTCCAAGACGAAAAGGTTTGATGTTTCCAGCGGAAACTTCTGACACCTTTAGAATATTAGAGATTAAGTTATTATCTAAAGTAGCTTGTTGTTGTTTTGAATTAGAACTACACTCGGTAAAACCGAATATCATTATATTGGAACTACGACGTTCACGCTCAGAGATTTCTTGAATAATTGCCTCAGTTGAAATAGTTGTTTGTGAAGAAGATGCAATAGAATTATTTTTTAATTCCTTTATATCATTCTGTAGACTTATTATGAGAGATTTAAGGCTATCAAAATCATTTCCTAAACTTTCACAGTTTGAAGAGTTCCATTTCAAACCACATCTCGATGTACGTATCCTTCTAGCTCAGTGGTTCCCAACCTTTTTTTAATCGTGACCCTTTTTAGTTTTTTAATAATGTTCGCGACCCCCCTTTCGCATATTTGATCAATAAAACAAAAAATAAAAGGTTTGACAAAATATATTTTAGGACTTAGTGATTATATTTTTTCCCCTCAAAAAAGCCAAGGCGATCCCCCAAAAAAGCTAAGGCGACCCCCTTGTGGGTCGCGACCCACCGGTTGGGAACCGCTGTTCTAGCTTCACCAGCAGAGACTTTAACACAAGTTGCGTTGAAAAGTTTCTTGCAGATAGTACAGATTACAGAATTTTGTGCATCAGTTTGAGTCATACAACAATTGCATAAATCCATAGTAAAAAAGCAGCACCCTGTATAGTTGTTAAAAGTGTAAAGTATAAACTCAAGCAAACAAAAACCAACTTATTTGAATTAATTAACAACCAGCGAGAACGAAAACAATTAAATATTTCTCCAAGGCTAAGTAAATAGATATCAAACTATAACGAAAAAACTCACCCCTGTTACGAGAACACAAAAACCAATAATACACATACGTAGAGAATAATATGCCGAAAATAATGATACCAAATTCAAAATGATATGCTAAAACAGACCAAAAAATAACACACAAAAACTGCAGAACGAAGAAAACAGCTGCTACCTCGACAGAGCGCGTATAGATTATTCTGTAGTGTACACTACTAATGTTGTATCTGTTGTGATTCGTTATTTTAGAAAATAAAATATTTATTTTGTTATATTTTATTGTTATATTTGATTAATTATTTTATGATTACGTAAATGTTTTATTTTCTATCTACGATTTTTTTTTAGGAGGAATAGTGTAATTCGTAATTTTAGAAAATAAAATATTTATTTTGATATGTTTAATTAAGTACAATTCTTGTACTTTTTACTATGTTACGGTAGTTATTGATTGGTCTGTGTCAGATAAGAAATTTTGCATTGAAATAGAAAATATAAAAAAAATATTATATTACTCTTTTCATATTTAATATTGTACGAAGTTTTACATATTTATAATGTAATTTTCATAATATTGTCTGCTATTTCAGACTATGTTTTTACAATTGTATTTTTACTACTAACCTATAAAGGATTGAAGCGTCGTTTACATTAACGAAAATCAAGTAATCTATCCAATGTTTATTAATAATTGAAATTACAATTTTGATCATCCCAACTAAGTATTTAAATTAGGGCTAGTCTAAAGTTTATTCAATTTAGATTGACTAGTGCAGCAGTACACGTGTTGCTTTATTTTATAATTTTGTGGTATTTATTCAAAGTTCGGAAATAAAATGTTCAGGTCGTGGTTAAAATCAAGAGTTTTTGAAGAAAAAAGGGCTAATGGACTGATAGTAGTACCTCAGGGTGGTTATAGAAATCTACTAATACATTATACATATATGATGTTTCATAACTTCGAGTACATACGTTAATGGTATATATTGTTTGATATGCTGATTACGAATCTAAAAGAATTTATTTAAAATTCGAAAAATTAAGGGTTGTTTACCTAAAACATTTTTTGTAGTACTGCACTGGATTCGCTTTCCTATTAAACACAAACAATGAAGTAGGTAGTCAACAATTTAAATTACATAATACTAGTAAAATAAAAAAACTAAATTTAATTATTTTTAATGAAACGATAATTATAGTTTATTATGTATTCAAAATAATTGACATGTCAAAATAAATAAAACACATACAATTCGAATATTTTTTTAAAAAATTGCTCAAAATTGTTGCCATTCTCTGCCATACATAATGCAGCACGGTGAATTAAAGACACGCTGCCAGCTTCGTTGAACGAATTATGATGTCTCATAAAATTAGCAGCGTTTTCAACCTGTTCCTTCAGTTGTTTCAGAGTTTCAGAAGCTTCCTGGTTATCATAAACTAATGATTTGAAATATCCCCAAAAATAAAAATCTAATGGATATAGATCCGGAGATCTAGGAGGTCATTGTACAGGACCACCACATCCTATCCACCTATCCTCAAAGGTTTGAGTTAAATATTGCCGCACATTACGTGTAAAGTGCGGTGGTGCACCGTCATGCTGGAACCATGCATGCTGCCGTACAATTAAGGGAATATCTTCCAATAATTCCGGCAAATTATTTTGCAAGAAAGATAAATAATTTACACCATTCATTCTATTACGTAGAACATAGGGACCAAGTAACGTTAAATTTATGATTCCAGTCCAGATATTCAAAGAAAATCGCTGCTGGAAATTGCTTCTTACAATAACATGCGGATTTTCAATCGCCCAGTGATGTGAGTTATGAAAATTATAAACCCCGTCTCTCGTAAAATTTGCTTCATCAGAGAAGATTATGTGCGAGGTGAAATTTTGATTTAGGGCATGTTGTTGTAGAAGCCACTCACAAAACTTTACCCGAGCTGGATGGTCAGTTTGTAGCAGTCCATGCACTCTTGTAAAATGTGTACGGATGATAACCATGATTCCGATTAGTTCTCCAAACACTGGAATGTGGAACATGTAAAAGTCGTGATATTCTTCTTGTGTTAACTGTAGGGTCACCAGGGTCAGCATGGACGGCGTTTAAATTTGCATCTTCAACAATGTGACGATTTCTTACTTGGCGAGGGCCTCCCTCTCTACCACGATTAGGTCTCAAAGATCCTGTGTCACGCAGGCGTTGTGTAATTCAAACAAACATACGGTAGTTAGGAAGCCGTCTTTGAGGAAAACGTTACGCATAAATACGCTCTGCTAGTCACGCATTTTGTCTCGCCTCTCCATATGCTAGCACTATGTCCACTAATTCACTATCACTAAATCCGTTCGCGTTATCCATTTTTAAAACAAATCTCCAATTCTTTTACACTGTTTTGTATGCATCATTCATAAAAGAAACATAAATTGACCACTAACGTACTACGAGAGAATATTTACACAATTCAATTATTAGTAGTTATTTATAATAGAATTTTTTTTAATTAATAACTTTAACATAATCATCCACCCAGTGGCAGTGGCAACGAAAAAATTTGGACTGGGAAACATGGAAAATAATTTTGCGATTTTAAGAAAAATTATTTTTGATTCGTAATCAGCATATCAAATAACATATACCATTAACGTACGTACCTGAAGGTATGAAACACCCTGTATATTTATTTTATTGGAAAATAATGTGCATTTTTATGTTAATTATTCTAAATAAATTTAATACCAGCCTGAAACATTCGCTTACATTCGGTACAAAATATTATCAGTTGCATAGTTCAGTATAATGCACACGTTACTAATCCAAGAATAGCATCCCGAGATAAGTATTTTACTGAGTAACTACGGTAGCACCACGCCCCATAAATTCTATCTGTATTTGAATAGTTTTCAAGCAATTTTCATCTTTCCTAGTTATATTTTGTAATCTGCATTGACCATAAATTTGCCTGAAAACAAGAATTTTTAACAGTAACATCGATTAGTGGGAAAGGAGACATGTTTTTATCGCACGCGTCTAAGTTTAGTAAACGAGTCGCAGGCGAGTTTTAAAGGACAAGTCCGATAAAAGTCTTATAAAATGAGTTATTTATACTATTTTTTTTTATTTTGCGTCTTTTATAAATTAAGATTTTATAAAATCTGAGATATTTTAAACAGAGTCAATTTAGGGCATTATTGACATTTATGCAATTGTTCAGATTTTGAGGTTTCATTGAAAGTTTGATGTTCTCAAGTTGATAGATTCATTTTGTCATTCGATACCACCAACCGTCCAATGACTTCCTTATGAACGCAAAATAGAAAAAAGTCATTTTTCCAAATGATCGCTGGACTATAGATATCTCTAAGACCTTACTTGAAACGTGTAAACAGCATCAGGCTCGCCAGTCTGCATCCCGAATCCACACATCCAAGTTCCGTTGTCCGTTATCTGCGTCTTCTCCTTGACAAAATAACATATGCCGAGGCTGGTGTTCTTGTAGTCATTCAGAGGATACATGAATCCGTCCGGGCCGCGCATGTAGCAATACGGAGACGAAAATTGCACCTGGCATTTAATTTCCAAAGTAGTGTTGATGTGGGCGAACAGTCCCGTTGGAAGAATGGGTTCTAGTAATAAAAAATTGTTATTTTATTGCGAATACGGAATTATTTACTACCGATATCACACTATCATTCATATGTACAATATGAAAAGTTGACAAATACGCTATAATTTATCAACTTAAAGTTGACGTTTTCTGTGGAGCAATCGAAAAATAACTTTGTCGCGCGTTTCCAATGGCAATAGATATTCAATTCGCGCTTATTTCAATAGTTACCAGGAATACAAACAAAACAGAAATTTGTGATTGACAGAACTAATTTATTTTTAGTACCTACACGTTTTATTTAATCATTTAAGATGCAATCGTAGAAAAAAATTATGTCAAGTATCTTTGTGCCTCTTACACTATGACAGCTCCCTCCGTCGGCTAGCGCTGCAATTACTATGCTCAAATAATAAAGAACCACTTTACTGATCTCTGACCAATGTTGCCAAGTTAGTGGGTTTTCCACTAAATCTGGTGATTTGTGAATGGTGTTTAACTTTGAAATCTGGCTTTTAGTGGTTAGTGGTTCTTTTGGTGATTCATTAGATTTTTTTTATATTTAAAATTATTTTGTTAAACCAATCTGCAAAAACTTTCACGAGTTCTATGATATAGACACACCTATAGAGGTAGCTCTATTTCACTGAGCAGATAGCAACTGAGATGACGTCTTTTACGCTGTTTCCATCTGTGTCCGCAAGATATCATCACTGAATATAGAAACACTGACAACATAAAGCTAGTTCTAAAAGTTACAGAATACATGTCCAGTAATGGTAGGGGTAGGTGGCTCAGTAGTATCGAGTCGGCCTGTGGATTTGAAAACCCAGGTTTGGCTTAAAATTCGAATTATTTCGGGAGATGATTTATACGACTATAAGGAGTCAGAAAATATAATAAAAAATTTTTTTTGGAAAATTCTAGACCTAAATAGTCTCTTAACACAATTCAAAATAACTTTAATTGTAGATACTTTATTAATAATATCGATTATTGCCGATGATTATACATCATACAAACATGAATCAAGAGAAATGCAAAAATGTTCTTCTAAATGTTCTTTGAGACCAACAACATTTTTTGTAGACAAAGGTAAGGATTGTTGCAAAGATTGTTTCTCAAAAATACATCAATAGTAATGCGATTTCAACAATTATTAATATATTGATCAAGATGTGTGATAAGTTTAAAGAAAATGCAAAACATTGATCACCAGAATCAAAGAAGTAATTTATTGTAAAGTTTTATTAAAATTTAAAACACAAAGACAATCACACTACAGACAGATGGAGAGAAGGACGGAATTGACTTAGATAAGCTACACCTTGCAGATAGATGAACAGACAGACAGCATTGACATAGACGAAGACAGACTCGTGTCGGGTTTACTAGTCCCACATCGAGCGCCGCCCCAGTTGGTGAATAGGGGAAAGCCTTAACAAGTAAGGTACTGGGAAATGAGATCTCCGGGCGAACTAAAATTAGGAAATGCAGAGATCTAAGAATAATCGATATTCCAATAATCTATCTACAATTAACGTTATTTTGAATTTTTTTGAGGGACTATTTCGGACTAGAATTTTCAAAAAAAAATCATTTTTTCTAACATTTTCTGGCTCCTTATAGATTTATAAATCATCTCTCGAAATAATTTCCAGAAATTCGAATTTTAAGCCGGTTAATTTAAATAAATTCGATGATAAATAAGTAATGTCCGCCATCTTGCATCCGCCATTTTGAATTTGAATTCTGATATCGGATTCTTGTTCAGCGACCCCCAAAATACTTTTAATGAGTAATTTGGTCAAAATTATTAAGCAATTATAATTTTTTCGATCATTTTTGACTAAAAAATGGCTTTTTCTTGCGTGATACCTCACTTGAGATATTTTTTTTGGGGTTAGAATTTGTTTTCTTTTTAAACACCTAACGGTATCAAAAACTAGACTTCTTGACCAATTTTTTCGTGTGCTCAAAAAATTTTTATCCCCAAAATTGAAATGGGCGGAGGTGGTGGCCGATTAGAAAAAGAATTCCCCATATATATATATATATATATATATATATATATATATATATATATATATATATATATAAGAATAATGAAAGTAGACACTTGATGTATTATGTATTAAATGTATTTTGTGAATAAATTTGCACATTAAAAAGTTTGTGATTTATTTCATCACTAGAAATATATATTTAGGAGTTTAATAGCTATTTATTTAATAAATATTTGAAAGGTTATTTTTGCAGCACTAGATGTGAATATTAACAAAAATATATTCAACACACATTACATACAACATTTTTTCTTTAATCGCAAATTTTTATAATATAATATTTTTAAAAACATTTTAACATGTTTTAAATATGACAAGTATATGACTTATTTTGTTATTTTGAAAATTAACAGTAGGCCACTATAACAAAATGGATCTGGTTTCTAGCTCTTGTTTACAAACAATAATGGTGAAATTCTGTGATGAATCTGTAACTTCATAGATTCATAAATTTGTAAATAATGAACAAAATCGCATCTATGTTTGTTTATAAATAGATAATATGTCATACAATCATATATTTCGTTGCGATTTTGTTCATCATTTACAAATTTACGAATCTATAAAACTTATGGATTTATACAGAATTCCACCATAAGTTGTAAATAATACCGGTTAGTTAGCCCGTATCTCTTGTTTCTTGGACTTCATAAAATATTATTTCATTAAATTGTAAATTATTTGCACCCTTAGAATGAAACAAATTAAGTAGCACTGAAAGGTACATGTGACGTCATATCGCTTATAATATAAAGAATTTTAAATTAACTTTTTCATAAATTATTATAATTTGTCACGTAGTTTCATGCAAATAAAAATAAAATAAGTATAACTAACACCCTATTCTACATTCTACAAAAGTAATAAAAACAAAAACATACCTGTTTTGAATTGGCTGCTCTCCGCAGAAACATTAACAAATCCTCCGATTGCCGACATTGAGTGCTGCTCACATTTCCATAATCCCTTTTCAGCATCTTCCAATGGTTTAATAATCTGTAATAGTATATTATACAACGACGCTATAATGGATGCTCTTATTCCCGAGGATGAAGTTTGCAACCCGAGCGAGCGGAGCGAGCAAGGGTTGTAATCATCCGAGGTAATAATAGCCATTATAGCGAGTTGTATACTATACTTTATATACGACTAACATATTCGACTAATTTAATAAAAATTAGTAAATTTTTATATTATTTATTATCTATTAATTTTACATCTATTTACCTAATAAATTTACATCTAATTGAAATGAGTAAATGGAGTAAAAAGACTATAATGAAGATGATTTGTATTTTTCACCTAATTCAGTAAAATATGCCAACAATACATTTTCTGAATACGAATTTGTCTTCATTCTATTCCATAAGTCTTTGGTATGCTTTGCCATAGAATTTTTTAGACTTTTGCGGTAATAAACCATATATAGTAGCATCAGCGATTTTCGTTATTTCTGGTGGTGTAGAAGATATACTGTCTTCTGTAATACTGTCCATTTTTTCAATTACAGTTAAACACAATAATTTAACACAATTTGCAAGACCATTTTTGACAACTTCTCAACGATGATTTCGTTTTGTTTGTTTCCGATTCGTAAACAACAGTGAACTTAGCAACGAGCATGTTTAATTTAAATATGAGTCGCTATGGCAACACTGTTCCGAAGGCACAATAAAACAATGATCTATATTTTAAGCATTTTGATTGGTTCACGAGCGGGATTAATGACCATTATTCCCGACTCATTATTCCCGGCGGGATTAATATATAGCATTATATAGCAAAAAACGCATATAATGATAATATTATTAGTTAGTCGCATATAAATTATATTATAAGCATATGGGCTTAAAAAGTTTCATAATAGCCCAAAATGGTCTAAGTTGTATTATACGTACAAACTAAAGATGGGTAGTTCGTGACCGATCCGTTCAATTGAGCCGGTTCAGTATCGTGAACGAAGTGAACCGGATTACTAAATGAAAAAGCAAATTCTGCGACAACTCACTATAAATCATTTTAATTGTAATAACAAATAATATATTAATAAATGAATGTAATGCGCAACCTGAAACAGAGCTCCTTGTATTTCTATCGTTTGAGTCAGCCATTCGCTTTATGGTTCGTGCATGATTGGTTTCATGTAATTTGACACACGTGCCAACATGTGCCATTAGGGCTGAGTGTGAGATCTTTTGGTTTTCAAATATAGAGCATTAAATTATAAGAGAGACAGTTATAGTTAATATTCTTAGAATTCCAACAAGATTTCATGTTCGCGTTATCTGCAGTGACCGAGTGTCAGACTACATAACCAAAACACTTGAGGCATCTGTGTCCACTCCGATGTGTGAGAGATGGATTCCAGATGTGGGGATTGTACCCAGAACAGCAAGTGTTTTGGTGGGAATCATCAGTCTCGTCCATCGACTCAACGCGTGAAGATGGAGATCTTCACATCATGCGATGTTCACGTTTTGCTTAATTTTAAAATTTAATAGTAACAGCAGTACGTGAATTAATTATTATAGTTCATATAATATAAATTTAAGTTAATTCCGAATTCTGTTTCAATATAATTTATTCATTTATGACGTTTTGTGTTAATTCTAACTCAACTGTGTTTTTAACTTATTAAATATAGTTTCATTTCTGTTAGCCATCCTTACATCATTAATATTTTCATGTTACAATTGAGGCAGTCCGGTTAGCCATCTCTGCGTCCAGCATTTCATGTTACAATTGGCGCAGTCCACCCGCTCGTGTTACGAGGGTCATTTGAAAAGGTCTCAGAATGAAGTACAAAATATGAGATCACCTCTTTGAAATCGTTCTTATTTTGCAACATAGTCTTTCTTGACACTAACGCATTTTGACCAACGTTATTCCAAAGCCTTTATGCCATCACGAAAGTCAGATTTCTCCAGATCTGCAAAATACGCCTCAACTGATATTTTAACTTCATCATTTGATACAAATCGCTGTCCACCAATGCATTTTTTCAGCTTAAGGAAGAGATGGAAGACGGATGCAGCCAAATCAGGTGAATAAAGCGGATGAGGCAGCAAATCGTACCCCAATTCATTCAAGTATGGGAACAAGCATTGTCTTGGTGAAAGATGGTTTTCATCTTGATAATCCAGGCATTTTCTCACGTATATTTTCCTTCAGTTGGTTCCAAAGGTTAGCATAGTATCCTCCCGTAATAGTTGTAACCGTTGGAAGATAGTCAATCAACAGGATACCTTTAGCATCCCAGAAAACTGACGCCATGACCTTTCCAGTCGATTTCACAGACATGACTTTCTTTGGAGGTGGAGAATTGTGATATTTCTTTTGTTTCGACTGTTGTTTTGTTTCCGGTGTATAGTAATTTACCCATGTTTCATCGTTGGTCACGAATCAACGCATAAAGTCAGTTGGATTTCTCTGGAAACGGGCTAAACTTTGCTCAGACTTTTGCATTCTCGTACAAAAGTAAATAACGTCCTCTTAGTTGCAACACATCATTAGTACCAAAGTCATATGATTTTAATATCAAAAGTATGAGCCGTTGGCACTTGGTGAAACATTATGAATAAGAATAAAGAACGTAGACAGTTGATGTAGTTTCACAAAATTATTTATTAACAATAAATTGATCGATTTCGGCTTATTAGACCATCTTCAGAACGTTGACTGATTAAAATTCAAGTTACACACAGTTTATATAGTACAGTGATTAACGGTAAAGTTCATTTACAAAGATCTTAATAGTATCTGAATGAAACAAATCCAACTGGTCATTGAGGACATTTAAGCCGCTCTGAATAGCTTTCTGAATTTCAAATGCTTCTAAGAAGTTCATTCTACGTCCTTTATTGGTAAAGTGTAAAATTTCCAGATTATCAATGTTGCTGGTGTGATTTTTTTCATTCAGTTGTATCGCCATATTAGAGTCAGTTTTTTTAATTTGAAGGATCTCATATGTTCATAAAACCTAATCTTTAAAGATCTCCTTGTCTGACCAATATAAATAGCGTTACAATCGTTACAATTTAGTTTATAAATACCACTATTATCTAATTTATCTTTAACGGTTAATTTGTTATTGACTAAAATATGCTTAATAGTATAGTTGTTATAATAGGCTGCATTAATATTAGAATTCTTTGCTGTCCGTTGCAGGCAGCGCAAACTACAAATTTCTTCTTGCACCACTCTTTTACGTCCTCCCGACAATTAACCCAGTAAAATCGCTCACGCAGCTTCTGAACTGTCCTCGTTACTCCTAAGTGTCCTCCAGCAGTTCCATCATGAATCTCCTTCAGTACCTCCGGTACTCTTTTCCTGGGGATTATGAACTGCATCTTTTGCTCTGTAGCCTCAGGACCTTCCAGGATACGTTTCAGTAGTCCATCATCTATAACAATAGAGTCCCACTGCGCCCAATACGATATTATGGTTTTCTAGTGTCGTGCTACTTCTTGCCAGGTTGGTTTGCGGCCTTCTTTCTTCCATTCTATTAGTTACTTCAATTCCGGATCAACTTCATGGTCTGTCACAACTTCTTCAGGCAGCCAATGGTCGTCTATCACTGTGGTTCGTAAGATTTGAACGGACTTATCCTGGACACAGGTACAGTGTTTGCAATCTTTTGTTTGGTCGTCTTAATAATGCGTCGGCGTTACAATGACTAATTCCGGCCCTATGTTCGATGACGAAATCATATTCCCGTAGCCGTTCGATCCATCTTGCTACCTGCCCTTCCGGATTTTTGAATTGTAACAGCCACTTCAACGCAGCATGATCAGTCCTCACCTGGAATATCCTTCCATATAGGTATTTGAAGAAGTGTTAAACGGCTTTTACTACTGCCAATAATTCTCGCCTGGTGACGCAATAGTTACGCTCCGACTTAGACAAAGTTTTGCTGATGTAGCCGATGACCTTCTCTTGTCCATCTTGAATTTGCGACAGGACGGCGCCGACTCAGACATTGCCGGCATCTGTATTTAGTATTAGGTCCCCGTTAGATAGAGGATAACTCAGGACTAGTGCTGTTGTTAGGCATCGCTTGAGGTTGTCGAAAGCGCCTTGGCAGTCTTCTTCCCACACAAATCCGTCCTCCGTGCGTCGTGTCAGTAGCTTTGCAATGTTGGCGAATCCAGAAAAGTATCGTCGGTAGTACGTGCAAATACCAAGAAAGCTTCGCAATTGATGTTTGTCAGTGGGAACTGGCCATTCTTTTACTGATCGGATCTTCTGATTGTCAACGGCTATTCCGTTTCCGGACACAATATGTCCCAGGAAGAGATGACATTTCTTTGGACTAAGCTTCAAACCAGAACTTCGCAATCTCTGGAATACCTCTTCCAAATTCATCCTGTGATCGTCGAATGTCTTTCCGACCACAATAATATCGTCAAGGTACACCAAACAGGATTTCCACGAAAGCCCCTGCAGTACCGTTTCCATGAGTCGTTCAAACGTGGCAGGGGTATTGCAGAGCCCGAACAGCATTACTTTAAATTGCCACAGTCCGGCATCGACAGAAAATGCAGTTTTCTCTTTATCCGTTGGTGTCATTCCAAACTGCCAGTACCCACTTTTCATGTCCAATGTTGAGAATATTTTCGAACCTGCCAGCGTATCCAATGTATGAGCTATTTGGGGCAACGGGTAGCTATCCTTCTTCGTCACGTTGTTGAGTTGACGATAGTCCACGCAGAATCGTGTTGACCCATCTTTCTTCTCTACCAACATTACTGGTGAGATCCACGGACTGCTTGAGGATTCGATGACACCTTCTTTTTCCATGTCTTGAACAATTTTCTCAGTTTCTTTTCTCTTGGCCAATGGTAATCTTCTTGGTACTTGGCGGATGGGGCGTGCATCGCCGGTGTTTATTTGGTGCTGGACTATGTTGGTTCTACCCTTGGTCCCACAACTTGTGTCGAAAACGTCTTGATATTTCGCTATTAAATTCTTTATTCTGATATTCTGATCCGGGTTTAATTCTTGGCAAGTAGATTGGCCAGTTCTGCGGGAAGTTTATTTGGTAGATTTTATGTAACGGATGTTCGTCTGATAATCGAAGTTACTGATGAACAGTGTCCTGAGATAGTACCCTTCTTTAGTGTAACTGGATAATAATTCACATTCATTACTCGAACTGGTACTACCTTTCCAATATGCACCAGAGATTTTCTTACCAGTATTCTTCGAGTAGTCGTTTCATTATGATTTCCAGCTTCTAATATCATGGTACATCCTGTTGGAATTTCACGTTCCAGGTGGGCATCCACAATCATCTCACTTCGATTTAACACGACCGTATCTTCAGCTAAGGTTACACGTACTGTGTCTTCTACTCGGGGGTGTAAAACGATCTCTTCACCATTGATTTTAAGTATTCCGCGTTTTAAATTTAGTTCAACGCCATTTGCGTTCATGATGTCGTTGCTTTTTCAGATGACGACCAACCATTAGATACTGCGGCAGCTTCGAATTGGGCGTAATAATTAGGCCAAGATACCTTGCCATCAAACTTTGATGCTTTCATGTGGAATCTACGCAATGATTCTTTACCGTCTGTTACTAAATCTTAGACTTTCTCATTATTTAATGGCTGGTCAATAGATGGAATTTTCTGAATCAAGTCGTGAATTTGTTGGACATTTGTTCGTGATTCAATGACGGAATCAATGTCGCCAGTCTTGCCTCGATTTCTACAATTTTTCCATTAACATTTTGAAATTTTTCTTCAAACGTTTCTTACAATTTTTCAAACTTTTTGTTCAAATTTAGTTTCCAAATTTGTTTCCAAGCTTTTGAAACTTTCTTCCAATTTAGCTTCCAAGCTCCTAGAATATTCTGCTAATTTCGTTTCCAAGCTTTTAGCATTTTCTTCTAATTTAGTTTTTAAGCTTCTAGATTTTTCTTCAAACTTCTCAAATTTTTCTTCTTCCAAGCTTCTAGAATATTCCACAAGTTCTTCCTTCAAATTTTTGGAATTTTCTTGCATACTTCTGTACATGGATTCCAAATTACCCGAAATTTTGAATTCGTAAGTATCCGCTATTTCACCAGCTTCAACCAAAAATTGACGAAGTCGGTCTTGGAGTATACTTTTCTTGCCTGTAGTGTCCAGAGCACGTTCTTCTAATTCTCTTTTGAGATCATTCACTTTTAAATCATTCAGATTTACAATTTTCGAACCCATTTATTTGCACTTATTCTTCCCTTTTAATTCACAAAACACAACCATCAAGTATTTAGCAACGACTTGCACTGTTCACACTTCAAATACAGAAATGAATGTTGCCGTTCCAAACTCTCCCTTATATACTGAAACAAATTCTTCTACAATATTCCAGAGCTTCTGGAACACTATAAAGCATGACGCAGAGAGAACTGGTTCGAACTCGTTTCTGTATTGCGTATAAGATAGCGCTAAACGCGTTGCAGTCTTCGCCGTAACGACTGTTCTAGAGGGAACAGGGCCGTACTCGTTACAATATTTTTTTAAGAAACTCCAAAATTATAAGCACTTTACATGAAGTAAACATTTTAGTGCCACTGGTTTTAGAAGTAATTTATTAAATGAATTAATAACACAGGAAAACAAGTAATAACATAAGTTACAAAACTATCTGTCACCTGTATCATTTGTTTGTATGTATTTATTCCATGGATACTTCAATATTGTAACATTGGCTGGTCCACAAGCTCTGTTTTTGCATGTTTTAAAAGCAATGTAGTTGGGTGTATTAGCTATCTCTAATATGTTAAAACCGTACTCTTAAAACTCACAAAAACCAGCCCTTGTTTCAAATTTTATTACCATTTTTTTCGAAATAATCGCAATTAATTTTAGAGCAAAACACTTTAAATAACAGTTGTAGAAAATTACGAATTTTTCTATATTGGTGATGCCAACCTAGCGCTTGCTACGGCAGAGTGCCACACTCAGTAATGGGTAAAAGGCGTGATGATATATTTATTTATATATTTTATTTTATAAAAAAGGCTTAAATTTATTAAAAATACTCATCTGTTTAATGAGTAATATATATTGCAGAGTTTCTGATTAATATTTATGGGATGAAAAAAGACAGAAATTAGTTTTTACGAGTATCTCAAACCTGGTAAATAAAAAATTTCATTTGTTAATCGATTGCGAATAAGTGAAACAATAGGTAAACATTTAGTATGAATTTTGAATATGCAATTAATCCTAGTTTTATTGTTTAATTCATGTTTTCTAAAACAATTGAAGTTTAGTTTTTTATACATAACCGTATAAAATACAATTCTTTATCTTGATTATTAAAATAATTGGCCCAAACATATAGTGGTGGTATGCTGTAATCATTATTAAAAAAATAATGTTTCAATTAAATGACCTAGATATAAACAAAAAATATTGAAACGTTGACAGAACGCTAGGCTTGCAGGATGTAAAAAACATTCAATACTGAGTCGAGTAGTGTTGCCATCAGTGTGAAATTGCTGTCCGCTAGATCACAGAGTTAAAACCGCTAGATTCTCACTACAAGTTTTTTTAAATGCAAATTATGTATCTTGAACCTGTTGTTTCATTACATTAGTCATAACATCATCTAGCATAGGTTGCACATTTAGAAGATAAGATAAATGTAAATTATGTATCTTGAACCTGTTGTTTCAAGATATTAGTCATAACATCATCTAGCATAGGTTGCATATTTAGAAGATAAGAGAAATGTATAAATAGGCTAGTTTAGTGAATAAGCACGCTCTTTGTATCGTAGACTCTGCACAGTCAAGTACTGTGACTCATATGTAACCATATACAAATTATAATAAAGTTATAATATTAATAAAGATTTTAGTATTCTTTTTAAAAACATAAAATCGAATACTCAAAATTTAATTGGCGCAGTCGGTAGGACTAATAGCTTCGAAACACAATAAAAAAAAATTGTGTGGTGGATTTTTATCCTTTACCAAGCAAAACCTACAAAAATCTACGAAAACCGGTCGAACAGGACCCATCAGGCCGCAAAGACACAACGTTCGTCTACAAGATTCACGTACTCCAGAGTGCTGTTCCGAGATCACGTCGACCAATCCACTAGGAAGACTTGCTGTTCCGAAACACGTCACTCATCAGAAGCACTTGCTGTCTCTACTAGACAACACGAAAACTACGAAAAAGAAGCCGCAACAGAAGATAATGTTCACAAGAATCATCATAATCACAATCACGATACAAATGTAAGAATTTCTTTATAAGTTTGTAAAACATTTATATTATAATACACAGGGGTATTTCTAGCTACGACTAGTAATAAAAATACCGAGACCCGGCACAGGTCAATCACACACAGAATACAACTTATGTCAGAAAGCGATAGCTCTGAATCAATAGAATCAGACGATTCCTTAACACCGTTACCAATAACTAAATATATCAAAATTAAATTAAAACCTAGTAGATTAAATCGCATAACAATGGCTACCACAACTGTACAAGAAATAGAAATGTATCTCAAAACAATCCCATGTTATAATGGAAATATTAAAACATTAAATAATTTTATAAAACAAGCCACAAAGATTATGGACATTTTTAATACCCTAGAACTCACTGCAAATCAGCGAATGTTTGCATTCAGCATGATAAAATTAAAACTCACTGAACAAGCAATAGAAATTACAAGTAATAACGAATTTGCAGAATGGGAAGATTTAAAACTATATCTGACCACAAACTTTGTAGACAAGAGTACATCAGAAACACTGATGATAGAACTCATGGATACGAAATTTTCAAAATCAATAGAACAAACTTTGAAAATAATGCTTGAAAAATTTTCACTTTACAAATCAAAAATACACTTAACTAATTATTCACAAGATCAGAAGAACGCAATAATTCATGAAAACCAAAAATTTATAGTAAAAAGATTTATATCTCTACTACCAAATCATGTTAGAGGATCATTCCTTATTAAAAACCCTACAACTTTGGAACAAATAGAATTAATGATTAAAAATGAATTTAACTTTATTAACACTTATAATCAATCACCTATGTTGAGAAACAATGTAGAAAGACCAAAATTTGGCAATGGGCAACCTCCACAAAAGTTCCCATCACAAACATTCCCATCAACATCATTTAATTCCAAACAACCACCTCAATACCAGAGAACTAACCCAAATTTTGCACCTAGACAAAATATAAAAAATTATTATGAGACGAAACGATTTAACCCAAAACCTATGACACAACAAACACGAATCACACAACCAATGTCTACACAAACAATCAGACAAAATAATAACATAGAAGAAGTAGACTTAGACGAAATAGATTTCGATACGGACCAAGAATTTCATAAACAAATAGACGAAGAGTTATACAACGAAAGATTAGAGAAAGAAAAACAAAAGAAAATCTATGAAGATTCTTTTTTTAGATTTAGAGACACAGATAGAAGCGATACAGTAGTAATGTCTTCTATAACAACGAACTTACCAGCATTAAAAATTAATCCATATGTCATACTGTTCGATACAGGCTCTTCAATAAACTTTATACACCCGGATTTAGTAAAACAATTTAAAGTAAAAACATATAACGAAAAATTAACTTTTAAAACAGTAAACGGAAAATCTAATTGCGATAAATATACAATAATAAAAATTCATAAAAAACCTTTAAAATGTTATGTTTATAAATTTCATAAAACATATAACATATTACTCGGAATAGAAGCATTTAAAATATTAAATATACAACTAAACTTTAAAGACAATAAAGTAAAATTAGACGATAAAATATATAAATTAGAAGAATCAACAAATTTAAAAGCAGAAACAAATAATATACAAATTAGAAATAGTCACTTAGATAATATAGAAAAAAGAGAGTTAGATAAACTAATAAACACATACACAGATCTGTTTCCAAACGAAAACGAAAACCTAACCTGCACTACCACCATAGAACACAAAATTCAAGTAACAAATGAAACGCCGGTATACACAAAAAATTACCGACTTCCACAAATTTACGAAAAAGACATCGAAGAACATGTAAAAAAATTATTAGATAATAAAATAATACAAAAATCATTTTCACCCTGGTCATCCCCTATTTGGATCGTACCAAAAAAATTAGACGCTTCAGGAAAACAAAAAACTAGAATGGTAATAGATTTCAGAAAACTAAATTCAGTAACGAAAGATGATAAATACCCAATACCTAACATTGACACGATATTCGATCACATCGGACCCTCCGAATACTTTACAACCCTAGACCTACATTCAGGATTCCACCAGATAAAAATGAATAAAAATGATAGAGAAAAAACAGCTTTTTCCACAAGTTCTGGACACTACGAATACATTAGAATGCCTTTTGGACTTAAAAACGCACCTGCCACATTTCAACGAATGATTAATGAAGCATTAGGCGAATTAATTAATAAAATCTGTTTAGTATATATGGACGACATTATAATATTTGGCAAAAACTTAGAAGAACATTTAAAAAATATAAGACTAGTATTCGAAAAACTACGTCAAGCAAATTTAAAAATACAAATAGACAAGTCAGAATTTTTACAACAAGAAGTAAAATTTTTAGGATATAAAATTAATCAAACCGGACTAACAACAGATGAAAAGAAAATAGAGACAATAAAAAATTTAAATTTACCAAAAACACAAAAAGAAATAAAACAATTCTTAGGAACTTTAGGATGGTATAGACGATTCATACCTAATTACGCAAACTTGACAAAACCTTTTACACAATGTCTAAGAAAAAATGTTAAAATAGATATAGATGATGAAAATTATAAGAACGCATTTGAACAATGTAAAAACACATTAATAAAATCCCCAATATTACAAAACCCAGACTTTAACAAAGAATTTATATTAACTACAGACGCAAGCGACTTTGCAATAGGCGCTATATTAGCACAAAAAACAGACGATAAAGAATTACCTATATGTTATGCCTCTAAAACTTTAAATAAAGCGGAACAGAATTACAGTACAATAGAAAAAGAACTAAAAGCAATAGTATGGGCAGTTAGAAATTTTAGACCATATATTTACGGACGGAAGTTCACCATAAAAACAGATCATAAACCTTTAATCTGGTTATTCAACATGAAAAACCCGAATCAAAAACTAATTAGATGGAAAATAGAATTGAGTGAATATAACTTTGAGATAAATTATTTACAAGGTAAAGAGAATGTTGTTGCAGACCTACTATCCAGACAGAAACCCAAATTTAAATTAAATAATTTAATAGGAGACGTATTAGAACAAAATCCCATCGCACACTGTATATCAAAAAACTGCGAAATGTCACGAGGTCTGGCGGAACAAATAAATTTAAAATATGAGTGCAAAGACTTTTGCAAAGAACGAAATAATAAAAATATCATTATTAAAAAAATAAATAATAAAATAATATTTCACCTAATTACAAAAATAAATCATTTTGATAAACCATTATTAAAAAATTTGGACAAACCTTTAAAAGAATTAAGAGATTACATGATTATAAATGAACTACCTATAATGAACATCCCAAAATTAGGATGCGGTTTAGACAAATTAGAATGGGAAAAAGTAAGAGAAAAGATAAATAAAATATTTGAAGATACTAATATAGAAATAAACGTTTTCACATTACCCGACGTTAACCATAACGAAACAGAAAACAGTAGCGAACAAAATAATATAGATCAAGAAGAAGATAACCAAACGGTACACAGCGCAAATGAGAATCCCATAGCAGGAAT
The DNA here is from genome assembly GCA_947425015.1 of Pterostichus niger. Classification (NCBI taxonomy): domain Eukaryota; kingdom Metazoa; phylum Arthropoda; class Insecta; order Coleoptera; family Carabidae; genus Pterostichus; species Pterostichus niger. Next base: position 17,975,530 of record OX380346.1, on the reverse strand, counting down.
AAAATATTTAGATGAGAGAATTAATATAGCGGATAATCAAATAATAATTTATAAAGTAGACAGGGATACTGAAATAAAAATAGAAAAATATTTTGACAATAAAAAACAAAGACTTATTTGTAAATTTAATAAAGTAACTTTTAAACAAGATGTTATAGATTTTATAAAAACTTATCTAACCCCAAAAATTAGATATTTAGCCTTATTTCAAAAAGATTTAGATAAAGAAGTTTCAAAAATATTACAAGAAAATTTCCAACCAAATTCTATAAATATCATAGCGTGTACAAAATTAGTAAACAACGTAGAAAATAACGAGGAACAATTAGAAATTATACATGACTTTCACACAGGCCTTACAAATCATAGAGGAATTTTAGCCACCATAAGAGAATTAAAAGAAAAATATTATTGGCCAAACATGAATAAAGACATTCAAGAATATATAAACAACTGTGAAACGTGCCGATGTAATAAATATGAAAGAAAACCTATAAAAATAACTGACAATCTTACAATAACACCAAGCACACCATTTGAAATGATAAACATAGACTTGTTATCACTAAATAAAGAACCTTACTTGACGATATTAGATCAGTTCTCCAAGCACGCACAGATTATCAAGGTCGAAAATAAGAGCGCAAAACAAATAACAGATAAATTAAGAATATACTTTGAAACATACAAAATACCTAAGGAAATAATAATGGACAATGGTACAGAATTTAATAACACATTAATGAAAGATCTCTTAAGTAAAAAGAAAATTAAATTACATATAACTTGTGTTAATAACCCTAAAAGTAATGCAGTGGAAAGACTTCACTCAACATTAATAGAACAATTGAGAATATTACACTCAAGACCAGACACTAAAAACATAGCAATGTCAGAAAAAATACGAATGGCTACATTAGCGTATAATAATACAAAACATAGTACAACACAACTCAGTCCAGTTGAAATACTTTTCGGAATATCAAATGAAAACATTTTTATAAAAACAGACCAATCCAAATTAAGAGAAAATTATGAAGAACAACAAAGGAAAATTAAGCATATTATAAAAGATAGAATAGAAAGAGAAAAATTAAAACGAAATACAGAAAATGACAATCCTTTAGAATTAACAGATAAAGTATATGTTAAACAGAATCCTAGAATTATTCATAAAATAAAGAAACCAATATACAGAAAATATTCAGTTAAAAATTATAACCCTCTATTAGGAAAAATTAAAATATTAGATAAAAAGAACAGAAGTAAAAATATAAAAATAAATCAACTAAAAAGTAAATAAAAATTTCAGAAATTAATATTAATAATAATGAATTTAAATGAATTAATAAAACAAATAGAAACAAGTTTAACCTTTTGCTCATTACACAAACTAGACGTTAGTATAATATCTTATGAAAATTTAAAACAAACTACACAAAATAACGACATTTGGAATTTAAACGAACTAATAGAAACCCATTGTAAATACTATAACGGAGAAATATACTTTATAATATCAATACCAACCTTCTCCCAAGAATCCTTCAAATTAAACCAGTTTACCCCATTACCAATGATTCAGAATGATGGATTCATAATAATGAGTGAACCTCAACAATTATATTTCACACAAGATAAGACTTATAAAATAAGCGAATGTAGTTATATTAAGAATAAATACTTGTGTATTACACAATTTATAGAAATAAGTAAATGTATGGGAAATATACTAGATAAGCAGAAGGATGATGATTGCAAATACCATAATATTGAGAAAAAGAATACTTTTGAATTAATTCAAAATACAAATGAACTAATTATGATTAGTCCAAATAAGCAAGAAATTCAAATGAACTGTAACGAAATAAAAATAAAAAGAAATATTCAAGGAATCTATAAGATAAAAATTAACCAAGAATGTCAAATAAATAATTTCACATTTAAAAGAATTCTACAAAAATATAAAGAAATTGAATTTAAAACATTTGAGAAGGAATTAATAAGTTCAAAATTTAATGATACTAAATTACAGAATATCTCCGATATTATATTAAATGAACCGAAAATTATAAAAATAAAAGAAATCAAAATTGAAAATAGCAGTCATCACTCTTATATAATATATGTTATAATATTTATATTAATAAGTTGTTATATTTTAAGAAAATATGTATTACCTAAAATAAAATTATATAGAAATGAAAGAAAATTAAGAAAGGTAAAAACAGTAAGAAAAAAGCTAAGTGAACTAGCTATGTAAGAACAAATATAATGAAAAAACTAAAAGGGGAGGAATTATGTATCTTGAACCTGTTGTTTCATTACATTAGTCATAACATCATCTAGCATAGGTTGCACATTTAGAAGATAAGATAAATGTAAATTATGTATCTTGAACCTGTTGTTTCAAGATATTAGTCATAACATCATCTAGCATAGGTTGCATATTTAGAAGATAAGAGAAATGTATAAATAGGCTAGTTTAGTGAATAAGCACGCTCTTTGTATCGTAGACTCTGCACAGTCAAGTACTGTGACTCATATGTAACCATATACAAATTATAATAAAGTTATAATATTAATAAAGATTTTAGTATTCTTTTTAAAAACATAAAATCGAATACTCAAAATTTAATTTGCATTATTTCGAAAAACAGAGTTTTTTCTGAAAAACGGGGCACGACACAATTTTATTAGTTGTATATATTACCTAGTATAAATAGAAACAGTTATTATTATTATAATTTTTGAAAAAAGGGGAGTAGTCTAATTTTATGAAATTTTTTTTAGCGCAAATACTATTTATATAATACATACACCGAATATAGAATTAAAATATGTAACAGGATACACAATGGTATTTTTTTAATATGATGATTGTTGCTTTTCTAATGAAATTAGACCAAAAGTGTAAATACCAAAAATGTTAAGTATTAATCGTAAAAACTACATCTAATGAGAATCTACTTGTTACTCAATTGTTATTAATACCATAGTAACAACCAAACGAAAAATGGCTTTAAACCCACCAGATGAACCACAAACAACTAAAAGCCAATTTTCACTACTAAACACAATCAAAACAAACCACCAGAGTTAGTGGAAAATCTACTGCCTTAGCAACACTGGGGTAGAGGTGATAAACTATCGATATATCAATGTATATACGCTATTGTATTATCAAAAATACACAATTATTAATAGATTTAAGTATAATTTTTAAATTTATGAAAATTTGTAAAATATTCTAAAGAACGCACACTATTAGAAAGAATGTAGCCAATGTTATGATGAAACTCTTATTTTGATGACCAGTAAAACACTTGTTTCATTTTATCTTGTTTTATTACTTACTGCGATGCGTACTACTGATCACGCTACAAATTAGAACAACAACATTCTTCCCAACCTAATAATACCTTACTCCCTAGAATACAAAATTTATTGCGGGAAATTCAAATATTATATGATAATATTTAACAGCCAATTTGCATGCATTCTAGTATCTAGTGCTTTGTTTGAAAGTTGTGACGCCTTGCTGATATCAAAATATATTTAATTAGTTTAATTCTTTTTGTTTGTTGAGTTTTGATTTCTTGCCGTATACAAATATTAAAAAGTCCTCATTTAAAATAAGACAGTTGCGTTCCATATTTTGGAGAAACACTGGTCGAAAAAAATTGTTGTTAATAGTTTTGTAATACTTGCAAAATGGTATTTCTTTGCTAATTTAATCAGCTTTAAAGCTCTTATAGTTCTCGAAATAGCAATGGTGACATACTTTAATTGAACACTTTGAATAATATAAGTTTACTTTGCAAAATGTTTTTATTTTTGAAATATTCTGATTTTCTTTTCAACTGCATTTTCGTTATAATTATCTTAAATCTATCTATAGATTGCGATAAAAAAAATATATCATCACGCCTTTAACCCATTACTGCGTGTGGCACTCTGTCGTAGCAGATTTCTGTAAATGATATATTTTTGCCGTGAAGTGCGGTTAGCAGCCGTCAAATCACGGCCCCCAAAGATGTTTGTCGGCTGTGGGAATCTGATCCGAATTCTCAAATCGAAAGACTAATTCGATACCACAGAGCCACCTACTTCTTAGTTTTAATAAATTAATACTATCGATAGTATAATCGATATATCGATAGTTTCTATAAAGTATTTTCGATGGCAGCCATTATCGATAATTTATCACCTCCAATACCAGGTAGAAAGATTCGAATAATTGCCGCTTGACCACTGGAATCCATCTTCACATCGCTTGTAAAACACATTTTATTTGTATTTTTAATCAGAGCCCAAAAATCAATTAAATATTTGCAGTTTGTCCAGTAGTATTGTGGTGTGGATAGCATTACGGAATTCAAATACGGAGATCCCGAGTTCGAATCGCACTCAAGTTAAAAATTATATGAACTAGCATATTACGGCTCGGTAAGTCCAGATTCTGTACTGTAATTGGGATTAAGTTCTTATTGTATAGCGCAACATAAATAAATAAATAAATAAATACTCCTAAAAATAAAGGCTAACATTCAAAAAATATAATTTTATTCTGCCGTTTGAGAAGTACTGGTTGAAAATAAGCTTTTTGATTACTAATAAATTACCCCTTATTTAACTAGTCATTAGTTCGCCCAAAAACACACTGATTCTTTCAAAAAAATGTATGAATTTATAAAATACATATTCCAATATTTTTTGTTTCTAAATACACCAAAGATGTGTTTCTTTGGACTGTGATTCGTGATCAAAATGATCAATGGTAACTTATCAAGAAGAATCATGTTTCCTTGTTCGTTATTCATTATTCCCACTCGTTTATTTTGTTATTATGAATCAACAATTCTCTTTCCCTTTTGAATCATACTTTATCTATGATTTCTGTTTACTGATTCGTTTCAAAGGTTTTAAAAATGACTTCTGCAAATAAATATGAATGCTTAACAAGATAAACAAAAGGAAATTGGCAGTTTTTGGCAAAACATATACGATATATCACATTTAATAACAATAAAAAAAATCTGCTTCAGCATCCATTTTTAAAGAAAATACTCGAATACACATTTATGAAGTTATACAACAGATTATTTTTTTTGTATTTGACATTTGAAGTTTTAAAAGTTCATATAATAGAATCGCGTCGATCAGATTGAATTATTCATGTTTGTTATTTTCAATGCATTATATTTAATCATGATCCAATGCAATCAATCAAACAAATCATGATTTAAAAAATCTCAATCACAGTCCAAAGAATCGCACCTTAAGTTGTCTATAAACTGCAGCTTACTTGTAACGCACAGACCGAAGCAGTCAAGTTCGTATCTAGTGCCATATATCGCTTGGTTGCCAGGCCCGGCATTAGTGCGATTCGCTTGCCGTCCGGACGGACCATCACACAAAACCCAGGAATGCTTGTCGCGTTCGTTACTGAACATCCCACATTCACGTGATTGTCCGTTGAGTTTGTCCAGGTCTGAACTACATCAGTTTCTGTAATGCGAAAACAAAATGTACGAAATATAGAAGCCAAGAGCGTCGAACACATTTCTTGAATAATTAATTTTTAATATTTTATATTTAGCCTGTATACAAATAAATAAATAAGTACCCCTTTTACCCATTACTGGATATGGTGTACTGTCGTAGCAAATCTCGGTAAGTAATATCTTTAGCGGCCGTGGTTTGAAGGTTGGTAACGGTGCATAAATAATGAAGGAGGAAAATTAGTTTTTCTATATCGTGTTTACAATAGTTACTTGTGTATCTAGACCGCGAATAATCATTTGTATGTTTCATGCAACTGTCAAACTTATATGTCAATAGCTATTTACGTGGCCAGCGTAGTAAATTAATTTTTTCTACTATTGACATGAAAAGTTGACAATTACACTTTCATTTGTCATCGTAAAGTTGACATTTTCTATGGAATAATCGAAAAATATCTTTGTCGCGCGTCTCCGATAGCAACGCGCGAAAAAGATATCAAATGCGTGCTTATTTCAATAGTTACCAGGGATACCAACATAACAGAAACTTGTCACATTGAGAGTTGACAGAATGAATTTATTTTCAGTACGTATACTTTTTGTCATAATTTTAAGATGCAATCGTAGAAAAAGATATGTGTAACACAAGCGTAAAGTGTCTTTGTTCCTCTAACACTATTTCAGCTTTTGCCTCCGGCTCGCGCTGCAATTACCGTGTTCGAGTAACAAATAATCACTTTATACTCTTAATACACAAATAACTATTTCGGATGAGCTGGAAAATTTGTAGTACGAGTGATCAAGAAGTGAGCCTCCATAATCCAGTGAGGCCAGTAAAAATTAATTGCAAGCGTGCCGTGTACAAAGTTATATTTCCACCTTCACAACTTTTTTTTTATAAAGTTTATTAATTTTATAAAAAAATACATTACATTTTATAATCAAAGGTTGTTGGCGGTAGAACAATTTATAGTTAGACGTTGTCATGGCATTGTGATCGTTGTTATGAAAAAAAACTACTGTCAGTGTCAACAGTTACATGAATTCTAGAAATTTCTATTTTCTTGCAAGTTTAGAAAATATATAAAATATTGCTGACGCTGCACGAAATTACTTTTAATTAGTTATTTTACAGGGCTACGTGATATAATTATTCATTTACTTAGTTAGCATAAATACCTATAAAGTGTCATTTACATAGAAGGTGGAAATAAATATTATATTGTAATACTAGTGAGGAAAGGGCAATAGTACAAGTTTTTCAATGGCCCTCTTCCTCATATGTTACATACTATTTTTTTCAATATTAAACGTGCAAATTACATTTTTACAGTTAAATTTATGACAGAAAAATTTGAGTGACGCCTAGATTCGAACCAGGAACCCTCCGCTTTCAAGACTCCTATATAATAGGTATTGACAACGGATTTCCTTCTGCAACGACACATCTTCTGGTTCGAATCCAGGCGTCACCTGAATTTTTCTGAAACAAGTTTAACTTTAAATTTATCAACGTCTCTATACTTTCAATCATGTCATATAACAAAAATTATTACATTCTTACGTTAATGGTCACTATTTCAAATGCCATTTCCTTCACTCAATTTTTGTGTGATAGTAATCGTTTCCCTCACTAGTGAGGAAAGTTATTTACTTTTATCACTAAAGAGAGAGGTTGCTATCACAACTAAATTGAGTGAGGGAATTGCCATTTTCACAAGTAATGTTGAAAAAAGTTCAATAACGGGTTGTCAGCTACTTTGGCGGGTTGTTCAAAACTAGTCAAAAACATGATTACAAAATTCCGTCGATAAATAAACTTGCTATTTTTCTGAAAATTTCTCCTTGGTTACACATTCAGATTTATAATAATCATCATTTCGAAATTAAACTTGTATTCAATTTTGAAGTTTTTTAATGAACATAAACAGGTTCGTGAAAAAAGTAATGTGCACTTCGGCAGCGAAATTATTTGGTGTGCTCAGAAAATAGTCCGCCTTGGCTGCCTAACTCTTTCTTCGATGCATACAAACGATCATTTCGTGGCCTAGATACGCAAATAACTATTGCAATTTGTACCGCGTTGCAAACTAGCTTTCTGTTTAAACAAACTAACTTGCAATAGAAAAAGAGTAGAGTGGACTGTAAATAAAAATGCCGAGGGATCACAAGACGCGTGTCTAGATTGGCTGGGTTGATTAAAAACAAAATTACGGATGCGTTAGAATACTCTTTTATTCCACTAAATTCATACACAAAAGCTAATGCCGTGTTTCACTCGAAAGACTCGACCGTGAACACGACACCTACCTCAAAATGTTAACCAGGGAATAATTCTCTTTTCCTAACAGCGATAAATCGCGTAACAAAAATCCAATCTACTTACTATTCACTCAAAATATTTACGACAATACTGACGAAACGAATATATATATATATATATATATATATACCGGGTGGAACATCATACCTGTGTACATAGGCGATTAACATGAAAAAACAGTTTTTCCATGCGCATTGCTCCCCAAATTATTTTACCCAAAAATGCTTCAAATAAATGTTGTAGAGCATAAAATTCTGCATCTAAATCAATAAACAGAATTACATTTACATGCGTTGTAACGACAGAAATTAATTTAAAAAATATTAAAAATTACGTTCAAAATATCAAATAGCCATGGAAGTGAAAAAAATAGATAAATGCTTGACGTTTTTCTGTTTATTTGATATTTTACCCCCGACAAATTAATCATTCAATAAAATTCATACAAAAAACTCCATACCTATGATTACAATTTAATAATAAATAAACAATTGTACATTTCAATGAAACGTTTATTTCTTATAGGGTTGGTCATGTAAAAATTATAACTTATCTATTATAATTCAAATATCAAACAATAATTCTCCCATTAAAATAATCACTACAATTTATTATTACAATAAATATTCAAATAAACCTCCATTTTCAGGCAAGCAATAACAAAGTCTATTGTAGAAGGAATGTCGTACATTAGCGAGCTGCCTATTTGTGATTAAAGCGCACTTATCCACGATAGCTTCTCTCAAAGAATTAATATTTGGGTGGCGTTGCTTATAAACTTTACATTTAAGATGACCCCATAAAAAAAATCGCTAGGTGTTAAATCAGGAGATCTGTCAAACGTGAAGCATCTATCTATTTTTGATTCACTTCCATGGCTATTTGATTTTTTTCAACGTAATTTTTAATATTTTTTTATTTAATTTCTGTCGTTATAACTGTTTTTTCATGTTAATCGCCTATGTACACAGGTATAATGTTCCACCCGGTATATATATATAACAAATCCGTGGCGCGAGCATTTCAAAAATAAAATCATGCTGGTATCCGAAACTAACTTTTTTCGCAGCGTGGCCACCAAATACTACCAGAAGCAAAATACAGAAAGAGAAACCTAAAATTAGAGAGAAATAGACCGATAAAACAAATTTAATGAACGGATCGGCTATTATCGCGATGTTTCGTTTCTTCTTTGTGACTTAGTTTGATATGTCATACGTGATGGGTTGATTTAGACGTACATATGGAAGCCTGTCACATGTTTCGGATGGCGGTGACAATACATCATTATAACAAGCCATTTTTGTGTGAAAGGTACTTTGGAATTTGAATTTTGTTAAAATTATAGAAACGTATATGTGTGAGAAACGCGTTGAAATTAGTATTTATAAATTATGTAAAAATATAGCATTTCATCATCCTTGCACAAATTTTTCTTTAGAATATTTAATTATTATATTATATTATTAAAAGCAATAGAAATTTCAAAATATGTCCTAAGAAAAATTGAAAATTATGTATTTTGATGAATTCCTTACAATCATACATATTTTTTATATATATAAAACTTGTCTGTTCTTTATGGCATATTATTAATTAATATACCTTTGAATTATACGTAATGAAATAGTATAAAAATTCTTTACCTTATTACACATTTTTTAATTACCGCCAAGGGTGAACAACAAATTTAAATGTCCAGGGTCATTGCATTTGTAAGCGAAACATCAGAAGAGTTTGATTTCTGAATGCACCCAAAGCAACCCTACACTGGTTGAACAGCGACAGCTGTGCGCACTGCCGGCGAAGTCGTGCAAAATAAGCAGTGGGGTAAGTTAGCGCCAAACTCAAACTACCCAACAGTACGACTTTTTTTTCACTGTTTTAAATCTTTGCATTAACCTATTGTGTATCTCTTACCTTTTGGTATAAACTCAAACGTAACTTCAGTTGGAAACATGTAATTCTCATAAGTGAGCAAACATTTCCAGACACCAAAATCTGACACTTTAGACACAGCTACGCTATGTCCGCATTTCTTTGCGCGAGATTTAACTAACTGATTTTGTGGATCAAATAACTGGCAGTTAATCATGTCGCCAACGCAGTCAATGTCATATTCATCACTAGGACAATCTATCAATAAACTATTTCCTATTTTTTCAAATTTAACAACTTGGCGAGGAGAAACTCCTGAAAAGAGAAAAAAAATTGTTAAATAATAAAATTACATAAAATATATGCATTTTTTTTAACAAAACATATACAACCTCTATCAATAATGATAAATATTAATGTTTAAAGGACTAATATAAAGGAGACAAAACGAATAAAAGTTTATTGTTTTATATTTCGGCATCTTCAGTTACAAATAATTATTTATTTAAATATTAAGACTCATCATTATTTTTATTTAAGTCAAAATGCTAAGAGTAAAAATAACTTCTAACATAAGTTAATGAAATGAGGTCTATTCTATTAAAATCATGTGTAACGATATCGTTGCCGTACAACTGTCGCTAAGCATTTTGTTCAACGACATTCGTAACAACAAATGCAAAAACCTACTAACGATATCGTTAAACGTTATCGATATTATGTGGTTATAACGATATTATCCTACTTGATGTTTATTTTCACAGAATATATGTGTGTGTATATATATATATATATATATATATATATATATATATATATATATATATATATATATATATATATATATATATATATATGTGTATATATATATATATATATTATTATTATTATTTTCAATTTAAATCTGACAAATTTATAACGGTATTTTTGATTCATTATTTTATTAATTTCGATGTATTAATAAACAATGAATACAAATAAGAAAGCTGCAAAAGCGATCCAAAGACAATATGAAATATATGTGGAAGAATTGGAAAACAATATTTCATTTCTCAAAATCTATATATGTAGTCATGAACCCTTCTACCGTTAGGTGTAGGGTGTAATGTCTTTTAATCGTGCACAAATTTCGCCCATTGTTTCTTATTCCTCGCGCATCCTCCGAGCATCGTGAGGTGTAATGTTCCTCTTCTTCAGGATTTTATTAATGATAGTATCCCAGGTGTCATTTGGCCTACCCCGATCCCTCTTTTCTTGCACATTTGTCATCCAAATTTGTCTCGATTCGTTCATCCTGATCATGTGGCCCCACCACGCTAATTGTCGTGATTCTATGAAGTCTAATATTGGTTTGCACTTCAACTCTTCTCTAATTGTTTCGTTTCTAATTCTATCCAACACTGTTACTCCCTGTACTCTTCTTAAATATTTCATTTCAAGCGCCTGAATTTTACTTTACATTCTTTGAGATAATACCCATAACTCGCAACCATGTCAGTATAGACCTATATATTGTTTTATAAACTGTCATTTTTGTTTTCGTAGAAATTTCTTTTTTCCCTATGAAGCTAAGTTTCATTCCATGAAACAGTCTTGCTGTTTTGTCTATCCTTTAATTTATTATATATAGTTGTTCTATTTTTCATTATTAATCGTTAAATTCTCAATTACTTGATCATTTCCCACTACCATAACGTTTGTCTTTCTGGCATTAATATTCATATCATATTTCTCGATAACCTCATTCCATATATTAAAATTTTGTTGCATTTTTGTTACATTTCCTGCTATAACCACTAAATCGTCTGCAAAAGCACATACTGATACTAACATTGGTCTTAAGTTTCTGTATCCTATGTGTAACTTGCTTATCTTTCCGTCACATTTGTCTAAGACCGTTTTCTGTCTCAAATACTCCTGATCTACTGTTTTGATTTATGACGTAGCTTATGTTCTTTTTATATAATCCTTTGATAGCATTAACTAACTTAGGGTGTACTCCTCTTCATGCACACAGGACATTCCATAGTTTTTCTCTATTCACTTTGTCGTACGCCTTCTCTAGGTCTATAAATGTCATGATTGCTCTCGTTTTTATAGCTAATATCTTCTGGATGATGTTTTTAATGGTAAATACATTATTTTGCGTACTATGTCCTTTTCTAAAACCAGTTTGTACTTCGAACATCGTTGCTTATGTTATGTTTCGTAATCTTTTTTCTAATATTCTTTCATATACTTTTAGCGCCGAACACAGTAGCGATATACCTCTATAATTGTTACAATCTTAAGTATCTCATTTTTTGTGTATTGGTACCATGACAGCTATTTCCAAATATTTAGGCACCTGCCTTTCGTTCTAAACTTTGTTGTATATCTCCAATAGCAACTCTGCGTCTCTTTCTCCCATGTATTTTAACATTTCTGATGTAATTTTGTCGTGTCCCGCAGCTTTACAATTTGTCATTAGTCGTAGTGTTTCTTTTATTTCCTTCATTTTTATCTCTTCTCCTTCCATATCATTTGTGTACGCATTGGCAATTATTATCTCGCTATAATTAAGTATTCCTTCCGGTCCTTCTTCTTCATAAAAGCTCTTGAAAATACTCTTTCCATCTGTTCATTATTTCTTTCTGTTTCTTTGTGTAATAATAACCCTTCTTTATTCTTTATTGTACTTGTTGTATATGTCTTTCCATTTCTGAGTGTTTTAAAAGTTTTATAGAATAATTTTCGATTCTCACTGCTATTAGTCTCCATTAGCTCTCAAAACTCCTTCCAGTTATTTCCTTTCGCATGCAACACCAATTCCTTGACTTTCTGTCGATGTATTTTATACCTATTATAGTTTTCTTCATTTTTATTACTAAGGTAATACATCCAGGTCTTCTTCTTTTTTTTTATTTCTTCCCTTAGTTCCTTATTTCACCAAGATGTTTGCTTTTTGTTGTTATTTCCTCTAGATGTTCCGCATGTTTTTTTTTGATGCTTGTGTGATTATTTCCTTAAATATATTCCATGCTTCTTACACGTTATTCCCCGTTATTTTTTTTGTTTCAATTATTCTTGTTACTTCTTGCTCATATTCTATAGCTATTTGTTTGTGCGTTTTTATTTTCTCAACTTCTGCTTTCTTGGTCTCATTTGTAGTGACCTCGTGATTTAAGTTATTTTTCTTTATTTTTGCTTCGGCAAGGAAATTATCTAAAAAAAAATCAAATATATCACGTAGAGTGCGGTTATATAATCTGACTGCCCTACAAAAATATTTGAGTTATAAAAATATTTACAACGTAAACTTTAGTTGGAATATGTTGATCCTGTGTTTCAATTATGGAAAGGAATATATGGCTTTAGGATCCTTGAATAATTTTATTTATTTATTGGACGTTTCGATGATTAACCCATCATCTTCTAATAAAAAGTGCAGAATGTTCCTTAAAGAAATAAACCATGAAAAATTAATAATTAAACAACCATACATTGGGAAAATGTACATTTTACCAAAGATACATAAGTGAAATGTTCCTGTAAGACCAATAACTTCAACTACTGACACTCCTACTTATAAACTAGCAATATTTCTTAGTAACATTTTGAAAAACATTACGGGAAAATCAGAATTTAATATTAAAAGCTTATTTGATTTGGTAAAAGACATTAATAAACTCTGCATTAATAGTGATCATGTTATTTTCTCTTTAGACGTTTGTTCACTTTTCCCAAACAAGAATTAGTTATCGAATGTATAGAAGACAAATGGAATGAAATTACAGTTTTTACAGATTTAACGTTAGAACAATTTAAAAAAGGCATCAATTTATGTTTTGAAACTTCATCTTTTACTTTCCAAGATATCATTTATAAACAAATTGATGGGACCCCATGGAATCAAGTTTAAGTAATCCAATAGCAGACTTTGTATTACAAAAGATATGTCGATGATTGTTTAGTGATTGCACACAAAGACAATGTTAATGATATCACAACGTTATTTAATGAATTCCACCCTAGAATTGAAAAAAAATAATAGGTTATTCTTCTTAGAAGTTTCGTTAATCAAAGTAGAACCGCATATTGTAAATGATTGATATAGAAAAGAAACATATTCAGGAAGATATTTAAATTTCCATTCGTACATTAACAAAAACTAAAAATTAGTGTCGTTCTGGCATTGACTGACCGTGCCATATTGTTATCAAATAAAAAATTCCATAACAAAAACATACATTTTGTAAAACAAGTTTTAAAAGAAAATAGTTACTCTGAAAACTTCATAAATTCAGCTATAAACAAACGATTAAATACTTTAAAACATTGCAAGAAACGTAGTAAAAAAACAACTAAAGAGAAACCCAAATATATTAAAATTCTATTTCACCATAAAATCAACACAGGCATTAAAAAAATCTTGCAAATTATACTGTTTTTAACACAAAACCATTATTCACGAAGTTAAAAGATATTAAAAAAATCGAAGAGAATCAAAATGTCATCACTTGTGATTTGAAATATATAGGAGAAACTTGCCAAACTATTAAAAAAAAAATACCAACATGAATATATCTAAAAAAAATCATAACCAAAATCGTAGTACTGTTACAAAACATTATGCAGAGTTAGGACATAAATTTAAATATAAAGAACCAATATTTTTACACGTCGAAGAAAATAAAGAAAAACAGCTACTTTTAGAAACCCTATACATTAATCTAAATAAAAAAATAATTTAAATTGTCAAACTGATACTAAGAACATTTTTCAATATACCCGCCAAATTTAAAAAAAAACCTAGAGAGTTGGAATAAAGTAGATGGCAACATTTTCGCTTAAATAATTTACTTCCAGTATCAACTATTACCAGTTTCTCTTTCTCTGTCGGCCATCTTAACTGTAGTCACGTGCAAAATTTCACCGTTTTAAATATGTTTACTCACATGTGGTATAACTTGTTAAATTCACGATATACATTACTTTTTATGTTTATGACAGTTGGTTATCCGTAAAGCTAATTTCAGTTGTTTTAAAAAAAAATTACAATGTAAAAAGAAATATTTATTAAGTAAGTATTATTTAAAAAAATATTATCAACAAAAAATGTTGTGTGTATATATATATATATATATATATATATATATATATACAAATATCATCATCACGCCTTTTACCCATTAATGGGTTTGGCGCTCTACCTAAGCAGATAATAAATAATTTTGTATTAATAAATGCTAAAGATGATGGGTTAACCATCGAAACGTCCAATAAATAAATACAATTATTCAAGGATCCTAAAGCAATATATTCCTTTCCATAACGTAAACTTTAGACAACAATAAACAATCCATATTTTTAAAATATATGCTTAACCTTAATAGAAATATATTCAATATCAAATATTAAAGTTTTAAGAAGTGTAAATGGCATGAATTTGTAAGATATCTCACTCAGCTACAATTATTAACATTTCTTTAGCCATTTAAAATGGCAGTTAAACTGTTGTGTTTGAAATATATCAAACTTTACGACTTCAACGAGGCATGTAGACTTGCCGTTCATTTACGATATAAAATAACGATTCATAACGATAAATATATTAGAAGAATAGGTTTTTTGTGTGGGGGTTAATGGCTGGTATGGTCTCGATCGAGAAGTGATGTCGAATAAGCTTCTCGGTAAATTTCGAGTAACGCCTCTGCGCTCTTTTTCTTGGCAGCTCTACCCTCTACCAGCAAGTCCTATCCTTACTTTCTCGTAGTAACCCCTGACTGTAGTCGTAATAGACTAGCTAACAAGGAAGGACGAAAGGCGAGTAACTGGCGCCTCCAAACCAGTTCTTTTCGACTAAGGGAGCACACCCCGACAGCAAAGCCTGGTCCTCCAGGTTGGAGGTTGGGGCGTTGGGCCAGCAACCCATCACTCGTAAAAAATGCATCAACGTTAAAAACACCTTAGATAAGCCTCGGAATGAAACAAGGAACAAATTTAGACGAGAACTAGCTACGAAACGGATGTTGAAAATGGTCACGTGGAATGTACAGGGAATTAATAACAAAACAGTGGAAACCATAAAAGAACTCAACCAACAAAAAATTGATGTCAGAAACTAAAAGAAAGGGAAAAGGAAGTGAAGTACTAACAAACTATATCCATATGTGGTCCGGTGTAGATAAGTCACAAAGAGCAGCAGCAGGGGTATCGATATTAGTTAATAAAAAACATATAAAATTTATAAAGAACTTTGAATGTGAATCTGAAAGAATTATTACAATGACTCTATCCCTATATGGAATTGAAACCGTTATTAACGGAGCCTGTACCCCCACCGATGATTCTAGACAACAGATAAAGGAAACATTCTTTCAAGATCTAGACCATGTCATTAGTAAAGTAAAAAATCATCACGAATTTATATTGATTGGTGACTTAAATGGAAGAACAGGTTTCAAGCAAAATGATGATGTGGTCGGCCAGTATGGGGAGGAAGTCACAAACAATTCAGGAGAATTGATAATCGAACTATGTAAAGAACATTACCTGAAGATACAAAACGGATTCTACAAACACAAGGATATACATAAATATACTTCGGAGAGACCCTCATTGCAACAGCGTTCTATAATTGATTACTTTATAACAAAACAAAGATCATATATGAAGATACAAGATTGCCGAGTTAAAAGAGGGGCAAATTGTGGTTCAGATCATTTTATGCTGGAACTAAAAGTAGTTTGGCCCTTTCCAACAAACAGTAAGCTATTGGACACGGAAAAGCTACAAAACACGGGAAAATTAAAAAAATTTAAAAAATACAAGCTAAACTTACTACTGGAACTAAGTATTAGACTATTAAATGAAAACAGATTACAAAACGAACTCACTAAATTTGAAGAATCAATACATATTGAAACAGAATATACAAATATAAAAAAACGCATTACACAACGCTGCCATGCAAGCGCTAGTGCCCATTGATGACAGAAAGTGAAACAAAAAACCATTTTGGATATCGGAAGAAGTCGAAACATTAATAAAAGAGAAAAAGCGACTATATAATAAATGGTTAACAAAAAAGACCCAAGAAAGAAGACAACAATACAAAGATAAAAATAAGGAACTTAGGAAAAAAATCAAAGAAATTATAGTTCAGTACTGGGAAAGTAAATGCCGTCAAATAGAAAGCCTAATAGGTGGAGCACGCTCAACTGAAGTATGGAAATCTGTTAAACAACTTAAAACTAATAATACCTACCAAAATTGTCAATTCACTAAGATGAAGGAGTGGGAGAACCACTATAGAAAATTACTAACGGAGAGTCGTAATAACTACCTAACAGACGACAATACCACTAAGGAGCAAGGTAAAAACCAAAACCAAATCTATATAACCGCAGAAGAAGTAAAGAGTCAACTGAAGAAAATGAAAAATGGAAGATCACCCGGGCCAGGAAATGTACCTATAGAACTGGTTAAACATGGAGGAAAAGCGATCATACAGAGAATAACTAACTAAATGAATATCTGTTATACATCGACAAAGCTACCGGAAGAATGGAAAATAGCATATATTACATCCATCTTCAAAAAAGGAAATAGAAAAGACCCCAACTGCTACAGAGGTCTTAGCGTCACCTGTAGTCTAAGTAGATTGTACGGTAAAGTACTCCAAGAAAAAGTACGGATGGATATTTTAGATTGCATTAGTGAGGACCAAAGCGGTTTTATACCAGGTCGATCTTGCGTCGATAATTTGTTCACTCTGCAACAATTACTAGAGAATAAAATTGCAACAGGTGAAGAGTTACATTTAGCTTTTGTGGATTTGGAAAAAGCTTACGATTCTATTCCACTTACTAAACTTTGGGAAGCTTTAAAACAACTGCAAATTAACAACAAACTGTTAGAAAATATTAAAGAACTCTATAAAAATAATATATCCTACATTAAACTAGGAAATGAATTGAGTGAACCTATCAGAGTAACAAAGGGGTTACGCCAAGAATGCAGCCTGTCTCCAATACTGTTTAATACATACGTGGAAGTTGTCTTACTAAAATGGAAACGACACTGCCAGGGGATGGGTATCCCTATCAATGACCATCATCTTTTTACTTTAAACTTTGCTGATGATCAAGTACTCATTGCCCAAGATGCTTTCGATCTTGAATGTATGCTTACTCGACTCTATAAAGAATATCAAAACTGGGGCTTGACAGTAAGCCTAAAGAAAACAGATTACCTAGTGGTAAATTCCGATACCAGGTTGAGGTGATGATAAATGATGAAAAAAGTATAGCAAGTAGATGAATTCAAATATTTAGGAGCGAGTGTAGACAAGAATGGAATAGGGGAACGAGAGATCAAGCACGGAATACAAGAAAGTAGAAAGATAATTGGCTGCTTAAATTCATTGTGGTGGGACAAAAACTAATCAAAGAAAACAAAAAAAAGATTAGGACAAGTCATGGTAGAATCGATCCTAACTTATGGTTGTGAAATCTGGGTGCTCAACGCAGAGATGAAACGTCGACTACAGGCTGTAGAAATGGACTACCTCAGACGAAGTGCAGGAATATCTAGATTGCAACGAATTACTAATGAAACAGTCAGGAATGAAATGGATGCTCATCAAACTGTTATTGACAGAATAGAAAGAAGAGGCTTATGTTGGTTTGGACACCTAATGAGAATGGCAGAAGACAGGTGGCCAAAACAATTTTTCACTGGTACCCTCCCGGAAGAAGAAAACGTGGCAGACCAAGACGGTCCTGGAATGAAGGAATGAGAAGAGCAATGCAGGACAGAGATCTACAGGAGGACGTAGCCCAAGATAGAGAGACTTGACGAAGGGGAATGAGCAGGCAGCACCTAGCTGTATAATGATTTGTAACATTATATTTAACTCTAAATGCAATGTACTTATCTAGCTCAATATATATATATATATATATATATATATATATATATATATATATATATATATATATATATATATATATATATATATATATATATATACAGGGTGAGTTTTTCTGTTCTTTATAAAACCGGGCATTAAAGTAATAAACTCTAATCTAATTTATTTATTTTATGGCCTATATAATATTACTGTCAAAAGCTCGACTGTCATTTCAATAATTAATATTTAATTACTTTGGAACTAAATGAATTTGTCATTAATAAAACCGACCACTGGAGTCTTAGAGATCTATTTTACTAAAATATTATATATTATTACAACTCGTTACCAGGCAACATGTAGTTATTTTTACGATTTTTGACAAAAACCTATATATATATATGTATATATACAGGGTGAGTCTGGGAAGACGCCCCCCCACCCTTTAACTTTTTTATTATGAGTAATAGAAAAAAATGGTTCATATAAAAGTTTTATTATTTTAAATATACTATTTGATGGCAGATGTAGATATTTTTTATAAAGTCAGGTTTACAAGATACGACTATCAACTTTTATTTTTTAAATAGCAACCTATAATTATTTTACTAAAATAAAAACCGCCATTTTTTTCTCTTTTCAACGGTGTATTAGTTTTTATTAATGTATCTGAAAAAATTCGAGAAAAATTAGAAAGTTGAGAAATACTAGAAAAAATTTTTATACAAATATTATAGGTGGCTATGTGAAAATAAACAAAATGTAACAGTGTTAAATTAATGTCAAAAAAGTATACATTTGCTGGTTACTTTATTTAACTTATTTTGCAAACAATAAAAAAAACGTTTTCAAATGTTTACGAAAGAAGAATTAATAGATATGATTCAAATAATTGGTGAATCGACTGGAATCATGAGAAGGGCAAAAAGAATTTACCGGGAGCGGTTTCCTAGACGTCGGCAACCGAGTTTAAGATCACTGAGGAGGATTTTTACCCGATTTCGAGAAACAGGTTCAGTAGAAAAACCAAAACGAAATACATCTAATATTATAGTAAATGAAGAAACCGAAATTATGGTTTTGGCTTCTGTTTACGAAAATCCTCATGTCAGTACGGGAAATTTATCAAATTTAATTGACATTAGCCAAAGTTCTGCGTCTAGAATTTTAAGAAAACATAAATTTCATCCTTACCATATTAACCTTACACAAGAATTGCACGGTGAAGATTTTAATAATAGAATTCGATTTTGCAATTGGGCGATGGAAAATATTAGACGAAATCCGCTGCTATTATCTAATATTTTATTTACGGATGAGGCTACTTTTAAAAGTAAATAGGCATAATATGCATTATTATGCAACTGAAAATCCTCACTGGATGCGGAACGTCGACAGCCAGAGGGTATGGTCCTTGAATGTTTGGGGTGGCATAATAGGAGATTTTGTTGTTGGTCCACATTTTTTTGAAGGTCCATTGAATGGAGACGGTTATTTAAATTTTTTAATAATGATCCTCCCGGAATTATTGGAAGATATTCCATTAAATGTCCGCCAAAATTTGATATTCCAGCATGACGGAGCGCCACCAAATTATGCCGGTAATGTTCGGAATTATTTAAATAATCACTGGAGGGGACAATGGATAGGACGAGGTGGACATATTTCATGGCCAGCAAGATCTCCTGACCTTACGCCTATGGACTTTTTTCTTTGGGGATACGTCAAGGATCTTGTCTACCAGAAGATACCTACAGATGCAGAAGACATGAAAGAGCGTATTCGAAATGCTTTCCAAAATATTTCGCGAAACATGCTGGCAGATGTTCGAACACATCACGTTCAACGCTTAAATTTTTGTATTACAGAACATGGTCGTAATTTTGAACATTTATTTTAAGTTGTTTTTGTTACTGAATTTGTTGCTTTAGTTTGTTAAGTTGTATAACACTGTTACATTTAGTTTATTTTCACATAGCCACCTATAATATTTGTATAAAAATAATTTCTAGTATTTCTCAATTTTCTTATTTTTCTCGAATTTTTTCAGATACATTAATAAAAACTAATACACCGTTGAAAAGAGAAAAAAATGGCGGTTTTTATTTTAGTAAAATAATTATAGATTGCTATTTAAAAAATAAAAGTTGATAGTCGTATCTTGTAAACCTGACTTTATAAAAAATATCTACATCTGCCATCAAATAGTATATTTAAAATAATAAAACTTTCATATGAACCATTTTTTTCTATTACTCATAATAAAAAAGTTAAAGGGGGGGGGGCGTCTTCCCAGACTCACCCTGTATATATATAAATATATATATATATATATATATGAGAAAAAAAAAGCTTTAAATAAATGTTGTAGAGCATAAAATTCTACATTCAAATCAACAAACAGAATTTATTTTGCATGCTTTATAACGACAATAATTAAATTGAAAATGACGAAAATTAGCTTATAAATGAAAAATGATTAAACAAATGATATGGTTTCAGCAGGATGGTTGTTCTGCTCATTTTACAAATGAAATTAAAACATTTTTAAATCAATCTTTCCCCAATTGGTGTATAGGACGCAGTGCTCCAATAAACTGGCCAGCGCGATCCCCGGATTTGTCCGCAAATTACTTTTTTATGGTAGCATTTAAAAGTAAAATCTACAAACCTAGACATGCAAATGCAAACTCTTTGATTCGAAAAACTATGGAGGAGTGCAGAAAAATTACAAACCGACAATTAAATAATATGAAACGCAATATATATATATATATATATATATATATATATATATATATATATATATATATATATATATATATATATATGTATATGCCTGGTGTCTACTTTTTTTTAGTGATATCTCTTTATCTATTAATTTTAGAACAAAATTGTACTGAAGAAAAATGTTCAGAATGAAAAACTGCATCCATACAGTATTATTTGACATATTGGACCAGAATTGGAAGTTTACTCAAATTTATTTATTTATTTATTTACTCGAGCATTTAATTTAATAATAAAATTAATTATAGCAACTATTATTTTCTTTTTTCTACATAATCTAGACAAATAAATACCTATTATTAAGTTATCTAATTTGTTTTATTTCTCATGGCACTAATTGCTTTAAAACGTGTATTTTATTTTGCTTCTTACTTGGACATAAGAAACAATTGAACAACAAACTTATACTCTATGAATGCAGTATTTCATTCTGAACATTTTTCTCAAAGTTTCAAACTAGGTAACATTTAGGAATTATTTTTATTCGGGCAGAGACAAATTCTAAACTCAGGGGACCCACGGAAATGACAGGCGAACTTTTGACAGGCATGTTATATTTGTTATAAATTAAATAAACATGGGAAATCAGTTTTTCCTTGCGCAAAAGTGGCCAATTGATTTTAGACAACAATGCTTCAAATAAAAGTTGTAGAGCTTGAAATTATGGATTTAAATCAGTTTTCAGATTTTATTTTGCACTTTTTGTAAGCAAAATAATCGCATTAATATTTTATAAGAATTTCTACTATATAGTGATAGCCATGGAATTGAGACAAAATGATAAACAAATGTATGACGTTTTAACTGTCAGAAAAGTTTAGTTTTAAATGGATTTGTGATTTATTTAAGTGACAAAGGTGATTGTTGTTATATCATTTTTGAAAATGGACAATTTTATTTTATAATTTTTTAATATTTACTATAATAAATAATAGAATTTTTACGCAAATAATTATTTTATTTATTTAGAAATAATATTAAAATAATCTATTGTAGAAACATTTTTAACATTGCACAACTGTCTAATATTTATTTTGTTGCATTCGCCTACAACAGCGTTTTTAAGTTCTTGGATGGCATTGTATCTTTTTTTATAAACGCAAGACTTTAAGTGTCCCCATAAAAAAAGTCAAAGGAATTTAAATCTGGAGACCGTGCTGGCCAGTAAACTGGCCCTCCATGCCCTATCTCTGGAAACGTATCATTCAGATAATTTACAACTTCTCTTGTATTATGGGCAGGACAGCCGTCGTGCTGGAACCACACATACTCATTATTTGCGTGGGCTATTTCCGGTCCCACTATTTTTCGTAACAATTCTAAATAATTGTTTCCATTTAATCGATTAATAAAAAAAAGGACCAATAATTTTATTGC
The DNA here is from genome assembly GCA_947425015.1 of Pterostichus niger. Lineage (NCBI taxonomy): Eukaryota > Metazoa > Arthropoda > Insecta > Coleoptera > Carabidae > Pterostichus > Pterostichus niger. Next base: position 17,952,759 of record OX380346.1, on the reverse strand, counting down.
CTAAAATTCCTGCCCATACATTTACTGATTGTCGATATTGTGTTCTGGATTCAATAACAATGTGCGGATTTCTCTGAGACCAGTGTCGAAAATTATTTTTATTTAGTTCGCTATTCAGCGTAAATGTACACTCATCTGTAAATAATATGTTTTTTAAAAACCTCCTATCATTGTTGGGCTTTTCCATAATTATTTCGCAAAATGTTGCGCGTCGTTCGCAATCGTGTCCAAAAATTTCTTGGTGGTTTTGTACTTTATAAGAATAGTATTTGTATTTGAAACTAATATTTAGTTCTTTTGAAATTTCTCGTACACTGAGACTTGGTTCCATTTCTATTAATGCTAGTACAGTTTCTTCGTTATTATTATTTCTATCTCCATGCACACGTCCCTGTTCCTGTTCCACTTGATTATTAAATGTACCGGTCTTCTCAAATTTGGTAATAAAGTTCTGAATTGTTGTTTTACTTGGAATGTTATGGTGAGGACAAATAATACTGATTAAATCACGTATTCTTCGAAAACTTTCACTAGAATAATTCCACTTAATAATTTGAAACTTTTCTTCATGTGAATAGTTATCCATTTTCAATAATTCTGACAGTTAAAACGTCATACATTTGTTTATCATTTTGTCTCAATTCCATGGCTATCACTATAAAGTAGAAATTCTTATAAAATATTAATGAGATTATTTCGCTTACAAAATGTGCAAAATAAAATCTGAAAACTGATTTAGATCCATAATTTCAAGCTCTACAACTTTTATTTGACGCATTTTTGTCTAAAATCAATTGGCCACTTTTGCGCAAGGAAAAACTGATTTCCCATGTTAAACGCCTATGGCCAGGTTTTCATGTTACACCCTGTATATATATATATATATATATATCACAGTCTTGGATTTTGTTTGGCAAATAATGCAGATTTACTTGAGCACTTAATTTAAGATAATTTTGAGTTTATGTTGAATTAAATTTAAAATACTATAAAACATTTCATGTTATTGATAATAACAAAAAACAACGATCATTTTCAGGACCAGCAATTAAGATAATCTCTTTCACTGCAATTTATTATAGAAATTAATAATTCAAAATAAATTTTTTCTGGCAACATTTATTTTAATATATTATCTCTAAAATAATAAAGGAAGCAGGAAATTATAAAATTATGATTCTACATGTTAATGTCCGATGTTCCGGTGTCGCGGTCACCATGCTGTGTGTACTTCCAAATATTGCCAATTTCCTTTTATTCGTCATATGAATCACTCATATTTATTAGTATAAGCCGTTTTTAAAACCATTGATACGAATCAGTAAACAGAAATCATAGAAAAGGTATTGTAACGTTTATTACAATTTCGGGTTCGGTGAATAAAACACGAACAATGAAAACACTAAACAAAATATTTATATAAAACGAAAATAATGTGGTACAACTAGTACGACATATATTTATTTACAACACGTATTTATATTCACATTAAAGTATTTATCAACGACTTGCACTGTTCACACTTCAAATACAGAATGCCTATTATCAGCCCAAATTTTCCCTTTTATAATGAAACAAATTCTTCTACAATATTCCAGAACTTCTGAAACATTGTAGAAGCATATCACGGGTACATTGTAGGATTATTTCAACACACCGCCAATGACGCACGACCAAAACGCGCGCTACCGTCATATATCGATGGTTCCAGAGAAACAGGTTCGTACTCGTTACCGTATTACGTATAAGACAGCGCTAAACGCGCGGCAGACTACGTTGTATCGACTGTTCCAGAGGGAACAAGGCAGTAGTCGTTACACTGCCCCCTCCTTAAGGATGTTTCGTCTCGAAACTTTTCTGCGCCATGCTGATATCTGCACGTTGATCCCCGCGAGCACTGTGACATTTGGTGGAAATAACAGTCCACAATTCTTTTCACTACTGTTGAACCATAGGGATTATAGTTGCACACCAGGATCTCAATTCCGATATATTAGAAACTGTTTCCAGCATATTTCTTACAATTTTCCTGCTCAATATAATTCAAAAGGGAAAGGGGATTTTTGCTTCATGATCGCAAAATGAAAGAGCAAGAAAAACAAATCTCGGACGAGAAAACATGATACTTCTTGATCATGTTAACTTGGATAACTTTGATGACGAATCACAGTCCAAAGAAGCACTCCGTTTGTAGTATGTATTATGCATCATATTTACATTATAAAAAATAATACTGCAAAAAATACGTTGTTTAGAAGGGGTAAAAATATAATTGTCAAAGATAAATAACGTATGTCACATATTACAAATAAATAAAAATAAATATATCATCACGCCTTTTACCCATCACTGGGTGTGGCACTCTGCCTAAGCAGATCTCGGTAAGTGATATATTTTTTCGCGTGAAGTGCGGTTACCAGCCGTCAAATCACGGCCTCCAAAGATATTAGTGGAGGAGGAGCCACAGGGGTAGATTTTTTAAATTGGTGAAAATGTTTGTCGGCTGTGGGGATCGAACCAGGGTTCTCAAGATCCACAGGCCGACTCGATACCACTGAGCCATCTACCCCATATTACATATTACGATCACATTAAATGACGTAAATGTCATTAATTTAACATAAATTACACTACAGTTCATTATCTACTGATAATAATATTCTTTACAGTGAATTAAAAAAAATTAAATACTCACGTCTGATGGTAACAACAGCAACAGCAGAATACGAATTTCTCAATTGATCAACAAAAGAAAGATTCCAGTTGTATTGCAACATGAATGGCGAAACTGAATCCACTTTCAGACCACAAACTCCATTTCCTAAACTTGTTATTACATCTAATTCACCTGCTTTTGGTTGGATCTGTTAAGAGATAGTTCAAAATCAATAGTTACTACTAAGATCTCGAGAACCATAAAAACTAAAACTTAGGTTAATTTAGATAAAGGTTACTACATAAATAAGTCAATTTTATTCTTAGAATTTTGACTTAAATATCAATAATAATGAATTTTAATGTTTAATAGTTTAATAGTTTAATAAAGGAGACAAAACGAAAGGTTTATTGGTTTTTATATTTCGGCTTTGTTTAAAGCTATATTCAGCTACAAATAAATTAAAAAGTTATGATAATAAATAAATTAAAAACTTACTTAAATGGTGGTGCGATGAGAGATTAACAATGAATGAGTGAATAACAAAACGTGAAAATAGTGGTAAATGCCAGGAGCCGAACCGTAACGAAACTGTAATCGAAAACTGCACCAATATTTATCTTTTTGTGAAACCGTATCCGAAAATCGAAACCGATTTTGGAATATGGAATACGTATATTCATTGATTATGTAACCGAAAACGTAACAGAACCGATATTATTTCGGTTCTAAAGCCACAAACTTAAACCGGTATAAAAAACCTACTGAACCGAAAATAGTAAGAATACGAAGAAGAATATACATTATTACTTTTTATATTCTTATAAAGTTGCAGTCTTTACACTTGTAGTAGAACTGTCAATATTGGGTATGAAAGGCAGTGTAAAAGCAAGATCGACACTATGGCGTACGTAGAAATTATTTGAGGATTGCAGAAAACAGAAATCCAAAACTTTTCGGTTCGAGTACCTGATAAAAACATCAAGTAAGCATGTTATGGTTCGCTAATAAATTTGTTAATTAGTTTGTCATGAAGGTTTAGGTTATGGATGTTGGTACGAAGATTGATTGTATTTGGGCCTGCGCTAATGTATATTATTTTATTTTTGTGTTGTCAAAATCAAATGAGTATTTTTCGGTGATGGCAAGTTGTGTAAGGGCAGTTTGTTGTTTTGTAAGTGTAAATTGTTAGTGAATCTTTCATCGCATCTCCACTGTGACGAGTTATGGCGGACTCGTTGTGTTGCTCGGGCGCCAACGGTCGGATAGCGGTGTCGGAGATCAGAGAGGTTGACAGAATAAAACACAAAATTGCTGATGAAATGATGGGTGAAGTTCTTATTGAACGTTAACGGCACTACGAAGATGTTGTGGATCGTGTGGAGGTGTAGGATAGACACGGTGGAAGTCGGGGAACACGGTGATGGAGTTTTTAGCAAAACGACGCTGGGCATCGGGACGCCAAAGTGTCTAAAGTGACGGTCGAGTATACGGAGGTCATGGGGTACGTGTGAAGCGATCTGTGATGTTTTAAGAAAACGACGGTGGGGTCTCCGAAATATCAGCTGGTGAACTATTAACGATCAAGAAGAGTGGTTTTTCAAGTTTTCCAAAAAACGACGTTGGACGTCGCGACGGCGGGGTCCTCGGAGCGACGGCTGGTACGACAGAAACGATTGCATCTTGTAGAATTTGATGCGGTGACTCTGGCTGTGCACGCAAACATCACCCTGCGAACGCTTCGGATTACTCTCGCCGGCGTTGAAATAGTAATGCGGAATTACGGAGGAGACTCTGGCCTGGAACGCAAACGCCACATTGGGAACGCCTCGGACTAATCTCCCCAGCGTAGAAGTGATTCGTTTAGCGATCGCACAAGAGTCTCATAAAAACGGTGACACGAGACCTCGAGGATGCACGGTACGGTACGGTAAGTACTGGAGTGCTTTTCCTTACCTTGAGATCGGTGTCGGCTATACAAAAAAAAATTAGGCAGACGAGAGACGTCATTAAAATTTGTAACTAGAATAATGACGTCAAGGACGGTCACGTTTATAGGCTAATCAAAAACTTAAATGCAATGATTGTTGCATAAATGTATAATAAATTTGCTAACATTTTAAATGCTTTAGGAATTATTTATCAAATATATAACACACAAATAACAACAAAATTGACAAACGACAACGCGAAATAAAATGAAGTGAGAGTCGAATACAAATGTAAACGTTTTCAAAACCAGTAGGTACCAATGCATAATAAAGAAATTAACTTCAATTATTTTAAATAAATTAAAATTTCTTGAAAATCATTATGTTTAATTATGTTTTAGTGTTAAAAAATTGTAAATATCATTAATATGTCCTTTCCTTAGCATCATTTTTTTCACTTATATATATATATATATATATATATATATATATATATATATATATATATATAATCCATTAAACTTTTATTCGTTTTGTCTCCTTTATATATGACTTTTAAACATTAAGATTCATTATTATCATTATTAATAGGTCAATTTAATGTTTATATATTTTCCAAAAAATATATATAGATGTACTAAATATAGTTGAAAAACTGTTTCAAATAAAAAAAAATATATTTATGCCTTCAGAACAGTGGTGCAGAAAATTATTTTTTATGGGGCTCATATACAGGACGATCATCAGTCAATTTTTTGTACTCGATTATTTGAAATATTACCGTTTTTTTTTTAAATAAAAATAATTTTACATTGAAATGTCCATATATCTGCAGTATATGTTTTTCTACTCGATATTAAATTTTTGTGGAATGATATGCAACTTTATATTTTTAAATGGAACTCTAATATATTTTTCTAAAAATTTTAAGGTCTTTTATTTCTCTTTAAAACAGTTTTTATTCATTTATAATCCTAAAATGAACAGTATAAAAACTATTTATATTTTATTAATAAATAATTACAAACAGAAAATATGCCAACATTCACCAAGAATAAATATCATGTTAACTAATTCGTCCTTCGTTTTTACACAAACAAACTAAATAAGTTATAACAAAGAAAAATTGCTGTCACTTGTATTTCTTTGCTTTTTTCTTTTATTTGGTGTTTACTAGCAGTGGTTAGTTATTAATTTATATAGAATATAGTTTTGTGGTGTCGTTAGTTGGAATTTTAGTATTAAATTCATTTATCGTTTAACTTTAAGGTTCAAATTTAAGTACTTGTATATATGTCAGAGGTAGGTTTTTGATAGTAGGAATTAGATCTTTTAGTATAATATTAGTTACATAAAGTTTAATGACCTTCTTTATTGTAAATATTAATTCTATTATCATTCATTTATTTTCAGGTACTTAGTTATTAGGCTAGTAGCAAAGTGTACCTTGGTTGTAGTTCTAATTTTCGCCGCTATGAGCGCATTCTTATTTTAAAATACTAATACATCGTCTTATAAATATAATAAAATAGATCACTTTACTGTCCATAAAGGTTTAATAAAAACTGTTGGCTTATATCAGAGAACAAAAGAACAGTAGAGCAAAGATCATAACTGTAGAACAGTAAACCTGGACACCTATTCCGTAACTTTTAGAGCTATCTCTATGCCGTCAGTGTTTGTGTATTCAGTGATGGTATCTAGTGGAGACTATGGAAATAGCGGATATGACTTCATCTTAGTTTCTATCTGCTCAGCGAAATAGAGCTATCCCTGTAGGTGTTTCTATATCATAGAGCTAGCTCTATCTTTCACGTTTGCGACAGTATTAGGACATCAGTTTTATGTTTTAATTTTATTGTAATTTTAATTTTCTAGTTTCATAAATTTTACAACGATATATTTTATTCCTCAGTTTTTTTTGTTTAATTTAATTCGTATGTTCAGTTTTATTTTAATATCGGTGATTTAATTCATTTTATGCGTTTAAATTTAATTCTAAGTTTACTTTTATTTCTTTGGCTTTATTTTTTGTATCTGTAATTTAATTAATTTACCGCGTTCAAATGTTTAGTTATGAATGTAAAAATTTAACTAAAATATACAACTAAAATTAATAAAAATATAAAAACTAAATTTAAATTAATAATTATGACTAATAAAACTGTTAAACCTAAACTAATATAAGCAAAAAACAAAGTTAATATTAAAGACAATACTAGAATAAAAGAAATAAACAAGCATTTGAAAACACGTGTTCATTGTCTCAAATATCGTTGTCAACTTAAAATTTGTAAACTTTCACGCATCAAAATCACTAAGATAAAAACACTGGTTATTCTGTAATATAGAAACTGGTACTGTTGCTTGACGTCATAGTTATAAAGCTAACTCTTGGCTTTATTTTACGGAATAGGTGTCCTGACATCACAAGAAGCTATTTTATACTTATTTTTGTGTAGGTACTTACCGTATAATTCTCGTTAGGAAGAGGTAAAGCTGTCAACCCTGAATGGAACAAGTCTATAGAGTACTTCTGAGTGCCGTTTTGGGCGTAGCATTCTATGGGTACAGCTGTCTCATGCTTGATCATCAACACGTAACTAGCACCTGTTTGCGTTTGTATTTTGGCTGGTACTAAATACGCTTTAGCTGCTATAATAGAGAGGAAAATTTATTTGAATTAGAGTGGAACACGTATTTCAAAATAGCTGTTTATGTATCAAATAGTAAAATGTTGTCCTTTTTATCACTAGGCGTAAGATTGATCGTCGAGGTGCATCCAAGATGAACAACACGCCGTGTGATAAAAAGACACGTGTGTTTCATACAAGATTTTATTCAATTCAGATGTAAATTTTAAATATTAATAGAGTTATATCGTAGTAATCTCTTACATTGAGGAAACAAGTGTTGCTTTGAATAATAATAATAATAATAATAATGAAGAATTAGACGTTGTTATTTACACAATTGACTTTTTTTATTTAGCAAGCATGAATTGCGAGTTTTATTAAATACAATCTGACATAGAAAGCAGTTATTTAAAATTTAATGCCAACAAAATCAAAGAGCCTATACGAGATACCGTATAAAAACTTTCAAAATTGGTGTAAGCAGAAAAAGGTAAAATGTGTATCAGAAAAAGTCCTTCTTGCCTATTTTTCTAAAAAAAAAAACGAAAGTCCAAAAATCATCAACCATATGGAGTCGGTACTGCATGTTGCAATCGACAATATCTATAAATCAGAACGTGGATAAAAAACAGATTTATAAATTTAATTGCAAATTTAAACACGTACTGCCCAAAAATGTATAAAATATTCAAGATTTAGAAGATTTTAAAAAGATACAGATTATCAGATTTACTTAGCGCTGAAGCTATTTAATATAAAATTTTTGGTTGATTTTTTAAAACATTATTTTAATACGTTACTTTGATGATTGGAATTGCTAGATGAAGTCGGAGGAACGAATTATTACATATGTCTACTGAAAATTATCAAGTTTCAGATACTCTTTAACACCAGTATCTCAAATACAACAACTAATATCCAGAGAATATTTACAATATGTGAGGGAATTCATTTAAAAATCTTTCCATTAAATTTTACAATAAACTCTTTTCCTGATTTTATCATTTATATCCAATAGGATAAATAAATTACCAATGATTATTTTTATTACTACTGATAAAATACTGTCACTTTATCTAATTTCACGCGCATAAATATATTACCTACATAGATCTGCTACGGCAGAGTGCCACACTTAATAATGAGTAAAGGGCGTGCTAATATATATATATATATATATATATATATATATATATATATATATATATATATATATATATATATATATATATATATATACACTGCTCAAAATTGTGCAGTGATATTTTAAAAATTGAATGTAAAATTAAAACTATAAATTATTTGAGAAATATGTATTCAAGGACGACACCACTTATATATTATATTCTAATATTTCTAAGAAATATAATACCATAAGTATTCTAAGAAATAATGACTATTATTTATAGTTTTAATTTTACATTAAATTTTAATGTATATATATATATATATATATATATATGTAAGAGACTGGAAGCCAGTTTGAATATTTGTTATAAAATAATTTTGTTGTTATTAAATAAAAAATAAAATAAATATATCATCACGCCTTTTACCCATCACTGGGTGTGGCACTCCGCCTAAGCAGATCTCGGTAAGTGATATATTTTTGCGGTTACCAGCCGTCAAATTACGGCCTCCAAAGATATTAGTGGCGGAGGAGCCACAGGGGTAGATGTTTTAAATTGGTGAAAATTGTTTGTCGGCTGTTTCTTATTCTTATTTTCTGTATTATTATGACAAAAAATTATTATTTCGTTTAATAATAATAATTACAATTGTTTTAGTTAATTGTTTTATATCAAGCCATGGTCATGGCTCACTAATCTCTTTCCGATTTGGTGTATAATAAAGTGCCTGCCATTTTACTTGTTAAAAATGTAACATATGGATTATTTTACATGGTTGTAAAACAAATTTGATGCACTTTTCAAATTTGTAAAAAAAATATAGTGTGTTCCATTTGAAATTTCAAAGTTGATATTAATTACTAATAAACCGGAAATGATATCATCAACGTACACCCGTCACCAACTAGATTTCATGTTGCTGTATAAATCATGTTATATAAAAGAAATTGCTAAGTTGATAAATAAGCGAGATATTTGCTGGGTCTATGTAAATATAACATCCTGTATAATGATATTTGTTTACAATGTTAATTCAAGCTCATCTACATTACAAAGTAAGCGTGATCGCTTGCTCTAACGGATCTAACTCGACTGACTGTCACGACTTGTTCGTCTGTCAGTGATGTTCGGTAGGGGCGGGGGAAACTCAGGAACTCAGTGGCGTTACATTCTGATATATATGTGGGTTTTCGGGAGAAAAAATTTAGTTTTGTCTTAAATGTGCGTGTACTTATTGACATTGGTGTGGGTTTATTTTGTTTTTGTATTACTCTACCAGGTTGTGACGAAAATCTGAAAGAATTTGTTAGGTTAGGTTTACTATTTGGTTGATGGATTTTTGCAGGATATTTTAAGATCGGAGATAAGTATTGTCTTGGGGGGGTTTTGTTAATGTTTGTTTAAAATTATTATTATTAGGTTTTTCTTCTAAATATTGACAATCATTTGCTAATAAAATCTCAAGTTCCATTAGAGCGGTTGGGTTTCGCGTTGCGAGATTATTTCTATAGGGATCTTTGAATGCCTTAATGAATGTGTTTACTGCTACAGAATGAATGAGAACGATTACCGCGACCTTTGCACCAGCCGTTATGTATGGTGTTAAGTTTACTTTAACTTGAAATATAATATATTTTTCTTGTATATCTTTAGAAATTCAAATGTTATCATTTTGTTTTGTTGAGATTGACAAATACTAATAACAATTGTTTGAATATTTTGTTTATCATCGTAATTAATTAAAAGATTTTTTTTAATCGGGCCGTTCTTAAAAATTTAGTTCTGAAATTAATATATGTTTCAGAGTTTGCATTGACTATCGCAAATTAAACCAGATCACAGTCGGCGACAGCTGTACGATGCCCCGGATAGATGAAATACTACAAAATGCAAAACGAACACAATTTATGACAACATTAGATTTGAGAGCGGGATACCATCAAGTAAAAGTGCGCGATGTAGATAAAGATAAGACGTGTTTTGTAACACCGTTTGGGACTTTTTGCTACTTAAGAATGCCGTTCGGGTTGCGGAATGCTCTGGCCACAGTCCAGCGTTTAATAGATAGGTTCAAAACGGGATTAAGTGACGTGTCAATCTTTGGGTATCTGGATGACATAATTATACTCTCAGAAACCTTTGAAAAGCACATTCAAACTTGCAGTTGATGTTTGATCGATTAAAACTATTTAATTTGCGCGCTAAACGTAGCAAATGTAAATTCGCGTGTGAAACGGTACGGTACCTTGGAGACTAAATCCCGAGAAAATCCGTGCCATCGTGAGAATACCAGAACCTCAAAATGTTAAACAAGCGCAATCCTTTCTCTTGTTCGTTGTATCGAAAATTTATTGACAACTTATCCGAAATATCAAGACCACTATGTACTTTAACAAAAAAGAATAGCACATGGAGATGGGGCAGCGAAGATAAAGATTCTTTCCAGAAACTTAAAAGGTCTTTAACTAAAGCACCAGTACTCCAACAAGCGGATCCTGAGAAACCATACACCCTCAGAATAGACGCAAGTAACTTCGCACTAGGTGCAGTATTGTTGCAGGGTGACGAAAATTCTGAGAGACCCATAGAGTACGATAGTCGATTGCTCACAGATGCCGAAAAGAATTATTCGACCACAGAAAGAGAAGCACTAGCGGTAGTATGGTCCATGGACAAATTCAGAGGATACTTGGAAGGTACTAAGGTAAAACTAGGAACGGACCATCAACGACTTAAATGGTTACTCTCTCTAAAAACACCAACAGGCCGGGTAGCAAGATGGGCGCTGAAGTTACAGAGCTATGATTTGGATATCCATTACACACCAGGCAAAGAAAATGTGGTAGCTGATATGTTATCAAGGCCAGTAATAGATGATCCTGTTACGAATAGTCATGAAATAAACACAGTAACGGTAGACATACCAAATATAAATCCATCAGAAATACATGAGGAACAAATGGAAGATCCTGATGTAAGAAAAACAATAGAGGCTTTTGAGGGAAAAGATCTAGTAGACATTTTCAGTTGGACCGACAGGCGGTATATTTTGACAAACGGATTCTTATACCGATATTCGTTAGAAGATGATATTGATGAACCTCAAATTTTTGTCAGAAAACGCATCAAGGAAGATTACCACGATTCGCCATCCGCAGGTCATTACGGGGTAGAAAAAACCCTCAGTAGAATAGCTAAAAGGTTTTATTTACCAGGTATGAGAAGATACGTAGAGGAATATATAAATAATTGTCCTCGGTGCCACCGATACAAGGCTATAAATCTGAAGCCAGCAGGATTACTACAGACTCCAGTCCCAACACAACGATTTGAAACGATAGCAACGGACTTGATTGGTACATTGCCCGAAACCGACGAAGAATATCGTTGGATATTTGTTATAGAATACACCGCCTCAAAGTGAACTGAGATTTTTCCATTGCGCGATGCAAGAGCCGTAGTATGTGCTCAAACCTTAATAAACGAGATTTTCTTACGATATGGAACGCCAAGACGCATGATAAGCGACAATGGAGCACAATTTGTTGCTGATATTATGCAACAGCTGGCATATTGACTGGAAATTAGTCAAAGCTTCATTTCCGGTATACCACCCAGAAAGCAATCCGGTGGAAAGAAAAAACCGAGACATCCACATGCAGATTTACATGTCAGTGAGGGACAAACCCACCAAATGGGCGAAACATTTACCCGCAATTCGCTTCGCAATAAATACTGTAAAATGTTCCCCCACTGGGTACAGTGCCGCTTATTTGACATATGGTAGAGAGCTTCGAACGCCCGATGACGTGAAGCACGATTTGCGCCATGTGGCTAAAACTGACACATTTATACCTTATACCAGAAATAACGCCATTTTTGCAAGGATTTAGTCAAACCTTACATGAAGCGAAAGAATCTATCGAGAAACAGCAAGACATTCAAAAGAAAAGGTGATAAGAAACGAAGAGTCGCTGAGAACATTGTTACTGGAGATAAGGTATTAGTAAAAAGTCTCGTACTGAGTAACGCAAGACGGGAATGGGAAGCTTGCTCCTAAGCGCGACGGGCCTTATCAAATAAAAAAGGTAGTAACACCCACTACATACGAAGTAGAAAAACTTGGGGATAGGGGAAAGATCATTGGTAAATATCATGTAAGCGATCTATTTAAGTTTCAGCCACGGGAGGAAGAAGCAATATAACTAGCTGTCGACCACGGAAGGAACTCGTAACGATGCAAAAAACTGGTCCGCGCACGAGGGTTAGCAAATAATATACGGGTTCTTGTCAGATTGAAGGACGCAAGTATTTAAGTATAAATATATTTAATAAATAGTTTACATACATTTACACAGCACTACTCGATACAGCCTTGATGTGTTGACTCTAACGGGTTTACACTCTACTCTGCTGGCCCAACCGGTCAGCCCTTTGGCACTAACTATCTCCCCGAGTATCATATTCATTCCTTATATAATATTGGAACAATGCTAAGTCAGCAAAATAAGTATTACACTTTGCTATACTGTTTATATATTACACATGTCACACCATGACCCAGTTATTGAAGTTACTTAATATGTATGTCTTAATTGTGCTGACTTAGACTTGTTACATTCCTCCCTTCTTTGAAATTTGCTTCCGTATAGGGGCACAATTTCCTTAAATCTAAAACTTAGTGTCTCTATCGACCACTACACTTCACACGATTGTATATCTAAACACTGTACCCAGCTGCGCCTCTTTGGATGCGTGGTTCATCACCATGGGATGAGTCTTCCTCCTCCTTTGAATGATGCCACATCGTTACCGAGTCGTGGACTGCACCTTTGGCTGCGACATGCACTTTTTGGTTCGTTAGCCCTTATTCTGCCCTGCCCTGCATGCCCTTCTGCTGTCCTTAGTTCTCGGCGACGTCATCTCTTATTTGGCTGTAGCTGTCGGTTCCCTCAAAACTGTGGTGAAGAGTGGTCTCTCCTTAAAATTTAACAACCCAAAACTTGTATAACTTATATCTATTCTATCTATAAAGTTGCCACATATTTTTCGGACTTGGTTCTACAGAGGGCGCACTAGGTGTTACAACCCCGGGTATTTCCTTTTCCTCATCACGGTTTACAACGATTGTTTCCAGTTCTTGCTCATGAACTGCTGATCGCGCCTTCCTGTGATGGTTGTGTAGCACCACATGCGTCAGTGCATTCCACAAGCAAGCTGCTAGTCCAATCGTACATCCTATCGTACTATACAAGTTATATCCATTCAAAAGTGCGTCTAATGTAAATTTAAAAATTTTGAAAATCGTGTAAACCCCGATGAATCCTGACATAAACATACCCAGACTGGAGAACCAACCCCACATTTGCTTGACCGTAGACATGGCCAGGCTCTGTAACTCTCCTTTCGTAAACAAGTCGAGAGTAGACAAGCCTTGGTCTGCTGTGTCTCTCCCCACTACCCTCCTTGTTATGATGTTGGCGATGGCTTGTCGTTCCAGTCCAAAAATTAACGCGTCCTGCGCTGATTTTATCTCCGCCTTGGAGTATATGCCAGCATTGCCGATATCGTACCAGGGCTTGAATTTAAACTGCGGCTCCTGCTACACCTCCAAGACTTCCGGTTCAATGCTCTGTGTTAATTCTGGACTGTAATCTAGCCATGTGTTTTCTACGTAATACAGAGCCGGCGCAAGGTGACTGCAATCTATCTGCTCTGCTTTTTCCTGTAAAATATGTGTCAACGGAGTCATGGAGACTTTAGAGACTTCACCCATGACTCGCCCTACGTACCCTAACTTATTTTTAATTAAAGTGCTTACTGCATACTGTGCAAGTGGAATAGTGCTGTTTAATTTTGCTAATTACATTCTTGTGGTCTTGTAATTCGTTTACTAAATATTTGAATCATAACTCCTTGTTATTATTTTTTTTTTAACAACAAAAAAAAAACAAAACAAAACAATAAAAATACTACTGATACTACTCCTCCACGTCCTTTAGAGCCACGGTGATGATGTTTGTGCTCGGCCCTCTGCAGTCAAGAGTAGAGTTGCTTTTATCTGTAACAAAATAAGAAGCTACTGTCTTCCTGGTGTTAAGATCCAGGGGTGGTCTTGAACTGGCCCTCTGCTTCGCGTGTGATATGGTGTGGTGGGTGTTTGTGGTGCTATTTGTTTTGAAATTTGTCTGCTTGCCAAGTCCTGTAAAACTAATTGATAATTTTGAAAATTATTGTCCTTTTGTTGTGTGTTCGTCCCGGTATCTTCATTACTCTTTTCTATCTCAGTTGCTGGTTCGTTTTCTTTGTCTGCTTCTATGTCCGCTTTAAATGGTTTTAAACGATTTACATGTACCTTCAGAATTTTTCCCGATTTTTTATCTTTAATTTTATAATTTACGGGCCCCATTGATTCTATAATAAAGTACGGTCCTGTCCAAGGTCTATGTAGCTTACGCGACGTTCCTATCTGTACTGTCGGGTCATGTAAATAAACCGCGTCACCGACATTGTAACTTGTCGACTTTGCGTTTTTGTTAAATTGTTTGTGTACTGTCTCAGTCGTTTGTGCTACGTGCTGCTTTACCTTACTGAATACTAGTTGCAGTCGTTGTTTTAACTCTGCCGCGTAATTGTCGTCGTAATCGTAACGTAAAGTCTGAGGTCTAGTTATGTTGTCGTATGGTAACTCCATGTCTCGGCCATGCATCAGGAAAAATGGTGTCTCACCTGTACTGTTGTGTACGCTACTTCGGTACGCCATCAGCACATATGGTAACCACTCATCCCAATCCGTTTGGTCTCGACTCACAAAATGCGATAACATATCTTTGAAAACACGGTGACTTCGCTCTATCACTCCGTTCGTTTGCGGCCTGTAAGCAGTTGTTTGAATTTTTTCAATTTCAAAAATTTTACACACGTTTTTAAATATTTCTGCAGTGAAGTTTGCACCCAGATCTGTTAGTAGCTGCCTTGGCGCTCCATGTCTGGTGATGATTTCTTGTGCTAAAATTTTTGCAATTGTGCTCGCTTTCTGGTCTGATATCGCAAATGCTTCAGGGTATTTTGTGAAGTGATCCTGGAACGTCAGAATATATTTGTTACCCTTTGTACTCGTCGTCAGTGGTCCGACAACATCCATAGATACTCTTTGTAATGGCGCAGTAACTTCTTGGAATCTCTGTAGCGGTGCTGGTTTGTGATGTGGTGACGTTTTTCTTTCATTGCATGAATGGCATTTACTGCAGAATTCTTCAATATCTTTGCTCATATGTTTCCAGAAGAATTTTTCCCTTATTCGTTTGTTTGTTTTTTCGAAACCTTGGTGTCCGGCATACGGCAAGTTGTGGTAATCGTGCATCACCCGAAATTTCATTGATGCTGGCACAACTAATTTATGATGTCTTTCGTTATCTGATTTTTCTTTAAACACAAGACCTTCGACATCTATGAAGAATCCTTCCTTCTTTTTGCATTGTGTTATCTCTGCATCTGCTAGCTGTTTCTGGATTATAGTATGTCTGTCCCATACTGGCATGTACGCATTTTCTTCCGCTTCGATTGCTTGCACTGGAATTCGTGATAACACGTCAGCATTAATGTGTTTTTTGCCTGGTCTGTGAATTACTTCGAAGTCGTGTTCACTCAATGTTAGTGCCCACCTGGATAATCTTGAATTGTTGTCCTTGAACTTCATCAGCCATTTTAGTGGTTCATGATCCGTGATGACTGTGAATTTGCGGCCATATAAATAACAGCGATAGTATTTCACACCCCAACATACAGCTAAACATTCCCATTCTGATGTGGTATAATTCATTTCGGCCTTGTTTAGTTGTCGGCTAGCGAAAGCTATAGGTTTTTCATACCCTCCAATTTTCTGACTTAGAATAGCGCTGATCGCTTTTCCGCTGGCATCCGTTGATAGTATAAATTCTTTAGAAAAGTCTGGATGAGTTAGTACTGAATCTGAACACAGGGCATTTTTCAATTCCTCGAATGCTTTTTCACAATCATCTGTCCAGTTGAATGCTATATCTTTCTTTGTTAATTCTGTAAGTGGTTTTGCTATTGTTGCGAAATTTAAAATAAAGCGTCTATAAAATCCTACAAGACCAGTAAAAGCCCTGATTTCTTTTACATTTTTCGGTCTTGGATAATTTTGAATAATTGAAATTTTGTCGGGATCTGGTTTTACACCTTCGCCATTAATAACGTGACCTAAATATTTGGTTTCTGGTTTCAAAAATTTACATTTACTCGGTTGTAGTTTCAAGTTTGCTTGTCTCAACCTGTCAAAGACTTCCTTTAGTCGTTTCAAATGATCCTTAATTCCGCCATTATTAAAAACAACTACATCATCCAGATATACTAAGCATCTTTCGCCTGTTAGTCCTGCTAAAACGCTATTCATAAGTCTCTGGAATGTACTGGGTGCATTCGCTAATCCGAACGCCATTTTTGTGAATTGATAATGTCCACCATCAGTTGTGAACGCTGTTTTCTCTTTATCTTGGTCCTCTACCTCAACTTGCCAGTATCCTGATGCCAAATCCAGTGTTGTAAACAGTTTTGCATCCCCTAACTGGTCCAAGGTCTCTTGCATATTAGCAACAGGAAAATAGTCCCTTTTTGTCACTTTATTTAGACCTCTAAAGTCTATGCAGACCCTGATTTTGCTTTCGCCATTTTCTGATTTTTTTGGTACCATAACCACAGGCGCTGACCACGGTGAGTTCGACTGCTCAATAACCCCTGCTTCAAGCATCTTGTCCAGCTCCGTTTTCAACTTCTCTTTTTGACTAAACGGTACTCTATATGGTGCTTTTGCTATAGGCTGTGCATCTCCCGTGCTTATCTTGTGTTTTATATTATGTGTACATCCTAGTTTGCTGTCTTCCCATAGAAATACATCCTCGTATTCTCTCAATAAGACCAGTAACTCTTGTTTTATATCTTCTGGCAGATACTCTAACTGTAATTGTTTCTCAATATCGCGCGGACCCTTATTTTTGTGTATTCCGTATACATCTATTTTCCTTAACTTGCATTCTGCATCTCTATATTCTTCTTTTAACTTCTTTTCATTGAATAATTCTGCTTTTCCCACAATCGTATTTTTCTGAATAACCATTTCCTTGTTGGTTATATTCACAAGCTTGATAGGTATTTCTTTTTGTGCTTTAGCTAGCACCCTTGCTGCCATAACGCCATGTATTTGGATCTCTACTGGTTCCATTAAAATATCGTGTTCCGTATTACCCAGATTCTGAACGGCTGTACACATTATTTCGCAGTTTGGTCGAATCGTAACTGTATCCTTTAACCTAACCACTTCACTGGTTTTTGTGCCATTTTTTCCTTGTTTTAGGGTACTGATTTCCGACTTCTGAATTTTTGCGTTTATCTTCGGCATTTTACTATTAAGTTCTCCCATTTTTAAAGGTATCGGAATGTTGCTAGCTTGCACTTCCTGACCTTTCTCAACTGCGCTACTTGGCTCCGTGACGTTATCGTGCATTGTTTCCACTTTTGCTGCTGTCAGCACTTCTTGGTTCGAGTTGTCCGCTAACAGTTTTATACGCATATTACCTAACGTGATTTCATCCGTGCCGTAGTCTATGCTGGCTTTAAAACATTTAAAAAAATCACGACCCAAAAGACCGTCTGCTTCTAACTTTATGTTGTCTGAACAAACCACACAATTAAATGCAATATTTGAATTTTCAAAACAGAAATTTACATTTGTTGTTCCGTAATATACTATCTCGCAACCTGATATTGATGTTAATGCTCCCACATTTTCCGCTTCTATTTGCCCCTTTGTGAATTTTCTTTTAATTAATGAAACAGCTGACCCTGTGTCTACTAACAGTTTTAAAATTTTATTGTTTACCAATGCTAATACAAAATTTGGAATATCTTTTAATTTGAAATCTGAATTTGGACTAATTTGAGTAATTACTGTTTGTTTAAAATTTTGACCCGAATATACTAATACCTCCCGCGACGGGGCGCATGCGAGAGGGATTGCCCGTTTAAATGTGACGTATTAGACTGATAGCGTGAACTCTCTGTGAACCTGTTTGTGTTTTCTTCTCCTCGATATCCATTATTCCAGTTATATCTATTGCTTCTTTCCGGTGGTGGATCTCGGTATCTATGTGTATTGTTGTAGCTCCTGTTATAATTGTTCTTGTTTGTTCTTTTCCAACAGTCAGCAATGCCGTGGCCTGGCTTTCCGCAATAGTTACACGTTTCCATTTGTTTGCAGTCTCTTTTGAAATGGCCTGTAGCTCCGCAATTATAACATTTTTTCACTTCCTTGCCGTTGGTTGTTCTTCTGTCTACAGCTCCGATTTCTACATTTTCCATTTTTACTCGCGTTATTTCCATTTCTTCTCGTTCAGCCATTGTTACCGCTCGCTCGAATGTGAGGTCATCTCGGGAGTCCATCATGATTTTAATGTATCTACGGATTTCTTGACGTAGCCCTATTTTGAATTGTTCTAAACATATCTTCGCCACCACTTCTTCTTCTATATTTTCTTCCGATATTAGTTCTTTCTTGAGTTTTCTTAGCCTTTGTGCAAAATTTTGGACGTTTTCACCGATCTTCTGTTCGCAATTCGTCAAGTCGCGATAGATCTGGCCTGGTTGTCTTTTTTTCGAGAATCGCTCAGTCAATATTTTACTAAATTGTTTCAATGTTATCGTTTTACTGTGTAATTCTGGAGTCAACATGTAAAAGTCAAATGCGTCGTCTGTCAGTTTTAGTCTTACCAAGTCTACTGTGTTTGTGTCCGACCAATTTTCAATTTCCGCCCGAATTTTAAGTTTAGCGAAATATTCTGAAGGATTTTGCCCTGTAAAGTTATCTAATACGTTCGCCGCCACACTGTATTGAAACCTGTTTGCAGCGAACAATGTCTCTAGTTCTGTTTTAATCGCCGTCTGTATTGTGGTTCGGTCCGACGCGCTGCTACTTCCCGATATATCCCCGGGTTTACCCATGTTATAATAAGTAATAAAGACGGAAAATACCAGACACAGAAAATAAACAACGAAAACTTATAATACTTGGCCTCCGCGAATGTAACAAAAAAAAACAAAATATTATTTTTTCCTTTTTGTTCACCCTGATCTGACACGATATCCCAAACCGCTTCCACCAATTTGTAACCCTCCTCGTTATGACGAGAGTTAGCAAATAATATACGGGTTCTTGTCAGATTGAAGGACGCAAGTATTTAAGTATAAATATATTTAATAAATAGTTTACATACATTTACACAGCACTACTCGATACAGCCTTGATGTGTTGACTCTAACGGGTTTACACTCTACTCTGCTGGCCCAACCGGTCAGCCCTTTGGCACTAACTATCTCCCCGAGTATCATATTCATTCCTTATATAATATTGGAACAATGCTAAGTCAGCAAAATAAGTATTACACTTTGCTATACTGTTTATATATTACACATGTCACACCATGACCCAGTTATTGAAGTTACTTAATATGTATGTCTTAATTGTGCTGACTTAGACTTGTTACATCAGCACCAAACCAGGGGGTGGGGGGGATGTAACGCCACTGAGTTCCTGAGTTTCCCCCGCCACTACCGAACATCCCAGACAGACGAACAAGTCGTGACCAGTCAGTCGAGTTAGTGTAAGAGGAACAAAGACACTTTACGCTCGTGATACACACATAATTTTTTCTGCGATTGCATCTTAAAATTATTGAAAAACGTATACGTACTGAAATTAAATTCGTTCTGTCAACTGTCAATATGACAAGTTTCTGTTTTGTTTGTATCCGTGGTAACTATTGAAATAAGCACGCATTTAATATATTTTTCACGCGTTGCCATTGGAAACGCGCGCATTTAACGTCTTTTTACCGCGTTGCCATTGGAGACGCGGAAAAAAAGATATTTTTCGATTGTTCCACAGAAAATATCAACTTTACGATAACAAATGAGAGCGTAGTTGTCATCTTTTCATAGAAATCGTAGAAAAATAATTTAGCTATTCAAAATTCTAAAAGAAAACAAATAAGTCACTTAATTACTAAAAATAATTATACAGATAAACCTACACTTAAAGAAATATCCCAATGCTTAAAATTACTAGTTGATTATCTATGTCAAAATAATATGTATTTATGAAATTGATATGCCTAGAATTTGTTCTGGATTAGACGGAAAAAATTGGAATGAAATCGAAGAACTAATTAAAACTGAATTTAATGACTCAACGAAAATTCTGTAAACGGATTAAGTTACATCGAATCACCAATTAACATAGGGAAAAATCAAATCGTTATTAAAGAAACTAATAGTAAAAGTCAAGTAAATATCGAAATATTACATACATACATAACATCACGCTATATCACATTAAATGGGGCAGCACGAACCCTGAAACATTCATAGAGCATCAGTGCACATCAACATTCTCATCCTGACACACGATACTCGTTTCGACCACATTAACACTTCCTCCATACGAAGTCTTTCTTTCCTCACAACCAAAATCCATCATCACGCAACAAACATCCATCCATTCGCTCCTGTACACCAGTTTCGTAAATCTTCACTTACGCCCACTTCTCTAACAACGAATCTATAAGAAATGAAGGCAGCATCACCTGCGCTTTTTAAAAAATACATTTAATACAATTGCAGTTACACACAGTATAGTAAAAACTGAAAATGAAGAAAAAAAAGATGAGGACGGAAGGGAGTATCTCTCTACGCTTGTTTTTGAAACTGAATTCCACACAATTGCAGTTGAACACTATAGTAAAAACAGAAAATGAATCAAAAAGATAAGAAAGGAAGGGAGCATCTTCCTGCGCTTGTTTTTGAAGGTGAACTCCACACAATTGCAGCTAAACACTCGAAATATTATTTGAAAATAAAGTATTAGATATTATTGTTATCTGAACCCTATAAACAGTAGTAAAACAATAATTAATTCTGTATTACAAGTTATGTTTAAAGCAAATAGTTACCAACTTATATCCTGTATAAATCTATTAATTGATATTAGAAATTTAGAACAACAAACCGAAAAAATAATCAACTACCATGAAGGTAAAACCAACCACCGAGGTATAACCGAAACTTATAAGAAGCTACGAAATAATTTCTACTGACCAAACATGATCAAACATATTCAGTACAGCAACCTGTTTAGTAAATAAATATGAAAGAAATAATATAATAATAATAATAATAATACATTTATTTGAGGCAAAGTTCAGCTAAAAGCTGCTCTTCCACTTAACCTTCCTATTTCAGCAGATATAGAAATATGTATATCGAGAAGTACATAATTATCTAACATGTTTACAACTAAATAGTAACAATTATAACATACGTGTACACATTATGTATACATGGGGTTGAGAAGAATAAATGAACAATAAAATAAGAGAGTAAGAAATTTTAGAATTATTATTGTTGAGTAGAGTAGTGCGTAATACTGTCTTAAATCTGTTGAAGTTTAAATTTTTAAAATTATTAGGTAATGAGTTACAGAGTGATGTAGAGCTATATGAAAAGGACCTTTCAAAAAACTTGCTGTTGTGTTTTGGAATAGATAGAAGATGTTTACTCGATGCTATCAAAATTCCAATTATAAAAACTCCGACAGCAAATAAACCTCTAGAAATAATTCATATAGACTTACTCTCATTAGAAAAAAACTAAATTCCTGACAATCGTCGACAGTTTTTCAAAATACGCTCGATGAATTATAAAACCAAAATGCAATTACAATAGTCGAAAAATTATTAAAATATTTTAGTCACTTTGGTATACCTAAGCCAATTATCTCGGACAATGGACGAGAATTTAATAATAAACTGTTAACAAATTTCCTTTAATAATCCTAAATCAAATGGTAACGTAGAATGATTTCATAGCACCGTAATTGAAAATATGCGTATTCTAAATCAATATAAAGAATTTAATCAATTTAACCTCAAGAATAAAATGAAATATAGTTTAATTGCTTATAACTCAACCATTCATTCGGTAACAAAAGATACTCCTTTCAACATATTATTAGGACATTTAAACACTAATACATTAGAAAATAATAAGGAACAATTTACTTATAGTTATGTACATAATCATAAAGAAGTAACAGATACTTTATATAATAAAATAAAAGATAATATTGATCAAAATAAAGATAAATATGCTGAAGATATAATAGAGATTCCGGTTATTCCATCTCAAGTTTTTGAAAATATTCATGACAGAAATACTGAGAAAATTTAAAAACTCAAGTTTAAAATTATTAGCGTGAAAGAAATTAAACCTCAGAGAGGATAAATAATACATAGTCAAAACCGTAAAATTTTACTTAATCAAATAAAGAAACCTAGTGTTTCAGATGGACAGCCATAGTACATGGGACCCAGATACGAGAATAAACTATCAACCCCAGCATAAACATAATATAATTAGGTACAACTTATATTCAAACTAATTAAAAATTTATGTTTATAATACATAATACAAAAATCTAATTGAACAAAAAGAAGTTCTCTATTCAAAAATTAAATAATTTATCCAAGTTCAAAATAACTATAATATTCTCGAAAATATACTGTATAATGAAAGAAACAAACGTGGATTAATAAACGGTTTAGGTTCTATATTTAAAGCAATATGAGGAAACTTAGCCCAAGAAAATGTCCAAAAATATTACACTTTATTTGAAAACCTACAAAATAATCAAGAAAAACTTAAAGATAATTTAAACTTACAAATTTGGTATAATCAAAACTTTACTAAACAATTCAATAAACAAATAGAAAATATAAATAATCAAATTATTACAAATAAATAATCATAATTCTACAGTTTATTAGGACACATAGTAGACAAGATCGATATACTAAATATAAAAGAAGTATTTAATCAATTACAATTTATCGCTAGTAACTTATATACAACCCTAAACCAAATAGAAGATACTTTCACTTTTTGCAATATTAATACCCTTACATACCCTTAATATCGCGTAATGAAATTAAAAATTAAGTAAATAATGAAATTAGAAATCCAATTATCAAATTATTAATTAATAACTGGAATAATAATCACCTTATAAAAATATATTGTAAATTTGAAAATAGCATCCTTAGAATCTTGATTAGTATCCCTATATTAAATAAAATTCAAATCTCCTTCAATTCACACCTATACCTACTAAAATACACGAAAATACATACACTACTTTAGATATTTTACCAGGTTATTACAGCGCAGAAAATTGCAAAATAAAATATCTTTCAGACTGTACTAGATTAAATAATAAGCTTTATTTTTGTAAAAGAATTCTATAACTGAAAATCAATGTCTAAGTGACATATATTGTAAGCATAATATTGGAAATTTTAATTATGTGAAAGTAGATAAGAGTTTTGCAGGAAGGTGAAAGTAAGAAGTAAAAGTGCGAAATCATGGTTCCGAAATTTTAACTCAAATCTGAGCGATTTCGAGCCAAGTTTACGAAATTTAACAGTAGTAAACATAAAACGGATGTGCAGTGGTAGAGTGAATAAAATAGAAGTGAAGCATAAGTGAATAATAATAACGATAACAGTGAAGACAAAAGAAGCCTAACCTATAACTTGTAAATAGCAAATGTCTGTGAAGGTCGCGTGCGGCTAGAGACAGAGCGGCACTGAGTAGGACCAACAAGACCGTATGCTAATAATTTACATACCAAGATGAGTTCGGATGAAAGTCTTACAGATGAGGGGAAGAGAAGAAGAGAAGTAGGAACAGGGAAAAACTTTGAAATTTTCAGGAAAAGTATGATGATTAAAAGAACACCGAGCAAAGGCAATAGCGGAAATGGGAAAGATAAAGGTGATTTAGAAGCTACTAAGAAACAAGACGAGGATAAACTAGACGTAGAAATGAAGTTACTATTAAATCTGACAAAATATTTGAAAGAAATTAAATCAAAACAGAAGGAATATGTTAAAGAAATAAATCAGATTGGAGACGACATAAAAAAATAAAAGGAAGAAAATTAAAAAATCAGAAAGGAGAACATACAAATCAAAACAGAAATAGTCAACATAAAATCAAGAATGGAAATACTAGAGAAACAGATCAAAAAAGATACCGTAATAGTAACAGGCATGTCAATAGCAACACTATACAATAATACATTGGTAAACACAATGCTAATGGAAAGATAAACAAGAAAGAAAATAGAGGAAAAAGCCAAACAAGCAAAAGAGGAAGGAAAAACCGTAAATGTGGGGTTTCAAAAAGTGGAAATAGAAGGCACGATTTGGAGATAGAACAGGCTCAAAGAAGATCTGGAAGAAGCAAAGAACTGAACAAAAACGGGAGACACCCTAACAAAAGTAATATGAAAACGGCAAATACCAAGGACACAAAAATAGATAATGGAAAAGAAAATAATACAAATGAGGAGAAAACACATAAGATTAAGATAGCAACATGGAATGTGAAAATTCTAAGTAATAAAGAATAAGAAATAACGGAAGAATAGAGAAAAGCGTAAATTAATTACATAGAACTAACAGAAACGAAAAAGAAAGGAAGCGGATGTAAAAAAGTAGCGAATGGATATTGGATGTATTGGTCTGGAGTAATGAAAATGCGAGAGCAGGGGTGGTATGTATAATAAATGAAGAGAAATGGGTATAGAAAGAATATTATAGAAACGAAAGAATGTTAGCTCTGGAGTTAAAAGGAGACACAAATAATGAAGATAGTGGCAGCCTACAGGCCAAATGAAGACGCAAGCAAAGAATACAAAATATTTTCTTTAACGAATTGTAAAAACAGGTGGATGAAAGGAAACATAATACAATAATAATGGGAGATCTAAATGGCAGAGTAGAAAAGCAGAATGAAGGAAAAGAATGGTACCTGGAAAAACAAGGAGAGGATAAAAAGAACATGAATTCAGAGAGAATAATTGAATTTTGTCTAGAAAATTAATTAGTAATTGGAAACATACATTTCCAACATAAAGAAATACATAAGATAACAAGAGAAATGGCCAGCAGAAATGAAAAATTCATAATCGACTACTCTCTAATTAGCAAAATGACATGACCAAAAGTGAGAGATATAAGAACAAAAGGAGGAGCAGAAATAGGAAGTGATCATTACATGGTAACACTAACTTTTAAGAACTCAAGAAAAAAGGAGTACAAAAGAAAAGCGCAAAATAATAAAATCAACAGCTTCAAACTACAAGAGATACAAATAAGACAACAATTTCAAGAAAAAATAGGCTTAAAATTTAAAAAGGAAAGAAAGCACGGGGGTATAGAAGAAACATGGAAAGGGTTTAAACAGAGTATTTCAACAGCAGCATATGCAAGTTGTGGAACAGCAAAAATTTCAAACAAAGAGATAAACAGGACACATTGACGGAATAAAACAGTCAGAGATGCAATCAAAAAGAAAAATGGAAAAAATACTTAAGTACGAAGAGAAGACAAGACTACTAAACCTCCAAAATTCAAAGAGGAAAAACAAAGAACATAATAAAAGTAGCGAAAAAGAACTCATGGACAAAATTTGGAGAACTGATGAAAAACGCGTATAAAGAAAACCAAAAATTGTTCTTCGGAATATTAAGAAACACAAGAAAAGGCAAAATCACAAACGCTTCATAATAATAAAAGCAAAGCAGGAAAACTGATCACAAACGAAGATGAAATAATGGAAAGATTGAGACAATACTTCAAGGAATTGCTAGAACGAGAGGTAAGAAGGATGCAAGAGGAGAAAACAGAAAGAAAAAGTGATAGCCAAAAGAAAGTATGGCGACAAAAAACGTATATAACAGAAGATGAGGTAAGGGAAGTGCTCAAAAAAGCAAAACGAGGCAAAGCATCGGGTCATGACCAAATTACTGCGAAAATGAGCATTCGCAATTAACAAGCTAAACAAAATATTCAACGAAGTTTAAACACAGGAAAAGCTCCAGAAGACTGGCAGTTAGGAATAATTTCTCCGTTATATAAAAAAGGTGATGTGAAAGAATGTCAGAATTACAGAGAAATTACGTTCCTAAGCTCAGTGGCAAAATTATTTGCAAGAAGAGAATAAGAGCACAGTTATAAATATCTCTAGAAGATAACCAATACGGTTTCAGATAAAATAGAGGAGTACAAGACGCCATGAACATAGTGAAGCAATTTAGCAAAAATGTAATAAAAGAGGGTCACAACGCACACATGTGCTTTATCGACCTATAGAAGGCTTTTGACAGGGTCAATAGAGAGGATATATGGAATAGTTTAAGAAGGCGAGGAATACATGAGAGCAGAATGAAAAATCACAACTGTTTGAAACGACAAAAAAAAGTCAGGCAAGGCAGTATATTGAGCCCTATCCTCTTTACACTGGTACTGGATGATGCAATAAAAGAAGCGAGAAAAGAAGCAAAGCAATACACAATAGGACAATGGAAGATGGAAAGTATTCAAGTACTAGAGATATGTTATGCTGATGACATGGTAATAGTAAGCAAAGACGAAAATACATTAAACAGAAACTTAGAAATATTTAAAAATACACTTAGAAAGGAAGAAAAACATACAATCAGATTGGACGGGAAAATATTAGAACAAGTAAAGAAACTTAAATATTTAGGAACGGTAATAACGAGTAATGGAAGACTAGACGAAGAGATTAACGAAAGAATAGTCATGACAGCAAGATTATTCAATAGTATTAAGAAAGTGGTACTAACAAAAAAAGAGATACCGAAAGAAACTAAAATAAAAGTTTTCAAAAAAATTGCCACACCAATTCTGATCTATGAATCTGAAACATGAACGACTACAGAAAGACTCCAAAGCTGGCTGAACAGTACATAAATGAAGTTTTTAAGAAAAATTGAAGGAAAAACAGTAATGGACAGATTAAGAAACAAAGACATTAGAAAAGCGCTTCAAATACAACCAATAGACAGTATAATAGAAGAAGGACAATTAAGATGGTGCGATCACATCCAAAAAATGGAAGAAGAAAGAACAACAAGAAAATTTTACGAAGCAAGGACAACGAAGAAGAAGAAAAGAGGAAGACCTAGAAAAACTTGGACTGAAGAACTAAAGAAAGCCTTAGAAAAGAGGGGAGTTAAGTAGGAAAAAGCAAGATCTCTAACCAAGAGAAGAGAAGAATGGAAGGAAATATGGAAAAGAAAGACAGTAGAATAGTCCCCTCACAGCCTTACACCCAAGAGGGAAGAAAGGCTTTAGAATTAAGTAAGTAAATAAGATAAAATAAATGAAATATTTAACATTTCTAACACAGACATTACCTATATATTTTACCTCCATAAAGATGTAAAAATAGAATGTGAAAGTTGAAATTGAACAAATATCTATGGAAGGTTTATATTTTACACCAGGATGTATTATTAACAAAGAATAAGTTGTAAACGGAAATATGATAAGAAAATATCAAAATCTAATAAAGAAAGACAAGTATCATTTCCTTCAGTCTCTAACGAGAATAACGAAAACTCTACCGGGTGAGGATTTATATGAGGAAACTACCCCTAAACTTTACATTGTAGCTTTAACATTCCATCAATATTTCAGTACTTTTCCATAAGCCAGATCATCATATCTCTGTAATATTAATAACTTTGTTTAAGAGATGTAGTTGACTCATAGTTGCCTCTGTAGAAAGTAGTTTGTATTCTAAATAAAAGTAAACCTGTACATTTTCATTCATAAAATAGTTATTTGTGTATTAAGAGCGTAAAGTGATTCTTTGTTACTCGAACACGGAAATTGCAGCGCGAGCAGAAGGCAAGAGCTGTAATAGTGTAAGCAGAACAAAGACACTTTACGCTTGTAATACAAATATATCTTTTTCTACGATTGCAACTTAAATTATTAAAAAATGTATACGTACTGAAAATAAATTCGTTCTGTCAACTGTCAATATGACAAGTATCTCATTTCATCGTCTCTGCGTCGTATATCAACAAAAGTTTTATCATTGTTTTATATATCTTCATTTTAGTACCTTTAGTGAGAGTTTTACTTTTTATCAGATTTTTGTGTACGTAAAAAGCTTTATTTGCCGCAAATATTTTTTGCATTATTTGTGCTTCTCTGTCTCCTGTCTCATAATTTGCTCATTGTGCAAAAATAAATTTTCACTAAATTATCATTTGAAAAAATCATATGAATATGCTAGAAGGTAGAACAGATTATAAATATTTAATTTGCAAAAATAAATTTATATATAATCATCATTTGCAAAGACATGAAAATGCACGAAGGTAGAAGAGATTTTGAATGTTCAATTTGTAAAAAAAAATTATATTTCACAATCTTTCAAGTTCATTGCATCAGACTTGTCTCTCACGGTGAAACATGAGAGACATTGCTGAATAAGGTAATTTCTGCATATTATCAAGAACATGTGTAGTTAGAAGTCAGATTCTGTTAGTAACTTGTACTGTAAACACGCTGTACTGTTTGTGTTGAAATAATAAATAATTTTTTTATTATATTGAATCAATCAATCAATATATTTGGCGCAGTCGGTAGGATCGTGAAATATCAATATATCGAAAATTCTGCAAGATATCAATTCGTTAAAAAATATCGATAGTCAGTTTCTACTGTTAATTCGCGATCCGAACATAATCAAATAATCGTCTCCCGAAGAAACTAACTTCATAAGTGCCAGCAAAGCTAGTGCCTAAGTTATTGCGAAAGATCAAAAATCTCATCACACAAGCAGTCCAAGAGGACTGAAGCCGTCGTCATAGTCAGAGCATCATCCCATTTTCCAGCGTGAACCAGAATTCTCGACAACGAAGGAATCGGCATCAACTTCCCCAGTAGAGCGGATCCGTCCCTGTCTTCCAATCTGCCGAGCGAACATCGGAAAGAAGACAACAACCTTAATGATTAAAGAAGTAATAATATTACTGTAAGTTTATTTATATAATTGTCATAATCACAGTATACACAAATTCACTGACACAATTCTAATCCAAACCTGGATTCTTTACTCGAAGTATTAAATAATTTAAATATTAACATTGACACAATGCCTGAAACAGGACTTCCGGGCCAGCGCACGGCACAAATCGCCGCAGAACCCCTGAAAAACCAACAAACAATTAACGATTTAGTTAGCGCTATACCTAAATATAACGGTAATCCTAAATCCCTTACGCGTTTCATAACTCAAACAGATGAAATTATTGAACTAATTAATAGCTTGCATCCTAACGCAATCCAAGTAAAATTAATATTATTCCAAATTAAAGCGAAACTAACAGATCGCGCAGAAGAATTAATAAACGATCACAAATTCGATACCTGGAAAGAGCTCCGCGAATTTCTTATTGCAAAATACGATGAAAAACAGCAGGCTCCAACTATCGCATGTAACATGGTTAAACTCCAACAAGGAAAACTTATAACATTCGAATATTTGAAAGAAATTCAAAAACATTACGATCGTGCAGTAGCAAAAATTAACTTGTGCAATCTTGTGCCTGACGCAAAAGAAGGCATAATTGCTTTTATACAATCCATAGCCGTACACTCGTTCATTTCAAATTGTAAAGATCCTTACAGAAACAACCTCGCTACTCGCAACCCTTCTTCTCTAGAAGAAATTGAAAACCTCCTTACAAATGACTTCCAATATTTACAAGAAACCCAACACCAAAATTTAAATTTAAATAAATCTAAACCAATTTATAAACCCACACCATATAACTTT
Source organism: Pterostichus niger (assembly GCA_947425015.1). Lineage (NCBI taxonomy): Eukaryota > Metazoa > Arthropoda > Insecta > Coleoptera > Carabidae > Pterostichus > Pterostichus niger. Next base: position 17,922,614 of record OX380346.1, on the reverse strand, counting down.
AACCTTCCTGCTCAACAAAAATCACAACCCACATATCAAAAATATCAATCTCCGATGCAAAAATTTCCAACACAACAAGTGTACCATTCGCCCCATGAGCAAATATCCGAAACTCACAATTCATGAATCCAACCCCCATGAGTACACAAACTCGATCAGTCCGTTCACAAAATTATTTCTAACAAAATCAGCCACAACAAAACTTCGTATTTGAGGAAATATTTAACCAAAATCTCGAAAATAATGAATTCGAAAATCCCGAAATTGAAGAATATTCTGATAAACAACAAATTGATGATAATACAGAAAACAAAAATGAATATATCGAACAAATCGACACTCAAAATTTTCCCCAACTCGTTTCACAAGAATCGAATCTTTAACGAATAATTTTAGCAAACTCCCATTTATTCAAATTAATAATTTTAAAATCCTTTTAGATACAACAAAATTTCGTGAATATTTTACAATTTATACTTGTAACGGTAAATCGTTCGGAACTGAATTTACCTATTTTCAATTTAAGAAATTAAATTTTAAAAGCTACATTTTCAATTTTCATAAAGATTTTGATATTTTATTGGGCATACCCGGCATCGAATTACTTAAAACTAGAGATGGGCGAATATCAAATTTCTCGTATTCGAATATCGAATACGAATATTAATCAGATCTCGAATAATCGAGGTACTCGAATATTCGAATACTCTTAAAAGTTAATTTATTTATTATTAATAATTATTTAATTATGTCCTTTTCATTATTTGAATGAAATTATTAAGATAAAATAAAATTAAAACAAAAAGTACAAACAAAAAAGAAAAGGGCGAAAACTTCAAATTTCAGGTGAAACATACGGGCTGATGTTGACGAAAAACAAATTTGAAATATGGTACGTCTTCATGGTTTTGAAACAAAATATCTTTGTTATTAATAACTTCAAAGTATTGTAATAGCTTTAAGTTTATGTACAAATGATAAAGAAAAACATAGTCAAAAATTGAGTTCGACATATGGCGCGATATTCGAGGTATTCGAATGTTCGCTATACTGACGTTAATATTCGAAAATCTCGAATATCGAATAATGTCAATATTCGCGGATGATATTCGCCCATCTCTACTTAAAACTAAATTTAATTTTGAAAAAGGTGATGTAACGTTTCTAAATAAATATAAATATCAATTTCAATATTTAAACCAAAAACAAAATAAAACATTTAATATAGAAATAAATAAGCAAGCCATCAGAACCGATCATTTAAACGAGTCGGAACAAAATACACCAGTTCGTAACATTAAATAAATACAGAGATCTCATTCTAGATGATAATCAAAAACTTTCGTTCACAAATAAAATAAAACATGACATAAAAACAACCGACAACATTCCCATACACGCAAAACAATACAAGTACCCAGAAATCTACAAACAAGAGGTACACACACAAATTGAAAAAATGTTGAACGACGATATAATTCAACATTCTTACTCCCCCTGGTCGTCCCCCATTTGGGTAGTCCCCAAAAAACTTGACGCATCGGATAAACAGAAATTTCGCGTTGTGATAGACTATCGTAAACTCAACGACAAAACTATCGACGGCAAATTCCCTATCCCAGATGTAACTGACATCCTCGACAAACTCGGAAAATCTAGCTACTTTACAACCATTGACTTAACTTCCGGCTTCCATCAAATAGAAGTCAATCCCGAAGATATTCCTAAAACCGCCTTCTCAACCAACAGCGGACATTACGAATTTAAGCGTATGCCGTTTGGGCTATAGAACGCCCCCGCTACTTTCCAGCGCTTGATGAATTTTGTTTTAAAAGATCTGATAAATAAGATACTCGTATGCTTCGTATATCTCGACGATATTATTATTCTCGGTACATCTTTCGAAGAACATTTAATAAATATTGAAAAAGTTTTCAAAAAATTGCGCAAAGCAAATCTCAAAATTCAATTGGATAAATGCGAATTCCTACGTAAGGAAGTAGTATATTTAGGCCACATCATCACTACTGATGGGATTAATCCAAATCCCGCGAAAATACAAGCGATACAAAATTTTTCGATACCAAAATCACCTAAAGAAATAAAAGCCTTTCTTGGGCTACTCGGTTATTACCGTCGTTTTATAGATAACTTTTCTAAAATAACAAAACCGCTTACAAATTGCTTGAAAAAAGGAAATAAAATAGACATAACTAATAAAAATTATACGGAATGTTTCGAGAAATGCAAAACCCTTTTATCATCAACCATATCCTCCAATATCCTGACTTCAACAAAGATTTCATATTAACGACCGACGCTAGTAATTACGCAATCGGCGCTGTACTTTCTCAACGCGACGGAAACAACAAAGATCTCCCCATCTCTTACATCTCACGGACACTTAATTCTCACGAAATCAACTATTCTGTTATCAAAAAAGAACTGCTAGCAATTGTCTGGGCAACCAAACAATTCCGCTGTAATGATTTTCTTCACCACCACCTGCCATGCTTGCCCGAAACTCAGGTAGCAGATCTACGATTCAATTTTTCTGCTGGATTATTTCTGTAGTTCATTTTTTTGTCACGAGAGAGAGATGAGTTTTTTTTTGGCTGGCTGTCAAAAGGGATTCTGCTTCGAGAGTTCATCGAAGACGGTCGATCCAGATTCTGCTTCGAGATTTCATCGAAGACGGTCGATCAAGGGTTCTGCCTACAGACTTCGTCGTGATCGGTTGATTTTGTGGATGCTGTCCGGGATCTCATTTTGTTGTCGGCCATGTTGGCTTGAGTTTTTTGATTTTGTGAAGATAACGGTTATTTCCATGAACATCACCGTGCTGACTGCATCTTGAGAGTAAGTGTTCAAGCTAAGATTTTACTGATTTGAAGTTTATTAGTTGAAACTGTTTATTTTTGATATTATATATACACAAAGCCGCGAAGCCTGTTTATTGTGTAAGTAGAGACTTACTTCCTGTCCAACGTCCCTGTCTCAACAACTCCATCATTCATTATTCATCTCTTCACCATTCTCATTATTTTCATCGTCATTTTCTATATGTGCTTGCGTAACGTAAAGTTAATTCTGAAACATTTTGTACCTTTTGAAAATTTTGATTCTGATACTTTTGTAATACTTTTGTTTGATTTTGTATTTAAGTTTTGCTTTGTAACCTACAGTTTGGTAATTAACTTGAGCTTTGTTAACTATTTAGATTTGGAATCTTTTGCTTTGTCATTTTTGCCTTATACGCTTTGCGTTTCTGTATGTACACTTGTGGTATGGTTTGCTGCTAGTTTACACCCTGTTTTAGGTGCAATCAGTAAGGGATTTTAGTCTGAGCTACCTAAGAGAGGAGAGGCTTGGAGAAGTGACCTACATTAACCTTCTGAAGACGATTGTCGAGACAAGCGGTGTATTGAGTGGCCTCACGCACTTTACCAAGGACCAACACATCTATTTACGTCCGGAAGCTCACCATACTTGATCTCCAGTCGAGAGGATCGGTCTACTTCAACTCTTCGTCTCCGTCCTCCTCTCCAGGAGTCTCAGAAGAAGAGGATTAGATAGTCCAACCTACCATTTTTTGCAGCGTACGTTTGACACTGTCTTAGTTGGATAGCAGATTCCACCGCTCAGTTAAGTTACCACTTAGTCTCTGTTTTTTTTTTATTTAGTTTGTTGATTTGGTTACAAAGATTAGATTAAAGTTTAACTTGTATTTTAGTTGTGATTTTGATTTATTATGTTATGCACATTATACCTTTTGTGTCACTAGTTCCTAGCTCACTAGAGTGTCCCTTCTTTTTTTCGAGCTAGGTGGCGCCTCCGGACCCTACGCCCAGCACCACTGAACATAGTTAGCCAGGTATTGTACATGTGGTGCTTCCTTTAATTTTGTTGTGTAAGCCGAAAGGCCTTGGGTATGTGTGTAGCGCGCCAAAAGTAGAAGAAGCATTACACCGCCCATACCTTTTAGGTCGAAAATTCAAAATTATCACCGATCACCGCCCTCTCGTTTGGCTAAATTCACTACAGGAACCAAATCAAAAAGTTATTAGATGGCGCCTCAAATTAGAAGAATTCAATTATGTAATCGAATATAAAAAAGGTTGCCAAAATTACGTCGCCGACGCCCTCTCGCGAATAAAACCAAAAATCGAAATTCGATATAATAACGCAGACATCTTTAAATCAGACAACCCATTAGTACACTGTGTTTCAAAAGATCTACATATGTCACAAGGATTCGCCAAGCAAGTTAAACAAAATTACCCTGTATCAAAATTATCGAGTCGGCCTGTGGATCTTGAGAACCCTGGTTCGATCCCCACAGCCGACAAACAATTTTCACCAATTTAAAAATCTACCCCTGTGGCTCCCTCTCCACTAATATCTTTGAGGGCCGTGATTTGACAGCTGGTAACTGCACTTCACGCGACAAAATATATCACTTACCGAGATCTGCTTAGGCAGAGTGCCACACCCAGTAATGGGTAAAAGGCGTGATGATATATTTATTTATTTATTTTATTCAAAATTATTTAACGTAGATAACAAAATTTATATTCAAAAAGCACCCCGAACAATTTTACATTTAATAACGAAGGAAATTTATAATCAAAGGAAACCAACCCTGCTAGATGTTAAGAAATGCCTGAATAAATTACTAGAATATTGTATCCAAAATGTCATCAACCAACTCGACTTACCACGTATTTGTACAGGACATGACAAAATACCTTGGATAAAAATCGAAAATCTAATCCAAGAATTATTCGCTAACACCTCAATTATTTTTAACGTGTATGATAAGCCCGAAAATTTAGAATTAAATTTTAATACTGATAATGAATCAGAAATAGCCGAAGTAGGATCGAAATCCGAAAACGAAACGATACATTCAGACGAAGAAAGCCCCGTAAACGGACTAACCTATTTAAACTCAAGTATTAACACTTGTCGGAACCAAGTAGTCGTAAAAGAAACCAATGGAAAAAAATAATGTTAAAACAGAAAAAAATTTCGCTCAATAATTCAAAGTATAACCGGCAATCTCGACGATTCAGATTAGGAACGTTACGATCAAATACTTAGTAATGTTGAGAACAATCAGAAAATCACATCTGTTAAAATTAACACACTTATCCAAATAAATAATAATATTACAGCCCAATTCAATGACAAATTAAAATTGATTAATGAAAATAATAATGCTTTAAATGAAAAAAATCAAATAATAAACGAACATGTTATAGTAATGTGGGACGAACTAACAACAATAAAAATTCAGAATATTATTAACGAATTTATACAAGTAGCAGAAGATATTTATTTTACTTTAGTCCAACTTGAAGAGACATTCACATTCTGTAAATTAAACGTTCTATACTTTGGCGTAATTAAACAGGAACTGTTCCTCAGAGAAATAAACAAAATCGAAAATAAACAACTACGTTCACTTGTACTAAACAACATTCAGAACAACGACATACTAAAGACCTATTGCACTTATAATAACTTAAAACTAACAATCCTTATTGAAATACCTGCAAACACACGAGTAGAGAACCTGATACAAGTCACACCTATACCGGCAAAATTACATAACACATATGAGACTATAAATATTGTAAATGGATTATATTCAAGAAATAATTGTAGAGTTAGATCCATTAATAAATGTACGAAAGTAGATGATAAGGAATATCACTGTATAGTTGAAAATAATGAGTATAGTAAATATCTAGAAAATATTGTCTGTTATAAAGAATTCGAACACTGCCAATATTCAAAATTATCACAAATAAACTCAATAATAAATATAAAAAACTCAAAAATTAAATACTACTAAACGAACAACAGGTTAAATTTACTTGTAATAAAAATTTTGAAATAAAAACTCTTAAAGTAATTTATGTCACCGAAATGTGTGAAATAAATAATCAAATAGAAGTATCCAATAACTTTGGCAATTTAATTGATTTAAATCAAAATGTAACATATTTACAAATAAAACATTATTAGAGAATAAAATTCAGAATATTTCAAATTTTAATATAGAAAAACAAAAAGATATTCGTTTGGATTCAATTTATAATATTAATAATCAAACTCATTATATAATATTGTACACTTTTATAATTATTATTATTATTGTTATTATATGTTGTAGTTTAAGAAACTTTTGTACATGCAGAACTTATCTCTCTAAAAACACAAATAATCATAATGATATAGAATTAAACCAAATTACATAAAAGCAACACTCCCTAAGAGTTAGCTTTTCTTCTTAAGGGTGGAGGAGTAATATAGGAGTCCAGCCCTGTATTTCACAATCTTTCAAGTTCATTGCATCAGACTTGTATCTCACGGTGAAACATGAGAGACATTGCTGAGTAAGGTAATTTCTGCATATTATCAAGAAGTTAGAAGTCAGATTCTGTTAGTAACTTGTACTGTAAACACGCTGTACTGTTTATGTTGAAATAATAAATAATTTTTTTATTATATTGAATCAATCAATCAATATATTTTATATTATCATCATTTGAAAAGACATATAAACATACATAAACGCACCAATGGACATATTCGTTGACTTGCAAGATCTTCGAATCTTAACTGTTTCATTTTTTTGCATGGGGTTTCATCAAAGATAAAGGTTACATTAATCTATCCATTAATGTTGACTTTTTTTAAAAAAACTGAATACAACAAGCAGTAGATTCCAAAACATCTGCAATAATTATAGGAATGCAAAAAAAAAACTGTTATTCATAGAGCAAATTAGCTCATAATTTTTGCCTTGCTTGTATTTGGTTTTAATTCATTATTTTTTCGTCTTGTCACTACTTCATTTATCATGTTCTTTATTATTATAATCTCTTCTCTTGTCCTGCATTCTTTCTGATTGTATTTCTGTATATTTTCCTTGTTATGTATTCTATTGCCAGCTTAAAAAGCGTAACTAACATTGCGTCTCCTTGTCTTACTCCTCTGTTTATTGTGAACTCGTCTGTGCTCACATTTTCTGTATTTATTCATATTTTAGAGTTTTGTATTGTTATTTCTATAAGTCTTATTAGCTTGATTTCTATTTATAGTTCTTTTAGTATTGTTATCAGCTTTCCTCTTTCATTGAGCCAAATGCCTGTTTTCCTATTATTTTAAAATAAATATAAATACAGTTCTAAAACACGCACATTACATATCAAACATACGGCATTTGTAAATGCAACACATCTGTTAATTCCACGACATTATACATTGACACTGTAATTTTAAAATTGATCGCCAATTGGATAGTTAAAATCATTCCCCAATTTGTCATATAGAGATTTATGAATTTCTACTAATTGTTAATTATACGATCCATTTTTATGTAACACCACAAATACACGTGCAGATCTGATATCAATTGATAATATTGATCATCGATTACTAGAATATATTTTTTACTACTGGTGCAATTTTAAAAATTATTAGTGTGCCATATCTCGAAAATGAGCTTTACAAAAAAAAATCTAACAAATTGTATTATTCAATTATCTTTCTTGATTATTATCACTTATAATCTCTCTAGAGCATTGATTTTTTCCGGAATTTTTTTTTGAGTGCATTCCAACAACGCTTTGTAACAAAGTGAAACAATTTAGAATTGGATTTTGTTATAATTAAGATTTTTCGCTATCAACTCAGCCTCGAAAGATACAGACTAATTAAATGTTATCTTATGTATCTTTTTAAACGTTGATTTGACATAGTTTAGGTTATCAATTTTATTAGTGCATATGTTTGTAATAATTTTAGTATTCTTCGATCACTATTTATCGAGTTTATGGCTTTTCTGATTTGTCGCGCTTGTTAGATCGTATGTGTAATGACTGGGTAAATTATGAACTGTGCGTTGGTCTGAGATAGATTTGATCTTTGTACTTTATCCCCTGCAAGCCTCTGGGATTTTTATGTAAACCCGTGCATGGGAACAATTATCTTGAACCAACGCAACGATTCCGCCCTCTTAGCCCGTCAGCACGTCTCATGGAAAACAATAACAAATAGTTAGTGGTAGTTTAGCTTTGATTGAGAGCAGTCGTCTCACTTATTTGGTGTGCAAGATAGACTTTGCAGCGTAATTAATAAATTGTAATGAGTGGTAGCTTGGCCTTTGGATCGGCAAGATGTAGTCTTCCGATGTAACTTAGTAACTTAGAAATAATAGTTTATTCATACGTTGTTGTTGTTTACCATCTTCGAACAATTTATTTAAATTTCATTTAATCTGTAAATAATTTTACCATTCCACTTTTATATTTCAATAAATTTATTTGTATATATATTTATCAGCTGTTGACATTTGATTTTATTTAAACATTAAGTGTAACATTAAGCGACTGTAAGTGAGTGACTAGTTACTTACCAACATAAAATACTGACTGAAAATATAATTTTAATTAATTTCAAATATGTATTATTTGTTTATAGGTTTCAGGTAAAATGTTATACGTAACACGCCAGTAATGCGTCGTACAGGATTCGTAAGCCGTTTCAAGCTTCGCTGTCGCTCGGCATGAAACTATCTACTCATCCTGTAATTTAACGCTGTCCTAACTTATTACGTAAATAACTATTGCTTAGTTAGGTCAAATAATGAAAAATATCCAAGATATTTTTGTATTACCTTGGTAACCATTCTTAATACAATGTTTCTATTGACTGTGAATTAGTGTCTTACGATTTTCATATAAATTATAAAATGTTATAATTGTATTCGTTAGTGATCTTGGATGCACCCACATAATCGCTTCCTCTAACTCGTGACACACATTTTTTCATATTTTTGTGCTCCTTACTTTTGTATCTAAGTGTATGTTTTCAAACATATACATAAGTGCGTTTTGAACTTTATATTATATCGATATACACGGCAAACAGATAATTTATGAAAGACATAATAAAATATGGAATATAGATATCACAGTTGTATATATTGGACATATTTGATTTTAATTCTGATTGGCTGATCAAAATGACAAAATGTAAACATATTTACGTAACATTCAAAACGAGAGTGATAGTGTTAATTACTGTCTTTTAAATTACCATGGCGTGTAATTTGGTTAAGATTTCTAAAATGAATTATATCAGCTATTGCTATATAAAAAAAATTAAATATCTTTTTCAAATTAAGAATTAACTAAAAACCAAAGACTTACTATCTTATATACTAAGTCAAAAAGAGTTCAAGCATTCTGAACACCTATTCTGTAACATTTAAGCTGCAGTTATAATGAAGTAACGCAAGTAGTATCGGTAACGTAAAAAGTTGGGCGTGTACTACAGCTAGTAATGATTTATAATCAAGTAAAGTAAGAAGTAAGGTAAAATATGTAACGCAATATTTGCCCAACATTCATCTTTCTACCTTACCTTAACTAAAACTTTATACCGGTGGCCAATAAGAAGGCAGCATTTTAAACGTTGCGCAGAAATCTTTATTATCGATTTGTCCACCATTTTCCATCTGTTTATCTGTCAGATTTCATTTTGTTAGTCGAAATATTTTCTATTAAATATAAACATTGGATCGAAGTATCATAGAGCAGTTTGGAATGTATGAAACACTCTATGATAAGTCATCAAAAGATTTTAGAGACGGTAAAAAGAAAAAGCGGGTTTGGGAAGAAATAGCAACCATCACAAAATCGCAGCTATTACAATACAAATACAATTTAAAAAATCTAAATAAACACAAAACACAATAAACAACAAGCAACCTAACAAACGTTATATGATATGACAGAAGTACAGACATTCAAACTTGATGCCGAAGTAAATATGGATTTTTATACTATTACCTGAATGGTTAGCAGTAGGGAAACTACTTTTTAATATAAATCAACTATTTTAACTTGCTTTACTTTCTACTTTACTGCAACTGCGTTACGTTTTGCATTACTTCGTTATAAATCCAGCCTTAGAGTTAGTGCTATGCAGTCAGTGGTTCTATATTCAGTGATGGTATATATCTAGCGGAAACTGATAGAAACAGCGTATAAAACGTCATCTTAATTTTTATAGAGCTACCCATGTAGGTGTTTCTATATCATAGAGCTAGCACTATTTTTGACTTTTGTGCTAGTATTTGCGGATCGGTTTTATTTTTATATTTTATTGTAATTTTAATTCTCTTTTTTATCTTATTTGTCAGTATTATTAGATTTAAATGAAATGTACGTGTTTAGTTTGGATAGTCCCATTAATTTTACGACGATATATTTTATTCCTTAGTTTTTTCTTTAAATTTAATTCTACGTTTAGTTTTATTTTAATATAGGTAATATAACATGTTTTATGCGTTTAAATTTAATTCTACGTATATTTTTATGTCTTTTATTTTACTTTTTGTATAGCTAATTTAAATTTTTAATTATTAATGTAAAAGCTATACTAATATTAATAATTAAAATTAATAAAAATGTGAAATTTAAATTAATAATTATGACTAATAAAAGTGTAAAACTAAACTAATAGAAGAGAAAAGTAAGTTAATATTAAAAACAATAATTAAATAAAAGAAATGAACAAGCATTTAAAATCACGTGTTCATTGTTTGAAATATTGTTACCAACCTAGAATTATAAAATTTTTACGCACCAAAAACACTAAGATCAGTAGTTGTGGGAAAAATACGCGTTTGCAATTTAATATGTCAGGTTATATTTGTATTGTAAACTCTGAGAAAAGAACTGGATTGTCTCCCAGTACGAGTAGTTAGTAAATTGTGCTCTGTTGCGTTCGTTATGTTGGTTTAACATTTTTTTAAATTTGTGTTGCGCGAAACATCTAGCGACTCTGCATAAATTAGTAAAAATTTTAAACAAGAATTTCTTTAGACCAGTGGTTCTTAAACTACGAGGTATAACTTTCTGGTTTTAAATAGAAACCTATTACTTTATGCAGTAGGTGCCTCAGTGATTTTGAGAACCCGAGTTCGATTCCTACAGCCGACCAATAATTTTCACCACATTAAAAAAAAAACTACCGCCATGGCTTCCTCCCCACTAACATCTTTGGGAGCCGTGATTTGACGGCTGATAACCACACTTCACGTGAAGAAATACATCACTATGGGTAAAAGACGCTGTATTTATTTTTTTATTTACCTATTATTTTTATATTTTTGTGTGGAAGGAATGCATTGAGTATAGAGTACCTCACATTACAACAATTTTTAGAAAAATGCATATTAACTTGACATTACTTTCATTCAAATCGCATAGCAATTATAATAATTATTTAATGTCACCTAATGGCTCGGCTAAAAGTGACATTCTCACGCGCTACAAAAAAAACTCTTATTTCGCGCACTTGATATGTAAAAAAATACGTGTACAATACATAATAAAAGTATATTTTATTCACTAATCCGTCGTCGTGCATCAAACTATTTAAAATTATTTTAATCATTATAATTATACTCACCATATATAGGAACATGTAACAACGAAATAAATACAACAAATAAAATAAAATTCATATTCTTATGTTCTCTCAGTACATTTAACACTCTTTAAACAACAAATGATACAATATCATAATCAAGAAACAACTTACAGATTACAAATAAATACTCATCTTTCTAGCTGATAAAACGAAATTAACATACAATAAGTAAAGTAGAAAACAAGTGAATTTTTATCAGATATTCAGATACTGTTATTAATAGATTATAGTATTTTTTAATTTCAAGCAATTGAAAAATATGCATCTTAGACGTTTCAATTTAGTTCGATAAATGATTTTGTCCTTGAAGTAGAGGCGGTTCGTTCATAAGTTCTAATGGATAAATTTCTCTCCAAAAATACTGAAAGGAGTGCAACACAAACTTTTTTTATAATCATTTTTTAAATTTTATTCAAGGCGGGCTGAATTTTATTCGAATCACTGCAGTCTAGACAGCGAAAAATGCCGGAGATGTACGATCAAATTTACTGCATGGCGTTGAAAAGGCAACAGCACTTGTATAGGACAATATACAAGTGCTAGTGAATAAGACATACATAGCGCTGTAAACGAATCGAGAATAGAATATTCCCCTGTATAGAAAGAAGCACAGAGGTAATATCCTACTGTCATTCGAGCTGTCTTGAGTGTTAAATATTCGTTTATTTACTTCAACTACAATATATTTTTTTTCAAGAAATCAGACAATCAAATATAATTAGTAATAATTAAATTAAATTTAATACCTTTATTTACTAAAAGTCATCAAATAATTCTAATATTTATACTAATATATTTTATTATTGTTTCGGAACCAAATCAAGGAATAATTAGAAATCGTAACAATTAATTATTTTTTTGCTGTACAAAAGACCGTTTATAATGTATTTGTGCGTAATCGATTTCGTAATTGATATTATTTAGGTTTATACCATTAAATATTCTTTCTAGATAAGCATTACTTTGAGAAAGATTAAGTAAAATTGGAACAAATTTTGCGAGTTCCGGATAAAAACAAAGTCCACCTTCTTTTTGACTATTTGATACCGAGATAACAAAACTTACCGAAATTCTTCTATGTACGTATTGATTGCGCGATTAGCGAGTTTCGCTTACGATGCGTTAATAGAGGGTGTCGCAAACTCTATTAAATTTATTTCAAACAAATTAATAAGTGCGTTTAGATTATAAATCGTTTATATTGCAAAATTTTCAAAAATACTGAAAAAAATAAGTTTAGTAGTACATTCTATTTATTTTTAAAATAATAATAATCGTGCTACAAAAATCACTAGATATAAGGGTTTTTATAAAACTTTTCACTGCATCACTAAATTGGCTATAAAACAGAGTTGGCCTGATTGAAATAATTCATTTAAATAAGTGATTTTTAAAAAATCATTGATTTAAATCATGTTTTGATTTTGTTAACATATGAATTATCTTTTTTACCCCTGGATTTTCTATAATAATAATAATAATAATAATAATAATAATAATGACTTTATTACCCAACAGGAAACCAGTTACAGGGTAAATAATAATACAATATAAATATCTTAAAGCAAATATACAAAATAAAATTAAATAAAATTAAATAGTTGAGGAACAACACATAAATTAACGAAAAATATCTTCAATCAACAAATTAGCATTTGAACACATTATGTGAATTGGTGAGCGCTTCAGAACATTTGAGTGTGCAGTAGGAAGATGGAATGTTCTAGTGCATCTCGATGCCAGCCTGGGAACGCGGAATAGCACTCTTGACAGAAGGAATGGTACATCAATTTTGTTGTGGACCAACATCCATAGGGATCTTGCGCTGAAATTATTACGTCTAGCACATAATGAGGGTAATGAATGGCGCTCAAGAAGGAAGTTAAGATCTACACCTCTAGTTGGATAAATGTTATCAAGCTTGAAAGAAAGATATTTTAAAAACCTACGGTGAATGCGGTCTAAATATGAACATTGGCTGGCATAAAAAGGATACCAAATTAAACAAGCGTATTCAAGTTTACTTAAGACAAAAGCAAAATAGAGAGATTTAAGAACAGATGGGTCATGAAATTTTTTACAAATTCTGATTATGAAGCCTAAAGTTTTACTGGCAGATGTACAAATATTCATAATATGATTATTGAAATTAAATGTAGATGTGAATGTTACTCCCAAATCTTTAACTGTAGATGATCTCGAAATAGTTATTTATTTATTTATTTATGTTACGCTGTACAACAGGAACTTAATCCCAATTACAGTACAGGGTCCGCGCTCACCGAGCCGCAGTGTAGTAGTTTATATAATTATTAGCTTGAGTGAGATTCGAACTCGGGATCTCCGGATTCGAATTCCGTATCGCTATCCACACCACCGTACTGACGCATGTCATACTGATGTGTAATATAATTAGATTTACGTGTATAAGTAACAACACAACATTTATCAATATTCAAAGGAAGTTTATTAAGCTTACACCAGGAGACTAAACGGTCTATATTACTTTCTAGGAAGTTAATGTCATCCAATGAAGATACACTGACAAAACGTTTTATGTCATCGGCATAAGCGAGAACTTGACATGTAAAGGAAAGCAACAACTCATTAATAAATAAGATGAAAAGCAATGGACCCAGGTTAGAGCCCTGGGGCACGCCAGAGGTAGCCTGAAATTGTAAAGAGGAAAAACCATTGTAATAAACATAACAACTTCGGTTAGAAAGATATGAGTTTAGAAGTTGTAGCAAAGAAGAAGATGCACCGAAGGAATTTATTTTGGAAAGCAATAGGCCATGATCAATCGAGTCAAAGGCACGAGAGAAGTCGCTATAAATTACATCAACTTGTCCACGATTATCCATAACTTCAGATATACATCTAGAACAGCGATCCCCAATCTACGGTCCGCGGGCCGATTCCGGCCCGCTTAAGGTTTATATCCGGCCCGCCATCATTTCTGATTCCTAACCATGTAAATCTAAATATTTGCTAGTGCATTTTTTCTTCTTACTTATCTTACAAATTTGTTTGAGTTTATGTTTTTATGATGGTTGTTAAGTTTTATATTGTGTATTCCACAATTGCAAAAATATGTTGTTGAGCGCTCCATGGGGTCTATGAAGAAAGGGTGATTTATTGTCTTCAGGTATTATGATACATGCAAATTGCCTATTTATGATTCTACGAATTTCTCTCGGAATTTCCCCATTGCTATGGTAACCGACGAAAGCATTATCACTCAATGGACATTTCTTAATTTCATAATGAAAGTTTCAATCATTACGATTTTGGTCTTTGCTTCACAAGGTGAATAATAAATTGTGATTGTGACTATTGTGATCCACATTTATTTATTTTTAAATCAAATATTTAATAAAATAAAATAATTCAAAATACGTAGTTAGCTAATAAGACAAAAAATATATTTTAATTATTTGGTGGAAATTTTACACAAAATTAACTAAGTTTATCTATTTATTTGAATTTTTAATTTAAAATGTCTACTTAATATTTGCATTGATTTATAAATTATTCTTATTATTAGTTATTTTGTTTAAACTATTTTATCTTCTAAAATTTTAATGCATATTTATTTATTAACTTAGTTACCTGAGTTCGATGATGTCAAAGAAGAGAAAAGTGGATATCGAGTATCGCTTATTCAACGAGCGCTGGTCACTTAATTACTTTTTTATGGCGAACAATGATAGTTGCATATGTCTTATTTGCAATGAAAGTGTATCAGTATTCAAAGAATATAATTTAAAACGGCACTACACTACAAAACATAATTTAAAATTTGATGAATTTCAAGTACATTTGCGAGAGAGAAAACTAAAGGACTTACTGCGAAATGTTGAAAGTCAACAGCTTAAGATGAGAATTTTTACGAATCAAAATTTAAATACAGTTCGATCAAGTTTCCGTGCTTCCCAAATCATAGCTGAAGAAGGAAGACCTTTTACTGACGGATAATTTGTTAAACGAGTTTGTTTGGCGATTGCCGAAGAAATATGCCTTGAAAAAGTAAAGGATTTTGCTGCTGTAAGTTTATCTGCTTCCACTGTAACAAGAAGAATAGAAGGTCTAGGATCTGATATTAAGGATCAACTCAGAGAAAAAGTTCGTGATTTCACACATTTTTCCATTGCCATTGATGAAAGCGAAGATGCAGCTCACACAGCTCAGTTACTATATATATTCGAGGTGTAAATCAAAATTGAAACAACTGAAAAGTTAGCAGCATTAAAGAGTATGAAAGATAGAACTACAGGAGAAACCATATTTTCGTGTGTTTTAGAAGCAATTAATGACCTCAAATTAAATTGGAAATTTTTATCAGCGGTTACGACGGATGGGGCTAAAAATATGGTCGGTTCTAAGATTGGATTCATGGGCCGGCTTCATCAATATCTGGAGAATAACGACATGAAAAAACCTATGGTATTTCATTGTATAATTCACCAACAATCTTTATGTGGAAAGTTTTTGGGTGTAGATGCAGTCATGGCAACAGTAATAACAACTGTAAATTTTATTCGTAAAGCTGGACTAAATCACCGTCAATTTAAAATTTTTCTTGAAACAATTGATGCTGAGATCGTTTTTCCGATTTTAAAACTTATTCATCGACATTTCAGATATTTCAAAATCCATTTGACATCTCCATCAGAGACGTTAGAGAGGATTTACAATTAGAAGTCCTTGATCTTCAAGCTAATGATGCGTTGAAATCATTATTTAATAGGGAAAATTTAATTTCGTTTTAAAGGATGTTATCAGCATCCAATTACACAAATATTAAAAATTTTGCAAGAAATATAATATCTATTTTTGGTAGCACTTATATATGCGAACAAACATTTTCAAAAATGAAATATGTAAAATCAAAAAATAGATCACGCATCACTGACCCGCACCTAGAAAATTTTTTGCAAATCGAATTTTACACCAAATATTAAAAAAATTTGTTCCGAAAAACAAATGCATTCTTCGCATTAACTTTTTGTTAATTATATGTGTATATTATAATCAATGTATCATAAATAATAAATGACAAATAAATAATTATATAAAAGTTATAATAATTTCATTTTTACTATGTTGAATTTTCAGCATTTTCTCATATTATATATTAAAGGTAAGTTTAAATTCTGCATCTATAATTTTATTTTGGCCAAATACGATTCCAATAAGAATTTTTTTGGCCCGCCACACATTTTAAAAATCTGTATTTGGCCCTCTTCTCTAAAAGATTGGTGACCCCTGATGTAGAACAACTATTCGTTGCAAAAATAGCTTTAGTAATTTGCTTATCAAGATCACCTACAACCCGTTTCTTTTTTAAATATAATAAATTTTTTAAAAGTTGCGGTTGAAGTTGAAGGCGTTACAGTATTTTCTAAATTTATTGTATCTGTACCTCTAGCCGCATCTATTAATAAAGGAAACATATTCTGTATTAGTATAATGTAAAAAATAATTGTTTGATCAGTTGGTATTGATAATGATGAACACGAAGGGCTATTTTCGGCCTGCATGTCCTACATCTTCTTGCATTTTAAATAATGTCCTCTAAGTCGTTGCACTACTCCCTGCATTTCTTTTTTACATATTTTGCAAATCGCTCTACTTTAAGTTTTATCCTTGCTCGCTTTTTGTAAGTAATTATTCCAAATACTATCTTTTCCTCTACCAGCAATTTTAAATATTAATAACTTCACTTGCAAATACTGGGCACCAGCTCCACGCAACAAATGATCTAGCTCGAAATAATATAAAAAATGTAAGAATCTTGTACTAGTTATATAAATAGTTAAATAATAATAACGCTAGAGATGTAATTTAAGCAAATTAAAAAATATAAAAATCTAAACAATCATGATTAATTCAAAACAATCAATGATTTTAGATTTTTTAATCATGTTTCTTGCCAACCTTGCAATGAAATCACCAGATCTGAGTGAGAATATGTTGATGTCGAATTTGAATTAAATAGTTGTTAATGCATTTGTCTGTATTATTTATTATGTTTATATATGTACGTATATTGGATGTCCCAAAAAATAAATTCTCCCCATACCGAAAAATATATTTTATAAAGAAAACTAAAAATTTGGGGAAAATATCTTTATTACACTACATAGTCTCCTTCTAGCTCGATACAGTTTTCCTAGCGATGTTCAATAGCTTTGATACCCTATACCTCTTTATTGTTGCCAAATCTTTTACCACCGTGCCAATTTTACAAGTTTGGGAAGAGAAACTTATCCGAGAAGGCTGAATATGATAAAGAGGGTGCGTGAGGAAGCAATTCTAACTTTCACTCATTGATTTTGGCCACCACGATAACGGATATGTGAACTGGTGCATTGTCTTGATGAAACAACCCTTTCTTATACGCCAAATGCGGCCGTTGTTTCTTGATTTCGTCACTCATATGCTGCAATAATTTCACATAATACTCGACGTTCATTGTTTTTTACTTCCTTGTACGAAGTAAAGGAAGTATTGTAATCGCGAAAATTTTCGGTTCTCAAATTTCAACGGAAATAGGTATTTTGGCCCTCCCTGAATCCATTTTGACTAATTTCGTCATGCCGTCTGTACGTACGTATGTATCTCGCATAACTCAAAAACGGTAAGCCGTAGAAAATTGAAACTTTATATTTAGGTCTGTTATAACATCTAGTTGTGCACATCTATTTTTGGTCATTATACAACTACCGGAAGTGGTACTTTACTTGAAGCCTATAATAGATTTTCATGAAAATCTATATTCAAATATAATTTAAAACTTTCCAAATTTCGTATATAAGACTACTATATCAATGGAAATAACATAATAGATTTTGGTTAAAATAGACTAACCGGAAGTGGCATATTACATGAAGCTGCTAACAGTTTTCCTGGAAAAAAAATGGTATTATTTTAATTTTAGAAATAAATGCTGCAAATAAAAGTTGTAGAGAATTAAATTCTGCGTCTATCACATTAAGAATTTTTAAATTAGCTTTTTGCATAAACGAGATATCTAAATTTAAATATATATTTTTTGATTTAAAAAAAAATTAAGTTTGCTATGGATTAGAACAAAAAATACAAGATTTAATGTCAAATATGTGGAAAAAAAATATCTACAGTTTAATACGCGTACAAGGAAGTCATGTGGTGTCCACATAAGATTTTTTTTATTTTTGAAGGTAACCAAGAAAAACCTTGCCTGCAGATAAAACTGTGTTCGTCTTCTTAGGATCCAATTCTCCCCATTGTTTTGACTGTTTTTTTATCTCAAGTGTGAATTGATGGACCCGTGTTCCATACATGATAATACTCGTAAATCTACGCAAAACTTGGCTTCATTCCTGTGAAACATCACTAAAACACTCGATTGAAACATTCTCATAGCGCTGTTTTTGTTCCATTGTGAGCCAGCGCGACACCCATCTTTCGCACAGCTTTCTCATGTTCAAATTTTCCTTCAATATGCGATGCACTTTTTGAAATGCCTGCCATGCCTGCTAGCTCGCGCTCGACGGCCATCCAATACCAATTTGTGGATTTTCTTCACTATTTCTGGTGTGGTCTACACCTCTCACGCCTTTTACTCATTACTATGTATAGTACTCCACTGTAGCAGATCTCGGTAAGTGATATATTTTTGCGCTTGAAGTTCGGTTCCCAACCATCAAATCACGACTCCTAAAAATATTCTTTGAAATATGCAAAATTTAAATTCAAAATTTCACTTGGCTAGTTGCACTGCCATCCCTTAAATATTATGTGTCACTTATATAAGACAATATCGAATCGAATAATTGGCATCAATGTTTATTAATTGATTTGCTAATTTCTATCTATTTTATATAGTTTTACTTAACTTACACTTAATATTTGAGGGACTGTACTGGCCATTAACAATGATAAAGAAAACTCTTTTGTACCTCTGTCCAGTATAATTAGTTTTGTGAACTTCTAAATCATCTTGAACTTGCTACTTGCCGAACTAGGCGGTAACATGGACTTTCTATAAGTTTCGGTTGTCGCCTTGGATAGTACTACCATTTAGTTTGAGTTGATGTCATTATATTTCGTTGAGGATTAGCAAGATTGTTACAAATTTTAGAGCATCTGAGACAAATATATTTAAAATAAAAAATTTAAGTAACTATATATTGAACTTAAAATGCGCAACCGTCAAAAAAAACTTGTATTTTAATTTTTAGGTTATGTACAATGGAATAAATTGAAGAGAAATATATAAAGAATTTAACGAGATATTTAATATTATTAACAAATGAATATAAATATATTATCACGCCTTTTTACCCATTACTGCAAATTTAAAAATTATGTTTAATTTTTTCAATATAAAAAAATCCTTAAAATTTAACATTTGAACAAATATGTAATTTTTCTTCAAATTGATTTTAGTGTAACATTGGTACAAAAAATCTTATGTATTACACGTCCAGAATCTGTGCAAGTATCACCTACGGCTCGTCCTGTCAAACAAAACTCGCACTCGAAAAGGGGCAGCTTCTGAAATATTACTACAAATAACTATTGTTTGTATTTGGACTTAATTTATTAACAAAAACTTTAAAATGAAGTTGCTTATTATTACATAAATTTGTAGATAGTTGCATATATTTTTATTTCATCCATGTATTGTACATTTTTTAGCCTAATTTTGGTGCATACTATGTTCATATTGGAAACATTTTGCTGCATGTAGTCCGCTAGATAGTTCTCATATTACCAGTATATTATAAAAGGAAATAACAAATTTTCCTTCTAAAAATAGAAAGACTAGCCATCTAGTGCCTCATAGCTGCACTTATCACCTTACTTTTTGTTTTTACCTCCATTTTCACCTTTTATTAATCACTAATACATTGTTCACTCCTTATCGCATTACCACTTATTGTAATTTTACTGCTTTGTATTAATTTATTTACTATAACTTTTTAATATATTTGTAGCTGAAGATGGCTTTAAACAAAGCCGAAATATAACCATTATCATTGAATATAGAAACACTTAAAGAACGGTAACGTAATGTATTTAGATCATGATATTGAAAATGACAATGCCATCTATCCCTCACTTTTTGAACTATTACAGAATAGTTCTAAGTTTGAAAACTAGATGCGTACAGTTAATTTACTAAGCAACGTTGCCAACCATCAGGCGGCTTAGTTAACACGGAACGCAGCCCGAACTACTGTTTTATGTTATATTCTCCATCGGTCATAGTAGACAATGGCATGCTGTGTGAACCGGAGTAACCTGACTCACGATTTTTACAGTGGACATATAGTATAAATAAACTACTGACTTTCTTAATATTACGGGATCCAGTAGATCAATACTTATGTGATACGAAATCAGTCAGAAAATGTGTTGTTTTTTTGCGGCGTAGAAATAGATCTGACTTAATAGTAAAGTAAACAATTCTACACAAGAAATCCCTAGATACAACATTTAATAGTGGCACAGAATATTGCAAATGAGCGCTTGTAGTGGTGTCTTTATCGTTTTCCAATAATGTTTATTAAATTATTTAAGTAATAGGTTTTCCCTATTTTTTGCCGTGAATGATTACATCTTCCCCAAGCGATTAACTTTTTATTTGTGGTAAATTTCGTACACGTACAGCGAAGTAATTGAAGCCAAGACACTACCAAAATTTTTATAAAAATTTTATCTAGGACTTATAATTTTGTAATTATGAATATTTTTGTGGCATGCAATTCCTGATCAAAGCGCGGAGTATTAGTTTACTTGAAGGTATTCATACATAATCAAAAATATTAAAATACACCACTGATTCGAAGGGAGGTTATGTGCTAGTATATTTTTTAATATTTGTTATCTTTGTAGAAGAAATTAGCAAATGTAAGAAATTAATATTTGAGTTAAATTTCTTATAATTTGATATTACTATTGTGGTTTAATATCAGTAATTGGAACTTATGTAGTCGAAAATAATTGCGCTGTTTTAAAAAAAGTATCTTATTATATTATGTAAGTGATTGTCAACTGTTTTTCCTAAAACTATTTAGAAATGCATCGTGTTTGGTATCAAACTAAAGGATTTGAAGAGAGTTTTTAAACAGAATTATTAAAATTGTAATCAACTGATTCTCAATTGTTTTTCATAAATGTCATTAGAAATCTATAGTGTTTGGTATCAAATTAAATGTTTTGAAAAGAGATTTCGAGCAGAATAATTACAAAATCGACTGATTGTCAATTGTTTTTCTTAAAAGTCTTTAAAAATCTATCGCGTTTGGTATCAAACTATAAGGTTTAAAGAGAGCTTTCAAACAGAAATATTAAAAACAAATTAGGTCAACTGATAGTCAATTGTTTATTTCTAAAGTTGTTAGAAACATATCGTGTTTGGTATCAAATTTGAAGTTATGAGGAGATATAGAAGCCAAAAATTGTAATCGACTGATTGTCAATTGTTTTGAACTACAAGTTATTGAAACTGTACTTATTGCAGTTTAAAAAATACTTTTCTTCAAGTGCTGCGGAGCCTAGCTGCGGGTCGGCGAGGCCGACCTGATCGCTAGTATAAAACTAAAATAGATACAGAAAAATAAAAGAATAAAATAGGATATACAAAAAAATCTTTTATTTACGTATTATGCAAAATATTAATTTTTCTTTGATAAGTTTTATCACACCGCGCATACTTCAAAGTCTTTGATTCTAATGATAACATTTTGTATAGTTTTGCTTTTATTAATAAATCTACAATAAATAATTTATGATTTAAACAATCATCACACGCTAACCATTCATCAAAATGTAATCTAATATTTTCTATAATTTTTATTCGCAGAGTGTTTTTGAAATTAATAGAATGCTTGTTCTTTGAATAAAATTTATGAATTAATTTTATCATTTAATTTGAAAATAAGTAAATTTTACTTTAAAAAAATTAAATTAAAAAATCAACACTAAGCTAGTTTCAAATAATGTTATTATTATTAAATAATAATGTGTCTTCAAATGTTGCTAAACATTGTCTTGACAATAACCATAAGTTACATGATAAGAGTTTGTCAATCAAACATATTTGTAAAAAGGGATTAAAGTTGGATTTCTTAGAATCCTTGGAAATTCAGATTGCCATTAAGGACCAGTTAACAGTTATGAATGAACAAATAGATTTGTACCGTTCTCCTTTAATACGTCCGCTTTAATCTCTTTACCACTAGGTTTAAAATGTAATTTCCATCCAAATAATTGTAATTTTTTATTTTTATTTTCCCAAACAAATTGTACTTATAACATCTGTTTTCAATCATGTATCTTGTTCACCTGATGATGGTCTAGTCGACCGAAATACGTATTGTAAAATAAACTTTACATTATTTGAAACTAACCTAGTGTTGATTTTTTAATTTAATTTTATTATAAAATGTTTCAACGAGAACCGACAGTTAAATCTATCGAATTTAAATTTTACTTATTTATAAGCATCAGCTCAAGACAAAAATGATTTTTATAATTCGGTTCATTCAATTGAACTGATCATTTTTTCTTATCTGTTGATTTAAAAACAAACCGAACGAAACGTCTAAAAGATACTCAAACCCGAGTGACCCGTTCGAGAATAAGATAGTGATCCGACTCTCATCGTTCACTGAAGTGACCCGTTCAAATTGTACGGGTCGTTCACGAACGACACATCTCTATTACCTACTCTTTTCAATTTTAAATATCAACGTATCTACACTTCTTCACACACTCTTATATTCACTCAGACCCAAACCAATATCTGTCGCACATACACAAAATTTATTACTCAAATATAATATTCATCCTTAACATTTAAAACCCTAAAAACATTAAACGCTCATAAATTAACCTAGAGACTAAACACAATATAAAAAATACATTTAAAAAACAATAATATAATAAATATTGCAATAATTCGGCTATCCCGCGAATAATGTTCATCCTCTGAAAAATTAAAACACATCACAAGTTTCGTTTTCATCTCTTTACTCTTTACTTGCATGTTAATAAAGCTTTGAAGAAGGGTATGGTGAGGTGAGATATGGGTAGCGTGTGACGATGTTTGAACATTTGACAACGGTGTGTACACATTCCATCATAGTTCTCGAAATGAACGCTAATAGCACTAGCTCGTGGTTTCAAATTTTTTAAAGGATGGAGCTAGGATACACGCCTGTCATTCGCGTTACCATTCTTATAGTGTTTCTATATTCAATGCCATTATTCATTACTCGTTTTGTCTCCTTTTTACACATTGACTTTTAAACATTCATCATTAAAAAAGACTAGCTTTATGTATGGTATCTACGATCAAAAATATTAGTAAAAATATCGAAATTAATTGACACATGTCATCCTAAAATATATACAAAAAATCATTATTTTATTGTGATAACTATGGCAACCAAGATAAAAAATGCGTAATAGTATATTATGTAACAGGTTTTATAAACATCCAGGGCCACACACATAAAAAAATATACATTGGTTGCTATTGAGAAGTAACACTACAATACATATTTTATTCAAAGTTAAGGAAAAGGCTATAATTGCGCAACATATCATAATGTACGAAATAACCGATAAGTACATAATAAATATAAAATTTTAGCACTGTGTTTGGAAACAAGTTCCTTGCACATCAAGTCACACAAAATTAAAATATGGTTCGAAGTAAAAGCCCAATATTTAAATACTTCTGATGCTGAATATTCATGCAAAGCTGACCAGGGCCAAAGATACAAACAAAGAAGTTCAATTTTGTCGTAGCAGGTGGTATAAAATGTATAATATTAATTGTCTTCCAGAAATAAGATGACCCGAGTGATGTGGATGTAGATATTTCAATGAGATGAAACGTAGTTATTGGTTTGCACTGCAGTTGTAATTTGATAGTTTTGAAACATGGCTTTTATTATAATAAAAAATACAGTTCGTAGAACAATATTTTTGAGTCACTGGGATCATTTTTATATTATTGTATGGATAGCATTTTTCTGTCGTTTGTATTTTTGTTAACCAAAACGATATGAATTAGTTAGATCCGATAACAGCTACAGAAGTGCTGGTTGTCGAAAACCAGATACTGCAAAAAAAATATATGCACCAAAACCAAAATATTATTTTTGTATAAAAAAAAGAAAATAACGTTACTAAATTTAGAAGGAAAAGGTATTTGTAATTTTGAAAACATATGGAAAAATGCTGTTAGCATTTTGTGAATTTTCAGATGTACTTTCATCACTTACCAATTCTGAACGTAATTCAAATTAGCAACACATCGCTTAGAAATACATAGCCCTTCACCATTCAATGAAAATATTAAAACAAATACAGATATTTATATCCTAATTAATATTATTTTTAAAAATTATGTAAAAAGTTTTTCAATATTCGTAAAAATAAACAAATTCAGTGTTTCAATTGTTAGATATATTACTATGAGTTATTTACATAATAATTATGTAAAGTAATTATTTTTAAACATGTAAAATATTTTTATTACGACCTTAGACGAGTGTTGAAATAAGAGATCGATAAATCGACAGTTTCTAAAAAAAAAAAATCAGTATAATAATAAATTAAGTAGCAATTAACAGCGTATAATTTATCAACAAAAGCTCACTTTTAATGTCTAATTAAGGCAAAAATAGTTATTTGTTCAAGTTTTTTGTTGGTAATTATATTTATTAAATCATAATCATATTTAATCTCAATCGGCAAAAAATTAATTTTTATGTAAATATTTTAATAACAATAATATATTTTTAATAATCTTAATGTTGAAAATTATTTTAATAATTTACAAATATTGGAAAAACTTGAATATTTGTTAAATATTGAATAGCTACATTGTAATAAAATAGAAGACTAGGCTGGTATATTTAATATCTGACTTATTGAATATATTGAGTAGAAATGTAAAATATAATGATGATATTCACTTATTTGTTTTATATTTTCTAAAAAATTCTGCCAAGAGACTGCTTGCAGTTGTACCGTGTCATTTCTTCTTGGTGAGCCGCTGCAAATGATGACTTAAAATACCTTTTCTACTCCCGTTATTAAAATGTTATTTAACATACTGGTTCCCATAGCGCTAAATAACATCTTAATCACATGTTGACAAGCCGCGACTTTGAACATTTTAGTCACGGCTCGAGATATTAAGAACGGGGTGAAATTAGCCTCAGTCATTGTAACAACCATACTTTTTAATTAATTCATAAATCTTTGTTGTCTTTATTTGCGATCATAAAAAATAGCATAGTACGTGAGTAGACTCGTAACTAAAGAGACGTTTATATCAATTACATAATATACTATTTTATCAATGACTAATGAGTTTATTTTGAATTTATTTTAATCTAATGCCATTTATTAAGTGTTTATTTTATTTACTAAATATAAATTAACCTAGATAGAAAAGAACAAAATGTTAACCTTTATTTTAGTAAATTATTATTTTTTAAATAATTTAAATTTTGAAACCACGTTTTGGGAACAAATTATAAATATAAAGAAAGTAGAAATTAAGTTGTTTTTTTTTATATATTATTTCCGTCTGGGAAGATTACTTATACTTGTTCATCATGCACAGAAAGTTTGTTTGTCATCACATACAAGCTGATTGCAAAGACATGTTGCTGAACAGATTCTGCGCTATCTTCAGATGCAAACAGCGGCGGTGGGTTTAAATTTGTTGCAAGTATGAGAAACATTTTTTATTATAAAAAACAAAAAACATAAATATAACAACTTTTTATTAAGTATACAAAAAAAACATAGAAATAGAACAGGTACGTATACGTAAAGATAACAACTAAATTAACAAAAAGCGTATTCATAATTTAAGCAGGAGAGAAGGAAGAATTACGAGGACATGCAGAAAACAAATTACGTAGAAGAAAACAAATGTAGCTACAATAACAAGAGGAACAAGTTTCAGAAATGGTTCGTTACTATGTTACGAATCTTTTCTACCTTTTATCTTTATGCCTTTTGATATGTAATTCCAAAGGAATTTTAAAATTACTGCTTTGTGTAAATTTCTTTTTGCAAATTGAATATTCCAAATCGTTCCAAACTTCATGCATTTTAATGTGTATTTGCAAATTACTTCTTTGCACAAATATTTTTCTGCAATTTGAACATTCATAATCTTTTCTACCTTCATGAATTTTTATATGCATTTTCAAACTACCGCTTCGTGTAAATTTCTTTTTGCAAATTAAACATTAATAATCTTTTTTCACTACTAGCCTAGCAACATGTCATTATTGACTTTGGTTTGAGTCGTGAAATTGTTTTTCTCTACCGCGTCCTTAACAACGGTCAATAATGGATTATTATTAACCTAGGTAAATAATGAGAACGCAGGCGCGGTGGCCGAGCGTGTTAAGGCACATCTCTTAACATACTGTGACGTCACCCGAGTCAAGGTTCGTCAGTTCGAATCCGCCTGTCGACAATGTGTGATTTGTCGTAAAATATAAAATACAGCTAAATGTATTTATCACTCTCGGGCGTTATAAGCTAGTCATTTATACACGTTAAATAATGTAGCATTTGACTACGAAAACCGACAGTACGGCAGTGTAAAAACTGCGGCTCGGTGTGTCCGGTAGGCCCAGGCCCGATTTGGGCTATAGCGCCACAGATGATGATGAAATAATGAGAACTGTCACTTTTCAAAGAAATTCAAGCTTCTGAACTTATCTAACTCGTTAAATGGAAGGAAAATATTAATTCTGAATTTAAAATTGGCGCCTAATTTCAAGTTTGCAATCCCAGGCAAATTTCAGTTTGAATAGTATCTTTCAAACTGTAACATTTTACATGTGGGTGTGCTTTACTGTTACATTGTGAAATATGTATTTATGTATTTATTTATTGTTAAATTCTCGAAAAGGTAAATGATTATTGTAATATTATTGAATAATCTTACATTGTACAGTTTTGTTCATTTTAGGGTTATAATTGCATTTTTATATAAGAAATGGAAAACATGACTAGTATTCAAAGTATTGTAACAAAGCGGTATCGCGGCTGATGCGTTTCATCATACACATTCATAATTGTTTTTAGCTGATGAGTTGTAGACTAAATTATTATTGTTAATTTAGAATGAACATATTTCTAGCTTCAATTACTTGGAATTAATTGTTATTTTAATTGATAATTTCGTCAGCTATAAGCAATATAGATTTACTTTTGCTTATTCAACGTCTGCGGTATGTCTTTGATCTGCCGACAAGACGATGCAAATTATATTCCTTCTAGAAGGAACTGACACGTAGTCCTTGATTAAGTCGGGAATTTATACCTAATACATCTCCCCGTAAATTTCTCAGCACCCTTCTGGTTGTTCCGAGCTTAGTTAGTTGACTCCAGCTCTTTGGATGAGCCTGGTCAGTAAGTTGCTAATCACTCGTTAAAGCTTGAAATGCTTTAGCGATTAAGTTGACTTTAGGTCTTTAGAAGAACCTGTTCGGTAATTGATAATCACTCGGGAAAGCTAGAAATGCTTTAGTAATTAAGTTCAACTCATCGTCTCAAACTATTACTTAATTAAGATCTGCACCAGATATACCTTTATGTATTTTCATATGACCTTTTACAAGACCTTTTTGTGTAAATTTCTTATTGTAAATTGTACATTCATAATCTCTTAACCCTTCATGTATTGTTATATGTCTTTTCAGAATGAATCTTGTGAAAATTTCTTTTCGCAAAGTGAACATTCATAATCTTTAATACCTTCATTTATTTTGATATACCTCGTCAAATGAGAACTTATCTTTTTGCAAGTCAAACAATTATAATGTTTGATACTTAAGTGAGATATTATATGTTGTTTCAAGTCTATTGGTGTGCATCTTCATTCTCTTCAATATTTAAATTAATGCCATTTTCATCCTTTATCAATTGTTCAAAATTATTTATTTTGATTTGTAGTTCACTGAAAATCTGGTCCGAGGTGCCATCGCTTTCTTGCAATGCTTTTATATAATCATTCAAACGACTATAATTTTCCAAACAATTTTTCTTAAACATGCAGAAAGAGCGAAGTGTTATATGGCACGAAGAACAAATGTATACAGGATTCTCCGAGTTCAATATCATCTGAAAATAAATAAATGCTCGATATTATCACTGAGATGAAATTGGTATTTGTATATGAAATATATACCGAGTTTAACATGAATATTTGGCCATAAACGCTTAACATGAGAAATCAGTTTTGCCTTCCTACTTATGTTTATTGTATAGTGTTGTATAACAAAACTATCTGTTATCTGTAACATTTGTACTATACAATATTTTATCGATTAAATCATAAGAAAATTATCTATCTAATTAACTAAAAAATACATAGGTTATCGTTAAAAATACGATTTTGTTCTACCGTTTGAAAACCAATGGTTGAATATAGAGTTTATTATTACTGATAAATTAATCCCTAATTTGTATCACCAATTTAAAATCTACCCCTGTGGCTTCCAACATCCTTGGGGGCCGTGATTTGACGGCTGGTAACCGCACTTCACGCGATGAAATATATCACTTACCGAGATCTGCTACAGCAGAGTACCACACTCAGTAATGGGTAAAAGACGTGGCGATATATTATACATACTAAAACCTGATTTAGAATGGAAAATTAATATAATTATTTTCCAATTTAGTTACGAAATGTTAATATTTTAACATGCCATTTCAGTTATGACAAAAGGTCAATTTTATAACAAGTTATAAAAGTGTCATTATTTTATCAATAGTGATAAAAAGTGTCATTTGCAAGTTATTAGTACGATACAAATGATAAAATCAGGAAAGCAATTTATTGATTGTAAAATTTGAGTTTCAATTTTTAAATTAATTCCCTCATATACAGTAAATATTCTCTGGATATTAGTATTTGTATTTGGGATACATCTTGAACATCTGCAGTAAACATACGAGTATGTAATAATACGTTCTTTCGTCCTCCAGCAATGCTAATTATGAAATAAACCTATAAAAATAAACATTTTACTAAACAACAAATCACCAGTTTTGTATGAAAGACCTTCATCTGTATCATTTAAAATGTTTCTGAAATCTTTGGTTAATATTTTTAATTTCTTGGATAGTATATCTCTTCAAATAAACAATTAAATTTGTAAATTTGCTTATATTCACATTTTGATATACATAGATATGGCTCCATTCAGTTGAAGATTTTTAGCTCTTTTGTTTTTTCCGAAAAATATACAAGAAGAAGTTATTCTAATACACTTTTTACATTTTTCAGCTTTTTTTTTAGTTTTTATACGGTACTTTGTATAGCCGCTTTGATTGTGTTGAGAATAAATTTAAAATAAACAAAACCAATTGTGTAAAGTAAGAGATTACTAAGATTATTTTATACAATTATACTCATATATCAAAGAGAAACGTATAACTCTATTATAACTTAAACTTTACATCTTAATTTGAAAAAATCTTGCATGAAACACGTGGTAAAATGTATCTTTTTATCACACGACGTGTTACTCATCTTAACTGCGCCTTGACGAACAATCTCACGCCTAGTGATAAAAAGGACCACATTTTACCACTTGATACATAAACAGCTATTCCGAGAAATTCAGACTAAGACAAAAATACAACTTTGCAAGTATTACATTTAATATAACGTAGATTGGATTATACATATGATATGTAAGTGCACCTTTTAAATATTATTTACATATTTAAGTTATTAAATTCAGAATAACTGTGTCCGCTTTGAAATAAAATAATATGTATGTCAAAACATTTAAATTTAAAGCGATAGTGGATACCCTTTAAAAGTTATTAGTTAACCCTATTTTTAAATAATCAGACACAAAGGTTATATAATAAATCTTACATTCGTACAAGAACAATTCTATAATTTCTATAAAATGCGCTTGGTATCTGACAATATGTCTCCCAATTCTGGCATATAGATGTGGATTAAAGTTACCGACCACATAAACTGTAGTTGTAGCGACCGTAATACTGTATAATATAGTTAGAAATATGAACGATTCTAATCATATTCCAGGATCTGATAACAATTAACTTATATTACAACAATTATTTAATGTACGACAAATACTAAATATTTAAAGTTTTAACGACAGATAAGATACAGGCACTGGTATTAATGTATAACAGAATTTCGTAGAAAATTAATTCGCAAGATTATAATTTAGAAATCAATCAAATTAAACGTTATGTAATGTGTAGTCTATTTTTTATATTCTATCAACACAACAGTCTATATTAATATTAATTATCAAGTAATTTCTTGAATAGCTATATCTAATTTTGCACTTGTTTTCATTAATTATAAAACTTCGTTCATATTTTTATTTGTTGATTCAAATGCTATTATTTGTTAATCAAGATATTCTATTTTTAATTGAGCAAATTTGTTATATTTGCTGTAAGTGTCATTGTCATATATATATATATATATATATATATATATATATATAGGCATTTAACATGGGAAATCAGTTTTACCTTCCGCAAAAGTGGCCAATTGATTTTGGACAAAAATGCTTCAAATAAAAGTTGTAATCACAAATCCATTTAAAACTAAACTTTTCTAACTGTTAAAACGTCATACATTTGTTTGTCAATTTGTCTCAATTCCATGACTATCACTATAAAATAGAAATTCTTATAAAATATTAATGCGATTATTTCGTTCACAAAACATGCAAAATAAAATCTGAAAACTGATTTAGATCCATAATTTTAAGCACTACATATATATATATATATATATATATATATATAAATTACGTAAACCGAATTAGAGTTTACTATAAAAAATTTATTTTTAAACAACGAAAAAGTACAACTCAAGATTAGATGTTTACAGACTGGATTCTAACTTGTAACTAACTTACTAACTACGTTTACAAAGACAAAATGAAATATAATATAAATGTAATAGGAGAGTTCTTCTGGGTTCATGGCTGCAGTAGTGCTGTTATCAGCACTTTCCTGTGGGAAGCCGTTCCATAACTCCTCCCTCCTTAAAATTGAGCATCCCCGGGAAGGTTCAGCTGGGGCTGCTGCTGTTGGGGGTTTGAACGCCTAGGCTGGAGTTCATGGTCGTGGGTTCTTCTGGATTTCTGAGGAAAGCTGCAAGTATTGTAACTGCAACTTATAAATAAAATTACGTATAATATTGAGTAATTTGAGATATCGGCAGTAGTGTCGTAGTCTTCGATGTCTTCAAATTTATTTATGGGTAGTTTAAGGTCTTGTATGCTGTTGAGTTCTACTATCGATCTTGGTGTTTGTAATTCATCAAATTTTATCTTGAAGTCGTCTAATATTATCGGTCTCTATGTGGTGTCTTCTTGTTGTTTATTTTAGTGTATTGGCAGGTTTTGTTGTTGTTATGCAGGATGATGTTCTTCTCGCAGGACTTCTCATTCGTGTTGTCGATCATATTTAAGCATTGATAAACAGTTCCTTTAGTACATCTGTCCTTCAGATATTTAATTTGATAAATAAAAGATTTCAAAAGTATTCTTTATTTAAAATAACATTCACAAGTTCCGTTTCAAGTTTACTAGGAATAGGTAAAAGGTGGAATAATTCAAACTAGTTTCATGATTTAATGGAAGTTCTAAACAAATAGTTTTATTTAAATCAACCTTACAATTTACTGTAATTAATTTTCCAATTTTTGGTATATTTTTTGTGGGTTCTAACAGGAATTCATTATTATAATCTTTATAAATCTTATTTGATTCTGAATAAAATTTGTTAGTTTTGATAATGCTTCGATGCATTGCATGAAGTTTACAAAAGGTTAATGAACATTCTATATCTTGTTAAACAATGTTTATAATTTATTGTAAATATCATAAATACTGAATTTATTTAAATTATGAGTTCCGCTGACAACAATATGCAACAATTGTTCTATTTTTAATTTCAATTCTAACTCATTATGTTTTATCGTTTCTGATGTCTAGTCCGCGGGTGTACGTGAAGTACTTGGTCCTGGAAGATTGGGATTTTTATTAACAGTTTTATAAAGTTTCCTTGGTCGTTTAATGTTAGATAGGTGAATTTTAGTCTGTTTTCTATTGTCTTTCGTATCTGTTTTAATTTCTGCCGTTTTTAAGTTTTTATTTATTGTTTTAATAGTTTCTTTTTTGAATTTCGGTTGGCGTGTTTTATTAACTTTTTGCTTATTTTGTATATAGGCTGTTTCGGGTATGTTAGGTAAATTTTCACGATTTTCATTTAGTTTATTAATTAGAGTAGATTTTTTATTTTGCATTCGCTCATTGATATTTTGATAGGCTAATTTTGTTTTTTCTTTATGCTTTTGAACATAGTCTTGTGTAATTTGTTTCTCTAATTCTACTTCGAGAGGTGAGTTAGTTTCAAAGTGCCCGTTAATAATTTCTGTTGGTTTTAAACCTGTGGAAGTATGATGAGTGTTATTATATGCTAATAAGCCAAAGTGAACTTTATTTTCTATCGTTTCATTTTTGAAATGGTCTTGTAAATTAAATAAGCGAATGTGTTCTATCAACGTAGAATGAAATCGTTCTATGAGGCCATTGGAATCGGGATGTTGGGAACTGATGAAATGGATGTCTATTTTGTGCAAACTTAGCAATTCACGTAGAACAGTGTTTTTGAATTCTAGTCCGTTATCTGATATAATCGTCTTAGGGATACCGTGGTGTGAGAAGAATTTTGTTAATTTATTACTTATCTCGATTGCATTAGTTGAACTAACTTCATACGCTTGGGCGTATTTAGAGAACGCGTCGATTATTGTGAGAAACTTGTGGTTTTCTAAACTTAAAGAGTCAATGTGTATGATATCAAAAGGTTTATTCGGGGTAGGTGTAATATTAAATTTAAGTTTTAAGGGATTACGTTCGTACTTTGATTTTAAACAGATTTCACATTGGTTAATAAAGTCTGTAATAGTTTTAATTTGATTTGGCCAATAGTATATTCTTTTTATCTGATTATGGGTCTCGTTAATTCCGCGATGGTTGGTTTTACCTTCGTGGTAATTTCGGATAGTATCAGTGATTTCATCTTCCTTTTCTATATCTATTAATTTAATATTGCATTTTATAAATTTAATTTCAGAATTTTTAAAGTGTTTCTGTAAAATGTGACTAAATTTTTCATATATAGGTTGTTCGAAATATAAATAATATACGACCTTTGGAACTACATAATTTTTTACAAAATTTACAACGTCATTTTCAAAGTTATTTTGGGATAATTGTACATTAACTCTCATTTTATCTAAGTGTAATTTTTTTACTTTTGGATTGGATGGTGAATGTTCAACTTCCGTAATAATCAACTGATTTTTACCTACATTTACTGGTAATTCACTGATCGGTATTCCAACTATAGGGTTTTCGGGGTTGGAATGTACGGTAATGTCACTATCGTCGGACTCATCGTTTGAAATTTGAGTTCTGGCGTCCACTTCTACAATTAAGGATTCGTTGTCGTGTTCGTTGGTTTTATTCTGTTCTAATTGTTTATTAAATTCGTCCATATAATTAAAGAAATCATCGCAATTATCTTTAGTTTCATTAACATTAAGTTCGAACGGTGGTATTTTATTATTTGGTTTATTATACACGGTTATTACTGTACTACTATTTCTGAAAATAAATTCTATCATAGGTTTAACGTTAGTCCAATTCAGTTGGTCAAGTCCGCAACCTAATTTTGGTATATTTAAATATTTGATCTGATTTTTCAAGCAAAATGATTTTAGATTTAGAAGGGTATAGAATAAATCTTGATTCGTAGGTTTTTGTTTATAATAGTTTTTCGTTATTAGGTAAATAATGAATCTATTATTTTGGTCTTTTAGGTAAACTAAATTATATAATTTAGGGTTTTGATTTTTTAGTTTATCTATACTTTGAAATTTTTGTGCGAAGTCTTTTGCTATTCCATCTAACATTACTAGGTCTTTGCTAACACAATGTGCTAGGCTTTCGTTACAGGGTGAATCAAAGAGGTCTGCTTCTACTTCAAAGATTTTATACTCTTTATCTGATTTAGTTAGTTTACTGTCTAAATAATTTTTATACTGAGTCGAAGGTGATGAATCTTCTTCAGTATTTGAATTTTGAACAAGTTTTTCGTTTTTACATGGAATGCGGCTCAAAGCGTCAGCGTTCGTGTTTAATTTTCCTTTTTTATACAAAATTTCATAATCGAACTCTTCCAATTTCAATCTCCATCTTACTAATTTAGAGTTGGGTTCTTTCAGAGAGAATAGCCACTGTAATGGTTTATGGTCCGTTATAATTTTAAATTTTCTGCCGAAAAGATATGGTCGAAAGTATTTTACTGCCCAAACTATGGCGAGTAATTCCTTTTCGATCGTCGAATAATTTTGTTCCGAATCATTTAGAGTTCTACTAGCGTATGAGATAGGTAAATCTGAGCCAACATTACCTTGGGATAAAATAGCACCAATTGCATGGTTGCTAGCGTCGGTTGTAAGATTAAATGGTTTAGTAAAGTCCGGGTATTGAAGGATTGGTTCATTTACGAGTAGATTTTGACAAGTATTAAAACATTTAACATATTCGGGGTCATTAATTTTGATCTCTACGCCTTTCTTGAGGCATTTAGTTAATGGTTTGGTGAGTTTAGCAAAGTTCTTAATAAATTTTCGATAATATCCTAATAATCCTAAAAATCCTTTTATTTGCGTTGTGGTTTTTGGTAATGGATAATTTTTTATTGCATTAATTTTATCAGGGTTAGGTTTGACGCCTTCGGGAGTTACTATATGGCCTAAATATGCAACTTCTTTTTGAAGAAACTCGGATTTATCGAGCTGTATTTTTAGATTAGCCTTTTGAAGTCGTTTAAAAACAGTTCTTAAGTTTTCCATGTGTTCTTGTAGACTGGTACTAAATATTAAAACGTCATCAAGATACACAATACAAATTTCATTTGTTAAACCCCTTAATACATTGTCCATAACGCGCTGGAAGGTGGCGGGTGCATTTTTAAGACCGAATGGCATTCTGAGAAATTCATAATGTCCATTTTCAGTGTTGAACGCGGTCTTCTGAATGTCGTCCTTGTGCATTTCGATTTGGTGGAAACCGGAGGCCAAATCTAGGGTTGTGAAGTATTGACATCTGCCAAGTTTGTCTAGTAATGAGTTAATATTCGGAATTGGGTATTTATCGTCAATTGTCTTATCGTTTAATTTACGATAGTCGATAACGATGCGCCATTTTTTCTTTCCCGTTGCATCTAATTTTTTCGGTACAATCCAGACAGGGGATGACCAGGGGGAATGTGACGGCCTAATAATATTTTGACTCAACATTTTTTGTATTTGATCTTTTACTTCATTGCGATGTACTTCCGGGTATCTATACGTTTTTGAGTAAATCGGGATTTCATCGTTTGTCCGTATATGGTGTTTTATTTCGTTCGTAAAAGATAACGACTTATCTTCCGTATGAAAGATATCGGTGTACTCTTTCACTAGTTTCGTGATTGCGAATTTTTCCTCTGAATTCATGTGACCAGTTCGTATTTTAGAAAAATCAAAGCTATTATTTAAATTTTGTAAATTAAGATTGATATTATTAATTTCAAAATTTTGTAACGATTCAGCACAGATATTATTTGTGGTGTCTATAATATATTCTTTTTCGCTTGGATTTATCGTTGGATAGTAAATGATATTATTTTCGATTTTTGCGATACCTTCGGGGATTATGATGTTATTGATATGAGTTTCCGGGACAAACACTTCGCCATTTTCAATGTTATCAACATAGAACTTTGTTATCTTCTCAGACATAGGTGGGATCGTGACATAGTGAGGACGCGGTGTTACAGTGTGATAGTGAATTTTTATCTCAGCTGTTGGTGTTATTATCTTATCGCGTGTTAAGTCAATGATCGCTTCTAATGTTTTTAAGTTATCTAGTCCTAATAGAATATCAAATTGGTTATGGAAATCGAATAAATAATATTTAAGATTAATATTATGTTTTTTGAATATTTTTGAACAGGGTAGTACTAAGCTGAATTTTTCGGTTGAGTTTCCATGTGCAGTAGTAATTTTGAAAGGATCATATTTAATTTCACTATTAAAATATTTATTTGCAATTTCTGGTTTAATGAATGAACGTGTACTTCCTGTGTCGAGTAGGACTTTTAAGTTATGTTCTGGAAAAATAAGGAAAGGTAGCTCGCTTTGATTATAGGCAAGATTCATTAGTTCGATGGCGTTTCCGAGGCGGCTATTTCTAAAAAATAGTTTGGATCGGAGTCTGATTCTAGTTCGTAATATTCGGTATCGACATTTGATTGGTAATTAGCAATGTTATGTTCGTCAGTGTCTGGTTCGTCGTTTATGTCATTAACTTCTGTGTTATGAAGTTCTTCGAATGTAAAGTTTTGTCTCTGTTGCGTTTGTGGGTATTGACGGTACGCGAATTGTTGAGATCGCGGTTGATTGTAACCTGAACTGTAGCCTGCAGGTCCGGGCTTAGGTGCAAATGTTTGCCGTGTACTGATAGTCATTGGTGTAGGTTTAGGGAATTTTTGGTTAGGGTTAGATTTGAATACGTTATTTTGTTTTGCATTCTGGTGTTGGAAGTTATGTTGGTATTGATTGGTATTATGTGGAATCGGTCGGTACATTAATTGAGGGGATTGTCTATACGGTGGTCTGTTATGTGTGTTATTGATAAATTGTTTTGGTTTAGGTATTGTGTTAAATTTTTGATGTGTGCGTGAGTAACTATCTATTTGAAAGTCGTTAGTTAACATGTTAAGCGCGGTGTTCATATCTGATGGATTTTTAGTGCGCATTAAATTACCTAAGGGCTCTTTAAGCCCTCTCAAGAGAATTCTTACTGCGTAATTTTGAAAATATCCTATTAGAACGGCTTGTTCTTCAGCTTTTATTTGCGTAGATATGTACGCGATTTGTAAATTCAAAACTTCTTTAACTCTATTATAAAATTCAAACGCGGTTTCATTGTTCTGTTTTAATTCAGACATTTCAATATTAAGCGTATAACAATCGCGTTTATCAGAATAAGTATCTATTAAAGCCTTTTTTAAGACAGCCCAACTAGAAATAGTGCAAGTTGCAATATTGGAAGCAGCTTCACCTTTGATTTTTGATAATATGCTTGACATTAAATACTCATTTTGGAAGTCATTTGGGTTAGTTACGTTATAGAATGTATTCACTAACTTCTCACAAACTTCAATAAATCTTGATAAGAGTTTTGCGTCTCCGTAAAATTCGGGGACCATGTCAAGAAATTCTTTTTTAAGTGTTGGGGTCGTCATTTCTGTTATATTTAAATTATTTATCTCTTCGATTAAATTTTCAACTATTATATTATTTTCTGTTAAACTAGGGGTTGGTGAGTTACAAGAAACTATTGAACTTGTGTCTGTATTCTCTGAATCTGATTGATTTTCACTGATATTTCTAAAGGACATTAGTACTTACAGAAATATTATCAGCTTGTCCATGGGCTTCTGCTTCGTATTCAGCGTAACAGGAGTCCTGGGATGTCGACTGGCAGCTCTGTGTTCTTCAGGACTGGAGACTTCTGCGGTGTGGCACGATATGCACTCGTGACGATGCGAAGTACTCAGCGACGATTTTCGTTGCAAATTCCCAGTAAATCGTTAAAACGAAACGGATTTATTTTGTTTAAATTCGCCTGGGAATCCTACCGACTGCGCCAATTACGTAAACCGAATTAGAGTTTACTATAAAAAATTTATTTTTAAACAACGAAAAAGTACAACTCAAGATTAGATGTTTACAGACTGGATTCTAACTTGTAACTAACTTACTAACTACGTTTACAAAGACAAAATGAAATATAATATAAATGTAATAGGAGAGTTCTTCTGGGTTCATGGCTGCAGTAGTGCTGTTATCAGCACTTTCCTGTGGGAAGCCGTTCCATAACTTATATATATATATATATATATATATATATATATATATATACCGGGTGTAACATGAAAACCTGGCCATAGGAGTTTAACATGGGAAATCAGTTTTTCCTTGCGCAAAAGTGGGCAATTGATTTTGGACAAAAATGCTTCAAATAAAATTATGGATCTAAATCAGTTTTCAGATTTTATTTTGCATGTTTTGTAAACGAAATAATCGCATTAATATTTTATAAGAATTTCTATTTTATAGTGATAGCCATGGAATTGAGACAAATTGACAAACAAATGTATGACGTTTTAACTGTTAGAAAAGTTTAGTTTTAAATGGATTTGTGATTACAACTTTTATTTGAAGCATGTTTGTCCAAAATCAATTGGCCACTTTTGCGGAAGGTAAAACTGATTTCCCATGTTAAACGCCTATGGCCAGGTTTTCATGTTACACCCGGTACCATGTATTTATATATATTATGAAGGGGCCCGAAATAAAGATTTTGCCTAGAGCCCAAAAGAGTTTAAATCCGCCCCTGGCTACACAAGTTATAGTTAACATATAAAATTCACAAATCAAGAAAAATGTTTCCCCTCGACAGGAATTACTACTAATTTTTAATATTTGTACCCAAAACCACTGAGTATACTCCGTTATCAGAACTACAAAGAGTGGGTGCAACAACGCCCCAAGAATATCCCGGGCTTCTTAAGGTACTATTTGTACGTATATATATATATATATATATATATATATATATAAGTTATAGTGTTCCACTCATCACCAAACTGCTGACATAGACACCTTCCCCCGAACGTGACATTAGTAATATGTAAAGTTATTTAGTTGTAGATGTAATAATGTTAGTCAGTTCAGATTCAGACTTAGAAGTAGAAACACATGTAACCGTTATACTTAAATAAATCTTTTTTAAAAACTAAGTTGGTGGTTTGAGAAAGTTAAGTGGCGCAGTCGGTAGGATAGTCAATACAAATTAACGAATATAATTTGTTTCACATTGTGATTAAATTGGCTATCGAACAAGAAAAAAGAAAAAAGAAAAATCAAAACCCTTCCGAACCACACCAACCAGAGCAACTCGAGACTACAGCAGAAGCCAAGATTCGACATCCGTAACCATCTGAACGAACATCAGAGAACTTCGGCCGTCATTCTTAACCCCGTGGACGACTTCAGGGCACATGAAGTGGACACTAATATTTCTGTAAGTCATACATGTCGCTTAGAGACACTATTTTTATTAATTCTGAGTCAAGCTCAAATTCAGAATCTGAACCAGATCTTGAAGATTTTATTGAAACTAATTTAAATACAAATTTTATTATAAGACAACCCCAATTTACAATGGCAGTGCCAGTTCTAAAAAAAGAATACCTTGATATGCTGCCTGAATTTCATGGCGAACGTGAATTATTACCTCGTTTTATTGATATTTGTGAAAAACTTGTAAACAAATTTTATATTGTCGCCGACCCAACAGATTTCCAAAATGAATATCTGATGAATAGTATAATAACAAAAATTAAGGGCGACGCTGCAATTAATATTGCAAGTTGTACGGTCAAAACATGGGACGATTTGAAAGATGCATTATTGAACGCGTTCGCAGATAAACGCGATTGGTTTACATTAAATATTGAAATGACCGATCTTAAGCAAAATTCAAATGAAACTGTTTTCGATTTTTACGGAAGATTGCAGCACATTTTAAATTTACAAATTTCTTATATTTCAACTCATGCTACAGCTGCCGTAGCTCTTGTCATGAATGATTATTTTCAAAACTATGCTCTACGCATATTGCTACGCGGTTTGAAGGAACCTATCGGTCAGCTTATGAGAGCAAAAAATCCTTCTGATTTAAATTCCGCGCTAGGCATGTTAGCGAACGACTTTCAATTTGAACATATCTCCAAACCATCTAAGAGCATTAACTCAAACAATTTCAAACCAAATCACAAACCACCTACACACAACATAAAGCATTTCTCTCCTAGACCAACATATTATACAAATCCTTTTCCTAATA
Organism: Pterostichus niger; assembly: GCA_947425015.1. NCBI lineage: Eukaryota > Metazoa > Arthropoda > Insecta > Coleoptera > Carabidae > Pterostichus > Pterostichus niger. Next base: position 17,882,010 of record OX380346.1, on the reverse strand, counting down.
ATTCCAACCCATATAACAGAACTCCAGTACGTCCTAATAATCAACAAATGATTACACCACGAAATAATATTCCACACAATAACCAAGGCCCATCTACCAGCCAAAATTATCCAAAACCTACTCCAATGAGTATTTCCACCCGAAACACTCAACAATCCCGTTCTCAACCGAATCCGTTTCACCAGAGACAAAATCAGTTTGGACAAAGGCCCTTCGGACAAAACCAATTCAGATCAAATTTACCTAAGTACGTAGCAGAAGAACTATTTAATATTGAAGACATAGAACAAGCTAATAATTTAGAAAATTATGATTGTGACGAACAAGAACAACTTACTGACCAAAACGAAATAAATAACGATAATATTCCTGATCAATCCGCTAACTGTTTTTTAGGAGAAACAGCCTCGGACATCGACCCTTTCCAACAATCGAACTATTAAATCTTACTAACCACCAAAGCAAACTTCCTTTCATTATAACCCCCGAGCATAATTTAAAAATTCTCGTTGACACTGGAAGTACTAAATCCTTCATTAAACCAGACATAGCACATAAATATTACAAGAATTCCATTCGCAATGACCCGTTCCAAATTACCACTGCTCACGGCACGTCCACTGAGCTACACAGTACAAGAGTTCCCATTTCAAAGATATTTAATAACAAAGATAAGAAATTGTCACATCTTAAGTATCATCTTTTTAACTTCCATGAACAATTCGACTTACTTTTAGGCATGGATAATCTAAAATTATTAAAAATTCTAATTGATACACATAACGATTTAATTATAACACCCAATGCAAAAATCAAAATTCAATTTCATAAATCATTAAATGATTCTAATGTAAATAATATATCAGTTATAAATAAGAATATTGTAGAACCAAATTCTGAAAAGATTATTAAAATTAAAGTAGATATAAAACAAGGAACTGTATTAATACCCCAAATAAAAACGACACATTTGAGAATACCAGAGTGCATTACGGTCGCAGATAACTACCACGCATTATGTTCAATTGTTAACACTTCTGACCAGGCAATAAATTTTAATCTCTTAAAACCAATTATCGCAGAAAAAATTGATAATTATGAAACTTATACCGGTCCAAATTTAAACATGACACACGTTGAGAAAACTAATTTTAATTTTTCGAAAATAAGAACAGCACATATGAACTCTGAAGAACGAAATGCTGTGTTAAATTTACTTAAAGATTATCCCGACATATTTTATTCTGATGATCAAAAATTGACTCTTACCAACCAAATAAAACACAGTATTAAAACTCAAGATGAAATTCCAATTTACACCAAGATACCCCAACGTACATAGGGAAGAAGTAAGAAATCAGGTAAACAAAATGTTAGAACAAAACATCATTAAGCCTTCCAACTCCCCGTGGTCCTCCCCTATTTGGGTAGTTCCCAAAAAGATTGATGCATCCGGTAAAAGAAAATGGCGCATAGTCATAGACTACCGAAAATTAAACGAAAAGACCATAGGTGACAAATACCCACTTCCAAACATTACTGACCTCTTAGACAAACTCGGACGTTGTCAATATTTCACTACACTCGACTTGGCATCGGGCTTCCATCAAATAGAAATGGACAAACAAGACATACCTAAAACTGCATTTAATACCGAAGACGGACACTACGAATTCTTGCGAATGCCGTTTGGTCTAAAAAACGCACCAGCGACATTTCAGCGAGTTATGGACAACATTTTACGCGGACTTACACACAACAAATGCCTCGTTTACCTCGACGACATAATCGTGTTTAGCACTAGCCTTCAAGAACATTTGCTTAACTTAAAATTAGTATTCGATCGACTTAGAAAATCTAATTTCAAAATTCAAGTTGACAAGTCGGAATTTTTAAAAAAAGAAGTAGCTTATCTCGGGCACATCGTTACACCCGAAGGCGTGAGACCGAATCCAGATAAAATATCAGCCATCTTAAATTATCCTATACCGAAAACTAGTAAACAAATTAAAGGTTTTTTGGGACTTTTAGGCTATTATCGGAAGTTTATTGAAGACTTTGCAAAATTAACCAAACCTCTCACAAAGTGCTTAAAAAAGGACGCAATTATTGACATAAAACAACCCTGAATACAGACAATGTTTTGAACTTTGCAAAAATTTACTGACTAATGAACCCTTACTCCAATACCCAGATTTCGAGAAAGAATTTAATCTGACGACTGACGCAAGCAACGTAGCGTTAGGTGCCGTGTTATCACAAGGCAGCCTTGGCAATGACCTTCCTGTAGCTTACGCCAGCAGAACACTCAACGAGACCGAGACAAACTACTCAACAATAGAAAAAGAACTTTTAGCTATTGTTTGTGCGACCCAATATTTCAGACCATACCTTTTCGGACGCAAATTCAAAATTTACACAGACCATAGACCGTTACAATGGCTAATGTCACTAAAACAGTGTAGTCAAAAACTAATTCGGTGGCGCCTCAAACTTGAGGAGTACGATTATGAAATAGTATATAAAAAAGGCAAACTCAACACCAATGCCGATGCACTTAGCCGCATCCCACCAAAAGACGACGACGTAACCCAAAACACACCAAAAATTTTCGATAACGATTCACCTTTAATTATATATCTGGATTACTTAAATAATAAAAATCAAAATTCTAAAAATATCATTATAGAAGTAACAGGTGATTTATTTAATGCACCACCAGATTCTAGTCTAGCTCATTGTGTAAGTAAAGACTTACAAATGAAATCTGGAATAGCAGAAAAATTCAAAATTAAATTTAGTAACGTTGATAAACTCCAAGCACAAAAACCACAACTTCATAATCTAGTCTATTTAAAATATCAAAATAGATATTTAATTTATTTAATAACAAAAGAAAGATATTTCAACAAACCTACTAAACAAGGTTTATATTATACACTTTTAAAATTAAAAGAATTCTGTCTAAATAAAAAAATAAAAAATTTGAGCATTCCTAAAATTGCTTGTGGCTTGGACGAATTAAATTGGCATGAAGTTAAATCAATGATAGAGTACATTTTCCAAAATACTGATATAATGATAACAGTTTTCGAACTTCCTGAAATTTCTCGAATTCAATTAAATATAAATGAATCAGATAACATTGAACAATTAAACAAATATATGGAAAATTTTTATAAGGAATTAGAAAAGACTAAAGATAGGAATAACGATGACGATGCACAATCCCTAGCAGTTGAAGTAGGTGACGCGAATTATGATTTTCGATTTGTATTTAAGGAAAAAAATACAAATTCTTTCGTTTTGAAAATTATATTTTATTTATTTAGAATCTAATTACAACTGACGTGAATACGTTCAGCAACAGTACAAGAGTGTTCTAATCTAGTTTTTTCAAGCTTATATATCATTCTCTTATCATAACATAGTTCAAAGAAGTATGAGTCAAGACAATGGAACCATTGTCTAATATAATAAAACACTTCGTCATCAAAATACAGATATCATAATCAAAATACAGATATCATAATTAAAATACAGATATCATAATTCCTCCCCTTCAAGTTTTTTATTATATTACTCGAGAGGGTGAGTCTTTATTAATTCTAAATCTTTTAAAACAATTAATTTCAGTTTTCTTTCTTTTATATACTTATAAATCTTAAAACATATATAACTAATTATCATTATACTTATAAAGGAATATATAATAAAAAGATGATGATCGTTATTCTTTAAATTTAAATTTTGTATTTCTTCCAAATGATATTCAGTATTATTTACTTTATGCAATTCGATTAATTGTCTGCTTTTAACGTTTAACCCATTTATTTTATCAATTTTTCCTTCATAGATTAATTCTTTATAATTTTGTTCTATCTTTTCAAAATGATAATTATTTAATGTGCATTGTTGATCGTTATTAAATTTGTAAATTCCTATTATCTTTTTGTGAATTTCATTACTTTTACAATAAATTATGAAATTTTGTAAAATTGGGCTTATTATAATGATTTCATTTGTATTTGGTATTTGTTCGATATTATTTTCATTATCCATTAAAAAGTAAGAACAATCATCATTTTTATATCTTATTGTTAAATCATTAATACATTTCTTTATTTCTACATTATCAGTTTTACAATAATAATTCTTATTTCTAACACAGTTATTGACAATAATATTCTTATTCATTTTATTAATATACAATATATTGGGTTCATCAAGGATATACATTTTTGTGTTATTCATAAAAGGTATTGACGTAAATTGATATAAAGGGTATACGGTGGTGCTCATAATAGGGATCTCGATAATATAGTAGATCATTTGTCCATCGTATTGACAGTGAGTTGTTATAAGTGACATAATTTCAAAGATATTTTGATTTTTGATAAAGTTCTGGAGTCTATTCATGGAAATTATAGTTGAATGTAATTTATTTAAGGAACAGAACGTAAGACTAGTTTCAATTTGTATAGCAAAATTTTGGATATTGTTCAGAATATTTATTATTAACTGGATTTTTCCTTCAGATTCTATTTTTGTTTCCCAAAGTTTATTTTTCTTCAAAATTTCTTTTATAAAGGTTAGTTCCTTTTTCATTTCTTTTTCGTTTATTTTAATATTTTCTAATTGTATATTAAATTGTTCCGTTACTTCTTTTAAGTTTTTAAATAATTTATTCTCATTATTACTTAAAATTTTTTCGTTCTTTTTTATAGTCTCAAATAATTTATCATATCGTTCACCATCTGAACTGTCCAAGTTACCGGAAATTGATTTTATAACACTTCCTAAACCGTTTATTAAGCCTCTTTTCCTTCTTTTGTTAAGTTTTAATTTGTTTAATTGTTCTTGTGTATTTTCAAAGGTGGAATTTAGTAATTGTATATAATTTGGGTTTATGTGTTGAACTGTGTGTATTTCGGTTAGGAGTTCGTTAATTATAGTTTCTATTCTATTAAAGTTTTCGTATAAAGGTGTTACGTTATAGTAAAAGTATGTATGTAATTTTTCCTGTTCAATGTGTGTCGATCCTAGGTTTGTCAGATGATATCCGTTGCCGTGTGTTATGTCTGTCAATTGTTGACCCTGCGCACTGGGAACAGAGATAAAGTTATAATTTTATTCTGTTGATACGTATGTTTCTAATTTTCTTTAAGGTTTTACTACGTTGTTTATATGGTTTCTCGACTTTTACAATACCTAATTTTGGGTTATATGCTAAGACTTTGCTTTTTATATACATTGGTTTTTTAAATTTTTGTATTCTCCTTACTTCTTCTTTTACGTATACGTCCTTTGGTAATGCTAACGGGTTTATGTTCTCTTGGTGACGTTTCTCTTTTTCTTGTTGTATCTTATTATTTATTATTTTGTATAATTCTTTTTGTTCTTTCAGATGTTGTTGTATCATTTCAGAGTTAGTTCGTATTTCTTTGGGGTATTTATACTCATGTGTCTCTCCAAATATTATTTCTGTTGGAGTTTTTTCGGTTATGGTGTGTTTTGAGTTATTGTAACTAAGTATGCATTTCTTTATTTTTTCATTTTGATTAAGATGTTTGAATTCTTCGTTATTTTGAATTAGTCTAAGGTGTTCTATTAATGTCGAATGAAATCTTTCGACCGCGTTACTCTTTGGATTGTTAATACAAATATAATGGGGTTTTACATTTAATGTTTTTAAATAATCTTTTAGTAATTCGTTGTTAAATTCTAGTCCATTATCCATAATGATTAATTTTGGTAGGGTATATGTCTCGAAATATTCTTTTAATGCTTTTAATACGTTTACTGAATCAACATTTATTGCTTTTATTTGTCCGAATTTGGAAAATTGGTCAAATATTGTGAGGTATTTTTGAGTATTTAATGATAGTATGTCTATGTTAATTGTCTCGAAAGGTCTTGTCGGAGTTATAGTTAAATTTTCATGAATTTTCATAGGTTTTCTATCGTATTTATTTTCTTTACATATTTTACAATTATTAATAAAATTTTGGATAGTTTGTACCATTTTTGGCCAGTAGTATTTCTTCTTCAGGTATCTGATTGTTTCCAATATTCCCCTGTGGTTTCTAAATCCGTTATGATCGTCAGCTACAATTTGTTTTTGTTCATCTATTGTAAAGATATCTTGTACAAATTTATTTACTCCGATTAATTTTAAAGAATTTGGTTCGAAATTTTTCTGTAGTTCTTGAGATATTACTTTATCCAGTTCGTCATTAAATATAGCCAGATATCTAACTTTAGGTACTAAATAGTCTTTCAGAAAATTATTTATTTCGTTTTTTAGATTATTCTTTGAGAAGGTTATATGAATTCTTTGTTTAGGTTGTACTGTTTCGAAAGGTAGTTTTTCTATTTTTAATTTTGAATATTCTCCTAATTTGAATATAATTTGGTTATCGGCAATATTCAGTCTATCTTCTTTATATTTTATACCGTTTACGATGTTTTCTGGGGAACTATGTATTGTTGCGTTTGTGTCGTCGCTGGTAAGGAAGTTTTGTGGTAATGAATAGATATTCACGAGGATATTAGTTTCCGTGAAGGTTAATTTTAAATATTTTATTAAGTCTTTATAGTCCATTTGGTCTAAGCCGCAGGCAAGTTTTGGGATATTAATTTCATACAATTCGTTTTTAATGCAGTAATCTCGAAGTTCCATTAATGCCTTTTTAAAGTTTTTTACAGATGGTAAGTCGTTGCATTTCTGCTTAGTAACTAAGTGTAATATAGTTTTGCCGTTTATAATTTGTGGTATTAGTTGAGAATTTTGATCTATATAATTTTGACAATATTTTTTACTATTATATGTTTGGTTTACTTGGAGTGCGAGTCCTTGACTCATAGCATAATCTCGTGATATGCAGTGTGAAAATATTGTTGTTTCAGTTACGTCTCCTATTTTTTCTACGATTTTAAATGGATTTCTTTGTCTACTAAGAAAGTCTGCAATTTTATTAGTTTTTCCCATGATGTGTTCAATTTCGAAATTGTACTCTCCGAGTTCGATCTTCCAACGCATTAATTTTTGATTACCGTTTTTCATATTAAATAACCATACTAAAGGTCTATGGTCGGTTTTTATTCTGAATTTTTGTCCGTAAAGGTAAGGTTTAAAGTTGTTTATTGACCAGACGATACTTTTTAATTCTTTCTCTATAGTAGAGTAGTTTTGTTCGGCGGAGTTAAATGTTTTTGAGGCGTATGCTATAGGTTTTTCTTGGTTTTCTTGTACTTGTGACAAAACGGCTCCCATGGCGAAGTCTGAGGCGTCTGTAGTTAGTATAAATGGTTTAGAGAAATCTGGTGATATCAATATAGGTGGGTTTGATATTAATTGTTTCACGTGTTTAAAGGCTTTCTGATATTCTTCATTTTCTATTTCTATGTGTGAACCCTTTTTTAAGCTATTTGTGAAAGGTTTTATTATTTTCGCGAGATTTGGAATAAATCTTCGGTACCAAGAAAGTTTTCCTAGGAAACTTTTAATTTCTTTACTAGTTTTTGGGATGGTGATTTGATTTATTGCTTCTATTTTCTTTTGATTGGGTTTTAAACCTTCGGATGATATTACGAATCCTAAGTATTCGACTTCGTTTTGAAAAAATTCAGATTTATCAATTTGGACTTTAAGGTTTGCTTTTCTAAGTGCTTCGAATATTTTTGTGATATTTTCTATATGTTCTTGTTCAGTATATCCGAAAATGATTATGTCGTCCATGTAGACGAGACATATTTTATTTATATATTCTTTTAATATTTCGTTCATCATTCGTTGGAATGATGCCGGTGCATTTACTAAGCCGAAAGGCATCCTAGTGTATTCATAATGTCCAGATGGTGTGGAGAAAGCCGTTTTTTCCCTGTCCGATCTTTCCAAGGGTATTTGGTGAAAACCTGAGTGGAGATCTAAAGTCGTGAAGTATTTTGGTTTTCCTATTCTATCCAATAAGTCGTCTATATTAGGAAGAGGGAATTTATCTTCTCTGGTTTTTTGGTTTAATTTTCGGAAGTCTATTACCAATCTAGTTTTCCGTTTCCCTGACGCATCTATTTTTTTTGGTACTATCCAAATAGGTGAGTTGTATGGTGATTTAGATTTTTGAATGATCTGTGCTTTTAATAAGTTTTTAATGTGTTCTTCTATATCTTCGTCATAACATTGGGGTAGTCTGTAGTTTTTTGTATATATGGGTGTTTCGTCTGTGGTGTGAATTTTGTGTGTGGTGACGTTAGTGGCGGAGAGTTGTTCTCCTTCTTTGGGGAACAAATCCTCGTATTGTTTTAGTAATTTAGCAATTTTTAGTTTTTTATTAATATCTAGATTTTGATCTCTAAATTGTATATAGTTTAGTTTATTATTGAGTTTATTTTGTGTTGTAAATTTCATCTTTCTGTTTTCAAAATAGATTTCATTTGTTTTAAAATTTAGTGTTATATTTAGTTCTTTTAATATATCCATACCGAATAATAGATTACATAAATAATGAAAGTCTGTAATATAAAACTTAAATAATTTTTTATTTATTTTTAGATTAACTGAATTTGTAAGTGTTTTCTTTCCATTTGCTGTGTGAAAGGTAATTTTATCTTGATTGTTAATTTTCAGATTTCTTGATTTTGCGTAATCGGGTGATATGAAATTTATGTTTGATCCAGAGTCAATTAGAATAATGGAGTCGTGATCGTGTAATATCGGGATCGAATTTTGATAATTAGCCATTACGTATCTTCGTTTTCGACCAATGTGTCTTGAAAATCCTCGAAGGCGAATTCTGTTTCGTCTTCTTGTTGTTCATTATATTCGTTATTTGGTTCATTAGTGGTTGTTACGTCGTTTTCGATGTCTGTTTGGTAATTCTGTCTTGGTATGATTGTCTGTGTTGACATTGGGCCGGTCTGTCTAGTTTGTGTGGACATTGGTTGAGGTGTAAATGTCCTTCTTGTGTTTATGTCATTTACTATGTTTTGTCTGCCGAAGTTATTCCTACCGTGTGGTTGAAAGTGTCTTTGAATCGTGACTGGTTTTGAAGGAAACATTTGTGCCGGGAATTTCTGTGGTGGTGTATTCTTCTGTATGTTATTATGTGTTGTTTTTACTTGGTTTTCAAATCTCCTTAGGGGAGATTGATGTTGGGCGTAATTAAAATCGTTTACTAATAACTGCTCACATTCTTCAAGAGATTTAGGATTTTTGACCGTGAAGGATCCTCGAATGAGATGAGGTAAACAATTTATGAAGTGAGATACTACGATTTTCTGATTTTCCGCGATAATTGCGTTTTTTGTTACTAATTGATGTTGTGTTAGCATGATTTTGTTCTTATATTTATTAAAATTATTAGTGATGTCTTTGAGAAACAAATCGGAATTGTTATTTTTGGTATTGTATATGATTTTTAATAATAAAGTTTCGGCTGTTGTTTTATCTTCGAAATTTAGTTGTAAGAATGATTTTAATGTTGGCCAATCAGCAAATGAATTCTCTGAGAGATATGTTTTTGCAGGTCCCTTTAATTTATTTTTTATTAATTGAAATAAAAATATTCTTTGAACGTTTGTCAATACAATTCCTGCAAAACATAATATAAATTCGTCTACAGTATTTATAAAATATGGTAGATCTTTAATATTACCGTCGTATTCAGGGATACCTTTAGAGAGCATTTGAATTTCGTTGTTTGTGGTTGTGGCCATTTTTGAGTTGAGTTGTAATTTACTGGGCGTTAATTTTAAATTTCTTATAACACTAGGTGTTTGGTTTGTTTCTGAATCAGAATCTGATGGGTTTGATTCTGGTTCACTATCGCTATTGTACATATGATTTGTAATGTGTGTGGAACTGTGCCGGTTCCTCGGTGTCTTTATTACTAGTTATTACTAGAGACACCCCTTTTGTGTAATATATTTAGGTTTATAATTTGTGTTATGCCTTGTGCTGGGGCTCGTTTTGATTCTTAAAAGCGTTAGCCTTTCCTCAAAACCCTTTAGTGTATTTTGTTACATATATTTTACTTACAGTTGAAGTAAAAGGATGATTAACAAGATAATCATGTTTGTTGAGAATCAGCTAGAGATTTTCTTCTGGTTTTCTCTGGTAATCGGGATCAGCGAAGTTGTGTTGTCCTGGTTTCCCGGAGAGGTGGAGTCAGCGAATGTGTGTTGTCCTGGTCCTCCTTGACTGCTTGCCTGGATGATGGTTAGAGATGGGTTGTTCAACCTCTGATGGGCCACTGTTTAGGCCTGAGCTGGTGTTTCGCTCATAGATTCTTGTTCGGATGCCAAATAAATCGATGGAGATCGAAAGAGATTTATTTATTTTGCTTAAAACTCTTTTGGCATCCTACCGACTGCGCCAATTATGATTTTCGATTTGTATTTAAGGAAAAAAATACAAATTCTTTCGTTTTGAAAATTATATTTTATTTATTTAGAATCTAATTACAACTGACGTGAATACGTTCAGCAACAGTACAAGAGTGTTCTAATCTAGTTTTTTCAAGCTTATATATCATTCTCTTATCATAACATAGTTCAAAGAAGTATGAGTCAAGACAATGGAACCATTGTCTAATATAATAAAACACTTCGTCATCAAAATACAGATATCATAATCAAAATACAGATATCATAATTAAAATACAGATATCATAATTCGCGCAATCTACTCAGATAAACGATGACGACACTCCAAGCGAAAGCGATATCACAGTACACTCTAACAGAGAAAACCCCATTATCGGAATCCCAATTGTAGAATGCCCAGTTAATTATGGGAAAAATCAAATAATAATATCAGAAGTCGAATATAACCCTAAACCCCCTAAAATACTTAAATTATATAATCAAACAAAACAAAGGATTCTAGTTGAATTTTCAAAAAACAATTGCAAAAACGAAATGATAACATTTCTTAAAGAATACATTGTTCCTAAGGTAAAATATCACATTTATTTCAAAAATGAATTATATGTAAAACTAAGCTTAATACTTCAAAATTACTTTAAAAATTCTGAGATAAAACTTGTTAAATGCACTCAATATCTAACTGACGTAATCGACGAAGAAGAAATCATACAAATTATAACAAATCACCATCTCAGTAAAACTAATCACCGGGGAATCGACGAAACAGAAAAACGTATAAAACAACAATACTACTGGCCTAAATTAAGGAAATCTATACAAACATTTATTAATAGCTGCGAAACGTGTCAAATAACAAAGTACGACAGAAAACCATTAAAATTAAAATTTAACATCACACCCACAGCTACTAAACCTTTCCAAATTTTGAATATCGACAGCATTACATTAGAACACGTCAAATTCCTAACTATAATAGACTCATTTTCCAAATACGCACAAGCCTATAAATTAAACTCCGGACAAGGTATAGAAGTCGTTAATAATTTAGTTAAATATTTCACACACCATTGTATACCAGAACAAATCATTTCGGACAACGGATTAGAATTTAAAAACTCTGTCGTTAAGGAACTATTACAACTACACAAAATTGACATCCATTTTATAAGTTCGCAGCATCCTGATTCTAATGGTACGATTGAACGTTTTCATCGAACACGTTAGATTGTTTAATAATCAAAACGAATATAGAACCGAACCCATTGAATCCAAAGTAAATTACGCCCTTTTGGCGTATAACAACACAAATCACTCAGTCACAAAACTCAAACCATGTGAAATCATTACCGGTCACCTAGATACAGAATCACCCTTTAATATCGACTTAAATAAACAGCTTATAAATAATTATATAGAAAATCATAAAAATAAAACAAAATTACTTTACGGAACAATTAATGATAAATTAAAAGAGAACAAGGAAAAAGTGATTGGTAAATTTAAAGAAATTAGAGAAAATTTACCCGAGATATCGGATACAGTATATGTCAAAAATAAACAAAAACAGCAAAAAACCAGAAATAAATTCTAACGCGAAAAATTATCTAAATTAAATAAAACACTCAAAACTGGCAAATTAAAGCCAACTCATGGTAATACAGTAGAAAAAATACATCTTTCTAACATAAAACGACCTCGACACAAAACTTATCAATTTGAATCACTTCCAGGCTGTTCGCATGCGGGCGAGGAACAATCATAACAGAAAACATTGGAATCCTTCCCATCAACCTAGGTCTTGCCAAGCTTGAAAAAACTACACACACATTCATACACTACTATAATCTCAAACCTCTTCTGGATCAGTATGATAGTCTAACCACACAATACAAAACACTAAAATCAACAATTTCCAACAACACGCAGTATCTCCATGAACTCAATAATTACGATAAAATATTAGAATTCATCCGAACCAGCATAGACACTAAAATTACAAACATCGGATTACACGCTAGTCACCGAAATAAACGTGGCCTCATAGATGGATTGGGAACTATTTTCAAATCCTTAACCGGAAATTTGGACGCCGAAGACGGTAAAAGATATAATGACATGTTAGCACATATGCAAGAAAATGAGCATAATTTAGAAAATCAAATTAAACAAGCGTATTCAGTAAACCACCAAATTATCACAAATTTTAATAAAACAGTTATTGACATTCAACATAATGAAGAAATATTAAAATCTAAAATTTTACAACTTTCAGAAATAATAAATAATATGCATATCCAAGACATTCTTTATGCCAAAAATATTTATGACCAACTAATTATACTATATAACTCGGTGCTCAATATCCTACAAGATGTTGAGAACTCTATTACCTTCTGTAAATTAAGAACCCTACACCCGAGTATAATACACCCTCTTGAATTATTGTCAGAACTTAATAAAATATCTAAATTCTATCATGCACAACTGCCATTCGAACCTAGACAAGAAAATTTACTTGATTTTGAATCCTTATTAAAAATTAACTGTAAAGTGAAACCTACACAAATAATTTATTTTATTTCCACCCCAATCAACTTTGAAAAAAAATTTCGAATTATTTTATTTATATCCTATTCCAACAAAATATGGTTCAGATTTTGTTACAATCATTCCAAATACAAAATATCTTCTAAAGTCGGATAAGGAAATTATTCCTTTAAGTGACATGTGTGTAGGACCAAAAATATTCCAAAGTCCTAATAAATATCATGCTCACTTTTCTTCAACCTGCGAGGAAGAAATATTCCAAGAGCAGACATCAAACCACTGCTATTACACAAAAATAAATTTAATAAAAAACCACATTGAAGTGATTCCAGAACTCAACAAATACCTAGCCGTCTTCCCTAAGGAAGAAAATGTAGTAATTAAATGCCTACAAGAAACTAGCATCAAACCATTAGTGGGAATCTACTTAATAAACAATGAGGATAATTGTGAAATTTACTTTAAAGAACAAAAATGGTATTTTCAAATAAAATTCAAGGACGACCATTACTACTACCTAAATTAAACTTCAAAATTCAAACACAACATATTACAAACTTCTCCATTAACCTAAATCCATTAAAACTTAATGATATCTCCTTTAACCCAATGGTCCCTATAAAAGAAGAATCCATCAACATTCATATTCCCAGTATTTGGTCTCTGCTGCTGTATATCATGATTGCAATCACGGCCGGCTACTTTTCCATAAAATGGATAAGAACAAAAAGAGCTGCACGATCCAGCTCAAGAAGGACATCACCCGAAATTCAGCCAGAGGACATCGAACTTCAACTTCCAGGGGGAGCTCAATTCTAAGGAGGGAGGAGTTATAGTGTTCCACTCATCACCAAACTGCTGACATAGACACCTTCCCCCGAACGTGACATTAGTAATATGTAAAGTTATTTAGTATGTAGATGTAATAATGTTTGTCAGTTCAGATTCAGACTTAGAAGTAGAAACACATGTAACCGTTATACTTAAATAAATCTTTTTTAAAAACTAAGTTGGTGGTTTGAGAAAGTTAAGTTATATATATATATATATATATATATATATATATATATATATATATATATATACCGGGTGTAACACGAAAACTGAAACATAGGCGTTTAACATGGCAAATCAGTTTTTCCGTGCGCATTGCTTCCCTAATTATTTTAGGAAAAAATGTTTCAAATAAATGTTGTAAAGCATAAAATTCTACATCCGAATCAATAAACAAAATTCATTTTGACTACTTCATAACTGCAGAAATTAAATTTGAAAATTCACGTAATTTCAATTTAATAGTAATAGCCATGGAATTAAAAACAAGAGATGAACAAATGCGTAACGTTTTATACGTCAAATTATTAGTATTTATTTTGACAAACTGGGATATTAAATCAATATTAGGGTTTATTATTATCAAATATGAATAATTATTCAGATGAAGAAAAGTTGCAAATAATTAAATGGCATTTTTTGGCCATAGCTTACGACTAATTCGTGACTATATTAGCGCTATTTGGCAGCATCATGATATTCCTAGTACGGCACTTATGTTTCACTTTTCGTGTTACACCCGGTATATATATATATATATATATATATAAATTACGAAACTTGAGTTGAGATTCGAGTTTTAAAAAAAAATTATTTCACACAAAGATTTATTGTAACATTCAAAAGTAGATCTTTACAAAACAGAGGTCAATTCTTAACTAACTACATTATGAGAGTCTAACATAAAAAATGAAATATGACTACAGCTACTAGTGGGGATTCTTGCGGATTCAGCGTCTTCTATGGAAATAGTGGTTCGCTAACTCCTCCCTCCTTAAAATTGAGCTTCATCGGGAAGAATCAGGTTCGATTCGGTTGATTTGGATTTTAAAAGCCATTTTCTTCCGTAAATTATCGTCACGATGATGCCAGCAATGATAATAATTACGTATAATATTATCGTGGGGTAGTTTATGAGGTTATTGTTGTCTTGATCTTGTTCTATTTCTTCGTACTTGTTTATTGGTATTTTTAATTCTTGGATGGAGTTCAGGTCGACTGTCTTTTTTGGTATTTGCGAAGTATTAAGCTTGATATTAAAGTTTTCTATTATTGTTGGTTTGCCAAAGGTACCTTCTTTGAAGTTTAAATTCTGCTTCTGAAATTTTATTTGGCAATCGTCTTCTTTAATTAAGAATATGCCTTGTAAATTCTTTATTTCGTCGCCATGCTTGCAGTAAGCTTGAATAACATCAGGTTTAGGAAGTACGGCTAAAAATTGATTCGCTTCTTCTAAAGTTTCTATATGATTTCGTTTAATGTTTATTCTTAAGTACTCGCAATTTTCGTTCTTGTTTCTTGAGATGATATTCTTCTCGCAGGAGTTGTCATCTACTTCTGACATTTTGTTTGGACATTGGTAATTATTATTTCCTTTAGTGTATACGCCATTTAGAGCTTTAATATGACCATCGATTGATTTTAAATAATATTCATTACTTGGTATAATTGTTACAAATTCAGACTGATATCGGGTAGGTATTGGAATGAGATGAAGTAATTGGAAATCTGTTTCATAATTAATAGGAATTTCAATAAAATAAATTATTTTATCTGATTGGAGTTTACAATTTACAGTAATTAATTTTTCTAATTCTGGTATATTTTCCGGTAATGGTTCGAGAGGTAATTCATGATTATAGTATTTTGAAATTTTATTCAATTCTACATACAGATCATTAGGTTTTATTATACTTGGGTGCATAACGTGAAGTTTGCAAAAAGTTAGAGAATTTTCTATATCTTGCAAAGTATTAAGAGTTAACGTTAGTAAAGTATTTAGTTGACTAAAAATTTCTTTTCAAAAATATCTCTCTTGATCTTGGGTTTCACCGATAACAATATGTGCCAATTGTTCAATTTTCTTTTTGAGTATTATCTCATTTTGTTTGATAGTGTCGATTGTGTGATTGAAATAATCGATTAATTGGTTATTGACAGAGTATTGATGTTTTAATTGATTGTCTATTTTGTGTTGATTGTTTTGTAAATGGTTTAGAATATTTGTGTATCGTTTTTCATCATCAGCGTCTAAATTACCCGTTATGGATTTAATAACGGATCCGAGTCCATTTATTAATTCTCTCTTTGATCTAGATTTTTGAAAGTGTACTGATAAGTGACTAATTTTTTCGTCAATAGAATTTTGAATAAATTGTATAATCTTGTCATCGTTTTCAAATTCTTTCAAAATTATTTTATTGTTTGTAATTGTTTGTTTGAGATTGTTGTATTGTGTATTCAGACTGTCATATTGTTTAAAGAGTGGTTGTAGGTCGTAGTAGTGAATGAACGTATGTGCGGTTTTTTGTAGTTTTGCTAGTCCTAGGTTTATTGTCAGTAGTCCTGTGTTTTGTGTAATATTCTTGATGTTTAATCCGTAGGAGTACGTGAACAGGAAGGACCTGGAATAGCGTAATTTTTATGAATTATTTTCCTTGGTCTTTTTATATTTGACAGGTGTATTTTTGGTTGTTTTTTGTCATTAGGATTTGTCTCAATTTCGGCAGTTTTTAAATTTTGATTTATTGACTTAATTTTTTCTTTCTTAAATTTGTTTTATTGACTTTTTGTTTATTGTGTACAAAAACGGTTTGAGGAATGTTAGGTAAATTTTCGAGATTTTCGTTTAATTTATTTATCAAATCTGATTTTGTGTTTTGCATTTTTTCGTTAATGTTCTGGTAGACTAATTTGGTCTTTTCTTTGTGTTTTTGCATGTAATCTTGGGTTACTTGTTTTTCTAGCTCTACGTCAAGGGGTGAGTTTGTTTCTAAGTGACCATTTGTTATTTCTATTGGTTTTAATCCGGTCGCGGTGTGACTTGTGTTGTTATAAGCTAGGATAGCATAGTGAACTTTGTCTTCGATTGTTTAGTTTTTGAAATTTTGTTGTAAATTAAATAATCTAATATGCTCAATAAGAGTAGAGTGGAATCTTTCCACGAGGCCGTTTGAATTTGGATGTTGAGAACTAGTGAAGTGTATATCGATTTTGTGTAAAGTTAGCAATTCTTTCAAAAAACAATTTTTAAATTCTACTCCGTTATCTGAGATAATTAATTTTGGAATGCCATGATGAGAAAAGAATTTTGTTAGTTTACTTGTCACTTCAATTGCATTTGTTGAGCTAATTTTGTATGCTTGCGCATATCTTGAAAAAGCATCAATTATTGTAAGAAATTTACAATTTTCTAAACTGACTGTATCGATGTGAATAGTGTCAAAAGGTTTGTTCGGTGTTGGTGTTATGTTTAGTTTCGGCTTGACTGGGTTTCGTTCATATTTTGAGGCTAAACAAACTTCGCATTGGTTAATGTAATCTGTTATAGTCTTTATTTGATTTGGCCAGTAATATTTTTTCTTTAATTGGTTGTAAACTTCGTGAATTCCACGGTGATTGGTCTTACCCGTGTGATAATTTTGTATTGTTTCTTGTATGTCGTCTTCATTCTCTACATCTAATAATTTTGTGTTACATTTTACAAAGTTGATTTCCGCATTTTTGAAATGTTTTTGTAAGACTTTAGTAAATTGTTCATAAACAGGATGTTCAAAATATAAATAATATTTTACTTTTGGAACTACGAATTCTTTAATGAATTTTATTGAATCTGCTTCGAAATTAGTTTTAGATAATTGTATATTAATTCGCATTTTATCCGAGTGCAATTTAGTTAATTTAGGTTTTGAGGGTGAATGTAATACTTCCGATATAATTATTTGGTTTTTACCTGCATTAACAGATGACTCACTTATTGGAATTCCGATGATGGGATTTTCTAAATTTGAGTGAACAGTGTTATTTGTGTCTGAGTTTGAGTCTGAGTCTGGGGTATCATCTGGTTCTACAATCATAGATTGCGAATCATTATTTGTATTGAATGTTTCGTCAAAATTTTCGATATACCAATCGAAAAGATTTTCGGTACCGGGTTCTACTGTTTTAACATTTAATTCGATACGAGAAAGAGCGTCAGCATTTTTATTTAACGAGCCTTTTTTATAAGATATTTCGAAATCGAATTCTTCTAATTTAAGCCGCCAACGTACTAATTTAGAATTTGGTTCTTTAAGCGAAAATAACCATTGTAGTGGTTTATGGTCGGTGATAATTTTGAATTTCCGGCCAAAAAGATACGGTCTGAAATATTTTGTTGACCAGACAATCGCGAGTAGTTCTTTCTCAATTGTAGAATAATTTTGCTCCGATTCGTTTAATGTTCTACTTGCATACGCAACAGGGAGATCTGAACCTATAGGTCCTTGTGAAAGAACTGCACCTATAGCAAAATTGCTCGCATCGGTAGTTAAGTTGAAAGATTTAGTGAAGTCGGGATATTGAAGTATCGGTTCATTAATTAAGAGATTTTTGCAGATATTAAAACAATTTACGTAATCAGGGTCGTTAATTTTGATTTCAGCACCCTTTTTTAAACATTTGGTTAGTGGTTTTGTCAATTTAGCGAAATCTTTTATAAACTTCCGGTAGTATCCTAGGAGGCCTAAAAATCCTTTTATTTGTTTGGTAGTTTTCGGAATAGGGTAGTTTTTGATAGCTATAATTTTGTCGGGGTTCGGTTTTACGCCAGAGGGTGTAACAACATGCCCTAAATAAGCCACTTCTTTTCGAAAGAATTCAGACTTGTCTAGTTGAATTTTGAGATTGGCTTTCTTTAATCTATCGAATACTGATCTTAAACTCTCAACGTGTTCTTGGAGACTGGTGCTGAATATGATAACATCATCCAGATAAACTAGGCAAATTTCATTCACTAAATTTCTTAAAACGTTATCCATGACTCGTTGGAATGTCGCGGGTGCGTTTTTCAAACCAAATGGCATTCTTAAGAATTCATAGTGTTCGTTTTCTGTATTGAATGCGGTCTTTTGAATGTCTTCTTTACTCATTTCAATTTGATGAAATCCGGATGCTAGATCGAGTGTTGAAAAATATTGACATTTGCCGAGTTTGTCTAGTAGAGTGGTTATATTGGGAATGGGGTACTTATCGTCTATAGTCTTATCGTTCAACTTCCTATAGTCGATAACAATTCTCCATTTCTTTTTTCCGGACGCGTCAAGTTTTTTAGGTACGATCCACACTGGGGATGACCAGGGTGAATGGGATGGCCTAATGATTTTTTGATCGAGCATTTTTTTTTATTTGTGATTGTACTTCCGTTCTATGGATTTCCGGGTCGATACCCGATGTATGTCTTAGTGTATGTCGGGATTTCGTCTTTGGTACGGATTTTATGTTTTACTTCGTTCGTAAAAGTTAGTGCGTTATTTTCATCATGAAGAATTTCTGAAAATTCTTTTAATAATTTTGAGATGGCTAATTTTTCCTCGATATTCATGTGTTCTGTTCGAATTTTGTTAAGATCAAAAGATTTTTTTGAATATTGTTTATTTAAATTATTTATTTCAAAATTTTCTAAAGACTGAGCTTGAATGCGATTAAAAGATTTTATAATCAGGTCATTGTCACTGGTGTTGATAAGCGGGTACAGAATTTGATGATCTTGCACTTTTGCAATGCCTTCTGGTATTATCAAGTTATTCACATGTGTCTCAGAGATAAGCGCATCTCCATTTGCAATGTTATCTACGTACAATTTTGTAACTTTTTCTGAATTTGATGGAATTCTTATGTAATGAGGATGTGGTACTATTTTGTGATACTGAATTTGAATTTCTTGTGTGGGTGTTATAATTTTGTCGCGTGCTAAAACAATGTTTGCTTCCAACAGTTTTAAATTATCTAATCCGAGTAAGATATCAAAATTATTATGAAAGTTGAATAAATGATATTTTAATATAATGTCGGTTTTATTAAATAATCTTGAACATGGTAACAAAACGCTAAATTTTTCAGTAGAAGTTCCATGAGCTGTTGTTATTTGAAACGGATCGTTTTTAATTTTTGACTTAAAATATTTTTCTGCAGTTTCTGGATTTATAAACGAACGCGTAGTGCCTGTATCAATTAACGCTTTAATATTAAATTCTGGAAAGATGATGAAGGGTAATTCACTTTGATTTTGTGACAAATTCATTAATTCTATGCGGTTTCCGAGGCTACTAGTTCTAAAAAAGGATCTGGGTAAAATTCTGGTTCCAAATTATCAGGATTTGGATCAGGATCTTGCTCATAGGTAATGTCATCGTATTCGTGTTCGTCAGTTGTTATTTCGTTTATTTCTGTGTTATATAGTTCTTGAGGACGATAAAAGTTTGTGTTTAATTTAGGTGTAAATGTGTGTGTCGTGCTAACACTCATAGGCGTCTGCTTGGGAAATTTCTGCTGTGAATTAAATTGTGGTCTGAAAACATTTGTTTTCGCGTTTTGTGTTGGAGGTTTGTTTGTTGCAAAATTATGATTTTGTCTTTGTGCTGGGTGTGAGTGTTGTGCTGGGTGTGAATGTTGTGTTTGTGAGTGTTGTGGTTGCAAGTATTGTAGCTGTGAATGTTGTGGTACATTTCTCAAGAGTGGTGATCTGCCAATATTATTATGAAAACTTTGTTTTGGTTTAAAACTAGGTTTATTATTAAATTTTTGTAGCGATCTTTGTGCTGTTTCTAGTTGAAAATCATTTGTCAGCATGTTTAATGCTTCGTTTAGATCTTTTGGATTTTTGGTTCTCATGAGAGTGCCCAAGGGTTCTTTTAGCCCTCTTAATAAAATTCTTAATGCCAAACCACGAAAATAAGCTATTAGAATTCTTGCTTCGTCTACATGGACGTGATTTGTTAGGTACGAAATTTGTAAGTTTAATAGTTCTAAAACTCTATTGTAAAATTCGAACGGCGATTCGTTCGTTTGTTTAATTTCACAAAGTTCGATGTTTAGGGTGTAATAATCTCTCTTATCTGAGTAAGTATTTACTAGAGCAGTTTTTACGTCTGCCCATGTGGTAATAGTACAACTAGCAATATTGACTGCGGCGTCGCCTTTGATCTTAGCGAGAATACTCGACATGAGATACTCATTTTGAAAGTCATTTACATCGTTATTATTGTAAAATTTGTTAACTAACTTTTCGCATATTTCAACGAAACGCGGGAGAAGTTTATTATCTCCGAAAAATTCAGGAATCATATCAATGTATTCCCTTTTTAAAATTGGGGTTGCCATTTCTCTTAAATTTAAATTATTAATTTGATTAATTAAAGATTGATCAAGGATATTACTTGATTGGGATAAAATAAGTGAGTTAGAGGAACTGTCTGAATCTGTACTTGAATCTGACTCTGAATCTGTTTCAATGATAACTCTAAATGACATAAGTACTTACAGAAAGAATATCCGTTGGTCCATTGGTCTCTGCGATAGAAACGTTTGGATGTAGACGGGACTCTGTGTGCAGCAGGGTCTGGATAAGCTTGGGTGCTCCGTCGACGGTCTTGGACGTGGTTCTTCCGTAGGTTTTTCTTGATACTCAATTAATCGTAAATACGAAACGAAAATTGCGATAATTATTCGTTTGAGTATCCTACCGACTGCGCCAATTACGAAACTTGAATTGAGATTCGAGTTTTAAACAAAAATTATTTCACACAAAGATTTATTGTAACATTCAAAAGTAGATCTTTACAAAACAGAGGTCAATTCTTAACTAACTACATTATGAGAGTCTAACATAAAAAATGAAATATGACTACAGCTACTAGTGGGGATTCTTGCGGATTCAGCGTCTTCTATGGAAATAGTGGTTCGCTAACTTATATATATATATATATATATATATATATATATATATATATATATATATATATATATATATATATATATATATCTCATAATACATATCAAGATATTTATACGTTGATATATACCCCCACTCCCATTAGCACGAGATCTAGGTTCGAGCCATCTCGAGCCACTCTGTACTTTGGGGGAATCCCTGTGTTCACGTCTAGTGAATTAGTCTTGCAAGGAATACCCTGGTTACAAAAAACCTACTGTATTTTAAATAGGGAGCACCATCTTGGAAAATGTGTATTCAGAAATATTAAAAGAATGTAAACCAAAATTGCAAGGAGAATCAGTGTCGATGTCATTAGGCGGGTGGCTAAATGTGAAAAATGAGCCCCTTGTGTGCTGATCGATTGGTTCACAAAATGGAGAATAAATTTAAGTTGTTACAATTGATTCTTCAGGAATCTCACTCACAGCAGCATATCTAAAAAAAGTTGCTGTTGAAGCTATAAAAAAAAACTGAGGAAAATTTCCAAGTCAAAGTAATGAGTTTTGTAACAGACAATGCCGGTATTGTACTAAAAATGCGTTGTTACGTTTTTTCTTTCTTTATTCATTTTCGCCCCTTATTTCGGCAATCAATTATTCACTAACGAATTTCTTCGGAATATCACAGTTTAAGATGGTTTTGAGGGTCAAGGTTAAGTCACTGCAGTTAAGTAAATTTATGCAGGTTTTAATTAGCGGAAACGCGATTTTTCCGGTGGCAACTGGGGACAAGTAATTTTTGGAGAAAAAAGATAGGCAGTCGTTTATAAGATTTATGCGTGGGCAGCTGTATTTTTTTATTGTGAGAATTTGCGATTTGGGAAACAAAATATCAAACAAAGTTTGGATCGAAAATACAGTTGGGGCAGTTATATTTTTATTATAATTATCGGCATTGGCCGAAAATGCAAAACCACCGAAAATCAAGTGACAACACCGAAGGCTTGTATTCGTTATCGAGACATTTTTATATTCTGTCTCCAAGGCACGGGTTAAAACCCATTAACGGCCAACGTTGCGTTTTCGCAACACTCTAATTTTAATTTTTTTGCGGTTCTTAATAAAAACAAAATCAAATATGTTCCTAAGTTATACATATTTTGAAGGTTCAAACTACATTGTAAAGTTAAAAAAATGTGTAGATATCAGTTTATGCCATGGATAAAAAATTTTGAATTTGATAAAAGATGAGTGACATTTTAGTATAGATCAATTGGATCTTAGTCATTTGAAAGACACTGAGCAAACTAAATTCAGAACTTTTCTAAATTCATTCACAGATATTTTCGCGGAAAAAAATAAAAAATTGAGCGCTACATCTTATGTAAAGCATCGCATTGAAACGGGTAATGCACATTGCGTTGCGCGCGCGCCTTATAGAATTCCTTTTGCCCGTCGCGATATTGTAAAACAACAAATTACAGATATGTTGAAAGATGACATAATTACTCTGTGGCGGTCAGTACATCACCACACATACACATCTAAATACACACATGCACACACAGTCATACACACATATGTAAAAACACAAAACACATGTATACACAAATAATCACACACCTTGTATATATTCTGTAATAGTCTTAGCAAAACACTCTGTATATATTCGTTCATTTTCTGTAGTTTTTAAGCAACATTTCTGTACAATTTTCATGTTTCTCCACTACCTGCTATGTACCCTCGCCCGATTTCTCCGAACTTAACAACATCTGTTTTTCAAGTACCTACATTCCAAACTTCTTTGTGCACCCTCAAATTCACCATGTTTTTCCTTCTAATCAGGACAGTCTCCGCTTACCACTCATCCCACACGCATCACAACTCAATAAAACACTATCACAACTCTTCATCACCGTGGTCCGCACCTGTCGTACTTGTCGAAAAGAAGGCGGTAGAAGGTGAAAATAATCTTCGATTCTGCATTGATTACCGCGAATTAAATCTAGTGACAAAACGTGATTATTTCCCCTTACCTAACTTGCAGGAGACATTAGCGCAATTAGGTAATGCGAAGAGATTTACAACACTGGATTTGACTAAGGGGTATTGGCAGGTAGAAGTAGACGAGAGCGACCGAGAAAAAACGGCCTTTTCGGTCCCTGGGGCCATTTTGAGTGTAAAAGAATGCCTTTCGGCTTGTTTACTTAGATGACATTATTTGTTTTAGTTCCGATGATTGTAATGAACATGTGTCAAAATTAACAAACATTTTTCAAAGATTAAGATCGGCAAATTTAACTTTAAATCCAACAAAGTGTAAATATATGAAAAAGTAAACTTATTATTTAGGTCATATTGTCTCGTGTAATAGTATCAAACCAGATCCAGAAAAAATATCAACGGTTCAAAATTATCCACTTCCTACCAATGTAATGGAAATAAAAGGGTTTTTGGGTTTATTAGGTTTTTATAGACGTTTTATTCAAAATTTTTCGAAAATAGCGGTTTCGTTAACAGCTTTAACAAAGAAAGATGTACCTTTCATATGGAATAAAGAGCGATTACAAGCGTTTGATATATTACGCAATGCACTGTGCACTGAGCCCTTGTTAAAGTACCCGGACTTTTCCAAACCCTTTATTTTAAGTACAGACGCGTCAAACTTCGCAATTAGCGCGGTTTTAGCTCAAGAATACGATGGTCATGAAATGCCAGTCGCTTACGCTAGCCGACAACTTAATTCAGCTGAACAGCGGTACAGTGTCACCGACCGAGAAGGCCTAGCATTAGTGTGGGGTATAAAACATTTCCATTGTTATCTGTACGGTAGAAATTTTTAAGTTTTTGTGGATCATCAACCTTTAAAATGGCAATTGACGGCAACCGATCCCACAAATAGACGTGCAAGATGGTCTGTATTTCTATCACAATATGATTTTAAGATTAACTATAGACCCGGTACTAAACATACTAACGCGGATATGCTCTCACGTATCAAACCGGTGCGTGTCCTAGGGAAACCTAATTATGTACCTATTTTTTGGGATAGAAATAGTATATTTAAAGCGCAAAGAAATGATCCAGATATTAGTGTAATAATAAATTCGATAATTGATGGCGAGTTAAATTCGGAATCCTTTCTCGATGAAGATAATGTATTGTATCGTGATGATGATGACAACGGAGACGGTAAACTAGTTGTCCCGCGAGAACTATATAATCGTTTTATCGAATTATACCATGATACGTCGATGTCCGGTCATGCGGGTATTGATAAAACGTATAATCGCGTTAGACTTCGTTGTTATTGGCCCAACATGTATAGTGACATAAAAATTACGTTAATTCATGTATCTCTTGAGCGTAAAGAAAGACCTCCTCCCACCTAAAACTTGTCCCGCTGAAGAAATCGGTAGCGGTCACGCGACCTTTTTCTCGACTCGCTATGGACGTTGTAGGACCACTGGTTACTACTGACTCGGGAAATACTTACATACTGACAGTACAGGACTGTTTCACAAGATATTTGGAAGCATTTCCCATGTAAAATTGTACAGCTGCTACAGTTGCTAAACATTTTATTACCGGTATTGTTCTAAAATACGGCGTACCAAGACAAATACTGACGAACTTAGGAACTAACTTTTTTCTCTCGTTTAATGCAAGAATTTTTTAAGGCTCTAGGCTGTGATCATTTGCGTACTACGTCGTTTAGGCCGCAAACAAATGGCATGTTAGAGCGCACACATCGGACTCTGAAAGACCTTCTGTCTCATTATATTAACACCAAACACAGTGATTGGGATGAATGGCTTCCGTATGCACTTTCAGCATACTGATCAATTACGTTTACAAAGGAACTCAAAATATGATCCGTCATAACTGGTTTCACATGGTTCACACAGGGTTGTACAGCCCCATTCTCCGGTACGGTCAATCATTGGATAAAATAAGAATAATTTTAGGCTGAATACGACCATTGAAAATATACCTATTTTGACCATCGATAAGCGATATGGGGTAGCCGCACTAATGGATTTCATTGTAGTTAATCGTTTTGTGCCGATTCCTTGAGTTTAAAATGAAAATAGTATACATTGGAGGGGGCTAATAATTATTTTCTTTCAAGGTCAAACACCTTTAAATTCAAAGTTTAAAATTTTTAAACAAAAAGTTGCACGTTTTACCTTTTTATGGACACACATTGTTTCTTCAACAGCTCTCCTAAAAGGAACAACTCTGAAATCATACCGGTATTATATTTTAATTAGGAGTTTAATAAACACAATAAAATATACCAAAGCACAGAAATCGGCTTGCGGTTCTTGAGGACTTACCGAGATCTGCTACGGCCGAATGCCACACCGAGTAATGCGTTAAAGGCGTGATGATATATTTATTTATTTATATTTAATTATAAAATTATGAATTAAATTACCTGAAAATACCCAACAAAAACGTGAGTTACAAACTGATGGTCCAGTGGGTATAAAGTCGGCTTGCGATTCTTGAAGACCCGAGTTCGCTTCCCGCAACCGACAAACTGGCTTCCAACAATTTAATATCAATTCCTGTGGCTCCCCGTCCAGTTACAACTTTGGGGCCATAATTTGACGGCTGGTAACCACACTTCACGCGTAAAAATATATGACTTACCGAGATCTGCTACGGCAGAGTGCCACACCCAGTAATGGGTAAAAGGCGTGATAATATATTTACTTATATATGATATAAATTACCTGAATATATCCAACGAAAACGTGAGTGACCACATAAAAAAAACCTATTTTGTGTAATTATCTGCATAGTGGCAACCCTGAAGGTTTGTGATCTTGTGTCGTGAGTCGGGCATCGCTATGCCCTCTACATTTACCAAGTCACATTACACATATTAGACTAATATTCTCGTAATTCGTAATTGTAATTTTTAAAGAAATAATTCAGTAAATTTATTCATTAACACATCTCATATATCTACAAAATTGTCATTAACATTAAAATAGTATTTCAAAAATTAGAACTGAGATACTGTGGTTAGTTTCCGTGCTAAATTATACAAATTCTATATTACCTGCAGAGCAGTACCTCAAATGATGTGCTGAAACATTTTTCTGATGAATACCCAGGCAGCACCGAGCACCTCAAAACGCCGTTTTTGCACCTTTTTTTAGATTCTGGCCAATAACTTTTTTCGATTTGCTTCAAATTGGCTGAATTTTTGTTCTGGTATTCCCAGATCAATACCGAATAAGTCAATATAACCGACATTCGGGTTTACCCTTTAGTAAAGGCGAAGAAAAAATCCTCAATGTACCCAAAAAGCAGGTTTTTCAGGTATTTTGTTATTCCGTCGATTGGAATCGTTATATTTTGTTTCTGTGTTACATCCTGAACATTAGATTCATCAATTGTATGATCTACAGAATAGTTTCAGATCATATAAGTATAAAGATAGGTGGCAGCACCTAATTAAATCCAATATTTATCGCCTATTTAATGTTGATAAATATTGGATTTAATTAGGTGCTGCCATCTATCTTCACATTTATATGATCTAAAACTATTCTTTATATCATACAATTTATGAATCTGATGTTTTGGATGTACACAGAAACAAAAATACGGACGGAATAACAAAATACCTGAAAAACCCGATTTTTGGGTACTTTGAGGATTTTTTCTTCGCCTTTAGGAAAGGGTAAACCCTAATGTCGATTATATTGACTTATTCGGTATTGATCTGGGAATACCAGAAAAAAAAATCAGCCAATTTGAAGAAAATTTAAAAAAGTTATTGGCCAGAATCTAAAAAAAGGTGCAAAAACGGCGTTTTGAGGTGCTCGGTGCTGCCTGGGTATTCATCAGAAAAATGTTTCAGCACATCTCCACAACTTTTTGGATGGAACTCTTTCAGTTGAGACCCTAGAGAACGAAATCTATTTTTTTCGACCCTGAGATATCATATTAAGACTATCATTTGGGGTAGGTGGCTCAGTGGTATCGAGTCGGCCTGTGGATCTTGAGAACCCTGGTTCGATCCCCACAGCCGACAAACAATTTTCACCAATTTAAAAAACATCTACCCCTGTGGCTCCTCCGCCACTAATATCTTTGGAGGCCGTGATTTGACGGCTGGTAACCGCACTTCACGCGAAAAAATATATCACTTACCGAGATCTGCTTAGGCGGAGTGCCACACCCAGTGATGGGTAAAAGGCGTGATGATATATTTATTTATTTATTTTATTTGAGGTACTGCTCTGCAGGTAATATAGAATTTGTATAATTTAGCACGGAAACTAACCACAGTATCTCAGTTCTAATTTTTGAAATACTATTTTAATGTTAATGACAATTGTTTTTATTGCATTTCTCCATATCTTTCTGTCCCTTGTTTTATCCTTCCATTTATAAATTCCTGCCATTCTTAAATCTTCTTCTACTTCCTGTAACCATGTCGATCTGGGTCTGCCCCTGCTCCTTCTTCCTCCTGGTTTCCATTCGACAATTGCTTTTATTGTATCCTTTTCCTCTACCCTCCAAGCCATCTGGCTCTCTGTTGCTTTAGCTTCTTCACTATATATTCTCCTTCCAATGCTTGCTCTATTTCATAGTTCATACGTTGTCTATATTCGTTTTCTGCAAATCTTTATTGGGCCCAGAATTGTTCTCATTATCTTTCTTTCCATTACTTTTAGATTTTCTTCATCTTTCTTTGTCATTGTCATTGCTTCTGTCTTATAATCGTTCTATATATTTTCATCTTAGTTGCATATGTTAGTATTTTGCTTTTAAATAGTTTTTTTGTTGGCGCAAAATGCTCTATTTGTAGTCAGTATCTTTTCTTTAATTTCTATCTCTCTTTCTCCTGAACTTGTAATTGTTAAATAAATATAAAATAAATATATCATCACGCCTTTTACCCATTACTGGGTGTGGCACTCTGTCTAAGCAGATCTCGGTAAGTGATATATTTTTTCGCGTGAAGTGCGGTTACCAGTTGTCAAATCACGGCCCTCAAAGATATTAGTGGAGGGGAAGCCACAGGGGTAGATTTAAATTGGTGAAAATTGTTTGTTGGCTGTGGAGATCGAACCAGGGTTCTCAAGATCCACAGGCCGACTCGATACCACTGAGCCACCTACCCCATTGTTATTCCTAGATATTTGAATCTGTCAACCTGTTCAAAATTGCATTCACCTATCTTTATTTCCCTGTTCTCAGCTTTTTGATGTGAAACATCTATAGGCTCACTTGTAAACCGAATTGTTGGCGTGGCGACGCTTGCCGTGGCTACGGGTCGCCACGCTATACTGAGGTATACATATATATATATATATATATATATATATATATATATATATATATATATATATATATATATATATATATATATATGTTACCTGACCAGAACCCCCGACTTCAGCACATTACCAAGCAACAGCCATTCCCAGGGGAATCGGATTGCTCTTATCTATTGTAGCCTAGAATGTAGTAACATGTCATGTAAACCTTCAGTCTGTAGTTAACACTCATAGAGTAAAGTTGTAAACTGTCTTAGAAAGCGAATAAAACTTATTTTTAAAAAGTAAATATCAGCGATCAATAAATTAATTGGCGCAGTGCGGTAGGATTCTGATAGAAGTTTCATTGTGAAAAATTCGTCAGTTTCAACTGTTAAATCAGAAAAATCGAACCAGAAGATAATTCATCGAGAATTCATCATCGAAGTCGACAACACGACAACCACTCGAGAAGACATCCATCACGGACAACTACTCGCTTGGAATGAAGATCGCTGTACTAATACTGTAAGTTGCTTTCCTTTCTATTTCCATAATATATGACAGACTCCTCGCACTCATCTATTTCCATAGAGGAAAATAGTGAAAACGAGTTAGAATTAGATTACGGTTACAGTCTAGAAGACACTGAATTAAGTTCAATATTTTCCGCACTAGATATAACAGAAGACGTTGTCATAGAAAACAATAATTGTTCAAACATGGCAGTCGCAAAATTCGATGCAAAATTACTAGACATTGTTCCAAAATTCGACGGAAATCCATTAGAACTTTCCGCATATTTAGACATTGCTAATACGTTAATAACCAATTATTGGGATGCAAACCCATTGAATGTTAATTGCGTTCAAAATATCACAGTAATTTACGGCATTTACGCCAAACTTATCGGACCGGCACGCGAAGTTTACTCTACGTGCACCGCAAAAGACTGGAAATCAGTTAAAGATGCGTTAATCGCACACTTTGGCGATCAACGTGATGAAAACGGATTATTGTTCGATCTAGATCAATTGAGACAAAAAGATAACGAAAATCCTTTACAATTTTACACTCGTATCATGTTAAATCTAAGCGCGTTACATAATTATGTAGACGTACATGAAATCACACCAGCAACAAAGACACTGAAAAAGAATTTCTATAACACACACGCTTTAAAAATGTTTCTAGCAGGTTTAAAAGAACCCCTTGGTTCCACGATCCGTGCTATGAAACCCGACACGCTAGCAGAAGCAAGACAACATATTATAGCTGAGAATAACATCCGACACTTACAGAGATATCATTTTGATAAATCTAACTTTGATAAAAATAAAATCCAAAATTCAAAACACTACCAAAGACCGATTCAAAGACCCCAAATTTTCACACCGATTCAAAGACCCCAATTTTTCTCACCACCACCACAACGATTTTATAATAACTTCCAACAATTCCCAAGTAATCCCATTAACTTACAACCCCGATTCACACAAACACCCCAGAGATTCCTTACTAACCAACAAGTATTTGGAAATAAACCAAGATCCAATACAGTCAATGTATGGAAACCCCAAGGCTCTGCAAATCGAGTCTCATATCCAAAACCTACCCCTATGAGTGGAGTATCTCATGGAACCTTTTCAAAACCTGAGACTAGAATAAATAGACCACAATACCAACAAAGACCACAAAATTACTTTGTAGAAGAATTACATAATGTCGAACAACCCACAGAATATTATGATCAAAACGAATATAATTACGAAAACTATGAAACAGATTATGCAAATTATGATTCTCAAAACGCGAGCTATTATACTCCCGAAAATTTTGAAGATAACATTCATGAACAACCACTACCCGAAGATGACCAAAATTTTCACGAACCCAGCCAAACAACGAACCCAACATAGAGTTACACTCAATATATGATAAAAGAGATTTACCGTACATTCAAATCTCAAATCCACCATTAAAATTATTAATTGACACAGGTGCAACAAAATCATTTTTAAACCCAGATATTGCAGAAAACTATTTTAAAAACCACATTAAGAAAGAAAATTTTACTATTTCCTCTATATTCCAAACAACTAAAAGAGATTCTTGTATAGAAATACCAGCATTCCCAGAATTCAATGACGATAAGAAAATTAAATTTTACCTCTTTAAATTTCACCATTTCTTCGACGGATTAATTGGTTATGATACTCTCAAAAATCTTAATGTTCAGTTAGATTTAAAATATTCAAATTTACACACACCAAATACTGTCATAAAATTATCACATTACGAAGCTAAAAGAAAGTTGTTATTTTTCGCACGCATAGAACCCTGCACTCTAGAAACTTTAAAGATTCCTGTAAATGTAGATAATGGCGACATCTTAATACCGGAGACAAAAATTTCTAATTGTCTTATCAGAGAATGTGTAACTAATTGTAATGCAAGCTACGCACCAGTTGATATCTATAATAATACTGACAAACCTCAAGAAATTAAATTGTACGAACCCCTAAACGTAAACTCATTCAATGAAGTAGATTTTGATTTATTTAACGCTATAGTTTATAACGATTTAAATGAACAATTAGACAAGCATGATATAACTAATTTAATTCGTACCGAACATACAAATTTAGAAGAGAAAAATCAAATAGAAAAATTAGTTAAATCTTATTCAGATATTTTTCATCGTGAAGGTACGTCATTAACCTTTACTAATAAAATAAAACATAAAATTTCCACCACAGATGAAATACCAGTCCATACAAAATCGTATAGGTATCCTTTCATACACAAACCTGAAGTAGAACGACAAATAAATAATATGTTAAAACAAGGAATAATTCGACCCAGCGATTCACCCTGGTCATCCCCTATTTGGATAGTACCAAAGAAGGCCGATGCCTCCGGAACGCAGAAGTGGCGTATTGTAGTCGATTATCGAAAGATAAACGAAAAAACTACAGACGATCGCTACCCAATACCAAACATAACCGATATACTAGACAGACTCGGACGTTCACAATATTTCTCGACTTTAGATTTAGCGAGCGGATTTCATCAGATTGAAATGCACCCAGATGATATTCAAAAAACCGCATTTAACGTAGAACACGGACACTATGAGTACTTGAGAATGCCCTTTGGACTCAAAAATGCCCCGTCCACTTTCCAAAGAGTAATGGATAATGTTTTAAGAGAATTTATTAATAAAACTTGTTTTGTTTTTATGGACGATATTATAGTTTTCTCATCCTCTCTTCAAGAACATATAGTAAGTTTAAAACAAATATTCCAAAAATTGCGCGAAAGTAATTTTAAAATCCAACTTGATAAGTCCGAATTCCTAAAAAAGGAAGTAACCTTCCTAGGACACATAATCACACCAGAAGGAATTAAACCAAACCCCGAAAAAATTAGAGCTATTCAAAATTATCCTTTACCGAAATCAACTAAAGAAATAAAAGCATTTTTAGGACTATTAGGCTATTACAGAAAATTTATTAAAAATTTCGCTAAACTAACGAAACCAATAACATCATGTTTAAAGAAAAATGCAACTATAGATACAAAAAATACCGAATACGTAAATTGTTTTAATATTTGCAAAGATTTATTATCCAATGAACCAATATTGCAATTCCCCGATTTCGAGCAACCTTTTATCTTAACAACGGACGCAAGTAACCTTGCAATCGGAGCCGTATTATCTCAAGGTAAAGTCGGCACTGACTTACCGATAGCGTATGCAAGTCGTACACTCAACGACTCTGAAACTAGATACTCTACGATAGAAAAAGAACTTCTAGCTATAGTCTGGTCAGTAAAGCATTTCAGACCCTATTTATTTGGACGTAAATTTTTCATTTACACAGATCACCGCCCCCTACAGTGGCTTTTTTCCCTCAAAGAACCCAATTCTAAACTTGTTAGATGGCGTTTAAAACTAGAAGAATACGATTATCAAATAACATACAAAAAAGGATCACTGAATAAAAACGCGGACGCCCTATCACGAATCCAAATTAATACAAACGAAACAATTGAAAATTCAGGAGGAATATTTGACTATATGAAAGAATTTAACAAAAATATTAACGAAGTTACTGATATAACCAAAAACGAAGACTCAGATAATAGTTCATTAGTAGTCGAAACCGATAACGAAATCATCGAAATATCTGACGATGAAACAGTACACACAAATATAGAAAATCCAATTGTAGGTATTCCAATCGTTGAAAGACCAATTAATTACGGTAAAAATCAAATTATTATCTCAGAAGTACACTACAATCCAAAGAAACCAAGAATCACAAAACTCTTTCAAAACACACAACGATTTACAGTTCAAATTTCAAAAAATAACTTTGTTAGAGATATAGTTAAGTTTGTAAAAGAATACGTTGTTCCTAAAGTTAAATATCAATTATATTTCGAAGATCCTATATACGAAAAATTCAGTTCCGTAATTCAAAAATACTTCAAAAACTCTCAAATAGATTTTGTTAGATACACGCAAAAACTCTTAGATATAGAAGATAATGATGAAATTGTACAAATAATACAAAACTATCATGAAAGCAAGACTAACCACCGAGGTCTTGATGAAACCGAAAATCAAATTAAAAAACGATACTATTGGCCAAATTTAAGAAAATCAATTCAGACTTATATTAACGAATGCGAAGTATGTTTAAAAACAAAGTACGATAGAGTTCCAATAAAACCAAAATTTAATATTACACCCACACCTACAAAACCATTTCAAATTTTACACGTAGATACGATCACTTTAGAAAAAGAAAAATTTCTTACTATCATTGACGCATTTTCGAGATATGCTCAAGCTTACAAACTAAATTCAGGACAAGGCATAGAAGTAGTAAATAATCTCGTAAAATACTTTACACATCATGGTATACCCGAGCAAATCACTTCAGACAATGGGTTAGAATTTAAAAATTCATTAATTAAAGAACTATTGGCAGTTCACAAAATCAAACTCCATTTTATAAGTTCACAACATCCGGAATCAAATGGATTGATCGAACGATTCCATTCAACCTTAGTAGAACACATCAGACTACTAAATAACCAACAAGAATACTCTAAAGAACTAATTGAAGCAAAAATTAATTATGCACTTTTAGCATATAATAACTCCATTCATTCAGCCACCAAGTTAAAACCATGTGAAATAATATCAGGACATTTAGACTTAAATTCACCACTAGACATTGAATTAGAAAACCAGCTAGTTAATAATTATATTGTAAATCACAAAGAAAAAATTAAATTGTTATATAATAAAATACGAGAATCAAACGAAAGTTACAAACAAAAAACAATAGAATACGCTAATAAAAATCGCGAAGACCTACCAGATATACCAAACACAGTTCTTGTGAAAAATAAACAAAACCAAAGTAAAACAAAAAATAAATTCAAACCCGAACAAATTAATAAAATGAATCTTACGTTAAAGACCGCTGAAATAAAACCAGAGCACGGTAACACATCGAAAAACATTCACTTGTCTAACATAAAAAGACCGAGACAAAAAACGTATAAATTCAAAAAGTCAAAAAAACGACCCAAAACCAAAATAAAAATTTTGGAAAATAAATTACTAAAGAAGCCTACTTTGTTGCAGACTTGCGACCTTACACCTGACAAAGACGCAAACAGTACAAATACGGAATCTAGCGACTAATCCTGGAATCCTCCCATTTAAACTAGGACATGCTAAAATAAAAACCTCTTCCCATACTTTCCTACATTACATCGATCTAAAACCTATTGAAAATGAAATAAACTTAATAAACGAAAATTATATACAATTTAGTAAAGTAATTGATTTAGCTACCCCTGAACTTCATGACTCTTTAAATAATTACTATAAACACTTAGAATATGAACTCAAAAATGTTAATAACAAAATTACTTCCTTTTACCCTGAAAAACGCCAAAAACGTGGCATACTCAATCCCTTAGGATCTGTAATAAAAATTATAACTGGTAACATGGACAACGACGATGCTAAAGAAATTCACAATAACATCTTAGAATTAGAAACAAACCAGAATAAAATTGTTGCAAAATTAAATAAACAAATTTCACTCTCAAAAATTGTTATGTCTAACATAAATGATACGATGACTTTAATAATCAGAAATCAACAAAAAATTGAAAATAGAACAAATGAACTAGTACGAGCAATAAACGCTACAAATAATAATTTCTTCTATTACACGGAAGCACATGACATTTTAGAACATATGAAACTTAATCTTGATTCTTTATTAAATTTTCTTGAAGATATGGAGAACGCTGTAACATTTGCAAATATAAATATTGCACATCCCAGTATTATTTCTCATCAAGATTTAAAAGATATTGTTAATGAATTATATTCAGTTTATAACCATAAGCAGTTGTTGTTTTCTGACGT
The DNA here is from genome assembly GCA_947425015.1 of Pterostichus niger. NCBI lineage: Eukaryota > Metazoa > Arthropoda > Insecta > Coleoptera > Carabidae > Pterostichus > Pterostichus niger. The sequence continues at coordinate 17,846,577 of OX380346.1, read as the reverse complement.
CAACGACCTTTCAAAGTATTATAAAGTAATAAACACTAAAGTACATATTTTTGAAGAAAAAATAATGTTTTCACTAGAATTCCCTCTAGTTCACCCTGAAACCTTCGAACATTACCACCTGTTCTCAATCCCTAATGAAAATCAGTCAACTATTATCCCACCATCTACTTACCTATCAATAAGCAACAATGCATATCAATACAGTAATGAAGAATGCATCGATCTACAACCAGAATTTTTGTGTAAAAGCACAAATGTTTTACCACTACAGAAGAAACAAGAATGTTTAATTTCTATCTTGTCAAATGAAATTACAGCTGACAATTGCCAGCTAATACCAGTCAAAATGAATCAACAGATCGTTTTGAAAATCAACGACGCCCACTACATCGGAATATTCCCGAAGCAACGGAAGATACAAACTAGTGCCAACAGAATACGATTGTCTCTCTACAAGGAACCTTCCTATTCGTTGTTCCTCCGAATTGTGGATTTAAAACACCGTTTTACGTCTACTCAAACAAATTGAAGACAGTACCAGGTCACCCATTAAACTTGGAAACAATCAACATGCGAAATGTAACAAGAGCACAAGTCGAAGAACTCAATCTGGACAAATTATCCCTCGACAAACTACACCAAGTCCAACTGCAAGAGATGCAAGAACTTCCCAATGATCCAATCAATCTTCACATCGATAATTATTCAAGAGGGCTAACCATCTACATCATCATCTTCTCTGCAATAATAATATTATATTGTGTTATAAAATTAATCAAAACAAAAATGTTGCAGAAAATAAAGATTCCAGACATCCACAGGGCTGTCGACGAAACTCAAGTCATTCCACCCTAGAGTTTCTTCTTAAGGAGGGAGGTGTTACCTGACCAGAACCCCCGACTTCAGCACATTACCAAGCAACAGCCATTCCCAGGGGAATCGGATTGCTCTTATCTATTGTAGCCTAGAATGTAGTAACATGTCATGTAAACCTTCAGTCTGTAGTTAACACTCATAGAGTAAAGTTGTAAACTGTCTTAGAAAGCGAATAAAACTTATTTTTAAAAAGTAAATATCAGCGATCAATAAATTAATTTATATATATATATATATATATATATATATATATATATATATATATTTATATATTTTATATGTAGTAGAGTGTACGGTGTGGCTTCTCACTCAGTTCGACGTTGTTGTTTACGACGGTACACATAACCTGCGTTTTATTTAATTTTTTATTAATATATATTATTAATATATATTATATATATAATATAATATTATTAATATATAATATATATATATATATATATATATATATATATATATATATATATATATATATATATATATTATTAGTATAATATATATTATTAATATAATATATATTATTAATATATATATATATATATTATTAATATATATTTTATTTTATATATATATTTTATATGTAGTAGAGTGTACGGTGTGGCTTCTCACTCAGTTCGACGTTGTTGTTTACTACGGTACACATAACCTGCGTTTTATTTAATTTTTCATTTTAATTTTTGACAATAAAATATGTGTGATAGTGATAACTCAGAAGATCAAAGTGATCAACCTTGTGCAAAGAAAGTGAAACTACACTATGGCATACTACCAAGTCATCAGTAAGTAGAATTTTCTGTAAGAAATTCGTAATACTTCATTTTTTCATTAGGCTATATTTAATTCCTGTAATAATATTATCTTTTATCCATATTACTTGTACACACACGATGTTTCACATCTGCCAGGCGTCCCATGACGGCTCACATTTTTTTCCTAATATCATTATTTTAGTCTTAGACTCATTTATTTTTAATCCCATTTTGCTTCCGTCATCTATTATTTCTCGTAACATATCCATCATTATCTTCCTGTTTTTTGTAATTATTGTAATATCATCTGCATATGCAATTCTTTGTCCTCCTCTTGTTCTAAGTGTTCCTTCTTTATTTATTTTCCTCATTACATATTCCAAAGCCAAGTTGAACAATGTAGCGGATAGTGCGTCCCCTTGCCTTACTCCTTTATTTATTTCTATCTCTTCTGTTTCGCCTTTTTGTGTTTTAACTGTGATTTTTGATTTTCTCATTGTCATCATTATTATACGTCTTAACTTCGCTGAAATTCCTAGTTCTTTCAAGGCTAACAATAATCTTTCTCTTCTGATCGAGTCAAACGCCTGTTTAAAGTCTATGAAAAGTATTTCGGTGTTTATATGGTGCTCAAGAGTTTTTTCTATTATTTGCTTTACGGTATGTATCGCATCCACCGTCGATCTTCCTTTAGTAAAACCACACTGATGTTGTCCTATGATGTTCCTTGATTCAACTGTTAGTCTTCTTTGTACTACTGTTGACATTATTTTGTATGCCGTGTTGAATAGTGTTATACCTCGGTAATTTTAACATATTTTCTGGTTCCCTTTTTTATGTATTGTCACTATTTGACCTGTGTCCCATTCCCTTGGCATACTCTCAACTCTCCATATTTTCTGAATTAGTTCGTGCATGTGTTTCTGTATCTGTTGGCCTCCGTATTTTATTAGTTCGGTATTGATGCCATTTTTTCCTGGTGTCTTTCCATTGCGACTCTTTCTTATTATTTCTTTAATTTTCTCCGCTGTTGGTTCTTCTATTTCTCTATCTTCTGATTCTGCTTGTGTATCTATTTCCATACCTTGTTGTGCTTCTGTTAGCAGTTCTGTGAAATGCTCTTTCCATACTTGTATGTATTCTTGTTCGTTTTCTGCTAATATATCATTTTTATTTTTAATGCCACACGCCTTTACCTTGTGTGTTCTATTTTGCTCATTCACTTTTTGGTAAAATCTCTTTGCATTTCTGTTTAATCTTTCTTCCTCTATATCTTCTATTTTATTATCTATCCATTCCCTCTTATGCTTTCTTATTATTTTGTCACATTTATCTCTCATTTTTTCATAGTCCTTCTTGTATCCTGTTGTGTTTGTTCTTATCCACTTCAGCCTTGCTTTCATCTTTTTCTTTACTGCCTCGTTGCATTCCTCACTGTACCATTATTTTTTATTGTTCTGGTTTTCTCTTCCTACCCATCTTTCTGTCGTATCAAGTATACATTTTTTTATTTTGTTCCATCTCGAATCTGCATCGCTCTCTCCGATATCTTCTTCATTTAGTTTCTTATCTATCTTCGCTGCATATTTGTCTCTTGCACTTTCATTGCTCAGCTTATCTATGTTCCATTTTGATCCCGCTGGTTTGGTCTGATTAATTCTTCTTATTTTATTTCTCAATGTTGCTGTGACCATGAAATGGTCCGAGTCTATACATGCTCCTCTATATGTTCTGACATCTATTATCGATGACTGTTTTATTTTCGTAATTAGCACATGGTCTATTTGTGTCTGATATTTTGCTCTGGTGATGTCCATGTTATTTTGTGTACCTTTGGATAGCTGCATTTTGTGCTGCTAATTGTTAGGTTCGTCCTTGTTGCTATCCTACATAATCTTTGATCGTTATCATTTGGTTTTTCATGTATTGTATACTTTCCCGCCACTTTCCGTATATAGTGTTCCTTTCCTACTTGAGCATTGAAGTCTCCTATTATAATTTCGTGTCTTCTTTTGGTATTCTTTCTATTTCCTCTTCCAGACTCTCATAGAGTATATCTTTTCTTCCATCGTTGCTTTTTCGGCAGGTGCATATATATTTAGTTGAGTGCCAATTATTCACCGCCGTTACATTTAACTGCCGGTAGTGGAGAATGGGTTATTGGTCTCGTTAATTTTCAAACATATAACTCCATTCCGAATATTATTGAAAGAAAAAAGAAATTATACTATTATGAGAAAAATAATAATTTAAAATCTATAATAATTTCAGCAGGCTCCTATGATATTGAAGATTTAAGCGATTAAGTACAATCCATTATAGGTCATCCTGATTATGACATTGAACATCATCATCTCATCAACAGGAAGAAAAGGAAAAAATTAAATTTCTACTCACAGCGAACGTAAACACTTTAAAGTTTCAAATTTCTTGTTCAAACAAAATAGACTTTACAAAGGAAGATATAATACGGCATATGTTATGATTAAATACAAAAATACTCATCGAAAATATATTACATGAATCCGACACAATTGTAAATATTATGAAAGTAAAAAGTATTCAAATAAATTATAATATTTGTAGAGCATCGCATGTAAATAATTTAAACGAACATGTATTACTAGTTGTTTCCCATGAAATTATCAATTTTCAAGGAGACACAATTATAGTTCTATTGCATTTAAAACAAGACAATGGCAATTAATTGTAATTCGAAAAGAGTTATAAATATTAAATATAAACGCTTTCAATCCATCACAAAGTTAACAAGTGAAAATATAAAATTTCATCAAGGTTACTATCTAAAAGGAAATTAATAATATTCTGCATATTAAAGAAGAAATGCTATTTGATGATTCAATAACACGTGTTGGAGTACATTTACATCAACAATACATTGCCTCCACAGTCAACAATAGCAATAAAATCAGAATTCCCATTCAAAACAGGTAGATTTCACACTGCCAAGTGAAAGTTCGATAGTAATTGAAGGTAAATTACTTAAAAAGGATGGAAATCCGCCTGAATTAAATACGTAATTTTCAGTATTTAATAAAAAAAAAAAATTTTATTATTTTTTTCTATGTTTGTTACAAATTTTTACAATGTAATTATAACGTGTCATTAAAAGAAATCAGAACGACAATGAATACAGAGTCTTATCATGTTCGTGCTTTTATACAAATTTCAATATGATTCATATTGCATGGAATATTCCTAAGCTGACGCTATGATTATGGTGAAAACCATTTATAAATCTAATACATAATTCCTCCCCTACAAGATTTTACCATAATTATTGCAATGGACTTAATTCTATTTCTTTATTTTGCTTACTTCTAGTTACACATAATTGGTTACATAGTTTTCTCTTAATAATAAATCTTATAATTATTACAATAATTATTATCGTTATTAATATATATAAAACGTATACATGGTAATTATTATTCGTTAATATTATGTCATGTAAAGGTTTTTGGTTTTCAAATGTATTATTATATTTCTCCAATTTTAACAGGTTTATGATGCTATCAATTTTTGTGTTATTTTTTTGGAGTTTAATATTTTTAAATGGCAATTCTTTATAATTTTCATTAATAATTGGAAAAACATTTTTATTCATTTTACATTCTTCGGCAAGTTTGATTTTATAAATTCCTTGGATTTCTTCATGTATTATTTTATTTTTGCAATTAATTTGGATTTTTTGAATTTCGGGACTTATTATGATCAAATCGTTTGTGTTCTCAATTTTCTCGAAACTATTTTCTATTTTTAATTCGTGATATTTACAATTATTTATTTTCTGTGATTTGATTAAATTATTTAAGCACTGACTTATTGGAAAATATTGAGTAGTACAAAAATATTTTTGTTTTAAAACTATACATTTGTGTATTAAGTATTTATTGTTATTTTGATCAAAATTGGGGCTCGTTAATGATGACTAATGTTTTTTCTATGTAAGTTGGGATAGGAGTTATTTGGAAGATATTGTATTCTTTTTTTTTTTGCTTTTATTTTCGTCTGCTCCTTTAGTTCCCACCATCATCTCTTTTTGCTGTTGTATAGAAGACCCTATTAAATAAAAAAAAAAAAGGTTTACGATATATTTCCGGTCCTGTGCTAGTGTCTTGTCAGTGGACGCAATTAAATATCAGTTTTTTTTTAACATTTGGGAAGAACAATTGAATCAATTATACACCATAAAATCGAGAATTAGAAGCAGTCCAAGTGGTATTATTGTCCAAACTCGGGGATATGTATCCTTTTGATAATCATTAAGGAAAAATTCTAACCTAAATAATAATCGTACAAAAACCTTAACATAATTCACGCTGCTGGGAGAACAACTAGCGACATCTGGTTGTACACCCAAGAAATAGCATCCGGCGACTTTTACCAAACCTGCTGCAACCAACCTGACAGCACTGTAAAGCGTACAACTCACCTCTTAGACGCTTTAACTAGCAGGGAATTAATAATGAGTGGGAATGAAGAGATATTAGCAGCCATTGAAAACCTCAAATTGGAACTAAGCGAAAAAACAGATGAAGTAAAAACAGAAATTCTACAATCAATTAATTCAAAAATAAAAGTCATGGAGAATGATATAACCCTTTTGAAAGAAGAAAACTCGGAACTTAAGAACAAATTGGAAGAACAGAATTTCAAAATTAAAAATTTAGAAAGAGAGAGCAAGAAAAAACATATAATAATACATGGTCTAGCGGAGAATAGTGATGATACTACTGATTTAGAAGAATATGTCAAACTGTTTATAGAAAAATCTCTGAAATACGTAATAAAAAGAGAGGATATAGAACATGTGTCACGGTTGGGCCTAGCAAACGGAACGAATAGACCAATAAGATTAATTTTAGCAACTCAAAAAATCAGGGATTCAATCATGTCACAAAAGAAAAAACTTAGAAACACGAATATATATCTCTCAGAAGATTTTCCAAAAGAAGTAATTGAAATAAGGAAGAGTTTAATGGAGGAGATGAAAAAACAAAGAAATGATGGTAAAATTGCATATATAAATTATGATACACTAGTTATTAAAGAAACAATATTACCTAGTAACAAAAGCAAAGGTAAAAGGTTTCCATCTGAAGAGGAAACAAAAACCCCAGAACGAGCTTTGAAGCAACAGCGAACCAACGTACATAAAAATACTCCAACATTTGGATCTAAAGTACAAAACATACAAGAAGTATTTGCAACAATGAACAAAAAACAAGAACAAAACAAATCAAAATGAAAATTAAATCTCACGGATCCCATTTCAAAGACAATACGACACGCAACACAGGCTCACGAAACAAATCATACTCTCCCAACCCGGCTGGTCACCGTGGGGGATAGCGACCAATTTACCCCCCTTAAAACCTCTTTAAATAGCTTAACTACAAATAGCTTAATTAACATTAAAAGAAGTAAAAGGAAAACTAAAAACTATAAAAAATTAAAAATCCATATAGGAACCTTGAACACGCGCACTCTGCAAGATGAAAGCAGAATGCAAGAATTAGAATTAGCTCTACAAAAAATTACCTGGGACATCATTGGACTGTCAGAAATTAGAAGAAATTTTGAAAATATAGTATATAGAAAAACAGCAAACCTATTTTGCCACTCTTCAGCTATCTCAGGGAATTTAGGAGTAGGCTTCTACGTCAAGAACAGGTGGATAAACAAAATTGTAGAGTTTAAACCAATCTCGGAGAGAATTGCTACATTGGTAATAAGAATAAACAATCAATTATGCATTACTCTTATCCAAGTACATGCCCCAACCTCAACATCAACAGATGAAGAAATAAATACATTTTATAATATCTTGAGCAAAACAATGAAAGATGCAGAAATATACTCCGGTCCTCTTCTGATTATAGGAGATTTTAACGCTAAAGTGGGCCACAGAATTCAAGGAGAGCAATCAGTCATGGGTAGCTTTAATTATGGAAGACGAAACGAAAGAGGAGAATTGCTTATAGAATTCGCGACAGAACATAATCTACAGATCTGTAACACTCTCTTCAATAAACATCTGGATAGAAAGTGGACTTGGTTAGGGCCAAATGGAGCAAAAAATGAAATAGATTTTGTGCTCTCTAAACATAGAAATCTAATAACAAACATTGATATTGTAAGCAATTTCAACTTCAATTCAGATCATAAATTAGTAAGGGCTACGCTACTACTAGATAAAGCTAACTATAGAAGCAAGAAATTCACCAAAACACCAACAACAAATCAAATTCTCGCACATGGGCAAATTTATATAGAAAACCTGCAGACGAGTATGGAAAATCTACCCGAACAGTTCAACAACTTGCAGGTCCAGGATGCATACGACCTAATAGAACAAAATTTAATAAATTCCACAAAATATCTTACAACCGATGTACCTGAAAAGGGTGGAAACAAAATAAGCGAAAAAACGAAGCTTCTAATCGAACAAAGAGATAAGCTGAAAAACATAAGAAATAAAACCACATCACAACAAATTGAGTTCGCAGAGCTAAGAAAGTTAACCCGAAAAGAAATAAGAAAAGATGTAAGAGACTATAATGATCAAATGATAGAAGATACATTGGAATCACATATATCAATTAAAAAATTAAATAATAACCTATCTTCTGGTCGTTCATGGATGCAAAAACTAAAAAATGAAGTAGGAATCACTACTCACAACAGGATAGAAATAATGAATATAGCTACGGATTTTTATAAGAATTTATATTCTAGCAAGTCATTATTAAAAGGCAGATCTCACGCTCAAAATAACCAGGAAGATATACCTAAGTTCCTATCTTGTGAAATGGAGAAAGCTATCAAAGAACTGAAAAAAGATAAAAGCCCAGGCAGCGATAATATCCTTAATGAATTTATTATACTAGGGCAAGATTACTTGCTTATACCTCTTCTTCTGCTATTTAATAAAATAATAAACACCGGAATTATCCCGACACAATGGAAAAAGACAAATATAATACTCTTATTTAAGAAAGGAGATAAAGAAAATATAAATAATTACCGCCCCATTAGTCTCATCTCCGCCTTATATAAACTGTTCTCAAAAATGCTTTTGACTAGAATGCAGAAAAGTTTAGATAATTACCAAACAGTAGATCAAGCTGGTTTTCGAAGCTCTTTCTCCACTGTTGACCACTTGCATTCAGTAAACCAATTAATAGAAAAATATAACGAATATAACAAGACATTGTATTTGGCCTTTATAGACTTCGAAAAGGCTTTTGACAGTCTAGAACACACAAGCATAATAGACGCTCTTACGGAAGCAGGAGTCCAAAAACCATATATAAATATTATTGAAAATATTTATGACGGAAACAAGGCACGCATAAAACTGGAATTTCTAGGAAAACCATTTAACCTAGGTAGAGGAGTAAAACAAGGTGATCCTCTCTCTCCGAATCTTTTTACATGCGTTTTAGAATATACAATGAAAAAACTAAATTGGGATAAGATAGGCTTGAACATCAATGGCAAAAGACTCACCAACCTACGGTTTGCTGACGATATAATTCTATTATCAGAATCAGCGGAAGAAATGCAGTACATGATAAGTACCCTAGGGAATCAATGCAGTACTGTTGGGCTTTCTATGAATATGTCAAAAACGAAAATAATGACCAACGGTCATAAAGACACAATAAAAACAAACAACGAAAATTTAGAATATGTAAACGAAATTATCTATCTGGGGCAAATTATTTCATTTCAAAACAGACAAGAACAAGAAATTGCCCGAAGAATAACATTAGGGTGGAAAAAATTCTGGACCCTGAAAGATATACTTCACGGTAAAGTAAGATCTAAAACCAAACGTGATGTATTTAATACATGTATCATTCCAACAATAACATATGGCTGCCAAACATGGTCGCTAACACAAAGACAAATACAAAAACTTCGAACTTGTCAGCACAAAATGGAACGCTCTATGTTAAAAATAAAAGTACAAGACAGAGTAAGATTAATAGATATTAGAAAGAAAACAGGAGTTAAAGATATAATTCAATATTCAAAAGCATTGAAATGGAAATGGGCGGGACATCTCATGCGCAGAGAAGACGGAAGATGGACTACGGAATTGACTAACTGGCTTCCAAGGGATAGGAAAAGAAGAAAAGGAAGACAAAGAACCAGATGGGAGGACGAACTAAAGGAAACCTGCAATATGTGGCGAAGAGAGACCAAGCAGAGAGAGCGATGGATTAAACTGGGGGAGGCCCATGCCCAAAAATGGGTTTCGTGAGATGATTATTATTATTATTTATTATTACTTAATTATATTTAAAATTATATTCGTTTGAACTCATAAAATAAATTATAAATTTGTTATGTAAATACTCCTAAACACGAATAAAGGGCTATTATTATTATTGTATTCTTTTTGATTAAATATTGGTATTATTATTATTATGTGAAGTATGTTCTGGTCAAGATTGAAGTGTGTGTTTAGTAGTTCTTGTACGTTCCAAATGTTCTCTGTCATTTCTATGTCCTTTAGGCTTTTAAGTGAGATAATTGTTGGGTCTAACTTGTGTAGTGAACAAAAGGTCATGCTATTTTCTACTTGTTTAACTACGTTATTTAAATTAGAAATTAATAAATTGATTTCTTGACATCTTTGATTCACTTCTATAACTTCTTTGCATCCTGCGTTTTCTTTTAGCATTATTTTTATATATCGTAATTGTTCATTAAGAGAGTTTTCGTTATTATTAATTTTTTGTAATTGTGTGTTGAAGTGACTTGTTACATTTTTAAGGTAATAAAGGTTTTTTATAGAATTATCTCGCAAGAAATTCTGATTAATTTTTATTTGTTCAAATATTTTCATATATTTTTCATTATCGGATTCGTCTAAATATCCTGAAATTGATTTAATTATGCTTCCTAATCCATTTATCAATCCTCTTTTTGTTCTTGTTTTAATAAATATTTTACTTATTTGTTCCTTTAAATCATCGAAATTAAAATTTAGGGTATTAATTTGGTTATGGAATATGTGTTTTGTTTTTTGTGTGTTTTCGTTTAATATTAATTTCAAATTTTCGATTTGGTTAAATTGTGTTAATAGGTGGGTAATGTTGTAATTGAAGTAAACCAGTTTTTCACTCTCTTTAATTTGGCATTTTCCTAATTCTATTAAGTGAATTCCATTATTAATTGAGATGTCTTGTAGTTGACCGTAAATATATCTGAAACAGAGCGATTATTTTACTGTTTCATTTTATTTATTCGTACATTTTTATAGCCCTGTACATCTTTGAATTTTATTTTACCCAATACTGGGTCATAATTTTTTACTTTAACTTTCTTGAATAGTCGTTTTTTGAATTTCCCTATTCGCCGAGTATCTTCTTTTATAAAGACTTTTGGTTTAATTATTAATGGGTTGTTATTTTCTTTATTCCTACCTAATTTTTCTTTCTCTAATCTGTCTTTAATGATATCCTGTAATTCATTTTGTTCTTTAATATATCTTTCTATAATTTCTTCTTTTACGAGGGGGATAATTTTGAATGGTATTTCACAATTTTTACCAAATAAAATTTCATTCGGTGAAAGTTTAGTTGCACTGTGTTTAGTGTTATTGTAAGCTAAGACGGCCAAGTTTACTTTTTCGAATATGTCTTTATTTTTGAAGTTATCATTTTGATTTATTAATCTCAGATGTTCTATGATTGTGGAATGAACTCTTTCTATACTGTTGCTTTTTGGATTATTTATGCAAGTTATGTGGCTTTTGATATTATGAACTTTTAGTAGTTCTTGTAATAGTTCGTTTTTGAATTCGGATCCTGCATCAGTTATTATGTTTTCTGGGATTTTATACGTTTGGAAATACTGGATTAAATGTGATATTATAGTTTTAGCATTTTTCTCTTTTAAGTAGCGTATTTGTAACATTTTTGAAAATTGATCATATATTGTCAGACAAAGATTTTTATCCAATGATAATACATCTAAATTTAAAATGTGAAATGGTTTAGTTGGTGTTGGGGTTAAATTATCTATGGCAGGAATCGGTTTTCTGTTGTATTTATTAAGTTTGCAAAGCTCGCATCTATTTATAAAGTCTGAGATGTCTTTGATCATTTTTGGCCAAAAATACATTTCTTTTAACATATTTATTGTAGTAAGTATTCCTCTATGATTTGTAATGTCTTGATGGAATTCCATAATTATTTCCAATTGTTCTTCTTGATTTTCTATATCTTCGACTATTTTATTGCATGCTATTATGTTTATGGTATTATGTTCAAAATTTTCTTTTATTATTTTTGAAATTTCTAAATCTAGGTTTTCATTTTTTAATAGGGCTAAATATCTTATTTTAGGTACTAAGTAATTTTTTAAAAATGAGAATACATCTTTCTGAAATGTTTATTAAATTTCCAAATTATTCTTTGTTTTTGATTTTCAAATAACTTTGTTATTGTTATCTCTGTCTCCGCTTCATGTGTTTCAAAAGTAATTTGATTTTTTGCTATGTTAAGTCTATCGTTTACATATTTTATTCCGTTCACTAAGTTTTCAGGGTCTGAGTGTATGGTATTGATGTCGCTTTCTGAGCTTTCTAACTGGTTGTTTTCGGGCAATGTGTAGATTTTTATTTGTATGTTCGCGTCTTCAAAGATTTTTTCTAACTTGTCTTTTACTTTATCCCATTCTAGTCTATCTAATCCACAACCTATTTGGGGTATATTTATTTCAGGAATTTCATTTAAAATTAGATAATCTCTAAGTTCTTTCAAAGGTTTGTCTAAACTTTTAAGGGTTGGTAAATCGCAATATTTTTCTTTCGTGATTAAATGAATAATCGTTTGGTTATTAAATTTTTGAATTATTATGTTTCTGTTTGAACTTTGGTTTTTACAATAATTTTTGCTATCGAATTTTTTGTTTATTTGTTCGGCCAATCCTTTTCTCATTTCTAAGTCTCTTGATACACAATGTGCAAATATTTTTGATGTTGTGACATCACCTGTTTCATAGTGTAATTGGGTTTTAGGTGTTTGTCGGGATAGATTATCTGCAAGAATGTTCATTTTTCCCTGTAGATATTCTATGTCAAAATTGTATTCATTTAACTCTATTTTCCAGCGCATTAATTTTTGGTTTGGGTTTTTCATGTTGAATAACCAGACTAAGGGTTTGTGATCTGTTTTGATCAGGAATTTTTTACCGTAAAGATATGGTCTGAAGTGTTTAATTGATTGTACTATCGACAGTAGTTCTTTTTCAATTGTACTGTAATTTTGTTCTGAAGCGTTTAATGTTTTGGAAAAATAAGCTATGGGCATTTCCTTTCCTGATTCATTTTTCTACAATAAAACTGATCCTATTGCAAAATCTGAAGCGTCTGTAGTGAGTATAAAGTCTTTATTAAAGTTTGGGAATTGTAATATAGGTGTTTCACTTAGTATATTTTTGCATTTATTGAAACAATTTCGAAATTCTTCATTAAATATATTTATTTTTTGTCCGTTTTTTAAACATAAGGTGAATGGTTTGGTAATTTTTGCAAAATCGGGAATGAATTTACTGTACCAGCCTATAATTCCTAGAAAATATTTTATTTCCTTTTTTGTTTTTGGTATGTTTAAGTTTCTTATATTCTCTACTGTTCGTATGCCTTCTTGAGTTATTATATAACCCAAATATTTTGTTTGACTTTGTAAAAATTCAGATTTATCTATTTGAATTTTTAGATTTGCTTGTTTTAATTTATTAAAAACTAATTTTATATTGTCTAAGTGTTCCTCGAGTGTTTTTCCGAAAATTATAATATCGTCTAAGTATACTAGACATATTTTATTTACTAATTCTCCCAAGGTTATATTAATCATTCTTTGGAAGGTGGCGGAGGCATTTTTTAATCCAAAAGGCATTCTAGTAAATTCGTAATGACCGGATGGTGTAGAGAAGGCGGTTTTTTCTATATCGTCGGGGTTCATTTCTATTTGGTGGAATCCTGAGTGTAAATCTAGGGTTGTGAAATATTTGGAGTAACCGATGTGATCTAGCAAAGTGTCAATGTTGGGTATTGGAAATTTATCGTCTTTAGTTAAAGAGTTAAATTTTCTGAAATCGATTACCATTCTCGTTTTTCGTTTACTTGAAGCGTCTACTTTCTTTGGTATTATCCATATTGGACTGGACCAGGGGGAATAGGACTTTCTTATAACTTTTTCTTCTAATAATGTTTTTACATGCTCTTCTATATCAGATTCATAAATTTGGGGTAATCTATATATTTTTGTGTGGATTGGGGTGTTTTCTGATAATAATTGTATGTTTTAATACACTTGTATGTGATAATTTTTCACCGGTTTTTGGAAATAAGCAATCGTATTGTTTTATTATCTCGTTAACATTTTTTTTCTTCATGGTTCAAATGAGAATTTCTAATTTCTACAAAATTTAGTTCTGATTTTTGTTTAATTTCTTTTTGAAGTGCAAAATTTTTATTTAGAATTTGTACAGAGTTATTTTTGAAATTTATTTGGATGTCTAATTTTTAAATGCTTCTATTCCAAACAGTAGGTTGCAATTCGTATGAAAGTTAAAAATATGGCATTTTATTGGTTGTTTCTGTATTGTTATTTCTGTAAATTCAGAACAGGTAGATTTTCCATTAACTGTTTTGAACGTAAATTTTTCTTGATATGTTTTTAATTGTAAGTGTTTTACTAGGTTAGGGTGTATGAAGTTTATTAACGATCCTGTATCAAATAGTATAATAAATGGGTCTTGTTTAAGTACTGATAATTCGTTAGTTATAGAGGACATTACGTAGTTGTCGGATTGTCTGTTTCTATTTCTAAAAAAGATTCATCAAAATTTTCTGTTTCTTCTACTGTTTCTGAAATTGATTCTTGTTCGTTTGGGTTTTCATAATCGTCTTCGATATTATAGTTTTGTGGTCTAATAGTTTGTTAGGACATAGGTGTTGTTGCGTCATTGGTTGGGGTTGAAAAGTGCGTTTAGTATCGTAATAATTTTTTATGTTTTGTCGTGGTGCAAAAGGTCGTTGTTGGTTTGGATTGTTTTGTATTTGTATTGGTTTAGAAGGGAAATATTGGCCTGGAAATTTACGTGGGGGTAAGTTATTGGGAATATTTCTCTGTTCGGGTTTTGTTAAAGGTGATTGGTGCCTGAAGTTAAATTCGTTGTTCAGTAACTGTTCACACTGTTCTAATGTGAATGGATTTTTTACTACAAAAGCAGCTCTGATACTCATAGGTAGTAAGTCTATGAAAATGCTAATGACTAATTTTTGTTTTTCCATTATTATTGCGTTTTTCTGTTCCTGGTTATAATTTGTTAATGATATTTTTGACTTATATTTGATAAATTTTTCATGTATTGTTTTTAATGTATCTAAAGAGTTGTTTTTATATCTGATATTAGTTATGTCTTTTAATATGGTTTCTGGGGTGCTTTTGTCAGCGAAATTTTTTGTTAAGTATAATTTAAAATCTTCCCAATTTGTAAAATTATTTTCTGATAGCATTTCTCTGGCGGAATGAGTCAGTTTATTTGTGATTAGGTCAAATTAAAATTTTGATTGAATTTGGGATATAGTTACTCCGTTTAAATTAGAATACAAATTGTCTACTTTTCTAATAAAATCGTTCAGAAATTTTATATTTCCGTCATAATGCGGAATTGCTTCTGTTAGCATTTTAAGTTCTGCTAAGTTAGTAGTAGCCATGTTATTGTAGCTAAATGTACTTAATATACTGGGTTTTAATATTACGGAAATTGTATTTTGTGAAGAAATTATTTCTTCTGATTCTGAATCAATAGATTCTGAACTGGTCGATTCTTGGTCGCTAAACATATATTGTTAATTTTGTATGTATGAGACTGTGCCGGTCTCCTGATCAGTTTGTTACTAGTTTTTAACTAGACTGATCCCTTTGTGTGAATATTATTAAATAATTATCGACTTACAATGGTATTAACAATATGACGATGAGATGCATTACGGACATCACCGGATTCTTCATTTTATTCTTTATGCAGAGGACGTAACCTTCTAGAGAGGACAGCAAGTCTTCTTTCTTCTTTTGTTGAGATGATGCAGACCAGGTTTCGGGTGCTCTTCGTGAAAAGGACGTGACCTTTTTGGAAAGGACAGCAAGTACTTTTTGTAGACGAATGGAGTGAGCGACGTGATGTACCTTTGCGGTCTGATGGGAACTGTTTAGCCAATGATGATATTTGTAGGATTTGCAAAACAAAGGATTTAAAAATCCACCACACAAAAATTGATATTAATTATGTGTCGATGCTTTATATCCTACCGACTGCGCCAATTAAATACGTAATTTTCAGTATTTAATTAAAAAAAAAATTTTTATTATTTTTTTCTATGTGTGTTACAAATTTTTACAATATAATTATAACATGTGTCATTAAAAGAAATCAGAACGACAATGAATACAGAGTCTTATCATGTTCGTGCTTTTATACAAATTTCAATATGATTCATATTGCATGGAATATTCCTAAGCTGACGCTATGATTATGTTGAAATACATTTATAAATCTAATACATAATTCCTGCGACAATATCATATTTAATCAATAATGGCATTGCACACTTGTTTGATAAGATACGATATGAGTTGCATGAAATCGAAATAGACAGGTGTAAAAATGTGGGTATAACCTCAACAACAAAAAGCTACTGCTCGTTTCATGAAGGACAAAAAGGAACTTTGGAAAATGCTGTTTAAGGGAGGTTAAATCATTATAACTGATACTAAAGAACAATTTAATGTGTTGATACTTTTAAATAACATTCTTGGTTTCGCGGATGATTAGAAAAAAGTTTTGATGAATGTAAAGCAAGAACTTGTTCTAAATAGATCAAGAATGGATTCAAATGCGAAAGTCACAACAGTAGATTTAAAATTGGGAATTACGTTTATGGAAACGATAAAATACGGCTGTCAAACAGGAAAGGTATAAACAAATTAAAATTCTCTTCCGATCATGGTCATTATTCGAGTTTTCGCTACTGCCTACGTCCGAATAGCAAACATGAATCATCAAAACATCTTCACAGTATGAAAAACCTCGATATGTGATTTTAATATTTCAAACTGATAGAAAAATCAAGATGCTAAAATGAATTAGATCATTGTAATATTTCTAATGAAAAACTATTTTAAATTTCTGATAATTATCCTTAAAGAAATTTAAATTTAAACATGAAAAAATTTAATAACAGCTCCAGTGGATGTGAGACTTGAATTTAAAGCTAATGAAAACTCTCCAGCTAAAATTACTGTCTACTGTCTCATTATTTATGTTCGTATATTAGAGTATAACACAATGAACAGTTCACTTAAAACACTTGTATAATACAATAAACGGTTAGTAGCATATAATGGAGTTTATTGTAGACATGCAAGGTTTCACTGCTAATAATAGTGGTTTTGTGTCTAAAAAATTGCCATACTCACAAGAAATGACGAGATATTACAACATTTTATTCTCAAAGCATCTTACGACTGCAAAAATTTAAGCAAATCATGTCAAAAAGAAGCGCAATGGTTATTGAATAATTATCACGGATTTTACTGGGATTTCGGTTCCTGTTCTTATACACAGACACTTGAAAACATTACAAGTCAACTTTCGAAAGCTATATAAATTTATGTGGAAGAAGAGCGAAATAAGAAATATCTACAAAATAAACTGAAATTGTCTGTTGATGTGGATGATTTTGTACGGTATCCTAGTTTCAAAAATGCTAAAACAATAAATTTTTGATATTTCTCACATTCACCACCATATATTTGTGCAACGCGAAATATGTTCGTAATTAAAAAATTGTTGGATTTACTTACACAGGAATTTGTTTTGTTAGATTGATTTTGTAAGGTTGTCGATAAATAAAAGTTTATATTTATATATGTTTTTATTATAAATTCCATCATGCATTTTTGTTCCTTTTGTAACAGTCAGGGGTTCAAAGTATTAGATTTTCATGAGTTTACATTATAACCGTGACTGTTGAAATCGCTGACAGCGGGCTGGTGGTCTTCCGCTGCGAATATGAAAATGCAGAGGAATATTGCCAGCTTTTGCTGACGTCGTCCACCTGATTCGAGGCAAGTTTAGGGTCTTTTGCGGGAACGAAATGCATTCTCGATTCGGTTACGCAAAAGACCGGAACGCGCGGTTCGGTTAGTGCTTTTAGTTTAGATCATTTTCTGTTCATTATCTACAATTTTGTTACCATTTATTTCTATTCAATTGTTTGCAATAAATCTATATATTATCAACAACGTTTGTGTACCTTCTTTGAGGCTACCTTCCATCTTACAGTGACATCGAGGGACGACGCAGTGACGCAGGTAAGTATAAATTTATTTACTTTATTCAGTCATCCCGTATAATTCGGTACGTCGACGAGGGTTGTGCTTCACTGCCACACCCTTTGTTACAATTGGCGCTGCGGACAGGATTATTTAGGCGTAATTAAAAATTAATTTACGTGTACGAACATTTCGATCGAATTATAAACAGGTTTATTTGTAACTGTATAAATGCCTCAAGACAATACAACACCTAACGCACCTCTTCCCGTCATCCCAGAAGTACCACCGACCGTACCAATCACCGAAACCGTTTCTGAGAATCCGTAATTTCCTCCCGGTGGGTCATCGACTATGAACCCCTTAGCTCCTGCCGATCACTTACGAACGATTAACAATTTTCCTCACTACTCACCTCCCGGTCATTCCCGAGATAACTATTTAACCGATCCCGGAAATTATTACGTTCCATTTTCATACCATCTTCCAAATTATGGGACTAAAGAAATACCTGCCAGTTCCTATGAAAAAGGTCTGCATAGCAGCACTCCTCTGCTAAGTAACGTTTTCCACGATCCTAATTCAATGTCCGCTCACAAAACTATTGAAACATATTCCGGCGGACCCGAGCTCAAGGCTTTTCTGGATAACGTGGCGCTCGTAGTTGAATGTTACCAATGGAATAATGACCAAATGGTTACAGCCATTAAATTTAAACTCAAGGGTGTAGCGCAAAGTTGTTATTATTCGTTACCAGCAGATAAGCGGCCCATTACAGTGGCATCTATGAGAGAATGGTTAAATAGTTTGTTTGGACAAAAGGTTGACTACGCCATGGCTGAAAGAGAATTTTTAAAAATTTATAGGAGGAAAGATGAATCGCTTCGAAAATTCGCTTTACGTCTAGAAATCGCTGCTGCGAAAATGTTTGCAAAATCCGATGATCCTATGACTAACCTGCGAAATCGGATAAAACGTGAAACGCTGATGACGAGACAATTTTTCGAGGGCCTTGACACGCCCCTTGCCAATGAAGTTTGTCGGGTTCGACAGTTCGAAACTGTCGAGCAGGCTTTACCTTGGGCCGAATATTGTGAAGAAGTATTAGCACGACTGTTTAGAGAAACTAAGGCTGATGCACACAAGGCGCACGTACGTGCTTTAACGACGAGCCTTGCGAAAACTACGCCCTCGGACGATGTATTAGTAGATGTTACAGGAAATCAATTAAGTAGTGACGGTGTCGTCAAAATAAAATTTAATACGGATTTAGGAACTTTAATACATCGTTTTGTAGTTTGTCCAGATGATCTGCTTTTACCTACATATGGACTGATCGGAGTAGACTTTTTAGTACAGCATAACGTAGTCATAGGTTTTACTAAAAATCTTTTTTAAATTAATCAGGAAGTTCTGTCCATGTCAGATATTGTAAAGAGCACAAATATAGATCTTAAGTTGAACGTAAACGTAATTGCCGCTGATAACGCAGTCAGTGGTATGCGCACGAATAGTGCAGACAGCAGTGTCACGTTTCAGAATCAAAATTGTATTAGTACGGATCAAGAAGTAAATAATGATCAAATTGTAGGCTTAAATACGTTGAATGCTGGAAGACAGGATCAAAATAGTAGTTGTACGGATTTGGAAATTGTCGAGACACAATTCTCTAATCAAAATAATGTTTGCGCGGATCCTGAGCAACTAGATTCAACTAATCAAGCACCGAACGAAGAGTGCGTGGCTCAGCCAATTTCAGAAACGCAAATTTTTCACAAAACTTGTAGCGTAGCGGGTTCTGACACTCTAAATTGTAGCTCAAGTAGTGATTCTGAAGAAAGGTTTATAACTCGTGCAACGGAAGAGTTTACAATTCCGTCGCGTCACTTAGCTGTCTGTGAAATAATGCTTGATAAGCGCGCTCCTCAAGCTACATATGTTGTTGAACCTCTGATATGGGACCGGAACGCAATTAAAATAGCTCAACAAAATGACGCATCTGTGGAAATGTACGCGGAACAGATAAAGGCAGATCGAAATAGTGAATTCTATTTTGATGATGATGGTTTAATTTATAGAAAATCAGACGATGAGCGTTTCGAAGATCGGCTTGTCGTACCCGTTAAATTCCGGAAAAATATTTTACAAGCATGCCATGACTCCCCTCTCTCAGGACCCGGCGGAATGGAAAAGACGTTCGAGAGAGTCAACGCGAGATTTTTTTGGACTCATTTGAGAAATGACGTTAAAAGCTACGTCAGACAATATGTATCATGCGTGCAGCGTAAAACATCTCCACATTTACGACTTGCCCCACTAATGAAATTCAAACTAGCTACTCGACCGTTTGAGCGAATCGCAACGGATGTAGTAGGACCTCTTGTTGTTACGTCAGCTGGACACCGATATATTCTAACAATTCAAGACGCGGCGACCCGTTATCTAGAAGCCTTTCCAATGCGTGATCAGTCCGCCGAAACGGTAGCAAAAACTTTCGTAAAAGGTATCATTTTGCGACACAGAACACCCCGACAACTTCTCACTGACCTAGGTACAAACTTCGTGTCAAAACTAATGAAAGAATTATGTACAATACTAAACATCGAACGTTTACACACGACAGCATATCGACCACAAACAAATGCGAGTTTAGAGCGCAGTCACACAACACTCAAAGATATTCTCTCGTATTATGTTAACCCGCATCATACAGACTGGGATGAGTGGCTGCCCTTCGCAGTTTCCGCTTTTTGTAGCACAACTCATTCTATGACCGGGGAAACGCCATTTTTTTTTATGTTAGGATGCGACATTGAGTTGCCATTTGACGAAATCATTCGTCCCCTCAGAACTAGATACGATACGGATTCCAATTATGTGGCTGAATTCATGCAACTAATGCCCGACAACAACTAGATAAAAACATCGAACGTGTACACCGTACTTTTAATAAGAAAACTGCCGGTGTCATGTTTCAACTTTGTGACCGAGTTTATTTGTTTACACCAGCTATCAAGGTCGGCACTAGTGCTCAGCTAGCTAAGAAGTGGTCAGGACCGTATCGCATAATTGGAATACGCGATGTAAATGCAGTAATTAAAGAAATTCGAGGTCGTAAAGAAATGAAGGTACATGTCAATAGATTGAAACCTTGTTACATGACAGAGGACGATTTTAACAATGATACAGCCATTAGTAATCCTGTTAGCACAGCTGAGACGGCCGATCATTCGGAGAAAATTGGTACAAATATTATCATTCCATGGACTGCTCGGGAATCTGTAGTAAAACCAACCGAAGTGCCTACGGAACCATTGGAAATATCTGGGAACAATCCATATAATAATATTTCAGTTTCAGATCAGCCCAGTCATTCCAGGACTAGTACCAACCCAACGGCGGCCAGTAGCAACCCTTCTTCAAACTACGACACTAGCCTGTCAGACGCAAGTGTTTTAACCAAACGAGAAGTTCTATCACCACAGACGTACGCAACCAGAAGTCGCGGAGCCGTCCCTGACCATTCGTGGATACGAAGTTCTCGTGTGTAGTTCGCAGCGAAGAAGATATTTAAACATACAGATACAGACATGAGTTTATCTTTTAAGACATTTATGGTAGTTTTAGTATAAGTAGCGGCGTCAGCCTATTTTTGGGAAAAATTGTTGCTAGTGAGTTGTTGTTGTTGATGTAATATTTAAAATATTTGCGACATTTTTGTTTGTAATATTAATTAGTTTGAAATTTGAGGTATTATACTGTCTACCTGTTAGCGTATATTTTGCAATAATATTAACATGAGTTCCGAATTTGACGGTTTTGGTTGGGAGGCGAAAGTACAGCCGTACTACGTGGTGTGTGCGGAAAACTGGGACAACGACACCACCGACGTTACAGCTTCCGCCGAGGTTTTGAACTCTCAGTCCAGCACCAGGGGTGAAGTGAGAGATCCGAGAGAGATACAACCCTCCTATGTTGAGAGTGCTGAAAACTGGGACGACGACGACAACGGCGACGTCACAGCTTCCTCCCAGGTTTTTACTTCCAAATTCAGCACCGGGGGTGAAGTGAAAGACACGCCAGAGGTACAGTCCTTTTATGCCGAATGTGCTGAGAATTGGGACGACGACGACGTCCCCGTTGCCACCGAGTCTTTTAAGTCCAAACTCAGCACCAGGGATGAATTGAAATCGCAATTATATACTGTTGAATCAGCTGAATGTTGGGATACGAGCGATGAACCATCATACAACCCATCGGAGTACCTGCAGAATAATATGATCCTAGCTCCGCTAATGTTTATAGGATGACTAAGCGAGAGAAAAAAGCCCACTATCTCCAGCAGCGCAAGAAGATGGCTCATTTAAAGGAAAAAGCCGTTCAATAAGTATTTAGATCACGGAACCCAGGTGGATTGTAACAGTCGGCTTCCGGTTATGTTTCATCTAGAGGGAAGTGGTGGGAGGTGGAGCAGGCAAGACATGGAGG
This sequence comes from Pterostichus niger, assembly GCA_947425015.1. NCBI lineage: Eukaryota > Metazoa > Arthropoda > Insecta > Coleoptera > Carabidae > Pterostichus > Pterostichus niger. The sequence continues at coordinate 17,824,076 of OX380346.1, read as the reverse complement.
CGTTCTAGAATACGCTACTATTCCCAAACGAACGGCGCAACGTTACTAACCTGATAACACGCCGAGTTACAGGAGTCGAAGTCGACATCCAAGGTTACCATTTACCAAGCGTCTTCAGCAGTGGAGAATTCGCTAAAATGGCATGGAATGCAGCCGGAGAAGTGTGGAGTTTCCTATCCTACACGAGAAATCTCTTCTCAGTATTCATGCTCCTGTATACTCTATTTAACGTTATCAAGTATGTAGCCACGGTGATGTTGAATTTGTTTAGTTTGAGGAAAGCCGCTCCAGATCGATCTCAGCGCAGATGGTTTCTGCTAGACAGCCTCTGGGACGCCCTCACCACACACTATCTGGTGAACTTAACGCGTCAACAAGGCCCGAGCAGTAGCAGTGAGGAACCTACCCCGCCACCGATGTACCCATCATTGCCACCGGTACAGATGCGAGAACCCGACTCCGATCCACCGTTGGACTCGACTTTGATTTTTAATTAAAGTCGAGTTTAAAGGGGAGGGTGATGTAACAGTCACGGGTTCAAAGTACTAGATTTTCATGAGTTTACATTATTACCGTGACTGTTGAAATCGCTGACAACTGGGTGGTGGTCTTCCGCTGCGAATATGAAAATGCAGCGGAATATTGCCGGTTATTGCTGACGTCGTCCACCTGATTCGATGCAAGTTGGGGTCTTTTGCGAGAACGAAAATTCATTCTCGATTCGGTTATGCAAAAGACCGGAACGCGCGGTTCGGCTAGTGCTTTTAAGTTATTTTCTGTATCTTTTCATTTCATACAATTTTGTTACGATTTATTTTATTTAATTGTTTGCAATAAATCTATATTTTATGATAACCGTTTGTGCGTCTGATTCGAGGCTACCTTCCATCTTACAGTGACATCGAGGGACGACGCAGTGACGCAGGTAAGTATAAATTTATTTACTTCGTTCAGTCATCCCGTATAATTCGGTACGTCGACGAAGGTTGTGCTTCACTGCCACACCCTTTGTTACAAAATTAATAACGATTTTTTTTTATTAAATATTAAATAAATTAATATTTAATTTATATATAAGTTATAGTGTTCCACTCATCACCAAACTGCTGACATAGACACCTTCGCCCGAACGTGACATTAGTAATATGTAAAGTTATTTAGTATGTAGATGTAATAATGTTTGTCAGTTCAGATTCAGACTTAGAAGTAGAAACACATGTAACCGTTATACTTAAATAAATCTTTTTTAAAAACTAAGTTTGTGGTTTGAGAAAGTTAAGTGGCGCAGTCCTGGTAGGATAGTCAATACAAATTAACGAATATAATTTGTTTCACATTGTGATTAAATTGGCTATCGAACAAGAAAAAAGAAAAATCAAAACCTTTCCGAACCACACCAACCAGAACAACTCGAGACTACAGCAGAAGCCAAGATTCGACATCCGTAACCATCTGAACGAACATCAGAGAACTTCGGCCGTCATTCTTAACCCCGTGGACGACTTCAGGTAACATGAAGTGGACACTAATATTTCTGTAAGTCATACATGTCATTTAGAGACACTATTTTTATTAATTCTGAGTCAAGCTCAAATTCAGAATCTGAACCATGGAGGCATTCCAGAATAAACGAACGGCGCACCGTTACTAACCTGATGACACGCCGAGTTACAGGAGTCGAAGTCGACAGCCAAGGTTACCATTTACCAAGCGTCTTCAGCAGTGAAGAATTCGCTAAAATGGCATGGAATGCAGCCGAAGAAGTGTGGGGTTTCCTATCCTACACGGGAAATCTCTTTTCAGTATTCATGCTCCTGTATACTCTATATAACGTTATCAAGTATGTAGCCACGGTGATGTTGAATTTGTTTAGTTTTAGGAAAGCCGCCCCAGATCGACCTCAGCGCAGATGGTTTCTGCTAGCCAGCCTCTGGGACGCCCTCAACACACACTATCTGGTGAACTTAGCGCGTCAACAAGACCCGAGCAGTAGCAGTGAGGAACCTACCCCGCCACCGATGTACCCATCATTGCCACCGCTACAGATGCGAGAACCCGACTCCGATCCACCGCAGTACGACTCCGGTTCGCCCACCAATGCTGCCATTCTTAGGACACCGTTGACAGCAAAGTTAGTAAGAAGCCAGCCCAACCGAGATCGAATCAGATGGACCACCGTTGGACTCGACTTTGATTTTTAATTAAAGTCGAATTTAAAGGAGAGGGTGATGTAACAGTCACGGGTTCAAAGTACTAGATTTTCATGAGTTTACATTATTACCGTGACTGTTGAAATCGCTGACAGCAGGTTGGTGGTCTTCCGCTGCGAATATGAAAATGCAGCGGAATATTGCCAGCTTTTGCTGACGTCGTCCACCTGATTCGAGGCAAGTTTGGGGTCTTTTGCGGGAACGAAAAGCATTCTCGATTCGGTTACGCAAAAGACCGGAACGCTCGGTTCGGCTAGTGCTAGATCATTTTCTGTTCATTATCTACAATTTTGTTACCATTTATTTCTATTCAATTGTTTGCAATAAATCTTTATATTATCAACACCGTTTGTGTACCTTCTTCGAGGCTACCTTCCATCTTACAGTGACATCGAGGGCGTATAAATTTATTTACTTTGGTACGTCGACGGGGATTGTGCTTCACTGCTACACTCTTTGTTATACTTTGTAGATATGTAATAACTCCTTAAATTATAGTGAATATCCACATCTAAAGTACCATTTCATCATCATCAGTATTCTGTACCTTATATGCATATATTTTTACTCGTAACTAAACAAATTCAATTATAATTTTACTACAATTTTCATCTTTCATTAAATCCAAAACTTTTTTATTAACTAGAGGCATATTATATATATTATTAGGTGGATAATCAGATGTATCGAACCGAGCGATGTCTTCTTTCATAATTTCATAAATATCAGGTACATTAAACCTGTAAGACTATCAGTATCTGTACAATACAATTGAATTTTTAGTTAGTTTTATAATGATAATATCATCGCCAATTATTATAGTTCAACTATCAAAGTTTGGTTTTGCAATGTAACATTACGCTCCATAACATCCATCCCACTTTGTTATTAATTTAACTTCGTTTTATTTACGAACGTTTTCATGGTTTTGCCAAATACAGCATTATTCATTAGTTTGAAAATCATTGCTAGATCTTTTTCTTAGCTCCGTATTTAAATCAATATATTCTTTAGCCACGATGACTGCTTGAATTTTAGTATTCTATGAATTTTCGTCATTTTTAAGCCAAGTTGAAGACATTGTTTTAAATTTCTGTAGGGAATAACATAACGCGACTTAGAATGCAGTATAGTAATTTATTACGACTCTTTAGACATAGGTGGTGTGAAATGCTTGGGAAATAGCGGTATTTCTTTGTATAATTCATAAAGTTCTAACGGGTAATTAAATCTACCGCAGAAATGTAGCATACGTCATAATCATCTCTAATGTTTACTAAATCAATTTCATAAAAATCTAGAGGTTTAAACCACTCAAAATCAGCTTCTGATAAATACTCACTCATAGCTAATCCATATTGATTATATATATATATATATATATATATATATATATATATATATATATATATATATATATATATATATATATATATATATATATCGGGTGTAACTTGAAAACCTGGCCATAGGCGTTTAACATGGGAAATCAGTTTTTCCTTGCGCAAAAGTGGCCAAATGATTTTAGACAAAAATGCTTCAAATATAAGTTGCAGAGCTTGAAATTATGGATCTAAATCAGTTTTCAGATTTTATTTTGCACGTTTTGTAAGCGAAATAATCGCATTAATATTTTATAAGAATTTCTACTTTATAGTGATAGCCATGGAATTGAGACAAAATGATAAACAAATGTATGACGTTTTAACTGTCAGAAAAGTTTAGTTTTAAATGAATTTGTGATTTATTTCAGTGACAAAGGTGATTGTTGTTATATCATTATTGAAAATGGATAATTTTATTTTATAATTTTTTTAATATTTATTATAATAAATAATAGAATTTTTACGCAAATAATTATTTTATTTATTTAGAAATAATATTAAATTACAAAAGATGTTCGAAAAGTCCTCCGTTTTGTGCTAAGCTAAGCTAAGTGCGAAAACGATTAGATAAGGCCTATGAGAGAAATAGCCGACAATATAATCTTCGTCGTAGATTGCAAACTTATCGAGTGGGAGAAACAGTCTGGAGACGAAATTTTCCGCAATCGAATGCTGCGAACTATTTCGCTGGGAAACTTGCGCCAAAATATATCGGGCCATTTTTTGTCAAACAGAAATTATCGGACCTCATTTACAAATTAGTCGATAGCGAAGGACATGACAAAGGCACTTGGCATGTTCAAAATTTAAGATTAGGCCCCGCTAGTCCCGAAATATAGGATATCGTTAATGGTTCAGTATCATCTTTTTATTTTTTTTATTCAAATTCTTCATTTATGTTCTTTCTCGTATGAGCAAAAATTTTTGGGAAATTTTTCCTCAAGGAAGTGGAGGAGGAGTTGTCACGCTTCAATTTCGTCCTTTATCCATAAATTCCTTTCTCTCTTTCAGTCCTTTTAAATTCTTTCCCATCCCATTTTTACGTGTAACCTAAAATCAGAATTTTGAATTAGCAGCAGCAAAATACTAATTAGTCATTTGTACACTACTTACCTTTTGTTTAAATTAATTTCCAATGTGCTTTCCATTTCATTTATTTTATATTTTGTTATTTTATTTCCATTTAAATTTAACCTTCTTTGTTATTTAAATATTTTGTTGACAGTTGTTGTTTAGTTAATTGTTTATCTTGCCGTTAGAGCGTTCAAACAGGTAAAGGTTGATTTAAAGCAACGCGCAGTATATTTGGTTAATAAAAAGTCTCCGATAAATAGTTAAAAAGTAATTGATTGCTGATTTATCTTAGTTATACCATTAGTTCACCTGTCATCTAGTTTGCCATATTTTTACAATAATATATTCCTTACCGATTCCTTATTTTCCATGCATCTCGGCCCCGAAATTGTAAGTGTAAAGCTATCTTTAGTTGCTATTCCGATGTACTTTTGCTTTGCCGCCAAATTTATTTTCCTTCTTATTTCTTCTCATTGTTTCTTATATCTTCCTTCTTTTTCTTTTGTCTTCCGGACCGATTCCGAAAAATTATATGGAGAGTGAGTTCTTGGCTGTTGTCCGATTGAGTTGACAAGTGATTTTTCTCGCTGATTACGTGGTGATTTGCGCTTTGCTGATTGCAGTTTGCAATTCCATTTTGGGAATTATTAAAGCGAAATCTCATTCAGTTCTTCGGAGTAGTTGCAAGTTTGTGTAAATTGCATTGCCGTGCGTGTACTCCGCAAGACGCCCTTTTGGGGAATTATTTTCGTGATCGCGAAGATCCAAGATTTGTTCGCCAACCACCAGCGACCCACCGCCAGCACTTGTGCCCACTGGAAGGTACCGCCAGCATCCTATTGATCCAGTACACCAGGTTTGGAATTCCTGAGCTACGTCTCGCGAGTCCAAGGTCCATCCGCGGGTCACCATTCCAGAAGCCACGGGTCTGAGCCTGTTGAGGCGACAGCTAAGTGTTCTAGAACTCTCATTTAATTGTTTTCTTTTTTTTTACACTAATTATTTGCCTACTGACCAGCAAAGTAGACTTAACTTTTATTTTTCATTACCGACACTTTTGGTCGAAGTTTGCTGTTCTGAAATAAATTAACTGGTTCAGTAATTTCTAACTTCATTTATACATATTTTATTGTCAACATTATTATTTTATTGTATTATTTATATGTGTCACCTGATTATTTGGTATATCAATTTATTTTATCACAACACTGCGAGTCATTTTAATTTGTTGAATCATATTTGTATTTGTGTTGCAAGGGAAGTTGCGCAGTGGCGCTCTGTTGCTTTCAGTTTTATGTTATTGTTCCATCTCGCCGTAGCCGAGTTATACGCCGCATTTAGACTGTATTTGTCCGGGTTTACGCGTTGGCCAAACGTAAATCGCGTTCGACCGTCGTCGAGGTGTAAGTGGCATATGACTGCACTACGTTGCGCTTTCAATTTGTTCCACGTCGCTTTCGCAACTTTTCCCGCGTCTATTAGTATTGTTGTTGTCTTTTACGTTTGTTCATTAAAGTCAGTGTTGTCCGCCATTTCGTTTATTTATTTCGGAACCGTTTCTTTTGTCATTCTCCAGGAACTTAGTGTTTCCGTTAGTGTTCAAGTTTATTTACTGGTAAGTAGTGTGGTTTTGTCGGTAAGTAGTACACAGCATTTTAATTATATCATCCGTGGGCCTCTGGAATGGTGTTCACGGATTGAGATTTTCCTGTATGCCCTATATCCCTCTCTCGTCTCCCGTGCTTTTGGTTTCAGGTACCTTCGTAGTTGGGTACAGTGCTGGGTCATACAACTACGTGGCGCCCTCTATATTTGTCTTGTTTTGTGTTCATTTTGTGGAACCACCCCCTTCTCCACTGCCAGCTAGCCGCCTCCATCTCTGGAGCCTCAAGTCACGTCCTTATAACTTTTGGCGCCACAACGTGGGCTAAAGTGTTATACTTTCTCAATAAATAAAATTTTATCGACATCCGTTAGTCATTCCAATTGAATATCCGTACATTTTAACATGGCATCGAACGCGAGCCCTCGATCTGGTATAGGTGGCACATTCGTTTAGATGATGAGGTTTACTAATTAGGTTTATTGACCTTGGATTGTTGGAGGTTTTTATTTTTAGGTTATTTGTGAGTTTTGGAATGTCGTTTACTTTAATTATGAAAGAATTTTCAAAAATTTGTTTTTGCGAGTTTTTTGTCAACAGAGTTAACTTTTTATCTTGGGAAATTTTATGTACGTGTGATTTGTGATGATCCGTAATTATAAAAGAATTTGTAAAAATTTGTATTTGTGAGTTATTTGTCATTAAGGCAAGCTTATATTTAAACTGAAAGTAGTTTGTTATTACGGTGCACATTCTCTTTAATTATTGTATGTAGTATTGATATATGATTGGGTTGAAAATAGCGCTTGCGTTATTATGATTATTAGATTTATCAAATTGTAATAGTTATTTATGCAACATGTGTATAAAGTGCTATTTTGTTTTACAAGTGGAAGTTTACACACACGAGCGAAGCGAGTATTGTAATTCCATGCGTAAAAAAATTCTTTATACATAAGTTCCATACATAATTTTTTGCACCACAATTAACAATTTTAAAAAAATTATTGCAAAAATAAATAATCAAATTTCAAAACAAAAATTATATAAAAAATATTAGCATTCTAGTTTTCAATTTTCATTGTGTAACTAAGTTACCACCTAAAAGTAAACAAAACGCAGAATCTGTCACAGATCATTGTGGAAATGTAAATATTTTGCGTTATTTTACAATAAATTTCTTAAAATGAATAGTGAAAGTGATAATGAATTGCCAAGTACTCCACCAGAAATTCGTGAAGAAGCAGATATCGCTGTTTTGAATCTGCTTCCTGCAAAACCAATATCTGTATATGAGAAATTATATAAAATTTTCATGGACTATATTCCTAATATTAGTATTAATAATGTAACAAATAGTGCACATACCAAAGAATATTCTGTATCTTCTAAATCTGGTATTCCTACTATTAATATTAATACATAATAGCACAGTTCACATAGTTTACAATTCAATCTCAACATAATCTAGTTTTTATGGTTAATTTGTATGTAATAAGTAGTCTTTTTGTATTTTCCGAGGTATTTGCTTTGTCTCTAAAGCAAATTAAGCCAAACTTTTCCGTAAGAGCAATTATAGAAAAGTAAAAAAAGTTCTTCGAACCATAAAATAAAGTACTTTATTTTACACTATGAAAAAAACGCCTACTTTAGACGAATAATTTTAGTTAAAAAACAACAACTTTATAAGTAAGTGGTGCAAAAATAATTATTTACGTATCAAGTGCTTCGCTCATGCAGCAACGGACCACTCATTCAAAAAAACCCCTTTCTGCACGAGTTGCGTACACTATTTTTTCTCAATTATTTTGTTGATAACTCATTATCCTCAGAAAAATTTCTCCGTGCTTTCAATTTAAAAAATGTTTGAATCGAGTGGCGAACACGTATTAGATTCTATAGACATTATAGAAGAAGCAAATGCTGCAACATTAAATTTGCTTCTAAATAAATCGAGAAAAAGATATGAAAAAGAACATGATTTGTTTATATTAAATTACTTTTCTGCACTAGCGCATAAATAATTCACATGCAAAAATCTGCTACACAGGTGACGTGACGTAGCGGTTAGCATCTATGCCCGGTATGCGGAAGTTCCCTGGTTCGAATCCAGGCGTCATCAGAATTTTTCTGTCATAATATAAATTAACTTTAGTTAATTTAATAATCACACAACTTAATAATATTAGCTCAAAACATACTATTAAATATAACGTAATATAAATAATATAGAAATGATGATCGTTATAGTTATTCAAATTTAACTCTTTTATTTGTGGCAATTCTTTTCAAGTTTTATTTATTTCACTTATTTTATCTCAACTTATTGGATTTAACTGTTGAAATGTATTATTAGAATTGAAACTTTCGAACATTATTTCTTAATACGTTTCTTGAATAATATAAAATTTTACATTGTTTACTCCACATTTGTTAATGAGTTTGAATTTAAATATACTTATAATTTTATGTTAAGTGTGTTACAATCGCAATTAATTTGAATTTGTTGCTCGTTAGGACTTATTATAATTAACTCATTTGTGTTTTGAATTTTCTCCAAAGTTTTTTTGTTCGAGAGTATGATATTTACAATCATCGTTCGTTTGGGTTTTTAACATGTTAACTATATATTTATTTAAAACTATATACTATATATATATGCGGTGACAAAACGCCCCTTATGAGGCAACGTCACTTCCTTCGAAGCTCTCTAGATCTTTTTTAACGGGGGGATCATCCCTTTTTCTTCTTTTATATTATCTTCTCACTTATGCTCCTCCATCAATCTCTATTTTATGCCTTTTCTTCCAATTTTGGACTCTTGCAATTTTCAAGTCTTCTGTCATTTCCTTCATCCACGTAGATCTGGGTCTTCCTCTCCTTCTTCTTCCAGGATTCCATTCTAATATACTATGGATCATAGTGTCTTCACCAGCCCTCCATGTATATCCTAGCCATTTTACTCTCTGCTGTTTGATCTTGCTTACTATGTCCTCTCCATCCATTTCTTTTAATATTTCGCTGTTCATTTTTCGTCTGTATTCATCTTCATTGATTTTGACTGGTCCCAATATAGTTCTTAATATTTTTCTTTCTATTATTCTCATTTGTTCTCCTTCTTTTTTGTCATTGTTAGTGTCTCTGCATCATACATTAGTAGAGGTTTTATTATTGTTTTGTATATTTTTATTTTAGTATTTTTAGTGAGAATTTTACTTTTTAACATTTTTTTGTGTATGTACAATGCTCTGTTTGCCGTAAAAAAAATTCTTTCATTTCAGCTTTTCTATCTCCTTTGTTTGTTATTATTACACCCAAATATTTATACCTTTCTACTTACTCAAACTCATTCTCCCCTATTTTTATGTTGTTGTTCTGTTTCTGTTTTCCATATCTCATCATTTTTGTTTTGCTGTCATTGATTTTTAACCGATTTTTTTCCTTCTGCCACTGTTTCATTTATCATGTTTTTCATTATGCCCCTTCTATTTGTTATAATAACCAAGTCATCCGCATACGCTATAATTTGTCCTCCATTCTTTCTGATTGTATTTCTGTTGATTTTTCTTGTTACGTGTTTTAATGCAAGGTTGAATAGCGTGGCTGATAGTGCGTCTCCTTGTCTAACCCCTCTGTTTATGTAGAACTCATCTGTATTTTCAATTCCCGTTTTTATGCATGGAATTTTGCATTGTCATTTCTATAAGTCTTCTCAGTTTGACTTCGATTTTTAATTCTTTTAGCGCTTCTATCAGTTTTATCCTTTTTATTGAATCGAATGCTTACTGGAAGTCTATGAAGAATAGTTCCAGTTCTATTTTAGCGTCGTGTGCTTTTTCGATTATTTGTTTTAGCGTATGTATTGCATCTATCGTTGACCTACCTTTTACAAATCCACATTGGTACTGCCCTACTTTATTTATCGCTGTTCTCGGTAATCTCCTTTGTATTATTGACGATAATTTTGTATGTGTTGTTTAACAGGGTTATTCCTCTGTAGTTTTTACATATTTTGGGATCACCTTTTTTATATATTGTTATTATTTGTCCTATCTCCCATTCTTTTGGCTTCTTTTCTTCCCTCCAAATTTTCTTTAGTAGGTTATGAATTTGTATAATTATTTCCTCTCCTCCATACGTTAGTAATTCCATATTTATTCCGTCTATTCCCGGTGCTTTTCCGTTTTTTATTTTTTGCAATAACTCTTTTCACCTCTTCTATTGTTGGTTCTTGTGGTATCTCTTCATCTTTTTCTTCTTCATCAGCAGTTTCTTCTTCCTCTACTTCGTTCTCATTTTCTGCTTCTATATTTATGTCTTTTTCAGTAAGAAGTTCTTACTTTCGCAATTAATTTGAATTTGTTGCTCGTTGGGACTTATTATAATTAACTCATTTGTGTTTTGAATTTTCGCCATAGATTTTTTTGTTCGAGAGTATGATATTTACAATCATCGTTCGTTTGGGTTTTTAACATGTTAACTATATATTTATTTAAAACTATATACTATATTTCACAATAATATGTCTCATTAATGAAGATACAATTATTTATTTTAAAATTATCATTATTATTTATAAAATACATTATTTGTTTTTCGTTTAATAGTAACATTTGGTTCAGCTTAATAAAATGTAGAGGAGTAAATTGATATAAATCATAAAATTAGTAAGAGACAAATAATTATAAGAAAGTGTATCTGTTCGTTATCGTGTTATCAGTAAGTTTGTATAAGTTCGTTTAGTGTAATGTTTCTAAAGTTGTTTGGGTCAATAATACTTGTCGGCAGTTTTCTAAAAAAAGTTAAACTAATTTCGTTTTGTTTAGTGAGGTCATTTAGATAAATTTTAGTGTTTTGAATTTATTTTCTACGTTGATTGTTCCTTGCAAATTAAAGTTTTTCTTTAGGATCTCTTGAATATTTTCTATTTGTGTTTTCAACTTGTTTTCGTGACTTGATATTTTCGATTTGATTGTTAAATTTGTTAATCATTTCTTTACTATTTTTTAAATTTTGATTAGTTTGAGCCTGTAATAATTTTTCATTGTTTTTAATTTGTTCAAGAATTTTATCATAACGTTCTCCATCTGAAGCATCTAAGTTACCTGAGAGTGATTTGATTATGGTCCCTATTTCGTTAATTAAACCGCGTTTTAAAATTTTGTGGACTGCGCAAATTAAATATTTAGTTTTAATTTATTTTTTTAAAATAAGTTTATTATCAACGTGTTTACATGTGTTGGGATATAAGTATACAAGAACAATGAACATCTTATCCTAGTTACACGGGTTTTATTACATCTCCTAATCTAATGGAAAAGTACTACTAAGAGTACTAACATGACAATAATTCTTGTGGAATAAAAATGCATCCGTACATAATTTGTACATCCTGTCAAAATTTGATTCATTTTCTAAGAATATATGTTTCCATTCCAATTAATTAAAAAGCAGTGTAAAATATTAATTATATTCTCTGCATTCAGTTTTTTCACTATAATGCTTCTTGTACAAAAACGAACACAAATACACACTATGTATAAAGTAATAGCGTTGACCAGCTTTCTGCGGTCAATAACTTTTGACCTGAATGCGATGGCCGGCCGCTACCCCCACACCTTATCTTAATCATACCCCACAAGGCGTTGGTAACACGCAACCTTCTGAATCAATTAATCGTCTATGAACCGTTTTAAAAACATTGTATTTCTTGCTCACTAAAATAACTCTAATAATGTGTTAAGACACGCGACACAAAATACACGTAAATAAAAATGAATTTGTCCATGTATTGCAATGAATGAATGTAGTATGAAATTACATAGATTTAAAATCATTTCCAGGATCTCTACAAAAGAAAGCGAAAGAAAATTGTAGAATTTATATTAGAGAATAAATATGTAAAACTAATTACAAAGACGGTTATGTGAAACATGCCGCAAAAACTTTTGAATAAATTTTATAATATATTACAAAATGATACCTGATGAGAGTGTTTTGGAACTAGTAACAAAATTTCATGGTTTATTTTTTAAATCATTTTGGTTAAGAAATGACTTATGACCATAGGTTCAATCTCTAACCAAATGGAGTAAAATAGTATAAAATAGAATCATATTATTTATATAATCATTTACACTTATTTTATCCTTTCGAATGTCCAGATGGCCGGACCCACCGCGTCGCAATTTGGATTGACTACGAATCACTGGACGGTTTCGCATTCAATGCTGCTTTGAAGTGTGCTTAACATTGTTAATCATAATGCTGCCACGTTCTCCACACTGCCGTAATATTTTAATTTGATAATTTGATATGTTAATAGTATATTATATATCTAGGGAGAGAAATACATTATTTTTCCAAGAACATCCAGGTAAAAATAGCGCTTCCTCCCAAGGTATACCGGGTTTAGAATTTTTTTTTTCGTTTGTTTGTTAAAGTTGCATAAAAACAATTGAGCAACAAATAGATACTCATTAGATGAAGTTTCACCTTTGGTTAAATTTAATTAGGGAAGCGACGATCATCATTTAAAAAAAAACCAGTTTATTTCCTGTTATATATTTAAATTTTACAGCCGGTTTAAACTTTTTTCTCACGACCTGATTAGAATTAAAAACAGGGAAAATCATTTTAATATATAGTTTATTCATAAAATTATTGACATTTATGAATTTTAAATTTATTAGTAGATGGCTCAGTGGTATCGAGTCGCCCCGTGGTTCTTGAAGACAGCCGACAAATAATTTTCACCAACTGCTGAACTGTCAATATAATATTAAAAAAATGTGCACATTATTTCTCTAGGGATAACTTGTTTTACTTCTGTTCCGATGTTTTATCATAGATATAGTCGTAATAAATATTTATTTAAATAAATACTCGTATTTTTTATATTTGATTATTAGCATGCGTGAATTTTATTATAATAAATTTACTTTACAAGTTTCATAAGGAAAGTGATATATAAACATGTGCATTTATTGCATCTCTGATATATAATTTTAGTTATGTACAGGATTTGTTACAATGCGCAGGGCCGTCTTTACCCGGTGGTTCTAGGGGTGCGGGCGCACCCGGGCGCATAGTCTATGGGGCGCACACAAGCCGAGCGCTAGAAATTTCGATATTTCATTACACCCTAACTCATTCAATACCAACATCATTGCACCGTTTCGTACACTTTGTTAAGTCAAATGCATGCACAAAATAAAAGTATAGGCACCAATATTAAATTATTTTATTAAATACACCTCATACCGCTTTCGGCACTTGTTATACCGCTCACAATGTACAAGTTAAAATAGCTCTTATTACTACACACCTAACAATTACCGAAACTGCTCGTCCACGTCCTCGAAAAAGACATTTTAATTACGAGGCTACAGATGACCCCATTTTAGACCCAATGAAAAAATTTAAAATAGATTTTTATTTTATTTACTTGATACGGCTATCTCGAAATTAAATGAGAGATTCGAGTTGCTAATGGATCAGAATAATAATAATAATAATCTTTTAAATAAAGAAAAGGCTTCAGAATCCAATGTTTTTATAAAATATTTATGTGTGGACGTTTCGAGCAAAAATATTAGCTCATCATCAGCACCTTAAAATATAAATACAATAATTATAATATAAAACTGGCAAATTGTCAACGGCCATGGCTCAACTCGTTGGAACTGATCTATGCGATAACGCGAGTTAAGCAACGTTGCGCGCGGGGAGTATTTGGATGGGTGACCGTCCCGAGAAACCCGCGTTGCTGTTGACTCTAAGATCTAAAACGCAAGATCAGGGCGTAATGGCGGCATATGACCTTAGTAGTTGGTCCACCAGGAAGCCAGAAGGAAAAAAAAAACTGGCAAATTAATCAAAATGTCAAACCTTTAAAAAACGGAAAAATATAAAACAATATTTGTAAAATGTCAATAACAACAAAAAATAAAAAAGATACATATGAAAAATAAAAATAAAAAAAATAACAAGTAATAAATAATTAAAATAAAATATATAAAAATTAAATTGTTAAATTCCCTAAAAATTTTTGAGCATATTTTAAATTATTATACGCATCAGTTTGATAATTAATCGAGGTATCATGGTGTAAATTTATATGTAACGTTTCTAAAATAAGTCTATGCTTTTTATTTGCCATCAATAATTTTGGCTTCAGAAAATTAAAAATATGTCCAGTCTCCACGTTTGAATTTTACAATTGAGCATGAATTTAATAATTCTATTAAGTTTCTGGACACCACTTTACTCAGATCTAATAATACAATTTATACGAATTGGTTTAGAAAAAATACTGCATCTGGTAGATATCTCAATTTTCATTCTTATACTGATATACGATACAATAAGAGTGTTGTAATTGCTTTAGGTTACCGTTGTTTTAAGCTATCTTAATCATGTTATCACAATTCAAATTTACAATTTATTAATAACATCTTAATTCGTAATAGTTACCCTCCATCTTTTATAAAAAAAAACATATAAAAGACAGACTATATAAACTGGTTCATGAAAATAATAATGATAACAATAATTTTCAAGTTAATTTACCAAATAATGAAGATAAATTTGTTGTAGCTATTATTCCTTTTGATAACAAATTAATATCTGGAATTAGAAAATTTTTTGGTAATTGCAATATTAAAATTAAAACTACTAACTTCACTAATATTAATTCGCTTTATACACAAACTAATGACAAAATTTAAAAATCTAAATATAAAAATGTTGTATACAAAATTCCATGTGGTTCTTGTGGAAAATGTTACATTGGAGAGACTTCACAACAGTTAGAAAACAGAATATATCAAAATAATTATTATTGCAAGCTTCTTGATTCAAATCATAGTGCATTAATTCGTCACCATCGGGAGACTGGACTTATTTTTAATTTTTCTGAAACCAAAATTATTGATGTTATGGAAAATAAAAAGCATAGACTTATTTTAGAAACGTTACATATAAATTTACACCATGATACCTAGATTAATTATTAAACTGATATAAATAAATAAAAATATGCTCAAATTTTTTTAGGGAATTTAACAATTTAATTTTTATAAATTATATTTTCATTATTTATTATTATTTTTTGTTTTTTCTATATTTATTTTTCATATGTATCTTTTTCTTTTTTGTTATTATTGATATTTTACAAATATTGTTTTATATTTTTACGTTTTTTAAAGATTTAACATTTTGATTAATTTGCTAGTTTTATATTATAATTATTGTATTTATATTTTAAGGTACTGATGATGAGCTAATATTTTTGCTCGAAACGTACAAATTATATAAAAGTTCACGACTATTGCCTTTTTAAAAAGCTTTATTTTGACAGAGGTTGGTTACAGGATGGCTGGTTATTACAGAATGGCTACAGAATGCCTTATCTTACAGATAACTACATATTTATACTTGCTTTTATGCTGAGCTAATGTCTACACAAGAACAAAGGAATTATCAGTTGCTTATTATTATCTTCTTACTTTTAATCATATAACTCCTCCACCGTTAGAGAAAGGCATCGCCTGGAAGATTTAAGTTTGGTTTTGGAATACTAATATTTCCTTTTTTCTTAAGTAACTTACATTTAAATTTTCCTTTAAATACAATACAAACTAATACAATTATAATTATTATTATAATCACATATTTAATTACATTATGTTTATTTATTTCAGGGATCTTTTCTAAAGTTTCCAAATCATGTCTAATTATTTTCATTTCCTTAACATTAAGCAATTCTACTTCTGAATTTAATTTTTGTATTATACTAACATTAAATTTATAATTAGAAATTACAATGGGTTCTCCATTTATTTCATTACTAATAATTTGTTTATTATTTAATTTACATTCATTATTTTTAAGTAAATATATCCCTTTTAAAATTATATATTCTTCATTTTCATTATTACAGTTAATATTTAATTTATAATTTATTGGGTAACATAATATAAATAAATTTGTATTACTTATTTCCAATACATTATTGATCTTATAATGAATTCCAATATAATTACACCGTGTTGTATTTAAGTTAAATACAGTTTGATAGTCACATTCATTTTCTTTAATAGCTTCACTATTTACATAGTTGCAGTAATACACTTTATTAACCCTTTTACACTGATTTTGTACTGAATATAAGTTGTTATTTTCTTTCAACAATAAATGTTCACTTTGAAACACAGTTAGCACTTCACTGTTTTGTATGGTGGGTACAGGAGTGTACTGCAATAATTCTAACGTCTCTTCATGATACAATGGCACAAGGATCAAAAAATCTATTTTATAATTCTTTAAGGTACAATACGTGGATATTAATTGTTTTACTTCATTATAATTCATATCATCTGGAAATACAAATTTACTCTCTTTATTAATTTTAATCAAATTATCCTTCAATATGTCATAAGGTATTATACTTTCATGTAATAATCCTAAGTTACAAAAACTCAGAGAAATTTATAAATTACTTAAGGTATTTTGCATAATATTTAATAAATGAATTATTTGATTCATAATATCATTAACAACCAAGTGATCAATCAGTATAGCTTTTTTATTTAAATTCTTTTCTATATTTAATATTCGTGATTTTAATATTACTTGATTATAATTTATATCTTCAACTGTTTCATTAAATTGCTTTATTATCTCAATATTTATATTATAGTTTTCTAACATATTTTTATTTAATATTTCCTGATTCTTTTCTAAATTTCTAATTAATGCATCATATTTTTGGGCATCTTCACTATCTAAATTACCAGTTATACTTTTCACTATAGAGCCTAGGCCATTAATCAATCCTCTTTTTGATCTTTGTTTATTAACATGCGTATTTAAATTTTGAAATTTTGATAATATACCATTTTGATAATACTTAATTATTTTCCAATAATTAATAGATTCATTATTTAATTTTGAATCATATGTATTTAATTTTTCTTCTAATATTTTGATTTGATCTACTAAATTCAAATATTTAGTATATACTATTTTAAAATCGTAATTAAAATGAATTACGTGTTTATTTGAATAAATTTTTGCATCGCCTAATTTGTTTATAAGTGCGCCAGGGTTGTGTGTTATATCTGTTAGGTGTTTTGTTGTTGATCCTGATCCGAACAGGATGAATCTGAAACAATGTGTTTTTGTGTTAGTTTCCTGGGTCTTTTAATTTTTGACAATTTATATTTTTTGTCTTTTGTTGTTTTTAGTGTAGCAAATTTGGGTTGTAAACTAGCTACTTTATGTGTGACGTATTTGGGTTTGGTAATTTTACCAGAGTGTCTAATATTTTGTTTAATTCTGACTTCTTCTAATCTTATTTTACCGTCAAATGGTCTAGTAATATCTACTTTTAATTTCGGGAAATCTGTAAGACTAAATATGATCTGATTTTTACCACTATTTATAGGTGATTCTAACAATTTAATTCCAGATATAGGATTTTCTTCATCCGAATGACATGTGTTATCTGAGTTTGATGATTTATTCGCCATGTTACTTTCATTATCGGTATCCATTGCAAGGTTTTCAATTTTTTCTGGTAATGTACAGACTGTTATTTTTATATTTGAATCTACGAAAACTTCATATAGTATTAATTGTACTTTTTCCCAACGTAACTCATCTTTTCCGCATCCTATTCTTGGTATAGATATACTATCAATATTATTACTTATTAAATATAACTTTAAATTTTGCAAGGTTTCTTTAAAATTTTTATACGTAGGTTTATGATTATAAATTTCCTTCGTAACTAAATGAAACAATAATTTTCCATTAGGTAATTTTTGCATAAGTATATCTGTTATTTGTGGGGTTTTAAATTTTGATAAATAATCTCTACTATTAAATTTAAAATTAAACTTTTTCGCTATACCTTTTCCTAATTTTCTATCACTGCTTATACAATGAGCTAAGTTATCATTTAATTCTAATAAATCAACTTCTTTTTCTATTAATTCAAAGTTATTTAATTTTATTCTAGATAATGCGTCTGCGTTGGTATTCAATTTTCCTTTCTTATATTCTATTTCATAATCATACTCTTGTAACTTTAATTTCCAACGTAAAAATTTCGAGTTTGGTTCTTTTAAATTAGATAACCAAGTAAGTGGTTTATGATCTGTCACTATTTTAAATTTTGTACCATAGTCTAAAATACTTTGTGGCCCATACAATTGCAAGAAGCTCTTTTTCAATAGTTGCGTAATTAATTTCGTGATTGTTTAGCGTACGACTAGCATAAGCAATAGGTAATTCTTTACCGTTGATATTTTGAGATAATACTGCCCCTAGTGCAAAGTTACTAGCATCGGTTGTTACTATAAATTGTTTGTTGAAATCTGGGTATTGTAGAATTGGGTCGTTTACTAATAGGGTTTTACACGTTTCAAAACTCTGTTTATATTCTTTATTATTTATATCTATAATTGCTCCATTTTTTAAAGATTTAGTTAATGGTTTTAATATTTTAGCAAGATTTTTTATAAATCGTCTATAGTATCCTATTAATCCTAAAAATGATTTAATTTCTTTCTTAGTTTTTGGGATTGGAAAATTTTGAATTGCATTTATTTTACTGGGATTTGGTTTTATTCCTTCTGGAGTCACTACGTGTCCGAGGTATTCTACTTCTTTTCTTAAGAATTCAGATTTATCTGATTGTATTTTTAAATTTGCATCTCTCAATGTTTTAAAAACTTTTCTAATATTTTCTAAATGTTCCTCTAAACTATTACCTAATATAATATCATCAAGGTAAACTAAACAAACTGTGCCAATTAAGTCTTTTAATACGAAGTTCATTAACCTTTGGAACGTACTTGGTGCATTTTTCAGCCCGAACGGCATTCGATTGAATTCATATCGTCCGTTTTCTACATTAAATGCTGTTTTAGGAATATCTTGGGGGTTAATTTCTATTTGATGAAATCCTGCGATTAAATCAATTGTTGAGAAATATTTACATTTACCTAATCTGTCTAAAATGTCATTTATATTGGGTATAGGATATCGATCATCTATTGTTTTTTCGTTGAGTTTTCTATAATCTATTACTAGTCGAAATTTCTTTTTACCGGAAGCATCAGCTTTCTTTGGGACAATCCATACTGGTGCTGACCAAGGTGAATAACTATAACTTATAATGCCATCTTTTAATAATTTTGATATTTGTTCTTTAACTTCATTTTTATAACAGTTTGGATAACGATAGCTTCTAACATGAACTGGTATTTCGTCACTTGTTTTAATTTCGTGCTTTATCTTACTTGTGAAGGTTAACTTATCATTCTCTTCCAAGAATACATCTTTAAATTCTTTGAAAATTTTGAACAGGCTTTCTTTTTCTAATTCATTTAAATGATCTGTTCTAAAGTTATTTAAATTTACTGGGTTTTGTGGTGGATGCTTTATTTTATAGTTTTTTGTAAAATTTGGAATACATAAATTATTAATTTCAATAACTTCATCTGTTTTATTTTTAACAGGAATTTTTATTTGTTTATTTTCAATTCTTACTAAACTATCAGGAATTTCGAAACATTCATTAATATTATTATTTTCTAATAAAACTACGGAGTCTTTTTCATTAACAAAGTAGTTCACTAATTTCATTTCTTTTGGCTTTAATTTAATTTTTTCATTATAACGATTCAATTTATATTCTTGTCCTAATAAATAAATTTTGTCATTTCCGAAATCATATTGAGCTTGTAATAATTTTAATTCATCTAATCCGATTAATAGATCAAATTGAGAATGGAAGTCGAAGACGTAAAAATTTAATGGATTATTATTAAAATAAAGTGTAGTGAGATACCATGTACTGTACTTAGCGTAAACTTTTGTTTAAATAATTTAAATTCATTTAGATTTTCTTTAATAATTTTAGGATTGATAAATGATCTAGTACTACCTGAATCTACTAAGCATTTATATTTTCCAAGTTTTAAGTATGGTAATCGTGTTATATTTTCTATATTCATTATTTCACCGAATTGTTGTCTTGGCTTAATTCTAAAAAAGAATTTTGATTTACATTTTGATATCCTTCTACGTTTTCTGTTTCATAATTTAATTCAAAATTTTGTTCATCATGATTTTGCTCGAATTGCGTTTGCTCGCCGTAATCTTGTTCTGTGAATGGATCAGCTGTTTGATCTAATGTGTCTATGTTGAATAGATTTTGTGTGTATTGTGATTATGGATAAATTTTAGATTGAAATTGTCTTGTTTGTCCGGTTGTTGAGATTGACATTGGAGTTGGATTTGGGAATCGTGGTTTATTATTGTTATTTACAAATGTGTTTGTTGGTCTAGGTTGTGTAAATTGTGGTGTTTGTACTGGTTTTACAAATTGAGTGTTGTTTAAATAATTTATTTGTACTGTGTTAGGGTTTTTGTTATATAAGTATAGGTTTTTTATTTGGAAGTGTGGATGTTGTACGAGAAGCTTCCATTTGATAATCATTTGTCAATATTTTAAGAGCCGCATTTACATTTTGAGGGTTTCTTGTTTGTAAAAATGATCTAATTGGTTCTCGTAAACCGCGTAAAAATGATCTGACTGCTAAATTTTGTCCATAACTTATTATAGCGGGTCGAAATGCTGCTTCTATTTGTGTTTCAGTGTATGCTGTGTGTGCGTTTAATAAACTTAACATTTTATTATAGTAATCAAAAGCATTTTCATTGCCCTGTCTTAAATTTGCAATTTCAATTGCTAAAGTATAGCAATCTCGTTTATCTGCATACGCAGTTAATAACGCATTTTTTAAATCAGTCCAATTATTTATTACATAATTAGCTATTGCTTTGGCTGCTTCGCCTCTAATTTTATTTCTAATATTTGCTAACAAAACGAAGTTCTCGTAATCGTTAGGATCGTTACGGTTATAGAATTTAGTAATAAGCGCTTCGCTCATTCTAATAAAATAAGATAATTCATTTGAATTTCCATTAAAAATAGGTATTGTATCCAAGTATCTTTGCTCGCACTGTGCCATCTTTGCTGACTTAAGAGTTAGAATTATTAACAGTAAATAAAATCTGTACTTACAGTAGAATAAAGAACATGGGTTGATGATGTCGTTGACACACCTCGGCTGATGTCGCAGATGTCTCTTGTGTTTCCCTACGTGGATTGGGCACCTGGAGCCGGAGTTTGGTGTGGATTCTGTGGTTGATGTGTCGCTTATTTTTCCCTACGTGGATCGGGCACACGAACCGCCTCTTCTGCACCTCGTCTAAAGTCTTTTCGCTGGCTACCGCGTCACTAATATTTTCTTTGGTGTACCGCACTGGTGATGGCTTGTGAGTTCAACAAATAAATCGTTGACACTAACCTGAGTTGAAAGCGTTGGATTTTTCGTATCACTTAACTGCTTAAAACTTTTAAATCACTCAGTTTTGCGAGTATCCCATCCTCGTCGCCAATTATATAAAAGTTCACGACTATTGCCTTTTTAAAAAGCTTTATTTTGACAGAGGTTCGTTACAGGATGGCTGGTTATTACAGAATGGCTACAGAATGCCTTATCTTACAGATAACTACATATTTATACTCGCTTTTATGCTGAGCTAATGTCTACACAAGAACAAAGGAATTATCAGTTGCTTATTATTATCTTCTTACTTTTAATCATATAACTTACACAAATATTTTTTTTAGAAAAACATTGGATTCTGAAGCCATTTCTTTATTTAATATATTATATAATTGAATCCTTTTTACTTCCTTGTACGAAGTAAAGGAAGTATTGTAATCGCGAAAATTTTCGGTTCTCAGATTTCAGCGGAAATACGCATTTTGACCATCCCTGAATCCATTTTCACTAATTTCGTCGTGACGTCTGTACGTGTATCTCGCATAACTCAAAAACGGTAAGCCGTAGAAAGTTCAAATTTTGGATTTAGGACTGTTATAACATCTAGTTGTGCACCTCCCTTTTTAGTCATTATATAACTTCCGAAAGTGGTACATTACTTGAAGCCTATAATAGATTTTCATAAAAAAACTATATTCAAATATAATCCAAAACTTTTCAAATTTGGTATATAAGACTATATATCAATATAAATAACATAATAGATTTTGGTTAAAATGGACTAATCGGAAGTGATACATTACATGAAGCTGCAAACAGTTTTTTTTTTAACATAATAGTTTTATTTTGATTTAGAAATAATAATAATAATAAAGCCTAATTCTTATCCCGTTGGACAAAGGCCTCCTCCAATTCTGTCCATTCCGTGCGGTTTCTTGCTGTGCTAGGCCATGTGTTCCCTGCTACGGCCTTAATGTCGTCTTCCTATCTTCGGGCTTGTCTTCCCCTTCTTCTCTTGGCGTCTCTCGGCACCCAGTTAGTTATGCGTTTTGTCCACCTGTCTTCCTCTATTCTCTGGATATGGCCCGCCCATCTCCATTTCATTTTTCTCGCGTAGATCTCGATATCTTGAACTTGAGTTTTACTTCTGAGGTTTGTATTGCTCAGTCTCTCTTTCCAGGTAACGCCTAACATGATGCGTTCCATTTTGCGTTGGGTTATCTTAAGTTTCTGGTTGTTATGGTTAATGAGGGACCAGGTTTGGCAACAAAGGACGGGAAGAACACACTGGTTGAATATTTTAGTCTTGAGTTGAATTGAGTAGTTGCCTCTGAGGATATGTTTTATAGGCCAGAATTTTTTCCATGCTTGATTAATCCTTTTTTGAACTTCAAGATTTGTATTCTGGTGAAAGCTTAATGTTTGCCCTAGATATTTAAACTCGTTTACTCTTTCTATGTTGATTCCTTGTATTTTGATTTCCGAGAATATGCTGTTTGTCATAATTTTTGTTTTCGAATAATTGATTTCTAGCCCTGCATCTTTTCCTGCTATTTGCAATTCTTCAAGCATAACTCTCAGTTCCGATTCATTGTTCGATACCAACACTACGTCGTCTGCGAATCTTAGATTGTTAAGCTTAACGCCGTCGATGTTAATCCCTTTTTCTTCCCAATTTAGCGTTCGAAAGATTGATTCTAGTGCGCTGGAGAACAACATTGGCGACAGGGGATCTCCTTGTCTAACCCCTTTATTTATTTTGAAAAAGGGCCCCAGGGAGTGGAGCATTATTGCTGCTTCGTTGTCTCTATAGATTTCTTCGATAATTCTCACATATTCTTCTTCCATTCCTTGTTGTCGAAGTGATTTAAATAAGTACTCATGTCTGAGTGAATCAAATGCCTTTCTGTAATCTACAAATGCTAGAAATAGTGGCCGGCAATATTCACTGTGTTTCTGAATTAGTTGGTTCAGACTTTGCAAATGGTCTGTCGTTGAGTAGCTTTTTCGGAAACCAGCCTGGTTTGTTGGTTGATTGAATTCCAAAATCGGTTTCATCCTGTTCAAAATTATTGACGCGAATACTTTGTATGTGTTAGAGATTAGGCAGATAGGTCTATAGTTATCAAGTGACAGCACGTCTCCCTTCTTATGTAGCAAAATTATTTTGGATCTCTTCCATTGTCTGGGAATTTCTTCTGTCATTATAATCTGATTAAATAATTCGCATATTGTGTTTATCACCATAGAACTGTTATTACATTCGATCAGCATTTCATTTGTTATCAGGTCCAATCCCGGGGATTTATCGCGTTTTAGTTCTTTCATTGCTTTTTCTATTTCGCTTGTGAGTATATTTGGAAGATTTTGAGTTCTTGTGGCTGGGTGTTTTATAAGCTTTGTTGTGTTGTCGGCATAGATATTCCCGAAAAATTGTGTGGCAGTGTCAATTATAGCGTTTAGATTAGTTTCAGTTTGGTTCCTTGACGAGTTTAGCTTGTGAATCCATATTTTGTTGGTCTGTAACTTTTTTTGTAGTTTCTTTGTAGAGTAGTGTGTATTTTGAAGCTGGTTTATCAAATCTTTTTCATGCTCTTTGATGTCACTTCTGATCCTTTTCTTCACTAGTTTGCGAATTTCGCAATATTCTATTTTTTCTCCAATGCTTTTATTTTCTTTCTTTCTTAGTAATTCTCGTTTATTTATTAGCAATCTAGTGTCTTTTGATATTATTGGTTGATTTTGTTGTTCTTCTTTGAGTGGATAGCAGGACAGTATCGTATTTTCTAGATGTTCTGTTATTTCTTGAACACTATTTATAAGAGTAGTTTCTTGTCTTTTTAGCTCATTTTCAATCTTTTTAATGTAGGTGTCGGATTCTTCGGTTGTGAGTTTCTCCATGTGTTGTGTTTGTTTGAATTTTCCTAGTCTATTTTTCTTATTATATAGGCTAACTGTTGTTCTTATAATTCTATGATCGCTGTCGAATCCAAAATTGTTCATAGTGCTGTAGTTTGTGACATGGCGAGTATCGCTTGCTAAAATGTAATCTATCTCGTTTTTATATGTCCCATTTGGAGAAATCCACGTCCACCGTCTTCCTGTTCTTTGTTTGAAGTATGTGTTGATAATTTTTAGTTGGTGACTTAACGCAAAATTCGTTAGTCTTGAGCCATTTGCGTTCCTGATGCCGAATTCGTATGGGCCTATTATTTGTTCTTCTCCTTCTATGCGCTGGCCAATTTTGCTATTAAAGTGTCCAATAATAAACATAACTTCATATTTATTTAGAGATGTAACTGTGGCATCCAGCAGATTATAAAAAGCGTCAAGTTCTTCAGTTGTAGCGGTTGTTGTAGGTGCATAAACTTGTATTATAGTTATAATCTGGTTTGATATATTAATTTGTAATATTGCAATTCTGTCGGACACCCCTTTGAACTCTATTATGTGCTTCGAGAATTTTTCATCTACAATGAATCCTACTCCTCGTTGGCCTTTGGTTTCT